>JARQOC010000005.1:128930849-129581050 GCA_033576535.1 Allobates femoralis
ATTACTAGCTGTTACAATATACTCTATGTGTATTATTTGTTTTTATTATAGGCTTTTGTATTAGATATTTGTAGCGGGACTGAATCTGTAGTCATATTGCTTCAACGTAAATGCAACAAAACTTGTTTTCTAATAAAAATTAAAAAAAGAAAGTTACGTGCTTATTATAGTAATGTGTGAGATCATTTTAGCTCACATGTGTCTGGCACATATTAAAGTATACTTGTAAGGAAAACACATTGTGTTAAAAGCATTGAATTTACAATGAATCCCAAAATGTCTAAGTGTTCAATATTGTAATCATCATATAATAATACAGGAACTCAATGAGGACTCAAGCAGCAGCATCCATTAGCATATATGTTTTGTCACTTCTTGTCAACTATTCTGAAATATTATCAAACTTAGAGTTTTTACAAGGTAAAATAATGAGATAAAGTATGGTAGATCTAGTTACAGCTTTAAGATATATGCTTTGCCACTAGAGAGAGTTGTCTAATTCAGTAAGGAGGATGGAAACCATTATATAAGTCCTAACGTTGGATAAAGATCACCTAACTAAAGACCTATATGTTACATAAAGAAGTTCATGGTAGCAATGATTAACATTTTGCAAAATAGGGAATTGTACAGTATTATCTCAGATCAGGAAGTTTACATAAGTGCGTGACAGGTAGGGGATAAACTATGGAAATGTTACCTAACCATCATTATCACTGCCACAATGTAGGAAACTGGTCTAATTCCTATAGGACCCTGGAGGGATAAACATAGAGAGGTATTACTCTACACTGGGATTGGTATGAAAACTGTATGACTACAAGTGTATGTCTATGTGTGTGAGTGTATATATCTGTGTGTGTATGTATGTCTGTGGGTATGTGTCTGTGTTTGTGTATATGTTTTTGTGTGTGTTCTTCTATGCGTATGCTTGTATTTGTCTATATGTCTGTGTGTGTCTGTGTATGTTTGTATGTGTGTGTATGATTGTGTGAGTGTGAATGTCTCTGTGTTTATATAAGTACGTCTGTGGGTGTGTGTCTGTGTGTTTGTCTATGTGTCTGTGTGTGTCTATCTATGTGTATGTTTGGGTGTTTGTGTATGTTTGTATGTGTGTGTTAGTATGTCTGTGGGTGTGTGTCTGTGTGTTTGACTATGTGTCTGTGTGTGTCTATCTATGTGTATGTTTGTGTGTTTGTGTATGTTTGTATGTGTGTACGTATGTCTGTGGGTGTGTGTCTGTGTGTTTGACTATGTGTCTGTGTGTGTCTATCTATGTGTATGTTTGTGTGTTTGTGTATGTTTGTATGTGTGTAAGTATGTCTGTGGGTGTGTGTCTGTGTGTTTGTCTATGTGTCTGTGTGTGTGTGTTTGTGTGTGAATATGTGTGTGATTCTGTGTATGGTTTGTCTGTGTTTGTGTGTGTTGCATGTGTATTTATGTGTTTGTGTGTATTTATGCGTATGTCTTTGTGTGTGTGTGTATGTATGAGTACACCTGTGTGTATATGTATGTGTATGTCTGTGTGTATATGTATTTCTGTGTGTATATGTATGTGTATATATGTGTATGAGAGTAAATTCATTATTAGTTACTACTTCATCATGTCACTATTGTAGATAAAAGATAAAGAACAGTTTTCCAGTTTTTAAAGCAAATAATACATAGTTGTCATTACTTAATTAACTGTTTTGACCTGAGACTGGCATGAAGTGTGTTGTACTACACAACTATCTATCTTAATCAATTTTCCATAGGTGACTGAATTTTATAGTTGAGGTTGGTCCATAAAAGTTTTGATGATTTTTTGCCACAGTCAAATACGTAATTGTATGCAACAATGTGTAGATAGATGTATACCCCATGTGTGAACATAAATGATTATATATTGTATGTTATTTTACCCATCTATGTATCATCTATGCCTTTCTCTATATTATAGTTACCGTATCTATGTTTCTTTCTGTAATATGGAATAGTTCATTGCTTGGCTCGGATGATGAATCCTAACTTTTTTTAAAAGCAGTGGAAAAAAAATGAAAAACAAAAACAAACTTTTGTTTGCTGCAGACTTGGCAGTCCTATTCATTTTAGGTTATGATTTCATACACGATAGCTGGCCTACACTGTATTATCAATAGCCTTTAGCTCAATGTGCATAACTGGTTGGAATTACTATAAAGGTTCTGTTCATACCCTGTGGGTTGGGTGAAGAATTAGGATTTATGCATTTACTTCTGCTGCAGTATTGTTTATACAGCTTTGGTTCAGTTTTGATCCCTTTTTTTGCCTTTGAGGCTCTTCCACAGTGTCAGCTGTTGACTGATAGTAGGAAAACGGCCTCGTGGTGTGAATGAAAGGGACCTAGCGGTTGGTAAACAGAGATAAGGAATAAATAGAGCACAGGCAAAAGGAGATAGTTCTGTGGGAGCCCAGATTGCCGGCAGTCTGTTCAAGTGAGATGCAGAGCCTGTCCTTTTCCCAGATTAAATTAGTGTACGAAATCTCCTGTGACCTCCTCCCCTTCTCCCCATACTCTTTCGCCAAGTTGAACAGCCTCTGCTGTAAAGTATTCATTTTATCCAGGGACAAGTTGGACAATAGAACTCTCCCTGATACTTATAGACAGCTGTCATGCTTCAAAGTGCTTTCAGTATTTCATTTTTCATTGGAGTTAAAAAGGTTTTTACCTTGTAAATGAACACAGGGCATAATAGCAAATGTGCCAGTTTAGACTCCGCTAGCAAGTCATTAAAAGATCTGTCACATCCATATTTAACAAAACACTGTACACACATAGAAACCGAAAACCTCAGAAGTTTATGTAGAAGTCTAATCCAAGCAGCTCAAAGTCTATATGTTTCATCCAGTTGAGTATTAGCCATTTCTACTTTTTCTTCATTGAGTATGCATTTTAAATATATTAACCATTTGAGTGATTCCACAGACCTTCACCAACCTTGAGGGTCACTATGTAGACTGTGTACATAGAGAATGCATCAGCCCATTGTACTCTGGCAGCTAATGAGATTGGTCGTTAAGTAAATGACACAAAGCCTACAAAAAAGCTTAGTAGCTCACTAGAGTATCACAGAGTGTCCCTGCACACTATACAATGACACAAACAGTGGACTAAACCTAGCCCACCCTGATTTATTCTACACCACTGCTTCCCTTAAGTCATCGGCAAAGACAGAACAATAGGCTAAAAAGCACACGGTAAGTCAGTCTGACAATTTTGCCCTGGGGACAAACTATGGAAACCTTAGCCCAGCTAAGTGTCTGAAAATCCGTTGGTAGACAAGTAGGTCGTATTAAAGAGCTGATTTTTCCCCCTCATTTCACATGAATAATGATGATTTTAAGCTCTTTGTTTATTAGTACAGTACTTGCTAAAAAGTTTGAGATTGTAGATTGAAGTTTTAACGGACCTGGCGCATGAATTATGTAGATCACAGTGTTTCATCTTCTGAAATTTAAATGCAGCAGATGCTTTGTTGTTCTAATATTGGGTCTAATATAATGGTGTGGAAAGACTATATAACTACATTAAAATGATAAAAGAGCAAACATATGGCACAACACAGCAGTGGATGCTCGCTCCCACTTATTAGTCAATGGGATTTATATCTTTCCAAAGTGCATGTTAATGTGATAAAACACAAACTGCTTTTAAAACAGTCATTGAAAACCTGCATTTCACTTTGATATTTGAAAAGACTGAGAGAAGAGCTTGAAAGCTTTATTTTTGGAATGTCAATGGGATTATAGTAAAAACACAATATTTTCTCAACACTTATAATTGTGTAAGTGGAAAAAAAGAGAACCGTCTATTAGTTTTAGATTTTTATTTTATTGATAATAGTTTAATGGGGGGTTGGATTGTGGGTGAAATAAACAAGTGAATATCATGTTACAGATGAACTGTCAAATAAAGCTAGAGATAGTGTGCACCACATTGTGGGTGTTCTACTCTATCTTTGCCAAAATCAAGCAAACGCTATATAAATATAATGATAAGTACCGTGAAACACTATACATAACCACTATGGGATTGGTAGGAACATTGATATGTATATATATATATACACATTAGCTTACGTGAATTAAAAGTATGTCTGCATATACATATATGTATGTATCTTTAAATGTCCCTACCAATCCCATAGTGGTACTCTGTAGTGTTTTCATGGTACTTAGCATTATATTTATGTAGTGATTGCTCGATTTTGGCAAAGATAGAAAGATAGAGCAGAACACCTACAACTTGGCGCTCACTTTGTCCACTTACGAATATATATATATATGTTAGCTTGCATGAATTAAAAGTATGCATATATATATATATATATGTAGACAAATTTCAATGTGCATGTACCTTTGCATCCTTGAATAAGGGAGATATAAAGTTTTGTGCTATCATGCAATTAGTATTTCACCATTTATGCAAGCTAATATACATTACTATTTGCGAAACTATATATTTTCCAGTATTAGTCAGTTAATGGAGTAATTCAATCTTTCATTTATTTATTATTTTATTCATTTATCTATGTATTTAATTATACATTTTTGTATTACTTGACACTTGTATAATAAGGAAATGAAACAAAACAACGACGGAAAAAACACATTGAAAAACCTCAAACTGTGTCAATCTATATAGGACACACAACACAAACCTATATCCATGATGCGTGTATTCTTTAAAAAATGCATTCTACTTACATGTAATGTGCAGCTGCTCTGACAAAGTTTTGTTACGAGTCTTATATTAAGGGGATTGTGAGACTAATGTGACATCTTGTCAATGATGAGTATACACACACCTATGTAACACGAAGTGCGTTAGGAAAACTTTGTACATAATAGATTTAATTTTCTCCTGACTCTATCCTACTCTGTGAACTTATAACAAACTATTCTGTAGGTTTATTCCCCTGATGTGAGGATGACAAAACTGTAGATACTTGAATATTTTTTTTTTCAAAATATTTTTTATTTTAAAATGTTTTTAATATTTTCATTAATTAGTTTGAGAATTGACTAGAAAAGTCTTTGTTTTATTTAAAAACATAGGAAAAACTTTAAAAAAGTTAAGCAGAATATGAATAAACTGGGGAAAAAAACTGCATCAATCATTGACTGTCTCATCAGCTGTCACAGATGTCATTAGTGGATTGATCCGACCATCTCTTGTTTATTTCTTGGATAATACAATAGTTCGCACAGATTTGCTACCTGATGTAAACCATCCCCCTAGATAAGACCTGCATCTGTAACATAGTCAAAATAGTACATAAAAGTGATGTGAAGTCAATTCTTGGAGCTAAACTAGTACAGCTTTTATAGATGCAATGTGATACATGCCCTGAAAAGGTGACAGAATGGCTACCATTTTACATAGTACATACATTCTGTATTTGGATACCATCTAACTTCAGGTTAAGTTATAGGTCTGTAGATACTTAGAATGTAACCTGACAAATGTATCCCCTCTATATATAACATATAACACTGTAATCATTTTTTGTCTGTTACTAATATAATTTAAAAACTATTTTATAAGTATGCCATTATTTTAGTACTCCTGATCATTTTAGTACTCCTAACTTTTGCATAGTTTAATTGCCCTTAGACTCCAAGAATGGGTTTGTTATTTCTTAAAGATTACTGACAAGTGCTCCCGAATAAATTGTGTCCATCCATCAGTGAAATTGTAGTTAAGGTTTCAATGTCAAATTTAGTGCAAGGGGAACATAAAGAATTTGTTATTAAGGATATTTAACCCTCAAAATGACAGAATAGAAAGAGAATATTTGGGTATTAGCAATTCAACATAGTGAAACTTTCTGATAAGAATGTAGCAGGTTGAAGAACGAAAGATTTGTTATACCTGGGACATTGTTCAGATAGTGACATTATAGGGTCACATTGGTCAATCACAAAATAAAGTCTTCCATGATAATTGGTAAGACCTTAAACAAATATACAACTTTATAAAATCCAGGAGTAAAATAGGCCACTGGTGTGAGAAGGTTATATTGCTTTTAGGCCTTATTCAGACATCCATGTATATAAGCCTATAAGGATGTCACGCTCCGGTCAGTACATCGGTGGTTAGACCATACCATGCGGACTGTACTGGAATCATGAAAATCATGACACAGACGTCTGAATTAGTCTAACAGTTTCTTTTAGCTGCTGGAGAGACACAATCTGTATTAATCAGATGGCTTAAAAGTGTAAAATACATTTTTAACAATAAACTCATTATGTTTAGCTATCTTTTTCAGATGTAATGTGTTGATTTTTAATATCTAATATCTAGTATTACAAGTCCATCTACTAATGTAATATAATTTTCTAAACAATTAAAATAGCTTACAAACTTTTGTCCACGTTGACTACAAATTAGTTAGTCTTCATATAGTAGATTTTTCTCAAAATACATACACACACAAGCACACATATATATGTATATAAATATACTTGTTTAGAAACAATATATATTAAATAGATTGACATCAGTAAAATATAACTAAGCACAGTGAGTTTTCTAATATTAATAATTTATGTTATTGCAATCCATCTGATATGTATATATATAATTATTATGTAGAAAGTACTGTACAAAAGTTTTGGCATGTTTGGAAACTTGCTGCAAAGTAAGAAAGTTTGCAAGAGTAAGTTAATAGTTAATTAGTTCATTTTTTTTATCAATTATCAAAGTGCATGGTGAATAAGTAAATGAGAAATCTAAATCAAAATAATATTTAGTGGGGACTCCATTGTCTTCAAAGAAATATGAAAGCATGTATTCTTCTACATACTTTTGCATACAGTTGTTTAAGGAACTTTACAGAGACTTTTAGGACTTCTTATTCTTTTTTATTCTAAATGTAATTCTTGATTGTATTCGCTGTATGTTTGGGGTCTTTGTCCTGCTTAAGAATAAATTTGAAGCCACTCAAATGCATTCCTGATAGTATTCCCTGAGGGATAACTGTCTGTCTGTATTTCGGAGCATTTAAGGACACCAAGAAATAGGCAGCATTGAGGACCATACATGTAATGGTCGACAAGGAAAAACCATATTATTGCTTACTTTAGAAAATGTTCAGCAGTGTAATGAGATTATAACTGGCATCAACCTGTTTCACCCAGCTACATCTATGTACTGATCGGAGATGTCTGGACAGAAGTGGTCTTTATGAATGAAATTCAGTAAAATAAAATACACCTTTTAAATGGAAACAAGGACTAGTAACTCAGCTGTAGGGTAAACATAAGAATTGTGGTGTAGATAAATGGCAGCATGTACTCTGGACTGAAGAGTCAAAATGTTAAATATTTGACTGTAACAAAAAGCAGGAAAAGCTGGAGAGCGGTATTATGAGTGTCTGCATGCAACAGTGAAGAATGTTGAAGGTTCCTTGTAGGTTCGGAACAACATTTCACAAAATGGAGTTGGAGTTTTAGCCCTCAATGTTGAAAAATATAGGCAGATACTTATCCAACCTACAATATTATCAGGGAAGCATGCAAATATATTCTGCAGCAGTACAATAGCCCATTATATATGTCCAATGTTACTACAATGTAAAGAATAATAAAGGATGATATGGTCCCCACAGATCCCATCATCGAGTCTATCTGATATTATATGAATCGACAAAAGCTGATATTCATGTAAGATCTGTGCTTCCTTCTCCAAGATGTTTGGAGTAACCTCCTTAGAGGGTTTCTTCAAAAACTGTGTGCAAGTATACCTAAGGCTGGCTTCAGACTTGCAGATGCATCTGCAGCGTTTTGCAGATGCATCTGCAAGCATCTGCATGCAGACCGCGGCCCCTATGTTTATAATGGAGCGCACGGCGGTCTGCAGATGCTTGCAGACTGCCGTGCGCTCTCATTGCCCGCCATTAGTGATCTGTGCGCAGGCGGATGCCTGCGCACAAATCACACACTCTCGCCCGCACCAGGGATGCAACATCTCGCGTCCCTGGTGCGGGCGAGAATGTGTGATTTGTGCGCAGGCATCCGCCTGCACACAAATCACTAATGGCGGGCAATGAGAGCGCACGGCGGTCCGCAAGCATCTGCAGACCACCGTGCGCTCCATTATAAACATAGGGGCCGCGGTCTGCATGCAGATGCTTGCAGATGCATCTGCAAAACGCTGCAGATGCATCTGCAAGTCTGAAGGCAGCCTAAAAGAATTGTTGCTGCTTTGAGGGAAAAGGGTGGTCAAACCAAATATTGCCTTAATTTTGACTTTATTTTTGTGCACTTACTTTCCATTTTCTTAATTGATAAAAATAAACTTTTTACACACTTAGTTTTGAAGGCATTTTTACTTTGCAGCTTATCTTCACACGTATTAAAACTTTTGCACATTAGTATCTATTTATCTATCTACTAAAAGTTTAGAAAAAGAGCAGCAATGCTTAAATGGGTGCAAATCTTCAGAAAAAATGTTGAACAGGCTGCCACGAGAGGTGGCGAGCTCCCCTTCAGTGGAAGCCTTGAGATGGACAAACATATGTCTGAGATGATTTAGTGAATTCTGCTTTGAGCAGGGTGTTGGACCAGTTGATCCAGGAGGTCCTTTCTAATTCTACCTTTCTACAATTCTATAAATAACTTTAGTTCAAGCGTGTGATGCTCATTCAAACTCACCTGTGGCAAGTAATAGATAAATAAAAAAAGAAGTTGTCTCAGGCTGGCTTCACACCACGGCAAGATTCAATCCGAGGCTGTCAGGGATGAACCTGACAGCCCCGAACCCGATCAGCACACAGAACCAGAGGGCTAATATGCCCTTCAGTTTGGTGTGCAGCCGAATGCTGTAGAGCTGAGCTGTCCCCTGCAAAGTGGTGCTGAACCGCTTCACAGGGGACCGCTCCCTAGTGCTGAAGTTCAGCGTAGCTCATGCTGAACTTCAGCCGCAGGTGTCCAGTTCCCGGATCCTCCTGGATCCTCCCGGATCAGGGCAATACGCCCCCATAGACTCCCATGTTAGGGAGCGCCGGATTGCCCCGGATTCGGGAGGATCAGGGAGAATCCAGGAGTATCTGATTTGGGAAGATTTTTCTCCCCAGACACAAAAATGCAGTATGCTCCAATTTTGTGTCCGAGAGAGGAAAATCTGATTCCTCCTGGATTCTCCCGGACACATGGAAACCGGATGGCAGAGACTTGCCATCCAGCTCCATCCAGCCCCATAGGGCTGCATGATGTGAAAATCGGGTCCAGGGCTGTCCGGTTTACTCCGGACAGCCCTGGATCTAACCTGACCACAGTGTGAAGCCAGCCTTAATCCTTTCATTTTGAGTTGGTGTGAGCCAAACTAAACATGGAGAAGAGAAAATGGTGAAGAGAACTGTCTGAGAAATTGAGAACCAAAATTGTTGAAAAATATAAACAATCCCAAGGTTAAAAGTCCATTTCCAGAGACTGTGATGTTCTTTTAGCCACAGGGCACATCATAATCAAGATATTTACAACCCATGGCACTGTAGCTAATCTCCCTGGAAATAGCAGAGAAATATTGTTGAACGGTTGCAAGGTAGGATAGTCTGGAGGGTGAATAAGCAGCCCCAATCAAGTTCCAAAGAAATCAAGCTATCCCATATTCTCTGGGTGCATAAGTGTCAGTGCAAACTATTTGTTGACACTTGAATGAAATGAAACGCTATGGCAGAGAACCCAGGAGGACCCCACTGCTGACACAGAGACATAAAAGAACTAATCTGCAGTGTTCCAAAATGTACATGAAGAAGCCAAAATACTTATGGTAAATCATCTTATGGACAGACGAGTCCAAGATATATCTTTTTGGTAAAGCACATCATTCTACTGTTTACATAAAATGGAATGAGACCTACAAAGAAAAGAACACAGTATCTACGGTAACTTACTGTGGAGGTTCAAATATGGTTGGGCGTTGTTTTGCTTCCTCTGGCACTGCGTGTCATGACTGTGTGCAAGGCATCATGAAATCCAGCAATTACCAAAGTATTTTGGGTTGCAATGTAGTGCTCAAGTTTTAGAAAGCTGGATTTGTATCCTAAGTCATGGGCCTTTCAGTAGGTGATGACCCCAAACACACTGAAATAAGTATCCAGAAATCAATGGAAACAAAGTGGTGGAGAGTTCTGAAGTGGCAAACAATGAGTCTGGATCTAAATCCCAGTGAACACATGTGGCTAGATCTTAAAATTGCTGTTGGGAGAAGAGGCCTCCAAATATGAGAGATCAGGAGCAGTTTACAAAAGAAAAGTGGCCCAAAATTCTACTTGAGAGATGAAAGAAACTTGATTGTTTGCAAGTGTTTATTCTAAAGGGTGTGCACTCAAATATTAAGTTGAGGACGCCCACAATTTTGTCCAGCCTATTTTAGAGTTTTGGGTGAAAGTATAAAAGAAAAAGGAAAGTAAAAGAAAAAGGGGCTTACTGGTCAAGAAATTGAAGGCTCCTGTATAGGAAAGATGGTGTGTCACGGTCCGCGCTGCTGCCTCAATGGAATCACAAGGAATGGATGTCTCCAAGAAGTCACAAGGAAGGCAAGATTCCAAAGTAATGATCTCCTTTATTCACCAAACCCGTGCTTCGGCACCTTTCCTGACACCTTCATCAGGGTATTACATGTACAGCAAGAGACAAGGTTTTTATAGCCCACAAAAACAAGTTCCTTGATTATTAAAAGTTAAAGAAATTGAAGGAACTGTCAAGTTTGGTGAAGGAAGTTGCCTTTTTTCTCATTTTTTAGTGTTTTTACAATACACACAAAGGAAATAAACAAGCCTATAACAAAACATGTGTAACTGTACTACATTTTGGGAGAAACAATTTCAAGGGTGCCAATGCTTTCAGCCATGACTATATAACTATATATATACACACAGACAAGCAACAAGGTAACAATGTTCTGAACATTTGACTTTCAGGCTTTCATTCATCTCACCTTTCAACATGAAACTACCTTCATTTTATTGACAATCATCAATCATAGATAACTTTGACTTGCAACTTTTTAACATATGATTAATTATACAGATTCATGTGATGTCACTGCATTGTTAAAGTTTTTCTCCTGGTGGTGTAAAAACTTTTTCATCCTGTGTACTAGAAATTGTAACATCTTCTCACATTCTCTAATAGTTCACTGTATTATTAGGTTAATTCACAAGTGAAATGTCACTGGGTAGAATCGAAGAGAATCCATGAAGACAATTTCTCAAAAAAAGATAAATAGCATCATTCAGCTCATCGATAGCGGTCTCTCGGCCAAGGAAATTGCCAAACTGCATGATGTGAGTGCCTTAACAGTCCATATATCCATTCAAAAGGCAAGAGCTGGACGTTCAGGCAAAATATTGAAGTCAACAAATAGGTTCTTAACAAGGTCTACGAGCGAAGGTGGCTTGTATGTTTTGAAATAGTGAGATTACAGATGTCCATGCAAGCACCATATGATACCTGTTACACAAGTGTGATATTATGGCCTGAAAAAATGTGAAGTAGGCTCGACTTCAATAACTTCATAACAAGCATTGGTTTGAGTTTACAAAAAAGTATTAAAACTGGACAGTAAAAGATTGGGAACAAGTGATTTGGAGTGATGAGATGAAAGTCAAAAGACTAGGCTATGATAGGTACAGATACTGTGGATCTGGAAGAAATAAAAGAAAAAGGGGCTTACAGGTCAAGAAATTGAAGGAACTGTCAAGTTTGGTGAAGGAAGTCTAATGATAGGTGGTTGTTTCACAGCCAAAGTTTTCGGATACTTGAGCAGAATCGATGGTGGGCTCAACGCAGAGTTATACATGAGAAACCTACAAGATGAGTTAGTTTGTGTGCTCATTTACTATGGGATTAAAATAACAATACACTCTGTGCAGAATTATTAGGCAAATGAGTATTTTGATCACATGATACTTTTTATACATGTTGTCCTACTCCATGCTGTATAGACTTGAGAGCCAACTACCAATTAAGTAAATCAGGTGATGTGCATCTCTGTAATAAGGAGGGGTGTGGTGTAAAGACATCAACCCCCTATATAAGGTGTGCTTAATTATTAGGCAAATGCCTTCCTTAGGCAAAATGGGTCAGAAGAGAGATTTGATGGGCTCTGAAAAGTCCAAAATTGTGAGATGTCTTGCAAAGGATGCAGCAGGCTTGCAATTGCCAAACTTTTGAAGCGTGATTCACCGAACAATCAAACGTTTATGGCAAATAGTCAACAGGGTCACAAGAAGCGTGTTAGGCAAAAAAGGTGCAAAATAACTGCCCATGAATTGAGGAAAATCAAGCTTGAAGCTGCCAAGATGCCATTTGCCACCAGTTTTGCCATATTTCAGAGCTGCAACGTTACTGGAGTATCAAAAAGCACAAGTGTGCTATACTCAGGGACATACTCAAGCAGTCTTGATGCTGTGTCTCCTCCAGAAGTGCCATTTCCCACTCCTTCTCAGTGTATTGTTGTTTCTATATTGTCCTCAGGGTTGTAAGTGAAGATCCGTACAGTCCAGTCTCTGGGTCTTCCTCTACTCCTGAGTCTGTGCTTCCCTGGACATTGCTGTGGATTATCGTTGGGAGGGTATGTTTGGGGTTAATAAATGAGAAAATGGGAAAATGAGGGATGTCCGTGTATCCTTTGTTCTGTATATTTTAACTATTTACTTAAACAATTGATAATGTGTGGATCTTATAAAGCCTGATCATTATGAATCTTGGCTTAATGACTGCTGTCAATACTCAGCTGTCATTACACTCTTCTATCACCCAAGTGCTACCACACCAGGGCTTTGGCAAGAGCCAGGAAAAGGAATTGGTGATTGTATTAAATGTGGCACTCTCTCCCCTGATGAAGTCACCCTAGAGTGATGGAACTCGTGGGGCACTGAGGGACCCCCTTGCTTGTATTTGGTACCCAGGCTCCCACCAGGTAATATTTGGCAATGAATTTAATTGGCAAACCTGATGTTTTGGTACTGTTAGGTCCATCTAATCTTGTCATAGTTAGTTGTTATCAATCTCAATAAACAGTTGTACTATCTGCTTGCTGTTGTCCATGCTTAATAGTGGGAATATGAAATTGTCATCTATGGTGAAAACTGTGAGTTTACTATTGCATATTGAGGCATTCCAAATGAACTATTCCCTTGATAGGGCAGAGGATTATTTGTCCCTCTGACCCTTAACTGCGTGTTGACACGGTAGTCAGACCTGAGCTGTGATACAACTCTTGTACCCTATGGGCTATTGTGCTCTCCTTTTATTTACTGCTTAAATATTTATACGGATTTTTAGCTCATTCACATGACAGGATATTGAAAAGTGTGGCCTATTGAATTATACTTTGGGTGATTTACTGCACAACAGACAGCAAGGGTTTCCCCTCCTACAATTGCAGGCCTTCAGCCTTTTTAAATTGATTTTATTGTCTTTTTGTATGGTGTATGTGAAATAAAATTTATATTATTTTTCACTCCTGGTGATCGCCCCTCTTTAACATTCTTTCCTTATCTCCATTTGATTGCAATGAATGTGCCAATTTCTGGGGTGGCTGTGCGCTGCTATTCTGTGTCCTGGGGCCCAATAACTATGGGCCTCACCACGCTGAGAATACCAGTATCCAGCTTCCTGGTTTTTACCTTGGCTGGCAATCAAAAATAAATCAGAGCCCACACATTTTTTAATTACTTATTTAAATAATTAAGAAAAAAATAGACTACACTGTATTTTTGATTGCCAGTCAAAGTAAATCCAGGTAGCCGGAAAAAGGGGCATGTAGCTGACTGCTTTATCTGCACTGCACTCAAAATATAATAGGACCAGTATGCAAATTTTTAAAATTATTTATTTACTTTTACACTACATATAATGGCAGGTTCATTGCCAATGGCAACCAATCACAGATGCTGGGGGTGCAACAGGAAATCACAGACACTCTTACAGAGAAGTGGGGATCTGTGATTGGTTGTTGGAGGCCAGTGAATAACCCGGACATTATAGAGTGGTCCAGAATACAAACGTGTGGTAGGTATAATGCTGCTGTTGTAATTACTGTTTTGCCTTTTTTTTTACAGTCCCACCAGCTGAACCCGAACAGTAACACAAACTTTTCAGGGAAGTCCATGTTCAGGATCTGATTTCTGAACACTAGGTATTCAGTACGGACCCTGAACTCTAAGACCCAGTTACACACACAGATAATTGTGCAGATATTGCTCGCACATCTTTGGTTGCAGTGAAATCATGGACACATTGTTACATTTGTACACTGCCACAAAATGGAACAATGTGTCCATGATTTCACTGCAACCAGAGATCTGCGAACAATCTCTGCACAATTATCTGTGTGTGTAACTGGGTCCTTTACAGTTGTGGTTTGCCCAACACTAACTCTCACTATTGGCATTCAATTTGTGATGTAAACAATAATTGCAGATTACAAAAAAAGCTAGAGGAAATTTTGCATTTTAACACTCAAATTCATATCAAGCACATAAAAAATTGATAGGAAATGGCTAAATGTATTTCAGTAACATGAGTTTTGTGAAAATTTGTTGACAAAGTTTAATTATTTGGATTTTAGCTGGCTGACAATGATCAGACCTTTGTCAGTCCTAGCTAACTCTGTGCAGTGTGTACCTTTGGCTGCTGTTCTGAGTCTATGCTGACCTGATGTAGGATTGTATTTTGACTACTCTCTTTGATTGCCCCTTTTGTCTTTGACACACTCTGACCTGTTTTCTGACCCTTGACTTGACCTCTAACTATCCATTTTGTCTTATCCCTCTGTCTTTTACATACTGTCCTGACTTGACCTCAGACTCCTTGATTTCTGCCTCCGGCTTAGTGTCACACTTTCTTTTTCCAGTACTTACAATGAGTTTTGTGTCTCTACTACTCTTTTTGTCATTGCTTTCTCACATATATTTTATCACATTTATCACTTTGCTCTTCATGATAATTTCTCTTTTATTTACATTTGCATTAAGTTATGTTAATTTGTATGATTTATTTCACTTCTGCATCTCATTATGTATTCATGATGATATTATGGTATGAACACATTTCTGTGAATTAATATAATTCAAGCATTGTATACAATGATTGCAACATCAAAGTATATTCTAGTGCATCTCAATGAATTAGAATGTCACCAAAAAGATAATTTATTTCAGTAATTCAATACAAAGAGTGAAACGCATATGTTATATAGAGTCATAAAAACAGACTTATCTATTTCAAGTGTATATTTCTGTAAATGTTGATGATTATGGCTTACAGCCAATGAAAACTCAAAGGTTATTATTTCAGAAAATTAAAGTAGGGAGGATGAAGGGTTAAAAACCGCACAGACGAATTCCACGAGACATCAAAGGGTGAGTATAATATTGATTTATTAGTCAACACGTTTCAGGAATCCCAGAAACACCCTGAAACATGGCAATATTACATTGATTTTTGATAATATTCTAATTCATTGAGATGCATTTGTATATAACTGAGTAGAAATGTATATACAAATTCTTTCAAGGTTACCTTCTTTCATTATGATCTTACTTCATGAGTATACCATATAATATTGTCATATAGACTTATTTGTATACCTATCTATAAAGATTATCATGTAATTTCTTTGAACATGGTGAAGTAATCTGATCAAGGTCAATGAGATGGACACAGATAATAAACTATCATTCACCAGCACAAGAGATGTCACTTGACTCTTAATGCAATACAGACAACTGGAAAGCATAACAATATTTGCATTGAGTATGCCATTTACCTTGGTCAGCTTGATCTTTGGGGCAAATTAATCATAATAAATTACATTTGTTAGAATTGAGGTTATTAAGTTAATATTTGTGAAGAAAAAAAAGCTTGTGCTTTCCAATTATACTATAGGGATGTAGACATCAAGTCATTATCATTATAGGTGTTCTCCAGGGGTAAATACATAGAGCGGGAACTAGACATGCTCTAATTTACTAGTACTCTCTCCCTGGACATGAATCTTGAGGACCACAGCTGCTTAGGGAGAATGTCTAGTTACTTCTTACCTGTGGACAAGGAATATGTATGCAAATCTCTATGGACAAATCAGGCACACATCATATGGATGAGATGAAAGTTAAGAAAAGCACTGCTTGCTCAGCCCCTCTGTTATCCCTGTAATCATGCAGGTCCCTCTGCTCCCTGTTATTAGCCCTTAAAAGTGGATGAATGTTGTGGAGAAAAAAGGATATTGCTATACTATGGTTTTATTTTAATATTCCTGTGTTCTAGGACAGGGTTCCTCAACTCCAGTCCTCAAGGTCCACCAACAGTGCATGTTTTCAGGATTTCCTTAGTATTTGACAGTTGGTAATTTAATCTCCTGCTCTGGTGATGATTCCAACTGTCAAATGCTAAGGAGATCCTGAAAACATGCACTGTTGATGGGTCCTGAGCACTGGAGTTGGGGACCTCTGTTCTAGATTTAATTTAATACAAATGTAGCATCCACCAACATGACACACTACAATAAAAGCTATTTTGCTTAGACTGGCCATTCCCATTCACTTTAAATGAAAGGTGGAGGTCCTACCCTTCACTGCGGTATGATGTAGCCTTCATTTTACTAGCTGCTACTTTTGTAATTTTCTGTATTATTTTTATTCTTACCATATTACTTAGAATATAGATAAAAAATTTACTGCAAATTGTGAGAGTCAATCGTCCAGCTTTACAATGGTCCAAATGAAGGTACAAAATTATTTTGGCTGTTATTGTCACTCATTAGAAAAGCCGCACTCCAGAAAACTTTATTTACTATAAATGTATGGTGAGATTTTACAACTTTGCCCTTCACCTTCCCAAACAAACCTACGTCACCACCCTGATCTCCTGACTATCCAACAACCCAAAAAAACTCTTTGACACCTTTCACTCTCTCTTCAATCCTAAAGTGCAGGCCCCTATCACTGACCTCTGTGCTGATGATCTGGCTTCCTACTTCACAGAGAAAATAGAAAATATCCGTCAGGAAATCAACTCCCAACCTCAAATTGCTGTTACCCCTACCTCTCCACATTTCCTCCAGCTCACTCTCTACTTCTCTTCCTCTCGTCCCACCACATGCACTGCTGACCCCATCCCCTCACACCTACTGCAGTCTCTCTCTCTGGTGGTCACCACTCACCAACCAAAATCTTCAATCTCTCCCTCTCTTCTGGCATCTTCCCTTCCTCTTTCAAACACTCTATCATCACTCCATTATTAAAGAAATCTTGTCTCGACCCATCCTGCATAAACAACTACAGACCAGTCTCCAATCTCTAAACGTCTGGTCTACTCCCGCCTCACTCATTACCTCTCCACTCACTCTCTTCTAGATTCATTACAGTCTAGTTTCCACCCCCTACATTCTACAGAAACTGCTCTCACCAAAGTGACCAACGACCTTCTGACAGCAAAACGCAATGGTGACCACTCTTGCTTGTTCTTCTTGATCTCTCTGCAGCCTTTGACACTGTTGACCACCATCTCCTACTCTCCATGTTGCACTCCATCGGCATCAAGGACACGGCTCTCTCTTGGTTCTCTTCCTATCTTTCTGACTGTTCTTTCAGTGTATCTTTTGCTGGCTCCACTTCCTCCCCTCTTCCTCTGACTATTGGGTCCCTCAGGGTTCAGTCCTTGGACCTCTTCTCTCTCTACATGGTTCAGATTGGACAGACCATTAGCAGATTTGGCTTTCAGTACCATCTTTATGCTGATGACACACTATACACTTCTTCCCCTGACCTTACTCCTGCTCTAATAAAGAACACTAATGACTGTCTAAATGCAGTTTCCAATATAATATCCGCTCTCTACCTGAAACTTAATCTTTCCAAAACTGAACTCTCACCCTCCACTAACCTCCCTAAATATGACATCTCTCTCTCAGTGTGCGGCACCACAATAACGCCTAGTCAGCAGGCTCACTGTCTGAGTGTTATGTTTAGCTCTGATCTTTCCTTCACTCCACACATACAATTTCTTGCCCGCTCTTGCCGCTTGCACCTGAAGAACATCTCTAGAATGTGCCCCTTTCTCACCTTGGAAACCCCAAAAACCCTCACTGTGGCCCTGATTCACTCCCACCTTGACTATTCTAATTCTCTTTTAGTTGGCCTCCCCCGCACTAGACTCTCCCCTCTCTAGTCCATCCTTAATCCAACAGCGAGAATCACCTATCTAGCTAACCGTAACTCAGACGCTTCTGCTCTATGCCAGTCATTGCACTGACTGCCTATATACTATAGGATCCATTTCAAACTGCTTGTTCTCACCCACAAAGCTCTTCACAGTGCAGCACCCCACTACGTCTCCTCCCTCCTCTCTGTCTATCACCCCACCCGTTCTCTTCGCTCTGGAAGTAACTTTAGACTCACTTCTGCATTAATCCAAACCTCCCATTCCCGGCTCCATGACTTCTCCCGAGCTGCACCAATTCTCTGGAATGCTCTACCCCAAGAAATCAGGTGTATCCACAACTTACATAGTTTCAGGCGATCCCTAAAAACACATCTTTTCAGGGCGGCCTATCATGATCCCTAGTCAAAGTCATCTAGACATAGCATATCCGCACCACCAGTCTCAAGTGGATCACAAATAATGGGTGGTGGCCACTTATACTGCTCCTATCTATTCCCATCTCCTCAAGTTGACTATACCATCATTGTAAATAAGCGCCTGTACTTTATGTCACCCCCAACTCTTTGCTAGACTATACCATCATTGTAAATAAGGCTGGCTTCAGACTTGCAGATGCATCTGCAGCGTTTTGCAGATGCATCTGCAAGCATCTGCATGCAGACCGCGGCCCCTATGTTTATAATGGAGCGCACGGCGGTCTGCAGATGCTTGCGGACCGCCGTGCGCACCCATTCACTCCTATATGTGATCTGTGCGCACACGGATGCCTGCGCACAAATCACACACTCCCGCCCGTACCATGGACGCGAGATGTCGCGTCCCTGGTGAGGACGAGAGTGTGTGATCTGTACGCAGGCATCCGCGTGCGCACAGATCACATATAGGAGTGAATGGGTGAGCACGGCGGTCCGCAAGCATCTGCAGACCGCCGTGCGCTCCATTATAAACATAGGGGCCGCGGTCTGCATGCAGATGCTTGCAGATGCATCTGCAAAACGCTGCAGATGCATCTGCAAGTCTGAAGGCAGACCTGTACTTTGTCACCCCAACCTCATTGTTAGATTGTAATCTCTAATGAGCAGGGCTGGCATTTCTTTGCTCTAATTATTGTATTAATTATGCTTTGCATTGTATTGTTTTGGTATTGTATTGTATTTTCTAATTGTTTCTTATGATTACATGTGAATTTTGTATTGTGCAGTGCTGCAGAATATGTTGGCTCTATATAAATAAAAATATTATTATTATTATTATTATTATTAGATTGGTTTGGAGTGGCAGTACTCATCTTTATTTTTGACTTTATACAACCTATAGTCATGTGGAAAGCTGATAAATGGAGTTGGTTGTAAACCCCTTTGAGACAAAAAAGTTATAATTTTAACAAAAGAAAATACAAAATATTAGATGGAAATTTTAAGAGCAGCATTTGACAAACACAAGTTACTTTTTCACTAGTAAGATTATGTTCAGTGACCCCTTCAAGACAGGTGACATATATGGGTCCCATGCCACAAAGGACAGGTGCTCCACTGTGTCCCACCTGCCTAACAGCATTAACCACAGTCTACTATAAGGCCTCCTGTTTAACCATTTATATGCCACCTTCAATCTCTGACAGCAGTGGGTGATATTGCGATTGCTGGGTAACAATGACTTGTTATCGTTGGCAGATCATACTATACACTGTACTACTGTAGTATTTCAGTGTATTCAACAAGCAATTAAGGCAGTGCATGCTTGACCCTATGATCTTAAAAATCTAAAAAATAAAATGTCAAGGGGTAATCCCATTTCATACACTATTCTACCTCAACTGCAGTTTGTTAAAAAAAAATATACATTTTTATGGAAAGTGTGGTGATTGAAAAACATCAATTCTAGTGTTGCAATGTACTTTCTCTTTAAAGCTACTACCGTATATACTCGTGTATAAGCCGACCCGTGTATAAGCCGACCCCCCTACTTTTGCCCCCAAAACCTGGGAAAATCTATTGACTCGTGTATAAGCCGAGGGTGGACCCTAGCACAAGTATACAGCCCCCAGCAGTGTAGTATACACCAGTCCCAGAGGTAGATACAGCAGCCCCAGTGGTAGTATACACGCAGCCCCAGTAGTATATACAGCCCCAGTGGTAGTATATACAGCCCCAGTGGTAGTATACAGGGCCCCAGAGGTATATAGCAGCCCCAGTGGTAGTATACAGTGCCCCAGAGGTATATAGCAGCCCCAGTGGTAGTATACAGTGCCCCAGAGGTATATAGCAGCCCCAGTGGTAGTATACAGTGCCCCAGAGGTATATAGCAGCCCCAGTGGTAGTATACAGTGCCCCAGAGGTATATAGCAGCCCCAGTGGTAGTATACAGGGCCCCAGAGGTATATAGCAGCCCCAGTGGTAGTATACAGTGCCCCAGAGGTATATAGCAGCCCCAGTGGTAGTATACAGGGCCCCAGAGGTATATAGCAGCCCCAGTGGTAGTATACAGTGCCCCAGAGGTATATAGCAGCCCAAGTGGTAGTATACAGGGCCCCAGAGGTATATAGCAGCCCCAGTGGTAGTATACAGGGCCCCAGAGGTATATAGCAGCCCCAGTGGTAGTATACAGTGCCCCAGAGGTATATAGCAGCCCCAGTGGTAGTATACAGGGCCCCAGAGGTATATAGCAGCCCCAGTGGTAGTATACAGTGCCCCAGAGGTATATAGCAGCCCCAGTGGTAGTATACAGGGCCCCAGAGGTATATAGCAGCCCCAGTGGTAGTATACAGTGCCCCAGAGGTATATAGCAGCCCCAGCGGTAGTATACAGGCAGCCCCAGTAATGCAGCCCCCCCCAGCGTCTCTCCGGTCACCTGTAAAGCAAGCTATACTTATCAGTGTCCCGCTCGCACCCGCCGCTGCCGACATCCACGATCCTCCATCTTCATGCGACTCCTCTTCCTGTTTCCTGTGCGCGTCGCCGGGAATGACGTCATTGCCGGCGACGCGCACAGAAACAGGAAGAGGAGTCGCATGAAGATGGAGGATCGTGGATGTCGGCAGCGGCGGGTGCGAGCAGGACACTGATAAGTATAGCTTGCTTTACAGGTGACCGGAGAGACCCTGGGGGGGCCCTGCATTACTGGGGATGCGGGGGCTGCTGTATACCGATGTATACATCGGTATATACCGATGTATACATCGGTATACAGCACTGACTCGCGTATAAGCCGAGGGGGGTACTTTTCAGCCCAATTTTTGGGCTGAAAAACTCGGCTTATACGCGAGTATATACGGTACTCAAATTAGTTAATTAATTTAAGATTTTCATAGGTTGGACATTTAGGAACACGGTGATGGCAAATACTCTTTTTTACTCTTTGATTTTTGAAGTGGGAAGGAAAGAGGTAAAAAAAAATAAAAGGATTGTCCCCTTTCAGAAAATGTTATGCCTCAGCCGAAATTTGTTAAACATTAATAAACAGTGCTATACTCACTTTCACTCGGTCCACTGACAAGTCTCAACTGTGGTGCCTGATCTGGCATTGGCTGAAGCACTGACATCATGAAACAGAGCCGCAACCAATCAGTGAGCTCAGAGACTTTGCCCATGTGTAAGTGGAACTAGTGATGAGTGAGTGTAATCATTACTATTCATTACTGACACAGATAGTACGGTATTCAGGATACAGGATATTCGGCGAGTATGCTGGTGCTCGTCAGTGATGTGTCAATCTTGAATGATCTGACACAAATGGCCAGCTCCCTTCAGTACACAAAGGGAGTTGGCACCCCAGTGAGAGCAGATTGAATGTTAGGCTCTCTCTGGGGCACAGCAAGATGTTTTATGCAGTGAAAACTCAAAAAAGCCCACCCTCCCAGCTTGACTTTGAATGCTCATCTTATGACCGGATGTGTGTGGGCGAAGCCCATCACTAATTGACTTGCGTCGGACTCGCTTTTTGGATGAGTGAGTATTACAAAATACTCGTTACGGATATAGCGATTACAAATATTTTGCTACTCGCTCATCACTAAGCGGAACGCTCTCTTGGGACCCTTGAGCTCATTGTCAAACACATGGGAACAATGATGGAGCATAAACAGTGGACCTTGTAAAGGTGATTACAACATTAATTTTTTTTCTTAATAAGCTGGAGCCAGGACAAAACATTGTCTGAAAAGGGATGATCCCTTTAAGATTGCATCATCTCTATTTTCCCAATTTAAAAATAAAGAATTAAAAAAATAAATTTTTGGCATCAATGTTTGAATCTATGAAAATATAAGATTGTTTACCACATACAACAAATGTCGGAAAGAGAAAAAAATTGAAACACCAGCACTGATGCTTGTTGATCACCACACTAGTTACAAAAAGCCATAAAAATCTATCAAAACATTGTTATTACACCACAATATTATAACTGATACAGGTACATCAATGAAAACAAATTAAAAAAAGAAAAAACACTGAAGATGATATATTTTTTAAACTATAAGATGGACTTTTCCCAAAACACTTTTGAGGAACGCGGGGGGTGTGTCCTATATTCGGGATGTGCCTGGCTGTGTCTGTGGCGTTGGGCAGCGGTGGACATGGTGGAGAGGAATCACATTTGCAGGATCAGGGTCGCGTGAGGCAGGAGCAGGTGCTGGGGCACTAGGGCAAATACATGTGCCTGCTGATAAGGAAAATGCATATTCACTGCTCACCACACCCATAATGTCTCGTCCGCCTCTGCACTTTTTGTAGTATAATGTAAGTGTGTTACTATACTTATCAATCACCATCTTTCCCCGTTTCCAGTGACACTATGGTCTACTGAGTCACATGAGGACTCTTTTGACTGTCTGGATTACACTGAGACTGTGGTCTATGTTGATCTGTAAGGGACTTTTGAAATATAAACCTATGGAGCATTAGAACAAGGCTCCACAGACCTACATTATAACAGAGACATTAGGCTCACATGTTAGGCAGTGACACCCAGAGAGTCTGATTTGCCATAATGTGACTCAGAAGAGGACCAGAGCAGCACTCAAAAGTGGAGGAGATGGAGAAACTTACACTACACTACACTTACATCTATACAGGTTTAGCCAATAAAAAACAACAGGAGTGCTTTTTTAAGGATATCACCTATGTGAATACAGAAATTTAGCTTAAAAAGCCCTCCCATGTATGATTTATTCAATTAAATCTGTGTATATTATTATTATTATTATTTATTTATATAGCGCCATTAGGTTCCATGGCGCTTTACATGAGGATAAGGGAGACAAGAACAAGTACACTAAATCTAGGCGATCAGGACGTACAGGTACAGAAGGGGCAGGGACCCTGTATATGTGCATGTTGTATAATGTGAGTGTATTAATATAGTCAGCTACTGCCACTTTCTTTGGGATCGAGCGCTGTTTTCCTTATCTTCTTAGCACCGTCACGACTAGTCAGAGTTTCTGTCTCACTCGATGAATGAACTGGAAGTCTCCTTTACAATATAAGTCTATGAAGCCTTGTTATGACGCACATAGGCTTTCATTGTAAAAGCCAATTCTGGGTCATGCCAAGTGCAGTATTACCCGAAAAGTCTGCAAAGCTGTGACTTCACTGAGAAGCAAAGCAGATCAGCGCTGGATACAGGAACAGGTGGTAGTAGGTGAGTATAGCCATACACTCACACTACACTACATGCACAAATACACAGATTCAATGGAAAAAACATGGGAAGGCTTCTTCAAGCCTGGAAAACACCTTCCATCGTTTTAAGCAGAAACCATATTCAGTATTTTTCTTACACATTTAAGGCTAGGGTCACACATAAGCCCTTGGTCTGTTTTTGGCATCAGTTTTTGTATTTTTTTTTCTAAGTCCAAAAACTGATACAAAAACAGATTATATGTAATAAATACCCTATACGTATTTTTCTGCACCCAAAAAACGTTCCAGGAGGTTTTTAAACCCAAAAATGTTGGTAGGAACGTTTTTGGGTGCAGTAAAAAATCAGATTTTTTTTTAACATGGGGCCCTGTGGAAAAAACGGATACATTTTTTAGAGCATTGTCTATGTACATAATGGCAAAGTCCCAATAACGTTCAGGGGAACAGGCGGCACAAAATGCAGCCTAGGAAAAACGGATTTGGCAGGAAAACACTTCCAAAAATGGATTGCAATGTGTGACCCTAGCCTTACTTGGCATATAGCTACGGCCAGGATCACACATACAAATCCGTTTTTACCTTAAATACATTTTTGGGAACATTTTGGATGTGTGCGTTTTTTTTTTAAAATGCATGTGTTTTTATACAGCAGCCCAAAAACGCTGCAAGCTGCGTTTTTGGAGTGCTTTCAAAAAACGCATGCTTTTTTAACATGGGGCCCTATAGGTACATATAGGCACCTGCGTCAACGCGTAAACACGTTACGCGTAAATCTGCGTAAACACCTTGAAAAGTTTTGCTTACATCAAAACCTCATTTATTCATTGTACTAAATATACTCAGTATGCTAAAATACACTACAAAGTATGAGCCGGAATAAGAATAGCAGTTAAACAAACACAGACTGTTGTGCTGTGCCCATTGTGATTGCATTTACAGTAGTTGCTATGTACACTTCATGCAACATATGGAACAGACTTAAGAGGTCAAATGAGGTTGTGCGCAGAGCTGTAATTCAATACTGAATATCACAGAAAACTTGCTTATGTTACCTAACAGTAATTTTGCTGAGAAAAATATCAAACAACATAGCAATATTATTCTTGGGTGATCATAAAGTAAAAGAAGAGTAACGCATTAGGATAATAAATTCTTATATAACACAGATCACAGTGTTCACAAGTGAACTTCATACAATCGATTTTAAAGTCTTTATGTCAGAAAACATGAATGGTATAAAAATCTGGCAAGTCATTTTATTGGGATGGATTCACATTATATGTGAATTAGTTCCATAAAATACGGAACTGATGTTTTGGAAGATGGGGTTTACAATTCAGTTTGGGTATACATATGTCAAGTCTAGCGGTTCTACATCCAAGCAGGCCTCTTGCGCTTCTGAGCAAGCTCCGGATGTCTGTTGGGTTGCCCGTCACCACTCACTGGCCATGAGGGATGTGGTGTCACCTATTTGGGGCGAAACTTGTTCATTCAGGTGCTTGGTCTGACCAGATATTGCACTCCAAAAGATTTACTTCTGGTATCACTGGGAGGCCGGGTGCCGTTGCTCCCAGCAATAATGCTTTTCAGCGCTGGGTCCCCTGGTGTTGGTTGTTGCCAGAGGAAATGGGATGCCATGTCTTTTGTGTCAGCTGGGTTATGGAAGGTCCCCCTCTACTTTCCTCTCCTCCTTTACCTCTTTGGACTGAGGCTGGAGATTGGGTGTTGCCTCAGTGAGGTCAGGTGAGTTCTGAGAGGGATATTTAAACCAGCATTATCCTCTGTGTTGTGATGATTATTTCAATTGTGTTTGGGTAGTAGAGGTTAGTTTTTAGTGTGTTTCTCAGGTGGGTTCTTTGCTTTGGCTTCTGGTCTTGACTTGTCTCTGTTTTCTTTGCTTTCTTTTGGTCTGTACTGCTTCTGTTAGTTTACCAGTGTTTTTGATCCAGCTAGAGCTTCTGTGACTGGTCACCAGCTACTACAGCAGTTGGTTGAAAAGTACCACGGTCCTTAAGGTACCATTACACGGCACGATGTTGAAACGATGTCGGCAATGATCTCATGGGCACGTGGTCGATTCCAACATTGTTTTGACATCGTTGGTGAGCTGTCACACGTGTAGAGATCATGGACGACGTACCAATGATGTAGTGAGCAGGTATCGTTCGCACAACCCAGCGAACGATACCTGCTCATTGCTGTGAATGGGCGAAGTTGTCAACGACATCGTGTCACTCACAATGATATAGCAGGTTGGCTGATCGTTGATCGTATGATTTGAGAACATGTTCTCAAACCTGTGAACAGCGATCCAACGACTTATCGTAGTTGAATCTCGGTGTTACATGCAACATCGTCCTAACGATGTCGCTTGAACGACTCCAAACTCGTGACGTTTAAGCGATATCGTTAACGATGTCGTGCCATGTAACAGGGCCTTTAAGGTTATGCAGTAGCAAGCGATTAGTGCAAAATGTGACTAGAATATTACACTTGTTGGCTTGCAATCAGGTCATTCCACCACTACCCTAAATTAGTGCATTTATATATACTGTAAATTGCCTAACTAAGGGGCCAACCCACCAAGACTAGCACTTTGTTTGCCATTCTTGATCAGGGGTGATTTGCAGAATGATGTGCTAAATTCATTAAGAGGTGTACACATTTGCCCACAAAGACAGAAACCGGGGGCATGGCGTGGTATATGCTCTTGAAGATTGACAGTTCAAACTAGAATGGGGTACTGCTGGTACAAACGGTCAACACTCCTAGGCAGCTAGCAGAGGTAGATTGCCTCTGCAGGATAGGGGAAGCATGATGGCACTGAAGCTGCTAGGATCCAATGATCAGGCCAGCTTCAGAGTGCTGGAAACAGCTTTTAAGCACAATGTCTGCAAACTGCAGGGTCCACTCTTGAAGAGGGAGAACTTTTTTTTATAGGAGTTGATTGCTTTTTTTAACAAGTATTTTTCCCATTTAAAAACTTGAGGCATACCATTTTATGAGTTTGGCACCTTTCATTGCATGTGCGCTGTCATTGACTGTAGCAAATTTCTGTTTTTTTATGGTTTAGTTCACATAATCTTTGTGGCTTAAAGTATGATGAATTTGTTGCTTCATGCTTGGCCTTATTCCCTTGATTAAGTTTAATTCAAATTTCAAAAAATGGGATGAGCAGGTGTACAAAATTCCAAAATTTGAACAAAAATATAGCATAACATTTAAAACTGTTTTATGTCATAGCTCTGATGCAAATTGTTTGATGAGTTGATTCCCTAAGTCTACAGACAATCTGACAAATTGCCACTTCCATTTAGTTTGCAAAGAAAGTCAGCACCCCAGTGAGAACTTTCTGAATGGAAGGCTCCCACTAGGGGGTACAGCAAGGTGCCCAGTCCCAGAAATGCTTCTTTTATTGTTGACTGTGTGTGGGTAGAGCTTATTACTAATTGACTAACATTGGACTCGCTATTCTGATGAGTACGTGAATATTACAAAGTACTCATTACGAGTACAGCGAATCTGAATATTTCACTATTCGCTCATCCCTACTAACCATTATTATTTTGACTTTGTTCAGTTTTTTCCTCCTATACTGTCTTTGACTACTGTTGTCCATTCTGGCTCAGGTTAGCTTTAGCTTCATTCTTGGGTGTCACTCTTTCTTGGGTTTCTAATTTGGGTTGAAAATTACGAGTAGAGATGAGCCACCACCCCAATGTTCGTGTTCGATTCGCCGAATCGACGGGGTGTTCGACGAATGTTCGTCGAATGCTCGACGAACACCGTCAGACATCCTGGAACACGAAAAAAACAGGATTGTGGGGCTGTTTCACTTCCACAATGTATATACATACATTGTGGAAGTGAAATAAAGTCAAATAAAGTGTTAAAAATAAAAAAATAATGTATGCTCACCTGTCCACGGTCCACCGAAGCCTCCGGTATGGTCCTGTCACTGTGGCTTACAGGACCTGTGGTGAAGTCAGTTCTCGCGGGAACTCCGGTCACATGACCGGAGTTCCGCGAGAACATGACGTCACCACAGGTCCTAAAAGCACACGACCTTGCCGGAAAGCTTAAAATACACATTTTTATGTTTCCGACACTTTTTTTTACTTAAAGAAAGTGTCTAAAACATAAAAATGTCTATTTTAAGCTTTCCGGCAAGGTCCTGTGCTTATAGGACCCGTGGTGACGTCACGTTCCCACGAGAACTGACGTCACCACAGGTCCTGTAAGCCACAGTGACAGGACCATACCGGAGGCTTCGGTGGACCGCGGACAGGTGAGCATACATTATTTTTTTATTTTTAACACTTTATTTGAGTTTGTAAATGTTTATTTTGGCTGAAAATGCGGCAGATGCGGTTTTCTGACCGCATCTGCCGCATTTTCGAACCAAAATCGAACATGTTCTAGATTCGCCGAATTTGAACCAAATTGTTCGAATTCGGCAAATGACTCGAATAGCGCCAAAATCAACTCGAATTTGAGATTGGCGAACTATTCGAGTCGAACATCGCTCATCTCTAATTACGAGTAGATGGAATTTTACAGACTCCAAATTGTAACAAGATGACTAGGTCAGGCCATCACCAAACAGTTATTAGGCATATATTAGTTATGTACCAATCAAATGTGATCTAGAAATAGACAAATGATAAATTGACAATAGAGTTATGGGCACACAAACCTTATTAATGCTTAAAAAGGGGCTACTGTGGCACACATTGCTAAAAAATATAATGCTTGCTATCAGGGCCGCCACTAGGACCTTACAGGTCTTCCTCCAGTAAGGGGCCCGCCGTATTTGGAGGGGGCGTGGCCATTGGAATAGGGACAGGGGGCCCGGCCGTGATGGCGGGGGGCGTGGCCATTTGGAGCAAGGAGGGCCCCCCTAACCCCCCCCCCAGCACACGCTGACCCTGAAGCTGTGTGGTGCAGCAGGAGTTAGGTATCTGCAGCATTCGGAGCTCACTACAGCAGGTGAGCCAGACGCTCCAGAGAGGGGGAGAACTTCTTGTGAGATCTGAGCAGTTTTGGCTCCACGCGGCCTCCGTACAGTGGGAGGTGACTGTCACAGCAACAGCGTCACTAGATGCCTGGTTTTGGATTCTTTACCCGGGAACTGAGCCAGCAGAGGATGCAGCTGCTCACCATGGGAGTGGATCCCGGGCTGGAGATGGACTCTATGATCCTGGCACTACGAGAGCTGTAAGGTAAATGTGCACAGAGTCCTGCTGGGACAGGGCTACAGTGTGCAGGAGGTCGGAGGATGTGCCAGAGACCCCAATCAGGCTGCAACTTTCATTTTCCAATGCCTCTCTGAAGACTGAGAGGTGGAATTTTGATTTGTTGTCATGGGTAATGCCACTCTGCATGTTGTGCTGTCAGGCCTGACATTCTTCTGTATCTACACTGGGTTTTATCTCTGTAGGTCCCTTAGACACTGTCATGTCTGTGGACCCTGGAGTCATCTCTGTGGATCCCTGGACACTGGGTGTGATATCTGGGGTCGTAGTGCTGCAGTACTGTAAAGTGACGGATGCTGGGGGTTGTAGTGCCACAGTACTGTCAGGTGAGGGATGCTGGGGGTTGTAGTGCCACAGTACTGTCAGGTGAGGGTGCTGGGGTTGTAGTGCACAGTATGTCAGGTGAGGGTGCAGGTGTTGTAGTGTCTAACACATTGTGATACCCAGTGAAAACTATTTTGTCTCTGCTATACCTTACAATTATCCTCAGTACATCTGATCCTATAGGAATGCTATAATTAGGGCGGCCATACAAACAGTGCTGCACGTCCATACAATGGTGACTTCAGCGCATTGACACCAACCATATTTTTAGGTTCTGCCACTAATAAATAATAATGGTCAGAGTTGCAAAGAATGTATTTTCCATCAACACTTTATGTTCTTAGACTGGTTTCACACTACGATTTTTGCAAATCCGACGCTGTCCGATAGAAATCAGACAGCATCGGATCCGATTTAGGCCCCATGTCTTCCTATAGGGATCAGACCGATTTGGATGTGCACTAATTGCCATCAGAATCGCGTCCGATCCGATTTTGTCCGATTTCTTTCCGGTGCAAAAATCGGAGACTGCTCCGATATTTGCATCCGAATCAAAAACCGGATAGAATCGGATCTGACAGATCGGATGGTAATTATGCCAAATCCGATCCGATTCCTTTAACATGGATTTCATCACAGGTCCTGTAAGCACACGGGCCTTGCTGGGAGGCAGCATTGGATAGAGGATAAGTGAGCATAATGATTTTTTATTTTTAACTCTTTCTTATATTTCACTTCTGCAATGTATATCACTCACCGTAGCCAGGTCTTCACGTCTCGGGCGTTGCTTCTCCATCACGGTTCCGCGCCCAAGGCTGTGGGGCCCGGTGGTCCAGATTAAAAGGGGTTGGCTGAACGGATAAGGGTTTAATTTTTACTTGTCGTGACGCCACCTGCGGGAATTCCGGTGACTTCACCGGCGCTCCTTTGGCCTCTGGGGGATGTACGGCAGCAAGATGGGACGCTCCCCACAGGATGAGCTGGAGTCCCCAGGGCCGAGAGCTGTCTTTGATGGAGTATGGCAGCTTTGTAGTACTGCGTGTTAGGTTGGAACAGTTCTGGAGGAGACACGGACACCAAATCCTTCTATAACGGGTGTTTACTGTAACCGATGAGATGGTACAAGGTATACAGTCAACAGGTAACGGACTGGGTGGTCCCAGCAATGACCGGTGTTGTTTCAGAGCTCCGCGGTGTTCCTCCTTCCCTAACCTTTTCTGTTCGCCGATGTTGCCTTAGTGCGCCAGTTCAGGTACAAGGGGGCTACTTGAATTTCCTTGCCGGTTATATAGCCCGGTGGGTGTGAAGGGAACCTGGTTCCCTATGGTGAGTACTTCGCTGGCAAGACGGCTTAGTCGCGGCTGCAGTGTGGTGCTCCTAGAAAGCGATTCCTTCACTCCTGGTTTGCTGAGCGGCAGTGGACGTCTGCTCGCCTCGGAACCAGTCATCCGGTGTTTAGTGGGCACAGGTATGTTTTGACCCGTTTAGGTAGTTGCCCGGTTTTCCGGTCCAGGGCACCGGTAATGGCGCCGACCGGTCGATGGTCTTCAGGGCTGCACAGCACTGTGCAGAGCCCACTTCTCCTACGTTCCCTTTCCTAGAGACCACTACTCCTCTCCTCTCCTAAGTTCCCACACACTACTCCTACACTCCGCCCACTAGGACCTGATTGGCCCTCTATGCTAGTGGTGCATGTAGAGTATGGAGTTCTGAGTATTAACCATGTCATTACTGAGACGGAAAATATTACATCTTCTGGCAGGGATGCAATACCTTCCTGTGACTCACTCGTTGCGGGGCGCCACATATATTATACATTGCAGAAGTGAAAGTGCCCCGCTGTGTCCGGGTCCGTGATAATCACGGACCCGGACACAGAAAAGCATCTGGAGGTCACCTCCGATGCTTTCCTTTCCTGTCCGTGGGATCCTACAAAAAGTAGGATCCCACGGACAGGGAAAAAATCGTAGTGTGAAAGTAGCCTTAGATTGGGTGAGTACTCTTCGGAACATAAGGAATAGTGTACAAGGATGGAGTTTGGAGCAGGACAACAATCCTCTCACTTTCTTTGGGATGAGGTTAGACTTTATCCTAAACCACTGCTCATGGAAAGTGCTAAGGATGAAAATATCCTTTACCAACCCATATAATAATATATAGGGAGAGAGGCTGTCGGGATGGCTGGAGGAAGGATTGAGGGAGGCTGTTGGGATGGTGGAAGGATTGAGGTAGGCTGTTGGGATGGAGGAAGGATTGAGGGTGGCTGTCTGAATGGAGGGAAGCTGTTGGGAATTCAGCCTCATCTGTTAAATCATATCATGTACTTTACAGGCACTTGAACATCTTGTTTCTGGAGAAGAGAACTACTTGCATGCTCTAAGGTGAAATGTTAAGCCTCTGGAGGCATTGTGATACTTTGAGCAATGTTCTCCTGGGAATCCTTAGGTTTCGGCCTACAGGAAAATATTGCCTTCACTTGCCTCGGTTGTCTAAACATTGCTGCAGAATAAGTACACCCTTTCATAACAAGGGTACAATATCATCATCATCATCCCTGCAATAATATGTGGAATATGACAAATATCTTAGAGGTTAACCTGTTCTCCAAATTTCTAAGTTTTCATCAAGATGCCAACTTAAAAGCCCTAAATGATCCGCTGGTGAAGATACCACAAGAGAACTTCAGAGGTCTCATGAAGTTCTTTCCTTGATAAGCAAGCTGTGATGGCTGAATGTATTACTTTTCAGCAGGACCCATGGGTCTAGCTACACCACAGGACACAACTTTTTTTTTTTTTTTCAAAATTAATGATTGAGGGCTTTTAATGATTGAGGGCTTTTTTTTACATACGGTACTTATATTTTAAAACTCTTTTTTTTAAAAAGGAGGGATCAGGGAACATTATTTTTTACCTTGTGAATATATATATGTGTGTATTAGGGTGGGTTCACATGATTATTTTTTCCACATCTGGGAAAAATGGCCTGATTATTCTGATCAGCTTTCAATCACAGTAGCATCAGTTTTTTTCAAACTAAGAAAGAAGAAAAAAGGAAATTCTCCACCTTCCCTGTACTGTCAGTCCATGAAAATTGGTATGATTTTTCTCACAGGCCCTAGACTTGAATGGCTGAGTGCCATATGTTTCTCAAAAGAAAATTGTGCATGCTTTAATTTTTTCCAGATGCTAAATTGTTTAGTGAAAAAAAAATATCTGCACTGCCCCATTGAATAACAGTGTTCTGAGTGTGATCAGTTTTTTCCAGATAGCCTTGGATCAGAAATATGATCTTGACCAGTGATGAGCCCAGGGCAAAGGGTACTCGAATAGCGGTCCTGCGTCTGATGGTTTTAAAGGGGAGTCACGGGTGGTCAGGTTCCCGGTTCCGTGCCCTGGCTGTCATTTGTTAGATGAGGGGAATATTTACAGGGATAAAGAGAGTACGTGACGCCACCTGTGGATCCCGGTAATATGGATACCGGCGCTGCATGCCTGCCGCTGAGGTGATGATGGGTGCAGCACAGTGTGGTCCAGCTCCCCACAGGAGGAGCTTTTACCTCAGGGCAGCGGTGATGGAGGATGAGGAGATGAGGGAGTAGTGGTTCTTACCCCTCCGGTGAGATGATGATGATGCTCAAGCCCTCCGGGTACCGACGAGAAGAATGACAAAGACCAGTTCAACTCCAACTCCACTTTACTGGGTACCGGCAGATGTTAAGGTGAAACACGGTACAGTCTGGCTTAACGGGTGATTGTTGCCGGTTCCGGGTTTACCTATGGGTCTCTAGATGTTCCCTTCCTTAGTCTTTTGGGTCTACTTCCTTCCTTCTCTCTCTTTACCACCCTTGCAGAGTTCTCCCGCCAGTCCCCCAGTCTGCTGCTAATAGGTAAGGTTTGTTCCTTACCAGTACGGACAAGAGTTAACCAGTTCTTCTCCTGTCACCGGAATTCAGCCCGTTACCTATAGTGTCCTGAACCTGTTTCAGTACTCAGGGGTAAAGTGCCTTCTTGTGGCACTAACGGCAACCCGGTGATTATGGGCCCGCAGCTCGTCGGTTTGCAGCCAGAGATAAACTGCTGACCCCCTCGGCTTTCCATGTTGCCAGTGTTCCCCAGATTTTACCAGCTGGCTCCAACCCGTTCTGTTCCATCCCCTTCTGTCCTGGGCCCTTCTTAAAGATGGGGATCCCTCCTGTCAGCAGCCTGCCAGGCACGTCCTATCTGGCTGCCTTCCCTGCACTGTCTAACTAACTGTCACTCAACTCTTTCTGCTCTAACCTAGGCTCCACCCCCTTTTGGACCTACTGAATAATCAGTCCCTTTACTGTATAGTGTCCTAGTGTTGTGCGTAAACTGAGACTCCACAAGTTAACCCCAAATTTGCAACTTACAGAGATACCACATATATTTACCAGGTGTAATAACTCTCTGTTGCGCCTAGCCAGAGGGGCACCACACGCCCCCTTGGTGAAATACACCCGTCCGCAGGTGTTAAAACCACACCGGGTGAGTGTTGACATTTTTATTAACAGGTGAACCGGGTAACTTTTAAATAACAATAAAACTTTACGTTCACTTATGTTCTTCCCTTGCGGGAGGCTCTGTACTATTAACGTTGCAATAACCAAAATAATATTAACATTCTAGTCCACATCGGTCCAATGGGAACTGGGTAACAAGTCTCTGATAAATGTTCATCAGGGTTTTAAGACAAGAGAAAACACCTGCATACATTTACGTCCATGTACTGCAAGGAAAAACATGAAAGAAGGCATATAAAACAACTATTTAAATTTTTGTAGTGCAATACCGGGTCACTGAACTTTTCACTTTTCGACTTTGCTAATCCGGATTGCGAACCTCCCGCAGGGACCTGCGTGGCGCCCATACGTTATCACATCCCCATGGTACAGGTCCCGGTCCGGGTGGCCCTGGGGAACTGCAGATAGAGCCACTGTCCTCTCTCCAGCCACAGCAAACAACACTGGTACTGCAACCCTCCATTGCTCGTGGGGCCCGACCTCCTCCGTACCACCGACGGCTCCTTCCTCCTCCAGATTCGCCTCTTCCTCCCAACACTGACCTGGCTGCTCATGTTTGCAATCGGCTCCTCCTCTGTCAGCTCAGGCTCCTCTGGCAACTGAATGAGGTCATCTACCTCAGTGGTATCCTCCTCTCCGGGCTCCACAGATAGTATGGCAACGGGTTCCAGGATCTCAGCAATGGGGACTGCCATTGCCTCACACCCACATACAGGTAACGGGTCCGGAGCCTGACCAGGTGTCTCGTTTTGTGCTCCGGCCGCACCCTGTTTGATTCTTATAGTCCCTAACTGGTGTGGGCTGGTGCTCGACCCGTCCCCATGGTTGTCTGATAGCAAGGGGGGCGGGGAGACATTTTGGCGCCTCTTGAATGGCCCATGTATGCTGAGGGACCGAGGCACGCCCCTGGGCCAGCACATAGTTCTTTTACATCTTTAGGCCCGCCCACCATGAGAGTCCTATAGGCGAATCCTTCGGGCCTTTCCAGAGCCCGCCACTACACTTCGTCACTCCTCAGCAGAGCAGGGGGCTGGGCTTATCTTCCTGCTCTTTTCTCTTGCTTTAATGACGCAGTTTAAATTCTGAGGTGATGTAATGGCGGCTCTATTTTGTAATCCACAGTATACAGTCAATAAAGTCTTTAGGCACACTTTACTTGGTATTACCAGGCTGGTTCAAATCCTGTTCGTAGATGCCAGATTGAGGCGGTCGTCAGGGTAGGGGGTACTTGGGTACCGGGCTGATGGCGACTTGGATGGGGGATCACGGCTGGTCGGTCCCCAGTGTCGTGCCCTGGACCCTCAATGGTGGGTAATGGTGGGGGATAAGGGGATTGGTTACGACATGCCACCTATGGTACCTGGTAATGGGTATACCAGCGCTGCAGCCGGCCGTTGAGGTGATGGAGGTGCATCTTAGTGTAGTACAGCTCCCCACAGGTGGAGCTGTACCTCAGGGCAGCGGGGATGGATGTGGGGAGTTGTAGTCGCATCTCTGCAGTCAATGCATTGAATAGTGGCAGTTAAGCAGGCACACAAACACACAGTGTTCTTTATTTCGGTACCTTTTACTGGTGACAGGGTAACAGGTACAGTCCAGAGAAGTAGCCAGGTCCCCGGTGCAATTTGTGACTTTCATCTTAGAAAGTTGTGAGGCCATCTGTCTCTGTGTACAATGGTTTGGGGTAAGTCCTGCCTGTGACTGAACTCACTGCTCCTTCTCCCTCTCAGGGCTTTACTCTATCACTGACAATGAAGTCCTTCTGCAGGGTCCCTATTCCTCCTTTGGCCCATGGTCCTGTGTTTGGTCAGTTTGAGTGTCTCTTTCTGTTTACCTCAGGGGGGTTTGGTCATCCTGGTCCTTCTGGGCTTTTACTGCTACAATGGATGCTGGCAGCGTCGGACTCCAGTGTCCAGGTGAACTACAGGGAAATAGGTGTTGTTCCCTTCTTTAATTCTCCTTCTCCTCTACTGGCTCTGACCCTCTCCCAAGGGTGCAGCACAGCTGGGTCAGTGCTCCCTGGTCCTGGGCCTGGATCTCCCCCAGCAACCAGCTCCTCACTCCTGCTCTCTTCACTGCCTGACTGGGACTAACTAACTCCTCCCCTCAGGCCTGGATCTTCGAAAGGGGATCTGGCTTAAGGCAGCCAGTAGAGCTCCCCCTTCAGGTCTGAAGTGGAAGGTCTTGTGTGCTGTGTGTACCAAGGTATAAATTCCTCCTTGCACTGGTGGATCCTGTGGCAATCCCCTGCAGGGGTGCCACACCAGCTTATAGTTTGGAGTTTTACAGATGTGACAGCGCTAATTTTGTACTTTTTTCTTTATATTTTTTATGTAATGAATCTTTTTATTGCAAAAAAACCATGTTTTTATTAATATTTTTGACCATTTCATAAAGTTTTTACCATTTTCTATAGATGTGAGTATGTGATTGCATGATTGCTCATATAACTCATTGTAGACCAGCTTTATCAGCTTAACACTGACAGACATCTTTTTTGGCCTATCCTCAGGGAAAGCAATATAGCTATTCAACACGTGTGTAGAAAGGTAGGGGCACCGGGCACCTTCAGGGCTATTGGTCTTTCTTATTTCTCCATAAAGACAGACCGCTGTCTTATCCCCAGCCACCTGGTGGTGCTACGCCTACATCAGCCAATCAAGCATTTACAGTCCAAGTATAGAAAACAAATAGGCGGCACTCACCGTATGTTCGTAGGTGCTTTCTTTATTGAAGAGGTGCGGGGAGGGGGTGCATGAAGGTACAGACGACAGGTCCTGTTTCGCGGTTTGCCCGCTTCTACAGGTCTTGGAGACCTGTAGAAGCGGGCAAACCGCGAAACAGGACCTGTCGTCTGTACCTTCATGCACCCCCTCCCCGCACCTCTTCAATAAAGAAAGCACCTACGAACATACGGTGAGTGCCGCCTATTTGTTTTCTATACTTGGACTGTAAAAGCAATATAGCTACCTGCAAAGATACCAAACCTGAGGTCCTTCGTTAGGCGGGATCACAAATGGGGAAGGTTTGCAGAACAGTGACTTTTTTTGCTTTTTGGTGTCTGGGCCCTTGAAAACTTGTTGCCAGTAGATCTGCAATAGAGATGAATGGACCCATGGAAATTCAGGTTTTGGGGAAAGTTCTGTTCTGGACCCAAACATCACACAAACCTCATTGGAAGTCACTGGTTGGGCAGTTCGGCTCTCCACACATATACAGCCAGCCATAAATCAAAGCACTTCTGGGAGGAGGGTGATATTTTGTCTTTCTTTTGTTACACACTACATCTGATAACTCTGATTTTACCCCCAGTGTGAGCCATCCAATCACTGTAAAGGGATCACACTGGGCCGAGCACCAAGTGAACCCGAGGACACAGTGATGCTTGCTCCATTGATTTGAGTATGTAAAACTCCCGAATTCCGAACCCGAACACTGAACATTTTTTAAAAATGTGTGCTTGGTACGAACTCTGAACTGTAATGTCCGGTTCGATCATCCTTAATCTGACCCCTTTATAGATAGATTGATTTATGCCGCTAAATAAATGATATAAATCAGACATTCCTGGAAAAATTAAGATCAAACTTTCTTTTTGAATAGTAAGTATTATTCTAGATAAGCAAATCTGCCAGTGTAACAAGCAACTCTTGTCTCATTGTAAGTGTTGTGTTGAAACAGAACCTCATCATAATTGTAATCACTGTAACCATTAGAACTAGCTAATCCTGGTTTCCATGCATATTAATCTACTTTTGGAATTGTTCTATAGATATGTCAATATACAATTTCAATTTCTCTCTTTTGTATTCTTCCTGTTCTAAATTCATAGCCACTCTGTGGGTTGTAATGCTTTGTGATATTTGTGGCGTTTTACATTAATTGTTTTCCAGATGTCTCCTGGCTGTGTATACGGCTCAGCCATTTAACTAATCTTATTGCCCCCTCTTTGACTATTTCAAATGTTTAAAAGTTTTCATGGATTTTACTATATTCCAAATTCTCAGATCTTTGCATGCTTTTGGTAAACACAGATTCATCTGCAATGCTGATACCCCCAAATGCTGTGTCTGTTGCTGATCTATTTGTCCACTGATGTAAATGGGATATTAAAACAAATATTAATTTACAGAAAAAAAATATTTCTCATAGCTAATAGAGATGAGAGAATAAATAGGCAGGAGCTTGGTTGGATAGCCATGTCAGTATTTTGTGACCACCGGACAGGAACGTTGTGAACTGCCTCCTACCTCCTGGACTCCCTGACACCTCTGCTGATGTGTTGGCTTGGAGCAACATCATTACTGCAAAGTGACACATGCATGATATGGCACCAGTATTACTAATCAGAAGAGGCACGGGGGAGGCCAACATTTAAGAGGTACTTGCAGCACTCCCAACTGGTGGCCACAGAAGAGTGACATAGTCCAGGGGTCCTTTAATCAATTTGCTCATCTCTCACTGGCTTTTTTCCCAGTAACACTGTTAAGGAGATTGACCAATTAAAACAAGTTATCACCTATTCTTAGGTCCCACCCTAATCAGTACAACAGAGAACATTTATGGTGTGGCAGTGTGTATGACAACTGCACCTCCAATCATTCACTATGGGGGAACTGAGATGTTGCTCAGGTTTTTCCAGCAGTCTCATAGAGAATGAATGGAGCAGCAGTTTGACATCTGACCGGCGATGCTATAACATAAAGGGGATAAAAGTTACCTATCTGGTATAAAAATACTGAATATTGCTCATCCCAATGGTGGAACACACACCCCATTAGCAAGTAGTCAATTAGAGCGAGTGAAATAAGTATTGAATCCATCAGCAATTTTCTAAATAAATATATTTCTAAAGGTGCTATTGACATACATTTCTCACCAGATGTTGGTGACAACCCATGCGACCCATACAGGCAAATAAATCAAACTATAGCTGTCCATAAGTTATGTGTAATAATGAGTAAAGACGCACAGGAAAAGTATTGAACCCACTAGCTGAAATGAACTTAATATTTTGTGCAAAGGATTTTGCTGATTATGACAGCTTCAAAATGCTTCCAGTATGGAGAAACTAGTCACATACATTGTCTCAGGTGTGATTTTTGACCATTCTTACACTCAAACACTCTTCAAATTCAAGCTCTTTCTATGAACTCTGAGCTCTAGTTAGTTTAATAAATTTTCTTTTATGGCCGCTTTACACGTCCTGATATCGTTGTCCAACAACGATAAAAAGTCACGTGGTTCGTGCGTTGGCGCCGATATCGTTCGTGCGTTGTGTGGTGTGAATGACCAATTCGATGAAAGAACAATGCCAAAACGATATCGGGGAAGAATTGTGCAGGCTCTCCAACTGCCCGATATTGGATGGATGATCTGGCCGGATCGTGCTGTGTGACAGCCCATCAACGATTTGAAGCACAACTTCCCTATTCATTCCCATGTTAAATGGTCGTTCCCTGGCTCGCTCGTACAAGGGGCGTATACATCGCAGTTGTGTTGCCTGCCGATATCTCCCTGTGTCACAGCTCCTATGCGATCTTGGATTACTGCCAAAAAGTGCGCGCTCCCGTGCCATTGGATACAATATCGGGACGATATCGGAACTTGTAAAGCGGCCATTAGATTCAGGTCAGGTGATTGGCAGATTAGCTTGATTTTCTTCCTCAGAAGATTTCTGAGGTAATCAGGGGCCAGTTTGGGGGTATAAAGGGGTTAGCAGAACCCCAATTACAGTATGTTTAAGGTGCTGGGCACAGGTTATAATGCCCAAAAGGGGTAACAGGTTCACTTTAAGTCTCATAGTGGACTATTGTCTGATTCCAAAAGAGAATATCTTTAGGTTCAATAGGGAGCCAAATTCGGTAGAAAAATGTAGGATATGGGAGTTATGACCATAGTATGGAGTATCAAATGAGATGATTTTATATCTTTCCTTAAATAATATATGTCACATTTTGGCCACACAACATCTAAATGTTATTCGTTTATAAAGATACTATAGAACTAATGTGCAATCCACAATCTGCCATGTTTTTGTCCCCCTCGAACGAGACTCCTGCTCTTTCATTGGCCGTCTGTTTGTTTTCAGGAACTTGAGCAATCATAAATGTATGATGATTGCTTAGATTATATCCAATGATAATGCATTCATTCATTTACTACAATCCAGAAATATCACATTTGGTGGGGTTATGAAGCATAGCGCAATTCTTCGCTAATATGAAAACAATGACCACCGTTCTTTTATATTTTCTCTTTTTATGAAAGAAGAATTTTTAAAAGTTTTATTTCTGCCTCATTTGTCCCAGATACAACTTTGAATTAGGAATTACAGTAATGTTGATGGTTAATTACACCGGTTATGGCTTTTTTTTGTTTTTTAACTATTACGATAATGCTGCAAAGTAAAAATAAAAAAAATGTTTGCTGCAGAAATCAACACAAAGGGTTAAAGAAAATATATTCGGTTGCATCTGCTTACCAAATCCCTTACTTTAGTAGAAATTCAAATTTTGTAAAGATTATTCGTTTTATTGATGCATATAATTATAATCACAAGCCATCTGCTGATTTGGCAGGCATGGGTGAAATTCTCTAACTCTCATAACCTTTCAAGTACAGTACCCTTGGGACTCTATTTCACTTTTATATTTTGGAAAACATGTAGGGACAAACAAAGAGGTCACCTGGTGAATGTCAGACCTGTAAAATGAGTTTGTGCCGTTAGTGTGGTGGCTGTAAAAGAAAATACTTCATATTCCATTTTTTTTTTATATTTTTTTGGAAAGACATTATCTGAGTTTCCAGAATGATCATCGGGAAATTATCTATTTGGGCACGAGTTCTAGGCACAGTAATAAAAAAAAAAAAAGGAAGCATTCTCTATTCAGATGAAAAGTTTCACGCTAAAACTAAACGGAAGCAAATAATTCCGGTAGTATGCAAATTACGATCAACTATACATGATGTAATATAATAATTGTAATAAAAATATATAGGTCAGAATTTGTCTTAGGGATAAGGTAAGTGGCCAACATATACTGCTCTCAATTATTCTAGGGAACAGCCCGGAGATTTTTTCTTTCAAATATATAATGAATTGTGCGCCATTCAGCCATGTTTTTCCAGAGTGTGGTGATAACTAGTTTGAAGGGATGAGCGAATAGTAAAATACTCAACTTTGGGACATTCGTAGCAAGTAGTTTTTATTCTTGCATATTTGTCCCAATAGCGAGTTCAATGTAAGTCAATTAGAGATAGGCTCTACCCACACACATTTGGCCATAAAATGAGTATTTCTGGGACAGGGTGGGAGGGTGGACTTTTTTGTGTTTTCACTGCACCTTGCTGTGCCCTCCAGTGAGAGCATAACATTCAATCTGCTCTCACTGGGGTGTCGACTCCCTTTGTGTCCTGAAAGGAACTAGTAATATTTGTAAAATTGCTCAAGATTGACATCACTCACAAGCACCAGCGATACTCACTGAGTAATGAGTATCACGAACACCATACTATCCATGCAAGTAACAAATAGTAATGATTATGATGAGCCCAGGGCAAGGAGTACTCGGATACCGGGCCTGGAGTTTAATGGTTTTAAACTGGGGGAAGTCACGGGTGGTTGGGTTCCTGGTTCCGTGCCCTGGCTGTCATTTGTTAGATGGTGGGGAGGGAATATTTACAAAGGATCGTGACGCCACCTGTAGTTCCCGGTATTATAGGTACCAGTGCTGCAAGCCGGCCGCTGAGGTGATGGTGGGTGCAGCAGAGTGTGGTACAGCTCCCCATAGGTGGAGCTATTACCTCAGGGCAGCGGTGATGGAGGATGATGGTGGGGATTAGGGGAGTAGTTGCTGTTCTTCTTACCACTCTGATGAGATGCTGCTGATTGTGTTGGAGCCCTCCAGGCACCGGCAAGAAGAATAACAGAGACCATTCAACTCAAACTCCACTTTACTGGGTACCGGCAGATGTTAAACGATACACGGTACAGTCCGGTTTACCGGGTGTCTGTTGCCAGTTCAGGGTCCCCCTTATGGAGTCTCCAGATGTTCCTTCTTTGTCTTTTGGGGTCTAATTAACTCTTCTCTGTCTTTAACACCCTCGCAGAGCTCTTCAGCCAGTCCTACGGTCTGTAGCTAGTAGGTAAGGTTTGTTCCTTACTGGTACGGACAGGAGCAGCAGAAACGCACTATCTCTCCCGCCACTGGAATTCGGCCGTTACCTATAGTGTCCTGAACCGGTTTCAGTCCTGAGGGGTGAAATGCCTTTGTGGCGCTAACTGCAACCTGATTACTATGGGCCCGCAGCTCGTCGGTTTGTAGCCAGAGGTAAATTGCTGACCGCCTCGGCTTCACGTGCTGCCGGTGTTCCCCAAATGTGACCAGCCGGCTCCAACCAATCCAGGCCCGTTTCCTTCTGTCCTGGGACCCCACTTAAAGATGGGGATCCCTCCTGTCAGCGGTACTGTTAAGCGTGTCATTCCTGACTGCCTTCTCAGCACTGTCTAGGCTCCACCCCCTTTTGGGACCTACTAAACAACCAGTCCCCCTATGTTAAGGTAGCCTAGTCCTGTGTGTGTGTGTAACATGAGACTTCACAGGTTAAACCCTGAACCCACAACTTACAGAGATACCACATTTATTATCAGAGTGTAATACCTCTCTGTGGTGCCTAGCCAGAGGGGCGCCACAATTACACTCATCACTATTTGGTGGGGCAGATGTTTAATCTGATATATGGGGTGGGGCAGATGTTGAATCTGATATATTGTAGACATCATTGGAGGTTGCACTCTCACCCAGGTCCTGGAGCCTAGGGGGCCTCAAAAGTCCCTTTGGTCTATAGAAAAAGAACAACGCTATTAAAGATTTGCAATAATTGTGGGCTCTGTTGGAGCTTTTGCATTGGGACTAGGGATGAGCGAGTATACTCGTAACTATTCGGTACTCGCTGAATAGTACGGTATTCAGGCTATTCGCTACTCCGCGAGTTTCCTTGTGATTACTCGTTAGGAGTAGTGAGTAGTACATTCATTTTCAGAGTGTATTTATATGCACTACGAAAGTGAAATAAAAGTTACTAAAAGGTATTAAAAATAAAAAAATAACATACTCACCTATCCAATGGCTGTCCCTGGACCTGAAAAGAACACATCCACTGGCCTGCCAGGACTTAAGTCTGATGGCCAATTAGATGGCGTAGCGATCAGTGTGTGGCGTCACACACCACTGATCGCTACCGGCCATCTGATTGAGCATCAGATGTTCTAATACATCTGCTGGCCTGCCAGGACCTTACGTCTGATGGCCAATCAGATGGCTGGTAGTAATCAGGTGGTGTGTGATGTCACACACCACCTGATCGCTACTGGCCATCTGATTGGCCATCAGACGTAAGGTCCTGGCAGGTCAGCAGATGTGTTCTTTTCGGACAGCCGACGGATAGGTGAGTATGTTATTTTTTATTTTAACACCTTTTATTAACTTTTATTTCACTTTTGCAGTGTATATAGATACACTGTGAAAGTACTCGCATTTCCCATTAACTTACATTGCACTCGCTACTTGTAACGAGTACCTGAGTATTAGGACCTACTCGTTACGAGTATAGCGAGTCTGAAAATTTCACTACTCGCTCATCCCTAATCGGGACCCATGAGCTTCAACTGATTGGAAGACTTGGTTCACATTTATACTGTGCGAGTCGCTTGATGTATATGCCTGGATTGCAAAAAAACTGTATTGAAACGTATATGGCACATTATCTATACAATAAAGGGAAAGACTTAGTAAAAAAAATGTCTTTTGACTTAATGTTTTCAGGTGTACATTAGGGATGGGCGAATCTACTCGCTAGGACTCGTTACTCGGCGAGTAGTAAGGGACTCGCAGGACTCGGTACTCGGCGAGTTTCCCAGTGATGACTCGCACGAGTCCAATGCAAATCAATATCAATCCTAGTTTTGTCAGAAACGCTGACAAAACTAGGATTGCCATTGTTTGCATTAGACTCGTGCGAGTCATCACTGGCTACTGTGCCAGTGATAGCAGGGAAACTCGCAGATAACTGCTGTTTCTTTGCGAGCCGAGTCCAGCTGTCTTCTCTGTGCAGCTCCAGGGTCCTAGAACCTGCCTGCTCACAGAGATGTAGCAGTGCTGAGATTATTCTCAGTCTGCTCATTCCCTGTGCATGTAGCAGAGAGGACATCGCGTTTTGGACTACGTCGGACGGAAGAGGATTTTTTTAATTAAAGATGGAGTCCCTAATGGCTTTTTTTTTTATTTCAAATAAAAAATTTTCTCTGTGTTTTTTTAACCCTTTATTGGAGATTCTTAGTGGCTGGGTCAAACGTGGCCTGACATTAAGAATCTCGGGCTTAATACCAGCTTGTATAACAAAGCTGGTATTAACCCCTTTATTACCCAGCGTGCTACCGCCACCAGGGCCGCTGGAAGAGCGGGGTTCAGCGCCAGAGGATGGCGCTTCAATGAACGCGCCATCTTCTGGGGCGGCTGCGGGCTGCAATTTGCAGCGGGGGGTGCCCAGAAAGCTTGGGCATCCCTGCGCTGCGGATTCCAGCCCTCAGCTGCTTAGCTGTACCTGGCTAGACATAGAAATTGCGCGGAGCCCCACGCATTTTTTAAAAATTATTTAATGAATTTCAGAGTCAGAGTCTCAGAGTCAGAGTCAGAATCTCAGAATTTCATGAAATAATTTAAAAAAAATGTGTGGGGCTCCGCGCAATTTCTATGTCTAGCCAGGTACAGCTAAGCAGCTGGGGGCTGGAATCCGCAGCGCAGGGATGCCCAAGCTTTCTGGGCACCCCCCGCTGCAAATTGCAGCCCGCAGCCGCCCCAGAAGATGGCGCGTTCATTGAAGCGCCATCCTCTGGCGCTGAACCCCGCTCTTCCAGCGGCCCTGGTGGCGGTAGCACGCTGAGTAATAAAGGGGTTAATACCAGCTTTGTATTATCAGCTGGCCCTAAGCCCGAAATTTATGGTGGTCACGCCAATATTAGACATGACCGCCATGAATTTCTATTAAATTGTTTTAAAAAAAACACAACACAAAGAAAATTTTTTATTAGAAATAAAAAAAAAAGCCATTAGGGACTCCATCTTTAATTTAAAAAATCCTCTTCCGTCCGACGCAGTCCAAAACGCGATGTCCTCTCTGCTACATCCCCTGTGTATAGATATAGATCTCTATGCACAGGGAATGAGCAGACTGAGAACAATCTCAGCTCTGCTACATCATCTCTGTGCACAGACATTCATGTCTGTACACAGGGATTGAGCAGACTGAGAACAATCTCAGCACTGCTACATCAGGCAGCAGGCAGGCTCTAGGACCCTGGAGCTGGCAGCCAGCACAGAGGAGACAGGACTCTTATCTGTGCGAGTCAGCGATTACTTACAAAGTAAACGAGCAATGCAAATAAATGACAAAACTAGGATTGCTTCAGGCTGAAGCTTCCGAGACACATCTGCGAGTTGTAAATCTCACACTACTCGCTATTACTCGCTTCCCCATTCATTAACATTGGACTCGCTAGACTCGCAACGAGTAGCGAGTCCTGGGCTCGGACTCGCTAGAGTCAAGCGATTCCGAGTAATTTAGGATTCGCCCATCACTAGTGTACATGGTATTGATTTTTTTATATACACAAACACATGAAAGACGTTTACATTTCATTTTCCATTAGTCTCAACTGGAGACATATTGGAAAGTATAACAGTAAGTCTCAATATGTCGAAAACATATTCATCTACCTCTCTGTACCATTTAATGTGATTGACAGAAGAATTTCAAAAAGATCCATTTTTTTTTAATTTATAGGCCTAGATTGACGTAAATAGACAAATATGACGAAATTCAGACAGATAGAGGCCAACGTATGGCACCTGTTTGCATATGTTCATATGTTTTAATGTATATATTCCATGCATAAGTCATACATCTGCTGATGTACAAATGTGCACCAAGTCTAATAGTTTGTGATTTATTATTTTACTTCACTAGTTTGGATTTATCAATTGTTAGCAAATGGCGCTATTGCCATATACATTGTAGACCTTTCTATTTACGCATGACACTTGGTTCTCTGTTTCTGGAAAAAAGATGGACTCAACTTTACTTTAATTATATTATTCTGTGACATTTGCCTTATAATCCACAAAGCATATTCATGCTGATGTAAAGGTCAATGTGCCCTCTTAGTAACGCATACTATCATTTTTCTATTAAATTATATATGGGATAATGAGCTGTGGATATTAGTCCTCAGATTATTTTTTTAACTTCACTATCAAATCAGGCTGGCATCAATGTTACAAAAATGTGCCCACATTATAGGGGGAATTTAGGAAAATTGATTAGTGTATATATGCTGTGCCAGTTGCTTCTTTAATATGATATACAGCCTACAACATACAAAAGAATTTTGTGATGGAGATTTAAACAATCCTGGCCAGATATTATATTTTCCCCACTTTTCTAATTAGAAAAGTATTATATTATTATATATTAGTATTAAAAGTATATATAGAGAGATAGATGCTAGAGATAGACAGATATAGAAAAAGGTTCAGATGGCAGCACTTCCATTTTCAGTGAAAAAAGTGGTTTTATTAGCACATATTACACAAGGTGACCTATCCATTTTCAATAGACAGATAGATACATCGATAGATACATCGATAGATAGATAGATAGATAGATAGATAGATAGATAGATAGATAAATAGATAGATAGATTTTGCAGCTTTTAACCCCAAAAATAGATTAATAGACTATTAAAATGGTCCCCCCCATTTTTGATAACTAACAAAGTTAAAGTAGACAGCTGTGCAGGGGCATAACATTCGCTGTTGCAGGGGTTGCCGCTGCGATGGGGCCTGGACCTATAATGGACCTGCACCTGCCAATCCCAACGCCCACTTTATATGGATGTGCACCTCAGAGGACGCACATCCATGTCACTGTACGGCAGCACAGCACACGCCACTATGGGGCCCATGTGTCTGGGAGAGGAGGGGAGCCTCCTGATTCCAACTGCTGCCGCTCACACTCCGCCTCTCACTTCCTCTTATCATGGCCAGCTTTCATTGTGCGTTTCACTGTGGAATGCATACAGCAGGCTGGTGCCGCCTCCTCCACACTAGGAGTAGGCGGCATTTCCTACTTTATGCATTCCACAGTTCCTCCTCCTGAGTCTTCTCTTCAGTCTTTGCAAGGAGACCAGAGCAGTGGGGGAATAGGGAGAGGTGAGAACAGATGTATTTTTTTTAGTAAGTGAATGCTTGTTTGCCAGAGGATTATGGGTGAAGTAGAGGGATGCATTATACTATAGGGAGAGTTATGAGGCTGAATAATGTAGAGACATATGAGGCTGCATTTATAACGCTGCACTATATAAAGACATATATAAGGATGCACTATATGAGACTCCCCTATATGGAGAGCTATGAGGCTGCATATATAAGGCTGAACTATATAGAGAGATATAAGGCTGCATTATAGCAGCTGCACTGTATGGAGAACTGAGTCTGCATTATACCATGTAGAGGGCTATGAGACTGCATTTTACTATATCACAAAAAAGACAGTGCAAAAAACGTCCAAAAAATATATCACTGCTATAAAAGTAAAAAGCAAGTGCAAAATAGTGTCAACAGCAGGGTTCTTAGTTAGTACGTTTTTTGCAAAAAAGGTACGGAAGCCGTTCTACCACTCCACGGTGACCCCTATCAGAACGGTACGTGGAGTGGTAGAACGGCTTCCGTACCTTTTTTGCAAAAACGTACTAACTAAGAACCCTGCTGTTGACACTATTTTGCACTTGCTTTTTACTTTTATAGCAGTGATATATTTTTTGGACGTTTTTTGCACTGTCTTTATTGTGATATATATTCTTGGTGGTGTGAACACGGTTTACAGCCCTGTTCACATTGTGATCTGGCTCAGTATCAGTTTTGCATTTTACTGTATGAAGGTTGTGAGGCTGCATTATACTATATGGAGAGTTGTGAAGATGCATTATACTATATGAAGGGATGTGAGGCTGCATTATACTATATGGAGGGCTGTGAGGCTGCATTATACTATATGGAGGGCTGTGAGGCTGTATTATACTATATAGAGGGGCTATGAGGCTGTATTATACTATATGGAGGGCTGTTAGGCTGCATTATACTACATGGAGGGCTGTGACGCAGCATTATACTATATGGAGGACTATGAGGATGCATTATGCTATATGGAGGGCTGTGAGGCTGTATTATACTATACGGAGAACTATGAGACTGCATTATACTATATGTAGGATAACAGGGGTGCATTATAATAATTGGATGACTACTGGGGCTACCTTATGAATGGGGGACTATGGGATGCATTATAGTACATGGAGGACTATGAGGTATGTTGTAATATATGGAGGAATATGGGGATGCATTATAATAATTGGAGGACTATGGTGGTGGGAGGAAGAAGACACTAAAAACCATGATGGGGGACATATATTCCATGATAAGGGTCAAATTTCAGGAGGAGGACCATACATAGCAGGATGAGGGACCTTAATACATAATGAAGGGGGAGACGGATCAATTTGTGAGTCCTTAAAGGATTGAGAACCTTACACAGGGCCCATATGATGCGGCCAGGGCTAGGAGGTACTCGGCCACCGGGTCTGCTGAGTAGGGAGTCACGGGTGGACGGGATCCCGGTGCCGTGCCCTGGGGATCATTTGAAGGGGTATGAAGGAATTATTTACAGGGGATCATGAGGCTACCTGTAGTGTCCGGTAATTTGGTACCAGTGCAACCAGCCGGCCGCTGAGGTGATGGATGGGGCAGCAAAGTGTGGTACAGCTCCCCACAGGTGGAGCTTTACCTCAGGGCAGCAATAAAGGAAGATGGTGAGGGAAGGCAGTGATGGAGGATGATGGTGAGGGTGGGCAGTGATGAGGTCCTTTCTGGCACAATTACCAATTGGTTTCATTACCTTTTACTGGTGGTCACATAAGAGGTACAATCCAGAGTACTAACCAGGTCCCTGGTGCAATTTAGGACTAACACCTTGGAAAGTTATGAGGCCTCCTCTATCTCTGTGCTCTGCATTATGGGATGAGTCCTACCTGAGCCCGAACCCTACACTTCTTTATTATCTTAAACTAACAATGAGGTCCTCCTGCGGGGTCCTAGTTCCTCCTGTGGCCCTGGTCCTGTGTTTGGTTAGTTTAATGTACTGTTCTCTTTATCCTCAGGGCTGAACTCCTTCTGAGGTTACTGGGCTTTCTGCTGTGGCTCTGCAGGCTCGCAGCATCGGACTCCAGTGTCCGGTTGTGCTAAAGGGGTATATCTTCAGTCCCCTGTCCTTGTTCCCTGTCTCCACTACTTGCCTCCGTCCCCTTCCCTGGGGTCTGCACAGCCGACAGTCGTCCCTTGGTCCTGGCCTGTGTCTCACACCAGAGACCAACAGCTCTGCATCCTCCTTTCTCCTCTACTCACAGGAACTAACTGCCAACTGTCTCCTGGGACTAACTTTCTCCTCCTCTCAGCCTGGATCTTCTTAAAGGGGAACTGACTTAATGCAGCCAGTAGAGCTCTCCTTTCAGGTCTGGAGTGGTAGGTGGTGTGTGCTGAGCAAACCAAGGTGTCAGTCCTTCCTTGCACCAGTGTAACCTGTGGCAATCCCCTGCAGGGGTGCCACACATACATCTGACCAACGTGTGCGCGAAGGGGGGAGGGCAGGTCTAAATTTTGCACCGGGGCCCACCAGACTCTAGTTATGCCACTGCAGATGTGAGCTAGTATTCTACTCTGGGATGGTCTATGGTTATTGGGCCCTGCCCATCCAACAAACACCAACCTGAAGCCACCCCATAAGTGGTGCATCAGATAAGGTGTGCAAATTATGGCGCTTTGCTTCAACTCTTTTCCGACTGCTCTGGTGCAGTGGCTGTAAGGGTAATGGTTTTTGTGTTGGATGTCAGCTATGAGTTGTCAGCTGACATCAAACCCTGGTTTTAGTAATGGAGTGGTGTCTATCAATCACCCCATTACTAATCCAGTAATCCCAAAAATAAGATACACATACATAAAAAAATATTTCATTAGACACTTCCTGAGGGTAAGTGTCTTGTTTTATTTCTCTGAGTTTGAATGTTTGCTTGTTTTTTAGATATGGTTAGGAGAGTGCAGAGTCGAAGATTACCCCAAAGCACCGAGCATGCGGGACTGAGGAAAGTGAGAAGCCATTTACTTTAATGGATAGGTCTGGTGATGTGGTAGCGTGTGATGGGGGAAAGATGATGAATTCTGATTTGTCCATATTCAGTTTTGGTTAGTAAGGAGGTAATGTCAGGTCCAGAGAGGTAGTTCTTTGTGTCATCAGCATAGAGATGATACTGAAAGCCGTGGGATTCTATGAGCTATCCCAGGTCAAAGGTGTAGATGAAGAAGAGTAGGACCTTGGAGAACACTGACAGACAGGAAGCGAGATGAGGAGGTAGTATGGGAGAGGGAGATGCTGAATGTTTGGTCTGTTGGATATGCAGAGATCCAGGATAGGGCAAACTCTGTGATACCAAGAAATGAATCTGTCACAGTAGGGAATGGTCCACAGTGTCAAAGGCAGAAGACAGTTCCAGGAGGAGGAGGATAGAGTAGTGTTGCTTGCTCTTAGCCATTAGTAGGTCATTTGTAACTTTAGTAAGGGCAGTTTCAGTTGAGTGATGCAGTCGGAAGCCAGATTGTAACGGTCAAAGAGGAAGCAGGAGAGGTGGGATGACAGTTCAAGATGGACATGCTGTTCCAGCAGTTTTAAGGCATAAGGGGGAAGAGATATGGTGCGATAGCTAGACACAGAGTATGGGTGTGATCGTGGCATGTTTAACGGATGACGGGAAGACACCGGTTGTTAGTGAAAGGTTAAAGAGATGTGTAACAGCCCCTTTACACGCCACCACTGAAAGGTGGCAACTGCCTGCCATTGGGGATATTTATGCCTGTTGCCATGAAATTGCTACGAAATGGCGGCGTGTAAATAGGGTAATTCCTTCCTGTGTCCTGCAGTTGACTCAGACACCTGTTGCTGAGACGTGCTCAAAAACCGAAGGCAACAGAAAGGCACAATTGCCATGGTAGTGGCGTCTAAACGGGGCACAGGCATGGATGTTGCGTCCCCTAGTGATTTCACAGGGGCGTGCCACAGCGTCATGGATACCACACCCCATCAGTGATCATTGGTGGGAGCTACTGTGTTACGATTGGCTGCCCCCTCTCAGGGTGCCATATTTAAAGAGCTATCCATTCACAGTCCACAATTGCAATGGCGTCATGAATTAGCCAGCCTTCCTGCACAGGCTGGCCAATCATGATGCTATTGCGTTGTCCAATCAGCGTTTTAGCGTCACGGAATACACAACTCTGTCACACCTATGTACTTGCGGGGTGAAAGATGTACGCCCATATTCCTTTGTGGTAGCGGCGTGTAAAGCGGGAAGGTATTCAACAGGAAGTAAGCCGCAGGATCTGTCGGAACTTCCGGGGAACAAAGATATCTTCAGTTGACAACGCAATGGCGGCGTGTATATGCGGCATCAGCGATCGGTATCCACCGTTAAAAACGTGCGCGTGCATGTGTGGTGGATACCTTTTGCTAGGCACAGTGGCGGCGTGTAAAGGTACCTTAAGGGTTGGAGTGAAGATTGTGGTGCGGTTGGGGATTGGGTAGGATGGGAGCGGGTCAAGCGTGCAGGTGGTGAGATGTGACAGAAGATAGGAGAACTGATCTTCTGTAATGGTTGAGAAGCTGGTTTTGGTAGAAGAGGGTTGAGCAGATATGGGAAGGGGCTCTCGGGACTGCAAGTTAAAGCTTTCTCTGATGTTTTGAATCTTCTATTTGAATAAAAAGGCAAAGTATTCTGCAGAGATAGGAGGAGAGGGAGGAGGTACTATGGGATGGAATAGAGAATTTAAAGTGTTGAATAGCTATTTAGGGTTGTTAGACAGTAAGGCTATGAGAGATGAGAAGTACAGTAAGTTTGTTTTGTGGCAGTGAGCATGGACTTGAAGTTGGTGAGGGACTGCTTGTATATATATTTATACCGGAAGGGTATGAGTGATATTTTGAAATATCTTAATGATTATGCCAATTATTTTGGTTTACAAAAGGCCTAACAATACTTCTAACCTTTTTCCAGTCAAATGTTGCATTGGTGATTGTAGACTGTAAGTACTTATGAGCAGGGTCATCATTATTTTTGCTTTATTTATTGTATTTTTTTCTATAATTATATTACTGCTGACTGTTTATATATGAATTCCTGAATTGTAAAGCACTGCAGAATATGTTGGCACTATATAAATAAAGATAATAATAATAATAATAATACTATGGCCTAAGACTTTGGGTAAACCTTTGGTCTAAAGTTAGTTATAGGGCAGGGTCACATATGCGTTTTATTTTATAAAAGCTCAAAACCGGACCAGGAAACGCTCCTCATAGGAGCCTATGCAAAACACCGGATGGCTTCACAAGCCATCCGGTGGCCGTGTCCGGCACTGCTGCCTGCGTTAAAAATCATGCAGGCAGCAGTTTTCGCAGCGTTTCTGTGAACCGCTGTGCAGTAACCGGATGGCTCAGGATGTGTAATCCTGAGCCATCCGGTAACTGCATAGGTTGCGGATCCCGGCTATTGCCGGGATCAGCAAACTTAGTAAAGAGTTAAATTGATTACCTAAAGGACTGTTTGAGGCCACTTCGATAGCCTTCTTCTACACTTTCCCACACATAGCCACGCCCCTTTCATGACGCGGCCGCCCTCACAACACTGGATTAAGGCCAGAGGGGGCGGCCATCAAGAATGAGCGGGCGGAGGCTGCTGCACACAGCCCCGCCCATGGAAATCCCTGGACTCTGCCTACCAGAGCATGTAAGTATGAACTTACATGGCGACTGTAATAATCCTTTGTGTAGGACACATAATTAAAGCATAACTGTACTAGAGGGGTGTATGCACCCCTCTATAGTGATACGGGGGGGGGGGAAACTTTGGTTGACATGCACGGAGCTCCGAGGAGCCCGTGCCAGGTGGGAAAGTGTAGAAGAAGGCTATCGAAGTGGCCGGCCGGTCTGTAGGGGGGTCAAAGCCCCCCTACAGACCTCAAACAGTCCTTTAGGTAATCAATTTAACTCTTTACTAAGTTTGCTGATCCCGGCAATAGCCGGGATCCGCAACCTATGCAGTTACCGGATGGCTCAATATTACACATCCTGAGCCATCCGGTTACTGCAGTGCGGTATTCTGCACACATTTTTGAACAAAAATGTGTGTGCCCGCCATTGCGTTCACCGCATCCGGATCCGGATGCGGTGAATGCAATTCTTGTTTTAAATGTGACCCTAGCCATAGAGTGGCCTAATGCAGTGATAGAACCTATGAGCTGTACTATTGAGTTTAAGTGTTGCCCATTTAAATGACAAGCATCACAGACAGTAATAGATAAGTGTAACTATTGATTGTACTAAGAGTTCCACACTGTAAGGTTGGTTTCACATTTGCGTTTGTCAACGTAGCGTTCCGAACGCAGCCAAACGCATGCGCACTGCGTTCCTGTTTAACATGGAAATGCATGGTGCCTGCATTTGTCTGTATTAGGTTGCTGTTGCTTTCAGATGCGCATAATTTGTGCGCCCTCCGAACGCAGCCTGTTGCATTTTTTGTGTGTTCACTGGCGCTTGTTTTATCAGCAAGCGACCGCAAGCGCACAAAAAATGCATGGATCTCAATGGATCCGTAGTGTCCTCCACATGACAGAGCAGGAGAACGCTGTTCATCACATTGAAATCTCTCCCGGTGGCCGCCGCTAATCTCCCGGGAGATCAGTGGCGGCCACCGGGAGATCAGCCAGAGCAGCTACTGATATCCCGGGCACAGCTGGCGCTAATCTCCCGGCGGTGTCAGTGTGGGAGATTTGAAGAAACAGCTGATCTGACAGCTGTTTAAATCTCCCGCGCTGACATCACCTCTTCAGTGCCAGTGCGGGAGATTTAAACACCTGTCAGATCAGCTATTTCTTCAAATCTCCCGCGCCGACACCGTCAGAAGATCCGCGGCGGCTGCCGGGAGGAGGAGATCTCCGCCACTGATCTCCACCTCCCGGCCGCCGCTGGGATCGCAGATTGGCTGGCCAGACACCATACTGATGTGAACGCATGTGGGGAATCTCTCCTGCGTTCACATCAGTATGGCAGCGTTTGCAATGCGTTTGCGTCTGCATGCCCTCCGCATGCAGACACAAAGGCAAATGTGAAGCCACCCTAAATAGTGTCTGAATATCTGTACAAAATGCTATTGATGGTCCCATATACAACAGCTAAATAATGATTTGGAAATTTGTTCAGCCGGAAGCGATTTCTAACGACTCCTCAGTAAACAAGCAGACTCTGCTGCTGGGCGCTCCTGTGTTCACTGAGAGATAAGAAACTTCTCTGGCACGGCAACGTATTTAACTCAAAATATAAGAATCAACAGTCCAAAACTAGACAAGGTTGATCCTTATCTTCCTGTCATAATCTGACAGTAAAGACTAGGGAGTCCCCAATACACATTAGACAGTTGATATTGGTGAGTACATCTAACATTAGTCTAATGTGTACGAGGACCTTAAGCTTGTGCCTCTTGTCGGTTGTGTGTCAAACTCTATCATCAGTCCAAAAATCACTACCGAGCCTTTTGTTATCAGTAGTTCTGTCACTATCCAATGTGAACACCAAAATGCCACTCTCTCACTTTATAAGATGTACTACAAAAAACCTGTAGTAAAAAGTATATGTAAGGCTAGGGTCACACTTGAGCCATTGAAGCGCTAAAAGCTTGCGTTTTTCACAATTCCAAAATGTGAAAAACGCTAGAGTTAGTGTTTCCATAGGCTCCCATGCAAAAACGCATGGTCAGAATGCAACACTTGTGACGCTATGCGTTTTTGCAAAAGCACCAAAAACATGGTAAGCAGCGTTTTTGGGGGCGTTTGCAAAAATGCATGCGGTTTTTTAACATGGGAGTCTATGGGAAACGTATGCGTTAACGCTAGCGCTAAAAAGGGAAAAAATGGCCAAAAAAATGGCAAGGAGAAAAACTGCCTCCTTTAATGCATCCTTGCAAAAGATGCAGCCTCCAAATGTGACCCTAGCCTAAGTGCTGAAGTGGTGTGGTTCATGGTGTCTGGATTACAAATGTGCAATATACAGTGGGTGAAATAAGCATTGGACACTTCACCAATTTTCTAAGTAAATATATTTCTATATTCATGTTATTGGCATGAAATTCTCACCAGATGTCAATAACAACAGAATGATAAAATAAATCCGGCTCTTCAACGTGAGAATTTGTTTACTTAAAAATATTTAAGTGCATACATAGAAAATGTGCATGATTTGCGTGACTACGTCAGCGCGTTTTGGATGAAACACCCTTATGTATGATAGTGAACACACAAAATACAAAGTCTTATAAAGGTGTCCTCTTACAACCTCTAATAATGAACGTGCCAATTACCTCAGGTGAAAGTAAATTTATGTTCACGGACAATATTGTGACATTTTTACTTTTAAAATCACACATACAAATCACCTAAAAGTATGCATCAAACACCGAGCACAATTAATCACGATAACGTCTTTAGTTTCACTCTCTTGACACTCAGGCAGAATAGATTGGAGTAAATGAATAAGTGCATTTTTTTAACATATTTATTTATATATTTCTATGCATCTTTTTAAAAGACATTTTGTAAGAAACAATGAAAAGTATTTTCCTTTTAACAGTCTAAAAATGTATATATTTACTCAAAATTTTGTTTCATATTGGACTCAGCAAAATGTACCCCATAGATCAAGTAATTTAAACATAAGCACATCATTCATTGCTTCCATTACAAAAACAATTTTTTTTTCTGCCATCATGTCAGTGTCTGTGAAATAGTGCTACCACACTACGAAACTACAAGAGAAACAATTTCCTCATATGTGAACAAAGTGAAATGTGGCACCCCTCTGGGGGGTACTGCACCCAAAAAAAAAAAAAGAAAAAAAAAAAGAAGGTGTAGAATCTCCGTAGTCACGGGTGGAAGGGAGGAAAACTACAGAGTCTGTACACAAAACCTACCCACAGATACCCTAGCACAGGGGACTGTTTTCAGTAGGTCCCGGGGGGTGGAGCTTAGGTGAGCGGGAGACGTGAGTGACAGTTGGGAGAAGCGTAGTAAGTCAGAAGGTGACAGAGAGAGAGAACAGATGGATGCAGGGGACCCTGCTGTCCTGAGGAGAGGGCACCTCTAAGGGACAGAGGTGAACCGGACAAGAAGGGGACACTCAAGGTCTGCTCAGAGCGTCTGGAGTGTCCAGGTCACACCGGTAAACTGAAACCGAAGGCGGTTTTGATCAGGTTTATCCCAAACCACAGACCAGCGCGCTGTGGGCCTTCATAAGGGAGCCACGACACCACCAAGAAGCCTAACCTCTATCCGCAGCTAGGTCCAAGACGCCAAGAGGTAACAGTGACTTAAGGCAACAGACCTGGGGACTAGTAACCAGACTTCAGCATGGGAGGGCAGAGGGCCATTGTGAACAGAGACGAGAAAGATAATCGAGAGACACCTCTGACGGACTCTGTGGTGAATTCTAAAATCTTTGGCTACTACCCCGGCAGGCCAGACTGTCTTTGTACCTTTATCATCTGGTACCAGTAAAAGAACTGTTTGAGCTGATTGATCTCTGGCTTCATTTAATCCGTTGCCCGAAAGGCCTCTGCACACCACAGAGATTTGGACTACACCTCCCCTCATTCACCTCGCTGCGCTGAGGAGAAGCTCCGCCTGTGGGGAGCTGTATACCTCTGCTGCACCACACATCAGCTCAGTGCCTGGCTGCAGCGCTGGTAACTGCTTACCAGACACCACAGGTGCGTCACATATAATCCCCCCAATCATCATCCCCATCAGCCATTGAGTGCTCAGGGATCCAACCAGCCGTGATTCCCACCGAAGCCACGTCCCGGTATCCGATTAACCCCTTCCCTGCCGGCCCGACTCAGAAACAATTTTGAGAGATTAAAAAAAATGTGGAAAGTCATAACACCAGCTGAAATCTATGAGTAATCAGAAAGCAATTCTGCCACTTATTGAAAAATAATATGAGCTGGCTTAATCTATGACCTACAAAAAGATGTCTAATTACCAAGGTGCCACACAAAAAACATCACATGATGGGTAGACAAGTAAGCTGTCTTAAGACCTTGCATTCAGGAATGGGTGAACCAGAATTTTAAAGTTCGGGGTCCGTACCGAACACTTACTGTTCAGGTACAGACCCCAAATGTAGACTTTCCCGAGAGGTCCACGCTACAGCTTGGGTTAGTGTGGCGCTCCATGGTCGGGATGCCATGGAGGAGTACTGCACCCAGAACAGAGTGTGCAGTATCCCTGTGACCAGGGCTAAGATGTTAATCTGGGGCCCTCATCACAGGGGATCAATTTATTAACCCGTTACTATGGAACCGATCCGGTGTGCAGAGTTTAGGTGGGTAATGAAGAGCAGGAAAAGTTAGTTAGAGAGATTGTGAGAAAAGCTGAAGAAGAGGGGACCCTGCGAGAGGCACAGAGGAGGGCACCTACAGAGAGGTGGCCCAGACAGAAGGGGGATGCTGGGGTGTCAGTTAACACCCTGATCTGGACCGGCACAATACCCAGCCTGGCGGGACCCAGTCCAACAACTGAGGACCGGCTCCGAGAGTGGTGGAGGAGTTCAGCCCTGAGCCGCCAAACCGGAAGGACGCGAGCTGCCCTAGGGAGTTGCAACCAATCCCTGCATATATCCCCAAAAGCCCCGGTGTACGTTCAAGGAGCCCCTCAACTAGGAAGACTCCGCCAGGATCTGTGGTGACCAGTGAAGGGCTCTGCAGGGAAGCGCTAGGAAGGCAAGGAGTAGAGAGCACAGGACGAGGACAGAGGGAGAAACCGGCAGGACACCGCTAAGGGCTTCAAGGAGACATCCCATCCTCTGGTGACTACCCGGGCCAGCTACCCATGAATGTGTAATACCTGTAAGCTACCTGAAATTACTAGTAAACCCGTAAAGAGCCTAAGCAGTGTTTGGTGTCTTATTTCCATTGTGCCGGGGACGTACATACCAGTCCCTCCAGCATACACTGTATCAAGCCTCCACCTGCGGAGCTGCCTTCCTGTTTGAGTTCTCTACACAATCACTGTCCCAGGGATCCTGCTCCAGCTACAGGGAGCATTACTATCCGGCTGCCTACCATCATCCCTGGAGGTCTGAGAGCAGCGCTGGTATCATTATCAGGTATCGTAGGTGGCGTCACAAACACTTTATTTTATTTTTACACATTTTGCAGCAACCACCAGGGCAACAGGCCCGGGCACCAGCCACTAATGACAGCACCCTTGATCATCCCCGGGATCTGAGTACCCCACGGCCCTGGGGTGGGTCATTAGCATTCGGCGACAAGCTGTAAAAATAAACAAAATAGTGATTAAACATCAGCATTATACTTACCATGTCTGCCCACTTGTACTTTCGATGCTGCTCATTAACTTCTGGATTATTTACTGATGAGGGGTGTAACAGTAAATTACAGACGCTGTCACTGACAGTGGGAATCTGTGATTAGCCGTTGAATGAACCTGGAAACAGCACATACATTTTAGCATTTGCCATGCAGGGTAGATCCTAGAATGTATGGGCTGTTTCCAGTTTACTCCAATAGCTCATCACAGACGTCCATTCTCTGTGATACTGTCTGCGATTGGCTGTTGCGCCACTCACCCATTGACTGACATAGAAGTATAAAAAGAAATAAATAATGTTTAAAAAATCATGTAGCGCTTTGCTGTACTTTTGATTCTCAGTGCAGATAAAGTGGACAGCTACGGGCTGCCACCCCCAGCTGCCTGGCTTTATCTTGCCTGGCAATCATAATACAGAGATGCACATAATTTTTTTTTTCATTTAATTATTTAAATAAATAATTAAAAAAAAATGTGTGGTCTTTGCCCTATTTTTGATTGTCAGCTAATGTAAAAACCAAGCAGCTGGGGGCTGGTATTTTCAGCGTAAGGAGGCCCATAAATATTGGGCCCCCCAGAATACACAATAGCAGCCTGCAGCAGCTCCAGAATTTGGCACATTCATTAGAAGGGCCAATGAGTGGCGCTTTACCCGGCTCTTCCCAATGCCCCGGTGTGATGGCATTGAGGTGATAGAAGGGCTTACTGACAGCTGATGATTGACAGTGTCTTGTGTTGACTGTTTGGCAGTCCATGAGTGCTTCTGCTGAGTTTTTTCTTCCATTAGTTTGCTGTGTTCAGCTCAGCAGGTGGACAGGTGAGTCATAGTATTTGGGTGGAGGTTGAGGGGTGTGTCTTAGTATTCAGATCTTCACTCCCTTGGCCTTGAAATATGAAATAGCTCCACTTCCCTTCACTATGTGTTGAGTTAATTTCTACTTGGATCCTGTGCTGTGAAGTCGTGCTGTGCTGAGCTGTGTTATTGCTGCCGTTGTCTTCCATTGAAGCTGCTGGTTTTTCCCAGTCCATGGATGGAGGTAAGGCCTCTTAGCCTAGGGCTTATCAGGAGTGAAGGGCTAGGGTGGCGACCCAGACCTCTTCACCATCTGGGGTAGCTCTGTGTACAGGGTGAATTAGGAAACCCCAGTTTAAGGGTCAGACCAGCAGCACTGAATGCCTATGCCTATTTTACCATCTTGCCTCCTGATTCCCCATGCAGTATACCACCCCGTAACATTATCTGTGACCTATGATTTTTTCTGAAGTCATTATGGCTTCAACGCAAGCTTTTGCATGTCTGGACTGCAGGACTTCTATGATGAGGTTGCTATATACTCTTCCTTCTCTAGGTGGATCAACAGGCCTGGACCTTCTCTCTGCCAACCAATTCTCCATCTATGCACTCAGTGGATGAGTTCTTTGCGGCTCTTGGCCTGGTGTATGGTGACCCTGATGCTGTCTCATTAGCTGAATCAAAGCTACATAAGTACAGGCAGGGAGTGCTGCTTCAGAGTAGCTGGAGGCTATTATTAGGTTGGACAGATGTCTGAGAGAGAGACCTGAACCAACCCTGCCCTTGGTGACTATTATTGTTGTGGAGGTTACACTTGTGGGTCCAGATGTATCTAAGCAGTTGGAGAATATAATTTCCCATACTAACCCATCTGCAATTCATCAGATTGGGAGGTCTTGTTTCTTTCTAAATTGTCATGTAAGAAATACCATATTGTTGCAAGCAAGGTATGTCACTTAAGGGCCCTTTACACGCCGCGACGGCAGGCTGGATACATCCCGCTACAGGCTACAAATGTAGCTTGTAGCGCCAATGTAGCCCGTCGTAGCGGCGTCTGAAGACGTGACGATACAGCCGGCAACAGATACATCTGTTTCCTAGCTCTGCTCGAAAACTGATGGCTACAACGCCGATGGTAGCGAGCTGTATCGGCGTGTAAAGAAGCAACGGAAGGGAACTCGGGACAGCCTGCAATGTAGCTAAGGCGTGACCCTGGCTCCGTGTTACCGCGCCCCCTTCAGCGATCATTGGAGGAAGCTCCTGCGTTGCGATTGGTAGTCGCTGCATAGGGAGGCATATTTAAGGAGCTGAAGAGTCACACTACACAATCGCTCGAGCGTGCTGTATTACTCAGCCTCCTGCGATGCCTGCCCAATCATGATGTTCCTGCTTTGTCCTATCAGCGTACGGACGGCTCGTACTCCTCAATTGTGGCACGCCTATGTGTTGTCCCTGCTGCACCAGGTCCGCCAAAAGTAGCTTGTTGTAGCGGTGTGTAAATGAGCTACAGCTGGCTACTTGAGACACCCGGCGATGTAGCTAGCTATAGATGTAGCGTAGCGTAGCGCACCTTGTGGCGGCGTGTAAAGAGGGTGCGTTGACCGTTTGTAACCGTTTGAGCGTGCTCGTGCACGTGAAGTAGCGGGATGTATCCAGCCTGCCGTCGCGGCGTGTAAAGGTACCTTCAGGGATGAGCAAGTATATTCGCTACTATTCGGAACTCGCCGAATAGTAGCGGTATTCGGCTACTCGCTACTCTCCGAGTATCTTATGTGTACTCGGGAGTAGCGAGTAGTCCTAATATTTTAGCAGTGCATCTATACATACACTGCAAAAGTAGCCTAAAAGTGAATAAAAGTTGTTAAAAATAATAAAATTACATACTCACCTGTCCGACGCCTGCACTGGGACCATCTCAGAAGACCTGCGATCCCCGGACAAGGACCTGTGACTACCAGCCAATCAGATGGCCGGTAGCAACCTGGCCAATCAAATGGCGACATGTCACAACCACGTGATCGCTAGCGGCCACCTCTTTGTCCAGATTGCAAGGTCCTGGCAGTGCACCTAGGACCTTACAATCTGGCCAATCAGGTGGCTGCTAGCGATCACGTGGTTGTTATGTGTCGCCATCTGATTGGCCAGATCGCTACCGGCCATCTGATTGGCTGGTAGTCACAGGTCCTTGTCCGGGGATCGCATGTCTTCTGGGACAGGTAAGTATGTAATTTTATTATTTTGTACAACTTTTATTCACTTTTACAAATCTTCAGAAGAAAAAGGGCACCAAAGCTGATTAAAGAAGCCTATTTCAGTGGAGCCTGGCGTTAAAGTCCATTTAATATGCAGCGTCACCCCTGGTGCTCAATCCGTGAGACCAGATATGATAAATAGCATGAAAAGAAGAGATGGCACTCACTGGGGTAAATTGCTGCGGTGCTTTATTTACAAGTTCACAGGAACATTGTGCAGTGAGGGGGTGCCTGAGCGGACGATGGCACCGTTTCGCACACTTGATGCGCTTCAATGGGTCAAAGGCCTTTGACCCGTTAAAGTGCAAAAGGTGCGCAAAACAGTGCCGTCGTCCGCTCAGGCACCCCCTCCCTGCACGATGTTCCTGTGAACTTGTAAATAAAGCACCGCAGCAATTTACCCCGGTGAGTGCCATCTCTTCTTTTCATGCTTTTTATTCACTTTTAGGCTACTTTCGCAGACGTATTTAGACTCGTTATACTTGCAGCGAGTACCGAGTACCGGAACCTACTCATTGCGAGTATAGCGAGTCCGAATATTACGGTACTCGCTTATCCCTAATGTCACTATAATGTTTGCATCACCTGTGCCCCCTTTTATAGGCCTTATCTATTACCTCTCCGGTCCTTCTGATCTTCACTATCACCTGTTCAGTCCTCGCTGTGTCCTAATGGTACCTTTACACGCCGCCACAACAGGATGCATACAACCCGCTACAGGCTACGATTGTAGCTTGTCGCGCCAATATCGCCCGTAATAGCGGCGTGTGAAGACGGGACGACACAGCCGGCTACAGATACCTCTGTATCCGTACACTGCCCATAAACAGATGGCTACATCGCCGATTGTAGCGAGCTGTATCGGCGTGTAAACAAGTTACGGAAGGGAACTCTGGACACCCGGCGATGTAGCTGCAATGTAGCTAAGGCGTCACCCAGGCTCCGTGTTACCGCGCCCCATGTGCGATCATTGGTGGAAGCTGCTGCATGACGATTGGTAGTCGCTGCATAGGGAGGCATATTTAAGGAGCTGACGAGTCACACTACACAATCGCTCGAGCGTGCTGTATTACTCAGCCTCCTGCGTTGCCTGCCCAATCAGGATGTTATTGCTTCGTCCTATCAGCGTACGGACGGCTCGTAATCCACAATTGTGGCACGCCTATGTGCTGGCCCTGCTGCACCAGGTCCGCCCATAGTAGCTGGTTATAGCGGTGTGTAAATGAGCTACAGCTGGCTACTTGCGACACCCGGCGATGTAGCTAGCTGTAGATGTAGCGTAGCGTAGCGCACCTTGTGGCGGCGTGTAAAGAGGGTGCGTTTCACGTTGGTAACCGTTCGGGCGTGCTCGTGCACGTGAAGTAGCCGTTGGTATCCATCCTGTTGTGGCGGCGTGTAAAGGTACCATAAGATCAAAACTACTCGCATTGGATTCCTGGGGTCTCTCATGCTGGTCAAAACGTCTATGTCACCAGTGATGCTGGTGTGCACTGTGCCTTTATGATTGCATGGGAGAACCCTCCCAGCTTGAGAAACCCTGTAATTTCAATGCAAGCTGCATACTTTAAAGATTCAGCAAGGACTGGACCAGATTGGTGATGTGGACATGCCGAAGAAGTCAACAGTAAGGTAAGTATAAAGGTAAAAATCCATATGAAACTGATATCATTTTCTAATTCCTTTCTCTAAACTCTCTCTATTCATGAATTTCCATTATTTATACTTCCCTCCTATCTTGTGTAAACTTCAAAATAAAAGATTAATTCCATCAGTCAATCATAGTGAGTCCTCTGCTGCCCCCTAAGGAATGAATATTCCTGCATCATTACACTGCCCTGCCCCCTGATCTCTATGCAGACAGAGGAGAAAGGAGGGGGAAGGAGGTGTGTGCTTTCAGAAGATCCAGCTCAGAGGCCTTCATTGCATGTATCTGAGTCATGTATGTGGTGTGTGCTGTCTGAGATATTTATTTGTGTTTATATGAGCATTTGATCATTTGCTAAGCAGATACATACATTACATGTATGCAAGAAAAACAATGTTCATATAAATAGAAATCTTATACAGATAGTACAGAGGGGCGCGCTGCAGGTCAGGGCTCTTTGGGGAATTGCCAGGTCCTATCACCTGAGTGTACAATGGGTGAGTGGAATTGCTAGCCCTTGGGCTGTGATTACCCTTTATACTTATGTGCAGTCTGTTACTACTGTGATTTGTACCATATATATGCATTATAATACCCATGGAGTGACTGCCTGCCTGCAGTTTGTTGTGGGTTTCCCTTCTGTACATCGATCATAACGTTTATGTTCCTGCTTTTATATATGTATTTAATAAAGGTTAAAATTTTTATGTAACAACAACTCCATAGTGGTTTCCACTTAATTAATTGTTGTGAGGAGTGTTACTTATTGTCCCATTACATACACCTATAGATAATGTACCTACAAAAATGAGATTATTTAATGGTGAAAGGTGTGCGTTGATTCTGAATATTTACATTAGATAGTACAGACTGTAGTGTTTTAGTACAAGAGTTGTAGCACAAAACACCTCCCCCTTTCAGTGTAACAGCACAGTGCACAAAGGGGAGGGACAGAACACCAGCTTGGGCTGGTGCGGATATTTAAATAACGATTACACAGCTGGACTTTTTGGCAGTGAATGTAATAGAGAGGACTAATTCACCAGCAGCCTCCAGGGTGTAAAGATGCTTATAGCAAGAGAGCTAACACAGGGTACATTAATGATTTTTACATATCATATTCTGAAAGGTCTATCCGAGCACTATTCAGTGGTACCGTTAGTATCATACTGAAAAATAACCTGACAGATTCCTTTTAATTTCTTTTAACATTATCATGGCCTTTACAGTCAGGGGAAGCTATTTTGATTAATCTATGTGGAAACGCTTTACAAAAAATTTGATGAATTCAGATTTTTGTAAAATTCAAGTAGAATTTAATTCTACTAAACTTTATTCACTCATCTCTCATGAATGGTATTATTTTTACAGTCTTCCCTGTATGATTGTACAAACACTAAGTGGGAACACCCACTGGACTACAAACTATAGGAACATCCGAGATCAAACTGAATAAACTAGAGTGAATCTTTCCCACAGAGTTATATAAATTCCAGTCTGCTCAGCTATTTCTACTATTTACCATGCTGCCCAAAGATACAACTTCATGTACAATGTAACTAATTAAGTTTCAGGACCAGGAAATGTTTTTGAAGTTTTTATTGTGTATAGTGCAAGTGTATCTCCTTACACTGCTACATTAAGACCAGTGCACACTGCCAATAGTGGTAACATGCACAGATGCTATGTGGTCAATGCTTTGATTACTTCGTTTTTTATTTTAATAGCGACTTGATGAATGAATGCTTTGTAGGAAGATCATTCTTGTGCAAGCCTACATAGGTCCACCAGGGTCTTCTCTGTCATTATCTTGATTGTTTCAACCATTGAGTTGCTGGTCTTCCTTTTCACCTGGCTTCTTCTATTATTCTAACCATGATGACTTTCTCCAGTGATTGCTCTCTTTGTATCATCTGTCCAAAGTAGGCAAGTCGTAAGGGTACCGTCACACTGGCGTTCCCCTCCGCAGCGTTCTGCGGAGGGGAATCGCCTTGTGAGCGCAACTACCGCAAGCCTCTATGTTCATAATGGGAGCGCACGGTACTGCGCTTGACTGCGCATGACCATGCGCACCCATTCACTGCCATATGTGATTTGTGTGCAGGCGGATGCCTGCGTACAAATCACACAGTCTCGTCCGCACCAGGAATGCAACATGTCGCATTCCTGGTGTGGACGAGACTGTGTGATTTGTGCGCAGGCATACATATGGCAGTGAATGGGTGCGCACGGTCATGCGCAGTCAAGCGCAGCACCGTGCGCTCCCATTATAAACATAGGGGCTTGCGGTGGCTGCGCTCACATGGCGATTCCCCTCCGCAGAATGCTGCGGAGGGGTCTGCAAGTGTGAACCCAGCCTAATGTGGTAATCCTTGCTTCAATTGACACGTCTGGCTTGATTTGCTCCAAAATTGATTTGTTTGTTCTTCTTGCTATCTATGATAATGATAACAGTCTTCTCCAGCACCACATTTTGAAGGCATTACTTCTTTTATCCTGTTCTTTTACCGTCCTGATTTAGTATCCACATGTTATTACAGAAAAATCAGACAATGTGTCTCCATGACCTTTGAAATTTTCCTTGATTATAAGACCTTGTCCATTGACTTCATTGTTGATTTCACTGGGGGAAGGGGAGACAATGCTAAATAATCTCATTCCCTACCTGATTTCCACCCATCCAAAAAGACATCTGTTGTATATGTATTGCAAAAGTCATGCATAAAGTTACAGGTAGCAGGCTACGAGCTACATGTCTGACAGGTGCTGTTTATTTTATACAGCAGACACCCACTAGTAACTGCTCCAGCCGGAGCTAGCGCTCCTAGCAGCAGTTTTGCCCTTTAAATGATTAGGTCAATAGTGATCACTACATTTAAGTTGGTAGACAATGGGGGTGGAGCATTTACATTCCTATTGGGCCTTGGCCATGCAATTGTAGGAGCCTAATTAGTTGTTTTCATAACAGCGTGGGGACCTTTTGGATGCCCAGTATGGATCTTTGCTATGGGGACCCTAGATTTTTATGCACACACACACAGTCCCCTATGCATATTATTATAAACAGCCAATTTCCTGCAAATCCTTGGATTGCTTAATCATGTAACATACTGACATATTGCACTTAAAAAGTTATGGTGGCTTAAATTTCTTGACTCCTGCCTTTAAAGGACCCGTTACACGGGAAAACATCTCCGGCAACATCGCTGGCAACTGACGGGAGCGCACACGTTTTTGGCTGCTGGCCAAGATCGCTGGTGAGCTGTCAGACGAGGAGAAATCGCCGGCAACGTAGCGGCGATGTTGAAAGCAAACTATCGCTGCCAGGCTTAAATTCAAACCTGGCAGCGATCCTTAACATTGGACTCAATGGGGGAAGTTGCTTGCCACCTCGCTGTTGCGATGTCAGACAGGGCGATTCAGGAAGATCGCCTGAGCAACATCGCCAGGTTTCAGGACATTGTCCTGAAGCAACTATCGGCGTTGATATCACCCTGTTACATGGGGCAACTCTCCAGCGATGTCGCTTCAAAATGGCAACGCCCCTGAGTTGCCGGCGATGTTGCCGGAGATGTTTCCCCATGTAACGGGGCCTTGAATGATGTAGAAACAGGGACACCTAGCTGTACATTATCTACAAACTACAAAAGTAATTTTTGTATCACAACAAACATTTCTAATCTACTTATATAATCCGCAGTTGGGAATTCGGGCGCTGTCGCCGAATCCCAACATGCTTTGCGGGACTGCGAGTGATGACGCGCAGCGTCATCACGAGCCGCAGACCCGCACTACTGTAAAAAAAAAAAAAAAAAAAGTTAATGCTCACCTCTCCCCGAGCCCCCGCCGTCTCCTGCCGTCTTCCTCCAGGCTTCCTCCAGGCTTCCGATGGCTGCCGAGCTCTTCTACTGCAGTCAAGGACCTGTGGTGATGTCACAGTCACGTGACACCAGGTTACTGCATGGTAACCTGGTGTCACGTGACTGTGACATCACCGCAGGTCCTCAACTGCACTAGACGAGCTCTGCAGACACTGGGAGCCTGCGGCAGCCACCGGAAGCCTGGAGGAAGCCTGGAGGAAGACGGCAGGAGACGGCGGGGGCCTTCCTGTTTGGAGACCTTTTACTGTACTGAGCATGCTCAGTACAGTAAATGTCTCCTCCAGCCTCACAGCCTCCCCATCCTCACAGTCTCCTCCAGCCTCACAGTCTCCTCCAACCTCACAGACTCCTACACCCTCCTCCAGCCTCACAGCCTCCCCATCCTCACAGCCTCCTACAGCCTCACACCCTCCTCCAGCCTCACAGCCTCCTCCAGCCTCACATCCTCCTCCAGCCTCACAGTCTCCTCCAGCCTCACAGCCTCCCCATCCTCACTGCCTCCTCCAGCCTCACAGTCTCCTCCAGCCTCACAGTCTCCTCAGCCTCACTGCCTCCCCATCCTCACAGCCTCCTACAGCCTCCTCCAGCCTCACAGCCTCCCCATCCTCACAGCCTCCTACAGCCTCACACCCTCCTCCAGCCTCACAGCCTCCCCATCCTCACAGCCTCCTCCAGCCTCACATCCTCCTCCAGCCTCACAGCCTCCTCCAGCCTCACAGCCTCCTCCAGCCTCACAGTCTCCTCCAGCCTCACAGCTTCCCCATCCTCACTGCCTCCTCCAGCCTCACAGTCTCCTCCAGTCTCACAGTCTCCTCCAGCCTCACTACCTCCCCATCCTCACAGCCTCCTACAGCCTCCTCCAGCCTCACAGCCTCCCCATCCTCACAGCCTCCTACATCCTCACAACCTCCTCCAGCCTCACAGCCTCCTCCAGCCTCACATCCTCCTCCAGCCTCACAGCCTCCTCCAGCCTCACAGCCTCCTCCAGCCTCACAGCCTCCCCAGCCTCACAGCCTCCTCCAGCCTCACAGCCTCCTCCAGCCTCACAGCCTCCCCATCCTCACTGCCTCCTCCATCCTCACAGCCTCCTCCAGCCTCACAGCCTCCTCCAGCCTCACAGCCTCCCCATCCTCACAGCCTCCTCCAGCCTCACAGCCTCCCCATCCTCACAGCCTCCTACAGCCTCACAGCCTCCTCCAGCCTCACAGCCTCCCCATCCTCACAGCCTCCTCCAGCCTCACATCCTCCTCCAGCCTCACATCCTCCTCCAGCCTCACAGCCTCCTCCAGCCTCACAGCCTCCTCCAGCCTCACAGCCTCCCCATCCTCACAGCCTCCTCCAGCCTCTCAGCCTCCTCCATCCTCAGCCGCTCTACCTGACACCGCTGCCATCCTGCCAACCGTCGGCCCCGCTCCATCGCCACCGCCCTTGCGCCCTCCGCGAGTTCCATGCTGCCCGGATGCCGCTGGAGCCTTCCGCCCCTCCCCACTCTCTCACCGCTGGGCTCTCAATGTCGCCATGCTGGTGGAGTAGCGGTCTACGGGCTGTGGCCGGGTGCCGGGAGCCAGGGACGTCGTCCTGTGGCCGGCAACAGCCAATGGGAGTGAGCGGACCGTGTCAGCCTGCAAAGCCTGACACGCCCGCTCACTCCCATTGCCTGCCCCCGCCGCCCCTGCAAGCGGATTGGGCGCTATGTTGTACACACAGGACGCCCATCCCATTGCCCAGGACTTGGCATCCTAGACCAATCGGATGACCGTCCTGTCTTTACCACACACCGCCCAATCCACTCCTTCCGCTCAGGTCACATGTGTGGCCTGAGGGCAAGAACTGATCCCTCTCTGCACCACCCAACCCGCCGCAGAGGACAATGCCGTGTGACTGGGGCTGCGATCAGCCCCAGCACGCAGCCACGTCCTGCCGCCGAGCGGTGAAGTCACCCCTCCAGCCGCATCTCTCCTCACCCCTCCAGCCAGACCTCTCCTCACCCCTCCATCTGGACCTCTCCTCACCACTCCAGCCTCTGCTCTCCTCACCCCTCCAGCCTCTGCTCCCCTCACTCCTCCAGCCTCCCGCCACATCATACTCTGCTATCCACAGAGCCCCCTCTATACTCTGACACCCACAGAGCCGCCTGTATACTCTCCTACCCACACAGCCGCCTGTATACTCTGCTACCCACAGAGCTGCCTCTATACTCTGCTACCCACAGAGCTGCCTCTATACTCTGCTACCCACAGAGCCGCCTCTATACTCTGCTACCCACAGAGCCACCTGTATACTCTCCTACCCACAGACCCGCCTGTATTCTCTGCTACCCACAGAGCCGTTTCTATATTCTGCTACCCACAGAGCCGCCTCTATACTCTGCAACCCACAGAGCCGCCTCTATACTCTGCTACCCACAGAGCCTTCTCTGTACTCTGCTACACACAGAGCCGCCTGTATAATCTGCTAACCACAAACCCGCCTGTATACTCTGCTACCCACAGAGCCGCCTGTATACTTTTCTACCCAGAGAGCCGCCTGTATAATCTGCTACCCTCAGAGCAGTCTGTATACTCTGCTACCCACAGACCCGCCTGTATAGTCTGCTACCCACAGAGCCCCATGTATACTCTGCTAGCCACTCACCCGCCTGTATACACACAATTCATTTCACCGCGCTCCCGATGCAATTGCATCAGGCCTTTTTACTAGTAATTATTATAATAAGAAGATGACAATTACCTTAAAGTAACAGTTGTCTTAAAGGTCTATAAATTGACACAGACTGTTTCCGTAAAAAACAACCAAACATCCAGACATTGGTGAATCTGCAGAATCTATGCACTACAAACATGGGCACTCTGCAAACAAGACTATAGCGACTGTGTTTGTCCACAGTGAGAGCGAGAGATGAACACAGTGTAGTTGTGTAATGGCAGGAACAGCTGACTCATTAGTAGAGAGCAGTGAAAGGTAATTAACCCTGGGAAAAGTACAGCTGCCATGCGGGCTGTTCCTTTCTGTAGGATCTGATTAGAAATTAGTGTTAAACCACTGATTCTTAAAAAAGGACTGTCATTGATAATTCACTTTCAGGTAGACCCAAAAAAAATAGGATTTAGCAATATCCGGCATTGGAACACATTCTACTAAACACCTGTCTCTCACCTGTCTGATAAAGGAGGGGCTAAATGCTAAATAGTATACCTGGCATTGGCAGAGTAGCACAATTACCTGTAACAGTCGTTTCATTTGCTTTTCACCAGCCTTTTTTTACCTACTTAGCAGGCTAGGATTCTGTGTATTTCTCCAAATATTATTATTAGCCAACACTTCTGATGTAAATCAGGAAAATAAATCCACATTATGGCAAGCTCACCCAAGAACCTGATTGTTGCCAAATTGCAACTGAAGAGTGAACAGGCGAGGTGCAAGCAACATAATGTAAAAAAAAAAATGCTAAGAATGGGCAACACTTCCAGGCAATGATTTTAGCCATGTACACACCATTTTCTTATACTTTTTATAACTAAAAATTTTGGTTTCGAAAAGTGCTTATAGTAAGAAATAGACTTGGGAAAGACTCTTTTCACAACCATGAGGTGCCTTTTATACATAGTGAAAGTCGCAAGACTGTGTTCACTTCATTGCTCAATCATCATCAATAGGGATGGGCGAACATCCCTTTTTTCCCTGGGTTTGTTTTTAGGGTTTCTCTGCTAAAGGAAGAAAAGAGTTAATACCACTGATATACTTACCAGATCTGCGTTCTTTCTTCCTGGTGTAATACGCGATGCATTACTTCCGGGCTGCCCCTTATCTTCTGGCCATATGTGATTGTCTGTTGGAGCCAGTCACATGACCATTCCCGCAGAAGCTCGGAAGTGACGCTGCGCCAGGGACGAATAACGCGGACACGGTAAGTATAATCACGCTGATTAACAACTCTTTCCTTCCTTTAGCATAGAAACCCCGAACAAGAACCCAGGGAAAAAAGGGATGTTCACACATCCTTAATCATCAATAATCCCATAAAAAAACTAAAGCAACAGTTTATTATGGTGTGTGCACTCTATCAGGAATTGCAGTATTTTGGATGCAGCATATTGCTGCTGCATCCAAAACATTGCAATGTACAGTACCAGTATACACTGTGTGCAGAATTATTAGGCAAGTTGTATTTTAGAGGATTACCGTATATACTCGTGTATAAGCCGACCCGTGTATAAGCCGACTTCCCTACTTGTGCCCCCAAAACCTGGGAAAATCTATTGACTCGCGTATAAGCCGAGGGTGGACCCCAGCACAGGTATACAGCCCCCAGCAGTGGTATACAGGCCCCAGCAGTATGATATACAGCAGCCCCCAGTGGTATATACAGCAGCCCCATTGGTATATACAGCAGCCCCCAGTGGTATATACAGCAGCCCCAGTGGTATTGCAGCCCCTATATACAGCAGCCCCAGTGGTATTGCAGCCCAGTGGTGTATACAGCAGCCCCTATATACAGCAGCCCCAGTGGTATTGCAGCCCCAGTGGTATTGCAGCCCCTATATACAGCAGCCCCAGTGGTATTGCAGCCCCAGTGGTGTATACAGCAGCCCCTATATACAGCAGCCCCAGTAGTATTGCAGCCCCAGTGGTATTGCAGCCCCTATATACAGCAGCCCCAGTGGTATTGCAGCCCCAGTGGTGTATACAGCAGCCCCAGTTGTATTGCAGCCCCACACAAATGCTGGCACACGTCCCCCCCTGTTGTAAGGCCCCCCCTGCTGATTACTTACCATCCCTGGTCTTCAGCAGCACCTCCGCGCCGGTCCTCTGTGCTCCGGTCCACCTTGGTCTCGTCCTCTGTGCTGCCGTCCATGGCTGCATCCGGGGTCCCCGCGCGTCGCAGAAGCGATGACGTCATCGCTTCTGCGACCCGGCCGGTCACATGATACAGCCGGGGAACGGAGCACAGAGGACGGGACCACGGAGGACCGGAGCACAGAGGACCGGCGCGGAGGTGCTGCTGAAGACCAGGGATGGTAAGTATTCAGCAGGGGGGCCTTACAACAGGGGGGGACGTGTGCCAGCAGTTTGGGGGGCATTATCTACCGATATGCACTGCTCCCCCTGGCGCTGATTGACAGGGGGATGCAGTGCATATGTAATGAGCGGGCCCACGTGACGGGCCGCTCAATATACAGTATCCCCACCACCTCCTCCTGCCTCCCCAGCCCGACACAGCCCCCACCCCACTCACCCTGTATAGTGACTCGTGTATAAGCCGAGGGGGGGACTTTTCAGCCCAATTTTTGGGCTGAAAAACTCGGCTTATACACGAGTATATACGGTATATTTAATTGATCAACAACTATGTTCTCAATCAACCCAAAAGACTCATAAATATCAAAGCTTAATATTTTTAGAAGTTGGAGTAGTTTTTTTTTAGATTTGGCTATCTTAGGAGGATATCTGTTTGTGCAGGTAACTATTACTGTGCAGAATAATTAGGTAACTTAATAAAAAAAAAGCAGTTTTGTTTATCATGTTAGTAGGCACTTTATTAATGACTTACAAGCCCTGTTCTATCTTATACCTGAGGTATAGTCATGATAGAAAAGGAAATGTCTTTCTCCAAACCATTGGATACATACAATGCTACAAAATCTCGTCATATACTGATGCATTAAGATTTCCCTTCACTGGAACAAAGAACAATACATAAAAAAATGACACTACAATATAATTCATCCTTTACCAATTATTATAGTTTTCACAAGTAGAGATGAACGAACCTTTTAAAGTTCAAATTTGGTTTTGTTTGCCGGATGAACATATGTTTGCAAATAGAGGGGCGAACAGTTCGCCGACCTTCTAAACCCCATTCAAATCAATGGGAAGCAAAGTAAAGAGTCTAAAAAACACCCTTAAAGGGGCCCAAAAACCCCCCAAAAACAGCTCAAACTGTTTTAAAGTGGAGCCCTGCCATTTTGGCACAGACATTATCTTCCTATACTATTACTTAGCAAGCTTTAGCGCCACTGTCACCAAGTTAACAGGCTCCCTCATAAACCTCAAGCATCCCCATGACTTCCCTGAGGCTGTCTCAGGTTACACAGTGGGTATCATGCAGCAATGAATTCTGCTTAAGAGGCATCTGCGATCGTAACAGTAGCTGTCATGTGAAAGCCTCAACAATGCACGAAATGTAGCGGATATATCTCGCCAGTATCATGAGAAACCATGTGTGAGAAGCAGTGACATCCGGGAGTGGCACCTTGAATTGAAATACAATAATGTTTGTGATGGCACCGCTTGTCACACTCTCACATGTGCCTGCGTGCCTGCACTCAAAGCATATGGGGGATGCTTTCTGTGAATATGACCCCACCATATAGTTGTAAGGCCCTGAATCCACAGAACATTGTTTGGTGCTACTGTTGAAACAGACTTTGAGAATCTGCATCAAAATTTGCATGTCTATCCTGAAGCCAGCAAAGTCTATGGGAGTTCAGAAGTGCTGTGCCAACGTGTTTTTTTCCTTGTAGATTTGGTGCAAATTTTGAGGCAGACAATAGAAATCTGAACCACATGTGCAAGAAAAATAAAAGCAACGTTGACACAGCACTTCTAGCCTGTCATATACTTTGCTGGCCTCCGCATACAGATTTTCAACAGCTGCGTCAAAAAAGCATTAAACAACGCACCATGGGCACAAGGCTGCCTAAAAGGGTGAAGGGAGAGCCATAGTTGTGGTGAAAGGGCTCGAGGACATATCTTGCCCCCTGTCTACCTCCACAGAAACTTCAACGATAGGGGAGGTCAACTACAGTCCTCCAAGTCTGGAAACTGCAAGTTTTCAGGATTTCCATAACATTGCACAGTTGCTAATTTTATCACCTGCAGAGGTGATGATACCAGCACCTTGTGCATTGCTAAATGAATCCTGAATACATGCATTGTTTGCAGCCCTTGATAACTGCACTTGGCCAGCCCTGTTCTACAGGAGTGTGTAGTGTCTTGCATTTCTATATTTCTCTGCTCTGCAGTAGTTTAAAAGGAGTTCATTTCCTTTTGTACCGTTACGGGTTACCATCAGTATCTCTGTCTCTGCTGTATAAGTTGGTGTTCCTGTGTGTATCAGGTGGTGTGGTTTGACCATTACCTCAACCTTTAAGTCAGTGTTTCTCAACTCCAGTCCTCAGGACCCACCAACAGTGCATGTTTTCAGGATTTCTTCAGTATTGGACAGGTATTGGAATCATCACTTATGCAGATAATTAAATGATCGCCTGTGCAATGCTAAGGAAATCCTGAAAACCTGTAATGTTGGTGGGTCCTGAGGATTGGAGTTGAGAAACACTGATTTAAGTAGTCCCATGACCTGATGTTGCAGATAGAGTTCATTCTCTTAAGACTGTGAGCTGTGTTGATGCTGTTTGCAGTTCCTGCTGAATCCCTCCTGTAGTTTTTCTGGAGATTGCTATTATATGTGGTGTTGCTGTGCCTATCCTGGTCCCTGGGTGGAGGTGAGGGGTGTTAGACTAGGGCTGGTCAGGAGCAGGGCAAGGGTAGGTGCCCAGCCATTTTCACCCTTACAGATACTTCTGGGAATAGGGTCAGCTAGAGACCCCAGTCTAAGGGTCAGACAAGTTCCCCTGATTGCCTTCTTCTCATCACCAAAAAACAGGGAGTAACTGAGGGCACCACTCTATACTGAAAGGATCTGCCCCTAGCATGTCAATCAAATAGTGTGCAAGAAAAGAGGAAAGCTGACATGTAAAATTAAGGGTGATCACTATAATAATAAACAATCAATAGATATAAAATAGATATTTATTAAACACCTACAGCACAAGACAAGGACAATATAAAATCAATTAAAAAGGACAAACAAAAGCCCTTACATAAGAATGTTCCCCCTTCCCCAAACATAAATTATGCTTAATCCCCATCAGATTTACTAATTGTGATGGTCAAAAATACCCATCATGTATCGAGTGGTGAATTGAAGTAATTACAACACTATATGAGGAAACATCCCTGCGTGAGGTAAGAATGCTGATGGTAACCGCTCCGGCATTTCCGGGGAAATTCTTCAGGTAGTCCAACATCGGCGTTAGTCTAATACCTGTCAGTGATGAGAACAATGGAGCGCGAGGACGGACACGTCCTAGGATTCATAAATGCAGCCATTATTACAGCGCATGCACAAAGAGAGAAGGAAAGGGAGGAGAGAGTACTATATGGCTGCAGGCATGCACCCATCATATAAATCCAAAAGGGAAGTAATAAGGACATAGATTCCATATACATATATTGAGGGAACCCAATGCTATGATCAAATGCTCTAGGACTAAATTTAGGTGCAGGGGGCAAAGGGCAATAGAAAGTGGTTTAGTCAAATAATTGAATCTTTAAATCAATCTGAAATATTACTGACTCCACTCAAAAGCAAAAGGAACTTGACATATTAAAGTAGGCGCACCAACTGGCCAACAAGTACTGTGCTAAGTTTCAAAAACGGACATAATACAAAAATAGCAATATTATAAACAAAATAGTATTTAGTGTACCGTCAACAAAGACAACTAACACCAACCAGGATCCTGGAAATGTATGCTTATTTATCAGAGCAGTTAACAATGCTTAAATATAACCTTGTGGGGAGTGGGGGGGAGGGGGTGAAGGGGAAAAAAAAGTTATTGCAGTTATAATCAACAATCCTTATTCAAAAATTTTATTTATTATATTTATTATTATATTATTATTATTAACTTGCCAATAGATATATCAGCAAGAAAAGAGCAATCAGAAAAATAAAAACTGATATTATCAAGTGACAATTAGAAACAAGAAAAATATGAATATTTTTGCTCAAAGAAAAATAATAAACTATACTTCCTACATCACAATACAAAAACCCAGCAACACAGCCAGGTCCATTAGCACATTATAGAAACTTAGCAAACAAAGGCCCAGATGCTGCAAAATAACTTTTTATTTATTATTTGCCAAAAAAGTGAGGCTAATTAAGTAAATACTATACCACAAAATGACCAACCACCATCCTTATACCCCAGCATCCTGCAAACCATCATGAACAGATCACATGTGCACAGACCAAAGACCTTCTTCTCAAAAAATATTATATAAAATATGTGTTTGACCCACATCTAAAGGGAAGGAACCTTGGTAAAGATATAATAGTGAGAGACATAACCCAATTTCCAAAGGTGCTTTTCCTGACGTTCGGGGCATAAACCCCAATGTTCTTTCTGCCATCCTCAAAGTATATTGTCCATGTTTACGCCCATAACACATGAGTCCATTTCACGATGATTTGTTATTGAGATGTAATTATAGTGAGCTCCCAAATTCATATTCCAATCATGAGGACGCTGAAATTGTCCAATAGGAGTCCAAAGATATCTGATAGAGCAGGTAGAGAGGTGGACCAGACCATAGGAATGCCTTGCAACCTTAGACAGCTTCTCTTCTCCAGGTATGCACCCACAATCAGGAGGGAGCTGTCCATAGAAGATAGCACATATCCTCACAGATCAAACCTCAAGGGAGTCCGACCCTGTACAGATATTTTTCATTGTGTGGACGTCTGCTAGGGAAGAAGACAGAGAAGGGAGACACAGAGGAAATTATAATCAGAAGCAATAGCCCACATAATGCAGATCAATGGGTAAGTCTTCAAATCTCAGGTCTGCTTATAGAAACCTGTATAAAGTAGCTCCTCATTCAGAAAGTTGGGAAAGAGGCTTTTTAGATTATAAATCCACCTCGATTCCATCCTCAGCAGTTCCTGTGTGATATTGCCACTAGGGATGGGCGAATCTACTCGTGAGGACTCGTTACTCTTCGAGTAGTAAGGAACTCGCAGGAGTCGGTAATCTGCGAGTTTCCAAGCAATTACTCGCACAGTAACAAGTCCAATGCAAATCAATGGCAATCCTAGTTTTGTCAGAGTTTGCATTCAGTGTTTTTCTCAGTCGCTAGACTCGCTATATCACATCGCTGTCTATGTAGCTGGATTTGTCCCCAAATTGTTTAAACAATAGCACCGGTTCGCGGATACCCGCTGTCAGCAGCGAGTCTTAGGGATGAGCGAGTCTACGACTCCTGATACTGTATTCGTGACTCGCTGAATGCAGAATATGTTAATGTTCTGAGACAGCCTAGCATGTTAGGTCAGAAAACTATGAAGATGGACAAGCATGTTAGCCAATCATATTCAGTAATGCCACAGCCCTTTTGGTTGTGGCATTACTATGATTGGCTGCTGTCCATCGTGATGCCTATGTCATGTATGACAGGCAAGGCTGTATATAAGGCTTGCCCCCACCATTTTGGGCACATTCCTGTGACGATCTGAGCTAGTGCAGGGCGAGTAGGGAGACTTGGAGCAGATCCTAGCTAGAGAGTGTCAGTGAGTGTAGGAAACCCACCTCAAGATTCCTCACATTTAACCCAAACAGCTAATAACCCAAATAGTTAATAAAAAAAATCCTCTTCCGTCCGACGTAGTCCCAAACGCGGTGTCAGCTCTGCTACATCCCTCTACATAGACACACATGTCTATCCAGAGGGACAGCAGGCTGAGAAATGTCTTTGGGTTCACCTCAGGTGAACCTTGCTGTCAAAGCCCGAATCTCTGCTGCAGGCTCTGGAGATTACCGAGCGAGGACAGCAGTCCGTTTTATAAAAAAAATTTTTTTTAATATTCTTTAAAAGCCGGCAGCTTTTTGCGCTGGCTTTTAAAGAATAAAATGGGGAATTGCAGGTTTTTCCTCTGTTGCCAGACCCCTTATAGGGTCCAGCAGCACAGGAATCGCTGCAATACTCGCTTCCCCATTCATTAACATTTGACTCGCTAGACTCGCAATGAGTAGCGAGTTTCTGACTCGGACTCGTTAGAGTCTAGCGATTCCGAGTATTTTAGGATTCGCCCATCCCTAATTGCCACCTCTAATATTTGCATTAAGGCCTTGTAATACCAGAGCCCTAATACCACTAGGATTGCTGTTATGTATCATCATAAAGTGCTTGGCAATAGAAGACACTGCATTGCCCTTCTCAAAATCCTTCCTTGCTGTATTAATGGATGAGACATGTTGTTGTATGCGCTTACGTAACTCTTGTGTGGTCTGCCTTACATAAACTTTCATACAGCCACACACTATTCCATACACCAGATTTTTTCAGCGGCAATTAAAATAAGACTTGGACTGCAGTCTCAATGGAAAACGTGGTAAAGAAAATGTCTCAGCTAAATGGACAAACTGTGCAATTCCCGCACACATAAGTTCCCTTTAGCCGAACTCCCCTACCAGTACGTGAACCAGGCCTCATAAAATGACTTTGTGTCATCATGTCCTTTAGATTTGCTGCTCTCATAGCCGTAAGTCCAGGTTCCTGAGATAAGAAAGGCTTCAACTTTTCGTCCCTTGTGAGAAGGTCCCAGTTGTTTGCCAGTATTCTCCTGATGTCACTCCACTGATTATTGTATGGTGTCACTATATTAATCGTGTCCCTGTCAGGTCGATCCTTTGGTCTCAAAGCCTCTCCCCTAGATATATTCTTTGAATATTGATATGCAGCCGAGACCACTTTGCGGGGATAACCCCTAGCACTAAAACAGTTGGTCTGGTCTTTGGCCTCACGATGAAAATCAAGTGTATTACTGCAATTACGCCTAACTCTCAGAAATTGCCCCTTTGGAATCCCTCATCTTAAATGTGAGGGATGTGCGCTACTAAAGTGCAACATATTGTTAGTGGCAGTGGGCTTCCTATATAACGTGTCATCTATCATGAGTTTTAAATCCAAATAACTCACCCTTGTATCCGAGATCTCCGTAGTCAGCTTGATGTTCCAAGCATTATGGTTTAGCTGTTAGATAAACTTTTGGCAGTCGTCAATCGTGCCTGACCAAAGAAAAACAACATTGTCAATATATCGATACCACTTTCTTACAGACGTTTGAAACATAGTCGTGTTATACACGTGGGTTTCTTCCAACCATCCGAGGAAAATATCCGCATACGAGGGCGCACAAGTGCGCCCATTGCAGTACCTGAGGCCTGATTATAAAACACCTTATTAAAGACAAAATAGTTCCTCTCTAGGACAATTCTGAGCAAGTCTAGTAAGGCTGCTTTCACACTACGATTTTTGCATTTCCGATGCTGTCCGAAAAAAATCGGACAGCATCGGACCGATTTTCGGATCCCATGCATCCCTATGGGGATCGGACCGAATCGGATGTGCACTAAATGCCATCCGATTTGGTCCAATCCGATTCTGTCCGATTTTATTATCGGTGCAAAAATCGGAGCCTGCACCGATTTTTGCACCGATAATAAAATCTGACAGACTCGGATCGGACCAAATCGGATGGCATTTAGTGCACATCCGATCTGACCCGATCCCTATAACATGGGGCCCTATGGAGAAGGGTCCGAGGAAACATCTGATGTCTCCTCGGACCCTATTTTAGTGTACTGAGCATGCTCAGTACACTAAAATAGCTCCTAAAAGTGAAACAAAGGGTTAAAAAAATAAGAAAAGTCTATACTCACCTGTCCACGAGGCCCCCGGCGTCTCCGGTGTCTCCAGGTGTCTTCCGGTATCTTGTTGTTCTGTATTCTGTGCTGCCAGGACCTGCCGTGATGTCACAATCACATGACTGCCTGCTATTGGTTACTGGCAGTCATGTGATTGTGACATCACGAGAGGTCCTAGCAGCACAGAATACAGAACAGCAAGATACCGGGAGACGCGCGGGACCGTGCAGGAGTCGTGGACAGGTGAGAAAAGATTGGAGGAGAGGGGGAGGACACATGGGGGGACCCGGTGGACACATGGGGGAACCGGGGGCCAAGAGGGGAGGACCGGGGGTGCAGAGAGGAGGACCGGGGGTGCAGAGAGAAGGACCGGGGATGCAGAGAGGAGGACCGGGGGCCAAGAGGGGAGGACCGGGGGTGCAGAGAGGAGGACCGGGGGCCAAGAGGGGAGGACCGGGGGTGCAGAGAGGAGGACCGGGGGTGCAGAGAGGAGGACCGGGGGTGCAGAGAGAAGGATCGGGGGTGCAGAGAGAAGGACCGGGGGTGCAGAGAGGAGGACCGGGGGCCAAGAGGGGAGGACCGGGGGCCAAGAGGGGAGGACTGGGGGTGCAGAGAGGAGGACCGGGGGTGCAGAGAGGAGGACCGGGGGCCAAGAGGAGAGGACCGGGGGTGCAGAGAGGAGGACCGGGGCCAAGAGAGGAGGTCCGGGGGTGCAGAGAGGAGGACCGGGGGCCAAGAGGAGATGACCGGGGGAGAGACAGTGACAGCTAGGGAGCGATCTGACAGGAGGGCGGGCATCCTATTTTCTGTCGGAATCGGATGCCTATTTGGCATCCGATTCCAGGCATCAGAGGAATCCGATGATGTCCGATTTATATCGGACAGCATCGGATTTTAAAAAATCGTAATGTGAAAGTAGCCTAAGAAGGAGTGATGTAAACAATTATTGGATGACTGCTTATCCAAAAAGTAGGCAACTGCATTGACACCTAAATCGTGCGAAATACAGGTATAAAGGGATTCAACATCCATTGATACCAACAAGGTGCCCTCATCCACCCCGAAAGGCTCCAGTTGTTCAAGCAAATAAGTAGAGTCACGTATATACGAGGCCAATCCCATAGCCATAGGTTGTAAAAAATGGTCAATTTAAATACAGGGTCTTTCAAATAGCCCTCCAATTCCTTAAATTATTGACCTACCTGGAGGGTCCTGTAGATTCTTGTGCACTTTTGGGAGCATATAATATGTGGGTACTCGTTGATGTTTAGTGGTAAGAAAGTCCCTCTCTCGTTTATCCACAATTCCAAGTCCAAATGCCCTTTGTACGAGCTTGTCAAGCTTTCTTTTGAAAATCTGGGGAGGGTAAGAAGGCAAAATACGGTAAATATCCCTGCTATTCAGCTGCCGTTTGGCCGCTTTAACATATTTATCAATAGGCCATAAAACTATATGTCCACCCTTGTCAGCCTCTCTTATAATGAACTGTTTGTTAGTCCTCAGCTTTGCCAAGGTTTTAGATTCCGCTGTTGTCAAATTCTTGTGTCTTCCTGGGGTGGCATGTAGTTCAATTACCTCTTCGGAAACTCTATTGTAGAATAGCTGTACTGCAGGGAAAGCTGTCAAGGGTGGGGTGGCTTGTGGTGGAATCCTTCTTGGAAATCTTTTCGATCTGTAGTATCTTCATCGGTTGCAAGTGCTGCAAGATCACCCAAGGTCCGTCTCTCCTGCTCAGTCATTCTATCTATAATTGAGGGCTGATGATACAAAATTTTAAACATTAGTTTCCTGCAAAAGAGATATACATCCTTAGTAAGTGCAAGCTTATCAAGATCCGCCGTAGGGGAAAAGGATAGCCCCTTCTTCAAAAGTCCTATTTCAACATCCGAAAGCACATAAGAGGACAGATTAATAATTTGAAGCTGTCCATCAGGACAGGGCTGTTGCGTTACCTTATTTACTTCTTCTTGTGTGGAAATATCCTTGGCTAGTCCGGAATCTTCCTTTTCCCTACGCCTGCTATCCCTCTTTCCTCCTCTTCTCCCATGTCTGGTGCGTCTTCGCTTTCATCTGGGTCCGATGATAAAAAATCATCGCTTGATGGAAATTCATTCGCAGCATCAGGTTTATTAGGCTTCTTGGGCTTAGGTGGCTGGTAGGGCCATCCCCACCACCCCTGGGGGCAGACCACACAAGAGTTACGTAAGTGTATACAACAACATGTCTCATCCATTAATACAGCAAGGAAGGATTTTGAGAAGGGCAATGCAGTGTCTTCTATTGCCAAGCACTTTATGATGATATATAACAACAATCCTAGTGGTATTAGGGCTCTGGTATTACAAGACCTTAATACAAATACTAGAGGTGGCAATATCACACAGGAACTGCTGAGGATGGAATCGAGGTGGATTTATAATCTAAAAAGCCTCTCTCCCAACGGTCTGAACGAGGAGCTACTTTATACAGGTTTCTATAAGCAGACCTGAGATTTGAAGACTTACCCATTGATCTGCATTATGTGGTCTATGGCTTCTGATTGTAATGTCCTCTGTGTCTCCCTTCTCTGTCTTCTTCCCTAGCAGACGTCCACAGAATAAAAAATATCTGTACAGGGTCGGACTCCCTTGAGGTTTGATCTGTGAGGTTGTGTGGTATCTTCTATGGACAGCTCCCTCCTGATTGTCGGTGCATACCTGGAGAAGAAAAGCTGTCTACGGTTGCAAGGCATTCCTATGGTCTGGTCCACCTCTCTACCTGCTCTATTCAGATATCTTTGGACTCCTATTGGACTATTTCAGCGTCCCCATGATTGGGATATGAATTTGGGAGCTCTCTATAATTACATCTCAATAACAAATCATCGTGAAATGGACTCATGTGTTGTGGGCAATATACTTTGAGGATGGCAGAAAGAACATTGGGGTTTATGCCCCTAACGCCAGGAAAAGCACCTTTGGAAATTGGGTTATGTCTCCCACTATTATATCTTTACCAAGGTTCCTTCCCTTTAGATGTGGGTAATACAAATGACCCATATTTTATATAATATTTTTTGAGAAGAAGGTTCTGGTCTGTGCAAATGTGATCTGTTCATGATGGTTTGCAGGATGCTGGGGTATAAGGATGGTGGTTGGTCATTTTGTGGTATAGTATTTACTTAATTAGCCTCACTTTTTTGGCAAATAATAAATAAAAAGTTCTTTTGCAGCATCTGGGCCTTTGTTTGCTAAGTTTGCATAATATGCTAATGGACCTGGCTGTGTTGCTGTTTTTTTTTTATTGTGATGTAGGAAGTATAGTTTATTATTTTTCTTTTAGTAAAAATATTGATATTTTTCTCGTTTCTAATTGTCACTTGATAATATCAGTTTTTCGTTTTCTGATTGCTCTTTTCTTGCTGATATATCTATTGGCAAGTTAATAATAAAAAAAATTTTTTTTTTGAATAAGGATTGTTGATTATAACTACAATAACTTTTTTTTCCCCCTTCACCCCCTCCCCCCCACTATTTAAGCATTGTTAACTGCTCTGATAAATAAGCATACATTTCCAGGATCCTGGTTGGTGTTAGTTGTCTTTGTTGACGGCTATACTAAATATTTTGTTTATAATATTGCTATTTTTGTATTATTGTCCGTTTTTGAAACTTAGCAGCAGTACTTAGTTGGCCATATGGTGCACCTACTTTAATATGTCAAGTTCCTTTTGCTTTTGAGTGGAGTCAGTAGATATTTCGGATTGATTTAAAGATTCAATTATTTGACTAAACCACTTTCTATTGCCCTTTGCCCCCTGCACCTGCATTTAGTCCTAGAGCATTTGATTATAGCTTTGGGTTCCCTAGATATATGTATATGGAATCTATGTCTCTATATTACTCCCCTTTTGGATATGATGGGCGCATGCGCTGCCGCCATATTAGTACTTTCTCCTACCTTCTCTCTTTGCGCATGCACTGTAATAATGGCGCATAGAGTCCTGGGACGCCATCCTGGCTATGATGACTTCTGGTCTATGGATCTGGAAATGCCGGAGTGTACACAGCGCTCGGCGGCATCTACACGCAGGTGTTCCTCATATGTTTATCTTCATTCACATCGATACAAGGTATTTATAGACTGAACCAGCACTTAATGTTGGACTCACCCCTGAAGAAGTCACCCCCGTGACGGAATGTGTGGGGTTTTGCTTGGGTCCCCTCCCCTCAACATAGCTGGTGGTATAACTTGCTCGGCATTGATTCCTGCCTCTTTTATCTCTCTGCTTATTTACACCTCTATTTTATATGGCCTTCCACTGATCATGGACAGGGTAGGATGGGTTGTATGTACCCCTTAGGAATTGCTTCAGTATCAACCATTGTTGTGCAAACTGTGCCTTTAATGATGTATATATTTAATACAAATATAGGGCACTCTGAGTATTGAATCAACACACCTCCTGAGGTATATTTCTCATTGATAGGGTATTAGACCCTTCCTTGCTGAACCTATCAGCAATGGTTTAAGGATAATAATCTTGTATGCAGGGATTGAAGGTTTGCAGCTATACGGTTATTTAGATTGTGTCATAGCCCTTGGATAAACTGTCTGCCATGATTATACTGTTGAATTTAATATAATTATTTTGGGGAAAGGGAAAATCTATGTAAGGGCTTTTGTTTGCTCTTTTTAATTGATTTTATATTGTCCTTGTCTTGTGCTGTAGGTGTTTAATAAATATCTGATTTTGATATCTATTGATTGTTTATTATTATAGTGATCGCCCTTAATTTTATATGTCAGCTTTCCTCTTTTTTTCTTCCCATCACTGCCACTTAACCACTTTGTTGGTTATAGCCATCTGTGACATTATCTGCAACCTACCATTTTTCTGAAGCCATATGGCTTCATCACAAGCTTTTGCATGCCTGGTTCAGACCTTCTCTTAGGAGGTTGCTGATTTGTGTACGCATGTGGTGCAGCAGCTACATAAAGTTGTTGGGTTCCTGCCTTTGGTTGGCGCTCAGGCTTTGCCAGACCCCGAGATATCTCTTCCAGACAAATTTTCTGGACGTAAAGACAAATCTTTTGGGTTTATAGAAGCCTGAAAGCTGGGCCTTCTCTGTACCAACCGATTCTCTATCTTTGTGGTCGGTGGTTGAGTTTTACATGGCGTTAGGTCAGGTTTATGGTGAACCAGATAGAGTGTTTCTAGCGAAGTCTAATTTCCGTAAACTCAAGCAAAGGATGCGGCCAGTTGAAGAGTACTGCTCAGAGATTCTGAGATGTGCTACTATCACCCAATGAAATGAATCTGCCCTCCGGAGTCAGTTCTGTTTGGGTATGTCGGCTAGACGTCAGGACACCCTGGTCCAGCATGCTACTCCTGAGTCATTGGAGGCTGCGATGTCCCTTGTCATCAGAGTACACAGATGCCTTAGATATAGATCTAGACCAGGGGTCTCAAACACGCGGCCCCCGGGCCGCAAGCGGCTCGCCAGGCTTCCCACTGCGGCCCGGGGCACCTTGAAGAAATAACATGCCCCGGGCCATTGTGAAGGGAGCCGCCGCGGTACCCGCTTTATAGTGACTTCCGGGTACCGCTGAAACAAGTGCTATGATCGCGCCTCTACATTCAAGCAAGCAGGCGGCCGGCGGACCAATCAGAAGCCTTCTGTCACAGGAGGCAGCCGGCGGACCAATCAGAAGCCTCCTGTCACAAGAGGCTTCTGATTGATCTGCCGGCCGCCTCCTGTGACAGAAGGCTTCTGATTGGTCCGCCGGCCGCCTCCTGTGAAAGGAGGCTTCTGATTGGTCCGCCGGCCGCCTGCTTGCTTGAATGTATAGGTGCGATGGCACTTGTTTCAGCGGTACCCGGAAGTCACTATAAAGCGGGTACCGCGGCGGCTCCATGGCCCGGGGCATCATTAAGGTGTGTGAGAGAGTGAGAGTATATGTGTGAGTGTGTATATGTGAGTGTGTGTATGTGTATATGTGTGAGTGTATTTGTGTGCATATGTGAGTGTGTGTATATGTGTGAGTGTATTTGTGTGTATATGTGAGTGTGTATGTGTATATGTGTGTGTATGTGTGAGTGTGTGTGAATATTTCTGAGTTAGTGTGTATATGTGTGAGAGTGTGTATATGTGTGAGTGTGTGTGTATTCCCGCGGCACATTGCCGGCAGCTGGTGCTGGTGAACCGCTTGGTGCCGCCTAATGCTGGGTGCTGGCGGCTGGTGCCTGGTGCTGGCGGCTGGTGCCTGGTGCTGGCGGCTGCTGCTTGGTGCCTGGTGCTGGCGGCTGCTGCCTGGTACCTGGTGCTGGCGGCTGCCACCTGGTGCCTGGTGCTGGCGGCTGCCGGGTGCTAGAGGCCGCTGGGTGCTGGTGGCTGCCATGTGCCGCTTAATGCCGCGTGCTGACAGCTGCCGGCTGCCACGTGGTGCTGGCAGCTGCCAGGTGCTAGCGGCCACTGGGTGCTGGCGGCTGCCGCCTGGTGCTGGCGGCTGCCAGGTGCTAGCGGCCACTGGGTGCTGGCGGCTGCCGCCTGGTGCTGCCGGGTGCTAGAGGCCGCTGGGTGCTGGCAGTTGCCAGGTGCCGCTTAATGCCGGGTGCTGGCAGCTGTCAGCTGCCACCTGGTGCTGACAGCTGCCGGGTGCTGCCTAATGCCGGGTGATGGCAGCTGCCTGATGCCACCTGGTGCCGCCTCCCAGGTGCTGCCGGGTGCCGCCTAGTGCTGGCGGCTACCGCCGGGTGCTGCCGGGTGCCACCTCCTGGGTGCTGGCGGCTGCTGGATGCCACCAAATGCCGGGTGCTGGCAGCTGCCGGATGCTGCCGGCTGCAGGCTGGTGCCGGCAAGTGGGAGACCGGGAGCCACAGAGGAAGAAGCAGCCGGGATGAGAAGAGTGGAGTCAGGTAAGGCGCTGTTACAGCCGAAGATAGCAGCCTGGGGGAAGGGGGGGAAAACATGACCGCTGAAAGTGCCTAGGGCGGCAGGAACTCCAAATATGGCCCTAAGTAAGTGTGTCAATGTGTGAGTGTGTTTGTGTGAATATGTCTGAGGATGTATGTGTGAGTGTGTGTGAGTGTGTATGTGAGTGTGTGTGTATATATGTGAGTGTGCGGGTGTGTATATGTGTGAGTGTGAGCGAGAGAACAAAAAGAACAGAGACCATGTTGTGGGGACGTCTCTACAAAAAGGCGTTGGGATGGGGGACATTACTACTAGATGACAAGGGAGGGAACATTACTAAAAGATGGGGACATTACTACAAAATGAGGACCAGGATGGGAGACATTAATATAGGATGGGGACCAGGATGGGGCATTACTACACATATGGACCAGGGAGGAACATTACTACAAGATGGAGACCAGGGCGGGGGCATTACTACAAGACGAGGACCAGGATGGGGGTCATTAATATAGGATGGGAACATTACTACATGTAGGGACCAGGGAGGAACATTACTACATGTAGGGACCAGGGAGGAACATTACTTTAAAAAGGGCATCAGGATGGGGACATTACTACAAGACGGGGACCAGTTTGGGGGACATTAATATACAAAGGGGACCAGTATGGGGACATTACTACATAAAGGAGATTAGGGTGGGAACATTCCTACAAGAAGATCAGGATTTGTACTTTACTAGATTGAGCAAAAAATTATGGTATTGCTAAAATGTCACTAAGGTACCGTTACACGTCGCAACATTGCATGCAGTTTCACAGGCAATTTGCTGGTTGCAGTGAAATCATGGACACATTGTTCCATTTGTACACGGCCACAAAATAGAACAATGTGTCCATGATTTCACTGCAACCAGCAAATTGCCAGTGAAATTGCATGCAATGTTGCGATGTGTAACGGTACCCTTAGTCCTACAAGCAATGCGGCCCCCCGATATCAATTTTTTTCTACATGCGGCCCACCAACCCAGCTGAGTTGAGACCCCTGATCTAGACCAACCTTGCCCCCAAAGATCATCCCTGCTGAGAAGGTTTATCATGTGGGATTTGATGAACCTATGCAGTTGGGAAAGGTAGCATCTCATGCTAGACCATGTGCGTTTCAACAGGTTGGGGTTGATGCTTCTATAGTGGTAAAGCTAATAATTTTATTAGTGTCTGTCCACATCGCTCCAAATCCGTTACTCAGCCACTGAAGTTCTATGAGGATAAAAGCCTGAGTGCTACTGTCTTGGCCATGTTAGACAGGTCTGCTCCTATGTCTCCGATGGAGATGTTTAAAAGCCTACCGGAAAATATGGGTAAAACTTGACCTATTCTTCAGGTTATTGCTAGGCCTACGTGTTATCCTGGGAAGAGTGAACGTCGGAGAACGGTGACTCCCATTAGGTGTCCTGAGGAAAGATTCCTAAGACACAGGGAAATATCTCTGCTGTTTGCTCTCCTTGGATAGTCTCCTCTGTCAGTAACTGGATGAATGTAAATAAATGTTCAGGTCCAGATCTGAGAGTGATTGATTTTGTGTGGGTGATTTCTAAACACACCAAGTGGAGGGGTGCAGCTGGGGATCCTAGTTCTAGAGTTATTTGTCCATTTAGGGTATCCACCATCTTTTAACCCTTTGTTATATTAACTCTACTGCCAGTGCTAAATTCCCATAAGATCGTTCACAGATCGTCACCCAGGAAATGTAGACCGTTTCCAGACAGGCCAGGTTTAGGTCCGGAGGCCCTCATAAAGGCGGGGTACTGTCCTATGTAGATAGCTCTGCTGTCTCTGTGCACTGCTATGTGCTAGTTTAAGTGAAAATAATTTTATTTTGTACCTTAAGGATTAAAGTCAGCAGCTGTGTCTCTGCAGTATTAGTTGGTGTTGTGTGTATCAGGTGATGTGGTGTGACCACTCCTATTATCTTTAAGTAGTCCCATGACCCATCACATGATATTGCTGATAGAGTTCATTCTTCTCAAGACTGTGAGCTGTGTGGATGTTGTTTGCAATTCCTGTTGAAGCCATCCTGTAGCTTTCCTGGAAATTGCTATCGTGAGTGGAGTTGCTGTGCTTATCCTGGTCTCTGGGTGGAGGTGAAGGGGTGTTAGACTAGGGCTGGTCAGGTGCAGTGCAAGGGTGGAGGCACAGACATTCTTACCTTTAAAGGTACTTCTGGAACAGAGTCAACTTGGGACCCCCAGTCTAAGAGTCAGACTAGTTCCCCTGATCACTGTTTGCCCATCACTGTCATCCTGCTACCTCACCCCTTTGTCGGTTATAGCCACCCATGACAGTGGGTAGGGATTCCTCACATGGCTTTCTCCTAGTTTGAGGCCTCTGGCAGGGGTGTTACACACGACTGGGAAACAGGGCCTTTTGCCTCTACTACCTCCTCCTCCTCTTTCTTCTTATTCTCCTCATCATCCTCCACCTGAATTTGCCAATCCACCGGCTGCGGCACCAACTGCAGGTGTAATAACACCAGGAATGCTGCAAAATACTCATGACTGTGACATCTGCTGGTCCCGGCTGGCATGGGGAGCAGCTTACCTCTTTACTGTGAGCTCCAATGCGGTGGAACCTCATCAGGCATGCGAGACCAGCACTGGATCCTGACCTCACTGCATATTAGGCCCAATGTGGGTAGCTCAGTGGAAGTCCAGGTCACATATTTGTCCATGTCCTGTGTGGGCTGCTCCATTTCTGGTGATGTAGCACCCTCTACCCCTGGGGTGGTGAGGAAGATCACATCCTACAGAGCAGGCATGTCTTGGGGTGGATGCATCACATATCCAAATTTCATTTTGCAGGCACATGGTAGCATAGCGTAGCTGTGTGTATGGCACTTCAAGATGATGCCTCGCTTTGCAGTGATGCCTCTTTGCTTTTACTTAGGGTCTGTCTCTTCCAGAACCAGGACACAATCGCTTACAGGATATTTTTATTTGCACGCTCTTGTTGCCTACCTCCTCATTAACCCCTTCATGGGGTGGGCTTCAGAAGGTAATTGACATAAAAATCGCATTCCCCATGCCACAGATAACACCTGAGCTTGCTTTTGAGTGGAGTGATTATTGAAGCCTGACATATTTGGATGACAAAAAAAAGAAACTAGTTTACTCAGCTCACCATCAATTCATCTGGAATGTTAACTAAGGCTAGTGGACAGCAATACACGGACATTTTCCTAGCAAACTCTGTGATGGAATAGAAAAATGAAAACCTAGATTTTAATTATTTCTAGGATTCTAATATTCATAAACAATTTATTATCTAGTCATATTGTGGCACTTTACGTATGACCACTCTAGACGTCTGTGATTATTTTATGTCCATAGGGATTGACTTAATTTTTTTTTTACATAACTGGTCTACCTCAGGAGAGGAAAAAACATAAAATTGTATCTCGTCAGATGTGCCATGATTTTCCCTGGGCAGTTACAGGGACATTGATTGCTTTTCAAAAAAAATTGCTGTCTGTAATAAACAAATCTAACATTATCATGATCAGGTGGATAAAAAGATCTTACAAAGACTTAGGATGCTCAGGTAAGGTACCAACTTGTAGTCCAATGTAAACTAACAATGCTGGAAGGATTTTAATTGTCACAATATAAAATAATACATGACATGATTTCATCCTTATAACAAACAAACCTTAATCAGACATGCTATAGTAAATAGGTCTCAAATCTGTTGGTAGTAGAGTGGGTCTCTATCTAGTCAGGAAGCACATGTCACCGGAACCCATAAGCAATAGTTTCTGCTTCTTCTGGTGGCATGTATGGCTTTATATGGAAACTGACCCACTAGATATTCACTCTACTAACAGATTGCACACCTATATACTACAGCATTTCAGATGAAGGTCTATCTGTGTTATAAGACCTTAATGTCATATATGTATTATCTTGGATTGTTATGATTAAAACTCTTTTATCTTTATTTTTTGGAGAGCTATATCTAAAATTTTCAGTGATCATAATACATGCAATAGTGGAAATAATATTAAAGATGGTTGACTTTTTAAAAATAACACCCATATAAAATTATGGTCATGTAATGTATAGATGACAGTGTAATATATGGACAAGTGAGATCCATAAGGGAGAGAGCTTTCTCAGTGTATCTCTGTTTTCATTGTTTCATGAAGAGAAAATATCATGTTTATCAATTGGATTGAAGTTTCAATTATTAGCCATTTCTTAGATGTATCCATATTTTCAACCATTACCAATATATATATTTTGCTTTTGTGCAGAGCATTCTAACAAGTCTTTTATCTCAGCCCAGAGTTGGATTTTACATCTATACTGTTTGCTGTATAATATTCTCCACACTACTGCTGGTTCTGTGTTTGTGTGGCGCCCTGCAGAATTAGGTATCACAAATATCTGTAAACTCTGGTGGTGTGGCAAATTCTCTCTTTAGCTACGGTATTTTTAAATACATAGAAGTGTGATCAGTGCAAAGGGCTATTGTGAAGTCTGGGGGTTAGCGGGCCTATAGGAGATTTACTGAGCCAGGGAGGAGCAATGGTACTGCCACTGGGATTGAGTGATGTTGAAGATAAAGGAGGCCTGCCAGATCTTTGCTATGGTCACTGTTGGGACCCAGAAAAATCTGTTCAGTCACATGGGACAATAGAGTCCTGCGTGGTCACAACAGTGCTCAACTGCAGGACAACATCAAATATGGATCAGACAGAGGGATGCCATGATGCGTTCTTGAATTGTCAGTTGTAAGAGGAGACTGAAGTACTTTCCTGTAAACTGAGGTATCATGGATGCCAAGGTCTAGGTGAGAGAAGTTTTAGTGCACATATAGAGCTATAACCATGGGAGTGAGGAGAGCTGCTACACATTGCCAGAAAAGACCTGAGTTCATCCAACCATCAGGGGCTGCGACTCTGTGTACTAATAACTGTGCAAAGCTGTAATGTCACCATCATCAACTGCTCCAGTAAAAGTGAGTTATTCTATTGAACCTGAGGCTGGATATTACTTATTGAGAGCGCTAATCCTGCACCGGATAGTCAGAAATTGTGTTATTCCTCATGTATACATAACTTATTCTAAAAAGTAACTTGAAAGTATTAGTTACCCTTGAAGTAAACTCAGTTTGTGCTTGTAATAGTTAAATGCTATCCAACTGTAGATAATGATTAGAACTTAGTTGGACATTTTATAATTTCACATGGCACTACACAGCTCTTGGAACGATGTATGGGTCTAGACAATTTCTAAATGTTTTCAAATCAATCTGCTGTTTGAAATGTGTCCAAATGTTCTGAAATGCCACTTATTTCTACTCCAGTTTGCTTTGTCCAATTCAATGTGTTTTAACACATTCTTCCTTTACTGAGGCCATCAAAAGTATCTTTAGTAACTGATTATGATTATGAATTATTTGTTATTTTACATTCAAAACTGGAATAAAAAATAATCAGGCAGAATGCTGGAACATTCCTGCAGGTCGGGATCGTTGTTGATCCAGGAATCCAAGTCGGAATTAATGGAACACTAGAAGGCTAGAAAAAAAGGGACATAATGAACATGTAAATTAAACCAACTCTGATACATTACAAAGCAACTGACCTGCAAATCAACCATACCAATGGCTAATGTAGGGCACATTAATAATCATTAAATCTGACTACTCTTAATAAATAATAACACTAGATTAATGTATATTAAGTAATTTACCATTTCAAACTGTCAACTGATATTACAAAATGTCATGCAGTTCTCACATATTGTTTAGCCTTATTGCCAATGTATGGGATTAGGGAGATTGTTTATCTAAGGACATCTCATCCGTAGGGACGCCGTAGACATGGACTGCATTCATAGATGCCTTCAGCTTGTTAACATTCACCATTGTATTAAAAAGGGTATCTCCAAAATGTACATGAAACATCAAAAACAAATTGCAGGTTCAGTATTACTTTACAGGATCATTGATGGGTGGTGTTCCACTAATCTTTGTATTAATGATAGATAAATATAACTTATTTCAGCTTCAAATTACAGCATTTGTATGAACATACATCAATGGAAGCATATGTGTAGAATTTTATTTTATCTTACTATTTTTTAAGGCTAAGAACTTTTGCATAAAAGGTATAAACAAAATAATAGGGCAATTTGATCTAGTTTGCAATGCAATTTAGGCCAATTCTAAAGGCCGGGTTACGCATAACGATGTGCCAGCAACCCGACCAACGATTGGGATCACTGGCACAACGCTTAGTGATCGCTGGTGAGCTGTCAGACAGGCAGACTCACCAGCGAACACCCAGTACTGCGCCGACACCTGACGGTCTTTATGATCGTTCAGGGTCTCGAGCGCAGACTGGGGATCGCTGGACGTTGCCCCTATCACACATGCCGATGCATGCGTGACAGCAGCAGACCAGTGACCGAAAAATGGTCCCGGCCATTCCGCAGCGTTCAGCGGCATGTCACGTGCAGCAACGTCACTGTGAGGTCGCTGCAACATCACAAAACCTCTGATGTTGCAGCGATATCATTAGCGATATTGCTACATGTACCGGGGCCTTTAGTCTATCAAAGACTTAAATTAGGTCATTATTAAAAATATATATTATTATTGATTAGTGATGAGCGAGCACTAAAATGCTCGGGTGCTCGGTGCTCTGGCCGAGCATCTCAAGATACTCGTGTACTCGGCCGAGCACCGAGCCCAATGTAAGTCAATGAGTGACAGGCTCCGCCCACAGACTTCCGGTTATAAAACGAGTATTTCTGGGAAAGGGCAGGAGGGTGGGCTTTTTGAAATCGCTGCAACATACAACACCTTGCTGTGCCCCCCAGAGGGATCCTAACAATGAATCTGCTCTCTGTGAGGTGCCAGCTCACTGTGTGCACTGAAGGGAGCTGTGTACGTGTGTCAGATCGCTTATTATAACCGAGCAGTCCGAGCATCTCGGTGGTACTCGGTGCTCGCCGAGTAGCCGAGTACAGTGATACTCGTGCGAGTACCGAGCAGCGCAGAGCATACTCGCTCATCACTATTATTGATCAGACTTCTTCAAATTATGAATCTTTCTAATATACTCCATCACCATATTTTGCTTCTTTCTTTATAAAACACAATGCTGAAAAGGTTGTTTTTTTTAATACCTGCTTCATGTACTTTTAGAAGCTGCTTTGAACTGCTGCTTTGTTAAGAATCTCTATGCAACCACCACTTGCAAACACTATCCCTTGGATGAACCTCTCTGCTGCTTTCCTATATACTTAAAATTATGAGAATTTTCGTTTATAGTTTTTAAGTATGGATTTTAGCTAGGGCAAGAAGTTTTACACAAACTTTTAAAAGAACATGAATTAGAAATTTAAAATACCATCATTACTATTGGTTTTGTGTTAAAGATAAGATGAAGAAAAATAATGTGGTATATCACAAAGATTCATGACTTTGCAGAGGCTGATCAATAATTTAAAGAAAGTTTAGTTGTTTTTTTTAATGCTAGAATTAAAATCAGTCACTAAAGGCTGGCTTGACCTGAGGCACAACTGCTTCAGCTTCCTCATAATTCCTTGCAGGTTTTATCTAACATACTGTGGCGCCCTGCTCACGCAGGTAGCCACAGACTTCTCTAATGCACAGCTGGGTTTCCACAGCAGGTACGTACTACATACATAGTAACATAGTAACATAGTTTTTAAGGTTGAAGGAAGACTTTAAGTCCATCTAGTTCAACCCATAGCCTAACATGTTGATCCAGAGGAAGGCAAAAAAAAACCATGTGGCAACACTAAGCTCCACATTGGGGAAAAAAATTCCTTCCTGACTCCAGAAACGGCAATCAGACTAGTTCCCTGGATCAACGCCCTATCAAAGAATCTAGTATATATAACTGGTAATATTATAATTTTCAAGAAAGGCATCTAGGCCCTTCTTAAATGTTAGTTGTGACTCACTCATTGCAACTTCATGTGGCAGAGAGTTCCATAGTCTCACTGCTCTTACAGTAAAGAATCCACGTCTGTGATTATGATTAAACCTTCCCTCCTCCTGACATAGAGGATGCCCCCTTGTCCCCGTCTCAGGCCTAAGAGTAAAGAGATCATTAGAAAGTTCTCTGTACTGTCCCCTCATATATTTATACATTATTATAAGATCACCCCTAAGCCTTCGTTTTTCCAAGCTAAATAACCCCAAGTTTAATAACCTGCCTTGGTATTGCAGACCCCTCAGTCCTCTAATAACCTTGGTCGCTCTTCTCTGGACCCGCTCTAGTTCAGCTATGTCTTTCTTATACACCGGAGACCAGAATTGTACACAATATTCTAATTGTGGTCACACTAGTGACTTGTATAGAGGTAAAATTATGTTCTCCTCATGAGCATCTATGCCTCTTTTAATGCATCCCATTATTTTATTTGCCTTTGCAGCAGCTGTCTGACACTGGCCACTAAATGTGAGTTTGTCATCTACCCATATACCCAGGTCTTTTTCAGTGACAGTTTTGCCCAGTGTTTTACAATTAAGCACATAATTATACCTTTTGTTTCCTCTGCCCAAGTGCATGACCTTACATTTATCCCCATTAAAGCTCATTTGCCATTTATCAGCCCAAGCTTCTAGTTTACATAAATCCTCTTGTAATATAAAATTGTCCTCATCTGTATTGATTACCCTGCAGAGTTTAGTGTCATCTGCAAATATTGAGATTATACTCTGTATTCCCCCTACAAGGTCATTAATAAATATATTAAATAGAAGCGGGCCCAACACTGACCCCTGTGGTACCCCATTGTTAACTGTGACCCATTCTGAGTGTGTTCCATTAATAACCACCCTTTGTTTCCTATCACTAAGCCAGTTCTTAACCCACTTACACATATTTTCCCCTATCCCCATTGCCCTCATTTTATGTATCAACCTTTTGTGTGGCACCGTATCAAAAGCTTTTGAAAAGTCCATATACACCACATCCACTGCATTTCTTTGGTCCAGTGCAGAACTTACTTTTTCATAGAAGCTTATCAGATTAGTTTGACAGGAATGGTCCCTCGTAAAACCATGTTGATAATGGGTCATGAGGTTATTTTTCTTCAGATACTCCAGTATAGCATCTCTTAGAAAACCCTCTAGGATTTTACCCACAGTAGAGGTTAAGCTTACTGGCCTATAATTTCCAAGTTCAGTTTTTGTCCCCTTTTTGAATATTGGCACCACATTTGCTATACGCCAGTCCTGTGGTACAGACCCTGTTATTATGGAATCTTTAAAGATTAAAAATAATGGTCTATCTATGACAGTACTTAATTCCTGCAGCACTCTGGGGTGTATCCCATCCGGGCCCGGGGATTTGTCAATTTTAGTGATTTTTAGACGATGCCGTACTTCCTCTTGGGTTAAGCAGGTGACATTTAATTGAGAATTTTTGTTATCACTGATCATATTGTCTGTCATGGGATTTTCTTGTGTAAATACTGTTGAAAAAAAGTCATTTAGCATATTGGCTTTTTCCTCATCCTCATCCACCATTTCACCCAGACTATTTTTAAAGGGGCCAACACCATCATTTTTTAGTTTCTTACTATTTATTTAGTTAAAAAATATTTTGGGATTATTTTTACTTTCTCTGGCAATGAGTCTCTCTGTCTCAATCCTTGCTGACTTGATTTGCTTTTTACAGATGTTATTTAATTTTCTGTATTTATTTAAAGCCTCATCACTACCTACTTGCTTTAATTCCCTAAATGCTTTCTTTTTGTCACATATTGCACCTCTTACCGCTTTATTTAGCCATAGTGGTTTCCTCCTATTTCTAGCATGCTTATTCCCATAGGGTATATATTGTGCACAGGTCCTATTCAGGATGTTAATAAACATCTCCCATTTGCTTTGTGTACTTTTATGTCTCAGGACATCGTCCAGTTTATTGCACTAAGATCATCTCTCAACCATTGGAAATTTGCCTTCCTGAAGTTTAGTGTCCTTGTAGCCCCTCTACTACACATCTTAGTAAAGGATACTTGAAAGCTTATTAAGTTATGATCACTATTACCCAAGTGACCTCCAACCCGTATATTTGATATGCGGTCCGGCCTGTTGGTTAATATTAGGTCCAGCAGTGCCCCCCTCTTGTTGGGTCCTGAACCAGTTGTGAAAGGTAATTGTCTCTCATAGTTGTCAAAAACCTATTACCTTTGCTGGAACTGCAGGTTTCTGATCCCCAATGTATTTCAGGGTAGTTGAAGTCCCCATAATAATGACTTCTCCCTGAGTCGCTGCTTCATCTATTTGCTTTATGAGGATATTCTCCTCCACTTCCATTATTGTTGGGGACTTATAACAAACCCCTATCAGTAATTTATTATTTCCCCCCCCCCCCCCCATTATGTCCACCCACAGGGACTCTACATTTCCATTAGATTCACCTATATTATCACGCAGGATGGGTTTTAAGGATGATTTTACGTATAAACATACACCTCCTCCTCACTTATTTGTACGGTCATTTCTGAACAGACAATAGCCCTGTAAATTAACAGCCCAGTCATGGCTCTCATCCAGCCAAGTCTCCGAAATCCCCACCATGTCAAAATTATTTTCCAACAAAATCAATTCTAATTCCTCCATTTTGTCGGTGAGGCTTCTGGCATTAGTGTACATGCACTTTATGCATCTCTCTTTACCTCTATTCCTTCCTACTATATTGACTGTTCTAACCCCACCCCCCATGCCACCCCCAATTTTATTACTTGTGCCCAGGTTACTATTTACACTATCTTCCCCTCCTATACAATGAATAACCTCCCCCCCAATCCCTAGTTTAAACACTCCTCCAACCTTCTAGCCATTTTCTCCCCAGCACAGCTGCACCCTCCCCATTGAGGTGCAGCCCGTCCCTAGCATAGAACCTGTAGCCAACAGAGAAGTCGGCCCAGTTCTCCAGGAACCCAAACCCCTCCTTCCTACACCCCTCCTTCCTGACCATTGCTGAGCACTTATTTATCTCCCTAATCTCCCTTTGCCTCTCTGGTGTGGCACGTGGTACAGGCAGTATTTCAGAGAATACTACCTTGGAGGTCCTTGCCTTAAGCTTGCAGCCTAATTCCCTGAAATCATCTTTAAGGACCTTCCACCTACCTCTAACTTTGTCATTTGTGCCAATATGCACCATGACCGTTGGGTCCTCACCAGCCCCTCCCAGTAATCTGTCAACCCGGTCAGCGATGTGCCGGACTCGAGCGCCAGGTAGGCAGCACACTGTTCGACGATCCCTGTCTTTGTGACAGATTGCCCTATCTATTCCCCTAATAATTGAGTCCCCCACTACCAGCACCTGTCTGGTCTGCCCTTCTCTCCTGTTTTCCCCCTTACTGGAGCAGACACTCCTCTGGCTTTCAGAGGTCATGCCCGGCTGCAGCAGTGCTGTACCTGAACTCACACCCCCCTCATCTGCCAACATAGCAAATTTATTGGAGTGTGCCAGATCAGGGCTAGCCTTCCTGGCACCCTTCCCTCTACCCCGCCTTATAAATGTCACCCAACTAGATACCTCATGGTCCTGCAGCTCCATACTACCATCCTCCCCACATCTATCCCATTGAGCAGCTATTCAGTGAGCAGCAGACTCCTTTCCATATTGTCTATGGATCTCAGCGTTGTCAGTTGTTCATTTAGATCCAGTATCTGGGCTTTCAAATGCACAACGTACTCACATCTCACACAGCAGTATGCACCCTCGACCGGCTGTTCAAGGAATGCATACATGTGGCAAGATGTACACTGGATGGCATTGTCAATTGGAGCTCATTTCCTAATGGGGATTGCACCAGACAGAAATGATAAGTAAAAAGAAATGCAAAGTATTAATAAAATACAACCAGCAATTCAGTAAGTCCTCCCTTCCAAACTCCCTTAATCCAAAGTCACTGAATCACAAGTCACACACTTACTTCTGTCCGCACTTGCGCTCCGTCACACTCAGCTCGTGTCACACTCGCTACAAAATCAGATTTAAATCTTTTTTTTTTCCCCTTAGCAGAAAATCAGCCTACAGCTCAGTGTACTACCAAAGGACTGAAGCCCCAACCAGCTGCTTCTTATAAACCCGTAATTATGCACCACCACCCTTAATTAACCCCTTGTAAGTATAGCTACACCACAGCTACACCACAGGTTTTAAGTGCAAAGTAGTTAACCCTTTAACTTACAGGTAGTAAAATAAGAGACTATAAACTTGTAGAGAGAAAAAAAAGTTAAGAAAGCCCAATAAAATTAAAAAGGTAAAAAAAAAAAACAATCAGCAATTCACACAGGTATTTGTTGCAGGATTCCCAAACACCTCCTCAATGAATCACAAGTCACACACTTACTTCCGTCCGCACTTGCGCTCCGTCACACTCAGCTCGTGTCACACTCGCTAGAAAATCAGATTTAAATTTTTTTTTTTTCCCTTAGCAGACAATCAGCCTACAGCTCAGTGTACTTCCAAAGGTACACTACAAGGTACTTACAACACCTTCCACCCCGACACAGTAGGGGGAGCTCTGCTCTCCGCCTTTAGGTGAGTTCCCATATAAATACTGCTGCTAGGAGAGGAGTTAGTCAGAGTGTGCAGACACTAGAGAGCTGCGAAGTATGATGGGCGAGTCCTAAATTACTCGAATCGCTTGACTCTAGCGGTCCGAGCCCGGGACTCGCTACTCGTTGCGAGTCTAGCGAGTCCAATGTTAATGAATGGGGAAGCGAGTAATAGCGAGTAATGTGCGATTTACAAATCGCAGATGTGTCTCGGAAGCTTCAGGCTCTATCTGCATTTCCGCCCCCTACTGTGTGATGTGTGATGTAGCAGAGCTGAATGAGTTCAACAAGAAGAAGAAGGAAGACAGAAGAGAGAAGAAAGAAGAGAGAAGACCTGGATCTTTGGAGGGATATGTGGTGGTAATAAAGTTGGAGTCCTAATGGTGTCTGTGTCTTTATTTTTAATAAATAATTTTTCTCTGTGTGGTGTTTTTTTTAACCCTTTATTGGAGATTCTTAGTGGCCAGGTCAAACCTGGCCTGACATTAAGAATCTCGGGCTTAATACCAGCTTGTATAACAAAGCTGGTATTAACCCCTTTATTACCCAGCGTGCCACCGCCACCAGGGCCACTGGAAGAGCGGGGTTCAGCGCCAGAGGATGGCGCTTCAATGAACGCGCCATCTTCTGGGGCGGCTGCGGGCTGCAATTTGCAGCGGGGGGTGCCCAGAAAGCTTGGGCCTCCCTGCGTTGCGGATTCCAGCCCCCAGCTGCTTAGCTGTACCTGGCTAGACATAGAAATTGCGTGGAGCCCCACGCATTTTTTTTTTATTATTTCATGAAATTCATGAAATAATAAAAAAAAAGGGCTCCCCTATATTCTTGTGTCTGGCCAGGTACAAATAGGCACCTGGGGGTTGGGGGCAGCCCGTCGCTGCCTGCTGGATTCGGCTGGTTGCAGAAATACGGCGAAGCCCACGTCAAATTGTTTTCTGACAAATCCATAAAACAATATAAATAAAATGGACTGCATCTTTATTAACCCCTGGGCCATGGGCGAAGGGTTAATAAAGATGCAGTCCCTTTTTTAGGATTGTTTTATTGATTTTTCAGAAAAAATATGACGTGGGCTTCGCCGTATTTCTGGAACCAGCCGGATCCAGCAGGCAGCGACGGGTTGCCCCCAACCCCCAGGTGCCTATTTGTACCTGGCTGGACACAAGAATATAGGGGAGCCCTTTTTTTTTTATTATTTCATGAATTTCATGAAATAATACAAAAAAAATGCGTGGGGCTCCGCGCAATTTCTATGTCTAGCCAGGTACAGCTAAGCAGCTGGGGGCTGGAATCCGCAGCGCAGGGAGGCCCAAGCTTTCTGGGCACCCTCCGCTGCAAATTGCAGCCCGCAGCCGCCCCAGAAGATGGCGCATTCATTGAAGCGCCATCCTCTGGCGCTGAACCCTGCTCTTCCAGTGGCCCTGGTGGCGGGTGGCTCACTGGGTAATAATGAGGTTAAGGCCAGCTTTGTATTATCAGCTGGCCCTAAGCCCGAAATTTATGGCGGTCATGAATTTCTATTAAATTGTTTTAAAAAAACACAACACAGAGAAAAATTTTTTTATTAGAAATAAAAAAAAAAGCCATTAGGGACTCCATCTTTATTTAAAAAAATCCTCTTCCGTCCGGCGTAGTCCAAAACGCGATGTCCTCTCTGCTACATCCCTGTGCATAGATATAGATGTCTATGCACAGGGAGTGAGCAGACTGAGAACAATCTCAGCTCTGCTACATCATCTCTGTGCACAAACATTCATGTCTGTACACAGGGAGAGCAGGCGGGCTCTAGGACTCTGGAGCTGCGGCAGCCGCAGGACCCGAGCCCGGCACAGAGCAGACAGCCGGACTCGTTACTGTGCGAGTTTCCCTGCGATTACTTGCACAGTAACGAGTCCAATGCAAGTCAATGGCAATCCTAGTTTTGTCAGAGTCTCAGACTCTGACAAAACTAGGATTGTCATTGATTTGCATTGGACTCGTTGCTGTGAAAGTAATCGCAGTGAAACTCGCAGCGTACCGAGTCCTGCGAGTTCCTTACTACTCGCCGAGTATCGAGTCCTAGCGAGTAGACTCGCCCATCCCTACTGCGAAGACATCCTGGTGGTCGGTGCCGTGGTTAGGCCCGAGCCAGTGACTCGGAGTGGCCCTTCTACGTCCCGCAAGCCTGAGTGGGGACAGAAGGCGAGGAGCAGATAGCAGAAAGGGAGTGAGGAACTTGGAGAAGTGGAATACTATAGGACCACAGAAAACCCCGTTACACCATGGAGGCTTCGGCTACCCAGTTATCCCATGTGGGTCAAGAGAGGGAGCCATACACAGCAGTACATCACTGCAGTGATCAGCGAGGGTAACCCGGAGACCACACAGGAGCAGAGAGACAGACACTACAGTCAGGAAGAGAGAGAAGGCAAGTCTGGCTGATAGCAGGCTTTGCTTCAGTCATCACTACAAAGCAGAGACCTTATATCCACTTGCTGTGGGGACCCATTGTGCAACCTGTCCACCCCTCAGTGCCCTGGACGACTTTACCTGCCAAACATCAGTAAAAGGTAAAAGAGACTTTGCAGTGTGTGTGTGTCATTACACTCCATTACCGTCCCTCTAATAGACTGCTCCAGCACTCCCTATACCATTCGAGCTCCACTACAAGGTGCCCCTTCTCATTATGCTGCCGGGGAGGTCCCAGTCCTACCTGTGGAAGACTTTACCACACTAGCCGCAATACCATCCACCTCCTGCAGACTGTGGCGGCGCTGGTGGCATCTCACCAGGTACTGCAGGTGGCGTCACGACAGACAAACAACTGTAAATAGTCCCCTGTAAATATCACCCCTTTTTGGAACATAGGCCCAGGACATGGGGTCAGGAGCGGCCGCCATTCCCCGTGACACAGCAGTTAATCCTTGCCACCTGACACCCGAGTATCCCATAGCCAGTGTGCGACAATAAGACAGAGCAATAATCAATAGGAATTATGACAGCATGTATAAAAGCCTATGTGTGAAATGCAGCAGACATTTTGGGGTGATTTTAGAGTATTGAGAGGAATATGCAGGGCTTACTGCTCAACAATAGAGACAGGAAGAGAAAACTATAAGTAACACTGGACTGCTAGAGACTTTCCTGGAAAGACACCCACTGACTGCTAGATTAAAATGATCCAAAGACCTGGGGCCTATATCAGACACACAATGGGAAGACATTCTGCAATATATCCCTAAGCTCTCCATGAGTGAATCCGGACGAATGTCACAACTGTTCACCATACACAGAGTGTACAAGACCCCTGTATGGATGTGTAGAGTGGGATTGAGGGAGGACTTGGATTGTCCTTGGTGTGGGATGGAGGAAGCAGATGTTGTCCATATGCTCTGGTCCTGCCCTCGATTGCAAGCCTTCTGGATAGTAGTTTTAAATCTCATACAAGGTGTGATGGGTGTGAATATGACCCGAGACCCACTGACATGCATTTTGGGGCATGAAGGAGATCTAATGACGGATGACTGGGGAAAGCTGGCAGTTGCGAGAATGCTATATATTACGCGTAAGATAATCACCCTACTTTGGCTTGATGAGAATCCCCTGATGAGGAAAGAAATTGTACATAAAGTCAACTTTATTATTCTCATGGAAAGTAACATCTACACTAAATGGTGCTAGCTGAGTCGGTATGTAAATGTTTGGGGAGTTGGCTAGATTACCCAGGGCTGGCGTCCTTCGATTTATTAAGAGACAGAGTATTGGGACTGTAATCCAAAAGGAGTAAGGGGAGGAATGTATTATAAATTTGTATGTACAGAATCTGAAGTAATTTGATTAACTTGGATCCTTTTACCTTAGTGCTGACACGTTAGGTTGGGGGAGGGTGGGTGTTGAGCTGGTTTGCTCTATCTCTGTTGGGGTTGTTTTTGAAAATTGTGAATCTCCGGCATTATATACTTCCATATCTGTGTGGATATTTCCAATTAAAAAATCCTTGATTTTAAAAAAAAGATGGGTAAAGATGAACTGGTGAACTAGTCTGACCCTAATTGGGCGTCCCTTACTTACCCTTTTCCTGGAGTTACCTCTGAAGGTGAGGATGTCCAGACCGCCACCCTTGCCATTTGCTCCTGATCAGCCCTAGGCTAACAGCCTCTACCTCCACCCACAGACCTACAAAACCCAAAGACTCCTATGGAAGGGAGCAGCAGCAGCACAGCACCGCACAGCCTCACTGCACGGGGTCCAAGTAGAGACTGAACTCTATCTGCGACACAGTGGGCGGAAGTGGAACTACTTAAAGCTGAGGGAGTGGTGATTAGACCTCTGACACACCCATCCATCTCCACCTCCGCTTGCAGAGCTGCACACAGCATAGACTACAACAGCTTTCTGGAATTAACTCTGGAAGTGCCAAAGGAAATTAACTCTGTTTAAACTACAGCAGCATTACATGTGCACTGCAAAGCAGTCAACACGCAGTAGTACTGTTAACAAGAGGCCTCTGGACTCTAAACTGGGCACATCTGGTAACAGCCTAAACTTCCTGAGTCATGACCTGTGGAAAATATAACAGGTATTTAGCACTGAAGGAAGTTCAAGCTGGAGCAATACAGTGTTGCAAATGGTCGATATCCTAAATGGATCAATAACTCCAGAAGTAGGAGCTCTAGCCACATACTTCCACCTAATGTGTTTTGACAACACCCACACAAATTAATTCAAACTCAGGTCTGAACCTGAATGTTTATTATGATTCATGCATTTACAGACAGAGGATCCATTCTGGGGGGGGGGGAGGGGTGAACACATGAGCCCAGCTTCAATCTGAGGTATAGGCTGGGTTTTATGCCTATTTCCCGGCAAGTGTTTCACTACCTCTGCCGTAGACATAGGAGCAGGCCCTGACCAACATGGCAGACAAAGTAATACTCACAGATTTATCTTCAAAGACTTCAATGGCTGAGAAATGGGTTTAGAGTGGTATGGAAAGACCCTAATAAAGTGGACAGCTTGACCACGAAAGAAACAAGACCTCCCAACTTGATGAACTGCAGAAGGGCTAGTACAAGAACTTACATTCCCCAAGTGCTTAGGCTGCCTTCACATTAGCGTTTGTGTCTGCATGCTGATGGCATGCAGACACAAACGCAGTCAAAAGCAGGGTCTAATGATGTGTCCGCAGCGGAGAATGTCCGCCTGCGGACACATCACTGTGCAGCCCGGCAGCCAATCAGTGGTGTCCGGGGGAGATCAGCGCCGGAGATCTCCACCTCCCGGCCGCCGGTAAGCTCCGGGACACGTCGGCGGGGAGAAACAGCTGATTTGACAGCTGTTTGAATCTCCCGCGCCGACACAGAGAGGAGATGTCGGCGCGGGAAGATTCAAACAGCTGTCAAATCAGCTGTTTCTCCCCGCCGACATCGCTAGCAGATTACCGGCAGCGGGGAAGAAGAGATCAGCAGAGGCTGAGCTGATCTCCCGGTGGCCGTCGGTGAGCTCCTGTGACATCACCGGCGGCCACCGGGAGATTTTTCAATGGGTCTGCAGCGTTCTCCTGCGCTGTCAAGCGCAGAACACTGCGGACCCATTGAAGACAATACATGTTTTGTGCGCTTGGGGACGCTTGCTGATTTTCCAAGGTCCCCAAGCGCACAAAAAATGCAACATGCTGCGTCCCGGGTGCGGACGCTGGACACCGGAAGGAGCAGATATTGTCCGTATCCGCACCCGAACGCAGCAAACGCTGACAAACGCAGGCACTATGCGTTCCTATGTTAAACATAGGAACGCAGTGCGCATGCGTTTAACTGCGTATGGGAACGCAGCATAAGCTGCGTTCACATACGCTAATGTGAAGGCAGCCTTAGGAAGATCTGAACCCACAAGTGTAACCTCTCCAACAGGGATGGCCACCAGAGGCAGGGTTGGTTCAGCTCTTTCTCTCAGGCATCTGTCCAACGTGATAGCAAGAGCCATAGCAGCTTCCAATGACTCTGGAGCAGCATACTGAGTACTAGAGCCTTATATTAATCTGACAAACCAAGACAGAACTAACTCCTAAGCACAGATTAATTCCACTGAGAGCCAGTTGCGCTCCTTGCCTGAGATTATGCAGTTTTGATTCAGCCAAGGAGATGAAATTAGGGTCACCATGCACAAGGGCCAAAACCATTAAAACTCATCCACTGACCACACAGATGAAGAATCGGTCAGCAGAGAGAAGGCCCAGGCTTGGGGTTCCCCCGTAAGAGTTAAGTTGACCTACTTAAAGGCTGAGGGAGTGGAGATCAGAGCTCTGACACTCTGCACTGCAAAAATGCATAGAAATGAAATGAAATGCATGCAAAAACGCACCCATTGATTTCAATGTAAAATGCATTGAAAACGCAAGTAAAAACGCATGTCATTTTCGTGAAATGCAAAACGCATGCATTTTTGCTTGCATTTTCAATGCGTTTTCCATTGAAATCAATGGGTGCGTTTTTGCATGCGTTTGCAATGCTTTTTTGGCACACATGCTGTTAAAAACAAAATGCAAGCCAAACGGAACAGAAATACAGATGTGAAAAGGGCCTTAGATAACTTCCATAGGAGCCTTCAGCTGCCATGACAATCCATCAGCACCCTGTGATAATGTTATTGTCAGTGATTGACAACACCATTTAAATAGTGAATGTTTTATCCAGCATATACCGTATATACTCGTGTATAAGCCGAGTTTTTCAGCCCAAAAATTGGGCTGAAAAGTCCCCCCCTTGGCTTATACACGGGTCAATACGGTACTTGGTCGCCCCCAATTGCTGGCACTCGCCCCCCCTCTGTTGTAAGGGCCCCCCCGCTGCTTAACTTACCATCCCCGGTCTTCTGCACCGCTGGTCTTCTGTGCTCCGGACTCCATGCTCCCGTCCGGCTGCATTCGGGATCCCCGGCCGTCTCAGTAACGATGACGTCATTGTGCGACGGCCAGGGACCCCATATGCAGCCGGACGGGAGCATGGAGGACGGAGCACAGAAGACCGGCGCGGTGCAGAAGACCGGGGATGGTAAGTTAAGCAGCAGGGGGGCCTTACAACAGAGGGGGGGCGAGTGCCAGCATTTGGGGGCCTGTATACCACTGGGGCTGCTATATAGCACTGGGGCTGCTATATACCACTGGGGCTGCTGTATACCACACCACTGGGGCTGCTGTATACCAATGTTGCTGCTATACACCACTAGGGCTGCTGTATACCACTGGGGCTGCTATATACCACTGGGGCTGCTGTATACCACACCACTGGGGCTGCTGTATACCACTGGGGCTGCTATACACCACTGGGGCTGCTGTATACCACTGGGGCTGCTATATACCACTGGGGCTGCTATATACCACTGGGGCTGCTGTATACCACACCACTGGGGCTGCTGTATACCACTGGGGCTGCTATATACCACTGGGGCTGCTATATACTACTGGGGCTGCTATATACCACTGGGGCTGCTGTATACCACTGGGGCTGCTGTATACCACACCACTGGGGCTGCTGTATACCACTGGGGCTGCTGTATATACTGCTAGGGCCTGTATATACCACTGGGGAGGCTGCTGTATACTACCACTGGGGAGGCCTGTATACCACTGGGGGGACCTGTATACCATACTGCTGGGGGCTGTATACCTGTGCTGGGGTCCACCCTCGGCTTATACACGAGTCAATAGGTTTTCCCAGGTTTTGGGGGCAAAAGTAGGGGGGGTCAGCTTATATTCGGGTCGGCTTATACACGAGTATATACGGTATTCAATTTTATGCTTTAGTTTCTTCCTCACCTTCTAAGAGCCTTAACTTTTCTGTACTTTCCATTCACATAGCCATATGACGGCTGTTTTCGTGGAACAATTTGTAGTTATAAATAACAATCAACATATCTTTAAAGGGAACCAACCACCCCAAATGACCCCCCCGGACTGTTAATATGTGTCCCTACACCCAGCACACACATTTGGGGCAATCGTTTTTGCTAAAAAAACTGTTTAGTAGAAGCTAAGATATATGTTTATAAAGTTTAATAAATCGAGACGGCTGGGTGTTACCTAGCTTTGTCCACGTGCAGTGCTCGTGCTTGTGATCCTCCTCTCTCCCCCTCCCCTCTCAATTTCTAAGAGCCTGGCCGCGTCATGAAAGGGGCGGGGCTAAATCGCGACGAGCCCCGCCCCTTTCATGACGCGGCCAGGCTCTTAGAAATTGAGAGGGGAGGGGGAGAGAGGAGGATCACAAGCACGAGCACTGCACGTGGACAAAGCTAGGTAACACCCAGCCGTCTCGATTTATTAAACTTTATAAACATATATCTTAGCTTCTACTAAACAGTTTTTTTAGCAAAAACGATTGCCCCAAATGTGTGTGCTGGGTGTAGGGACACATATTAACAGTCCGGGGGGGTCATTTGGGGTGGTTGGTTCCCTTTAAAGATAACAGAAAGTGAGACTTTCTGTGTGGTGAAATTGAGCAAAAAATGCATTTCTGGAATTGTGTTTGGGTTTTGCTTACAGCTTTATTTGTGCAGTAAAAATGACCTGCCATCATGATTCCCCACGTCAGTATAATTATGGCGATACGTGGGTTTCCTCTAGATTCTCCGATTTTCTTCCACACTCCAAAGACATACTGATCGGATGTTTACATTGTGAGCCCCAATGAGGACAGAATTGCAAATGTATATAAAGTGCTATGTAATTATTAGCGCTATATAAATGAATAATAATATTATTATTATTATTTATTTAAATGGTTAAGAAAAATTCTGAAATTTGTAAAAATTTTGCTTGAGTTGACATTTTAAGAGAATCAAATCACATTTTTAGGCTAGGGTCACATTTACGTTTTGACCCTAGCCTACCGGATTGCGGTTTAAACTTAGTACTTTTCCCAGCACCGCATAGCGTTATCGCTATGCGGTGCTGGATGACGCTGCCCCTAGTTACCCGATATTTACCTGTCCAACCAGTCACACAGGCAGCTGCTGGGAGTGCGCTTTACAGCGCCGCACAGGAAATGCTGTCTGCTATGCGGTGCTGGGAAAAGTACTAAGTTTAAACCGCAATCCGGTAGGACTTGAAAATGCCCCTGTCTGATCGTTTGTGCTGTGCAGAGCCTGCCAATGCACAGCTTTGTATATCACAAATAATGCTGTCTGCTGAATGCCGCCTCTCACCCAGCATTCACAGGGAGTAAGTCATGACAGTGACAGGGGGTCATCATCTGACCCCTGCTTGTCATGACCACCCATCCTGTCACAAGGCCGCCAATGGAGAGGGGAATGGCGCAATCCCCTCTGGTGCATGTTAGATCGTGTTTAACAGCATGATCTAAAGGGTTATAAACAGCAGGCGGATCTCCGCTCTCCCCACCACTGTTAGAGGAACATGTTGGCTGATCAGAGCAGTCAACATGTGTGGTGAAAGTTTGGGTTCATCAAAGGGAGAGAGGCAACCTATGACGTACCAATACATTATAGGTCATGTAGGATTTAAAGGGGTTGTCAGGCTATGGGACTGCAGACTTGTAAATTTTCTCAATCCAAGTGTATCCCATAAGGTCTGAACATATACTTCATATTGCATGCTTGCAGCCAGGTGACCACTGTTTCTGCCGCTGGCGCCGGAGAATCTTCACAGTGCGTGTTATGTGCAGATTCATAAATCTGCAGCCACATAGCGTAATACACAGAGTGACTACAGACTTCACGTATTAGACTGGTCAGGTCCTTCGAGTAAACTCTAGCCAAGATCCATTATATCATATAATTATCCATAGGTAAAGGCTCCTATTATTGAGTGTCAGTTATAATAATAAGTGAGGAAGAAGTTGTGGCACTGGCCTTCATTATTGTTCAGTGCTGCATATCACGATTATACACTGTAGCCAGCTCATTGTATACACACACTGCAGAGAGATACTATCTATACATTTATTACCTCCCTAATCTACCATAGTACAATAAAATTAGAGATAATGCCCACCTTGATTTACACCACCAGGGAAGTTTTAATTATTAGGAAAAATATTTTCCTGTTTTCTGCTGTCTGTATCTGGGCTGTGTCTTTTGGTAAAGTGCATCCAATACTACAAAAATTATGGTAGGTGAATTAAATGGGCATGATGAGTTTTCTGGAGATGGGATTATTGCCTTGTGTAGCCTCTCCTACTTGCCGAAGGTACTAAGGTACTTAGGTTTCTCAGTTTAGCCAGACTCATCACTAAAGAAATATATCAGAAAAGATCTGACAAAGTACTTCCCTTCATAGCGACGACAGCCGTGTTCCCCACTAGCGCCACCTCCTCCATTTACTTCGATTAGTTGGACATATTTGTGTATGTTTGATAAAGGTGATTTTGACTGAAACACGTGGGATACCGTCAGACCTGTCGACAGCGCCGGAGATGTTGGCGCGACTGGCGGGAGCACGCACATATTTGGCACCCGCTAGCGTCGCCGTCCCCCATTTACATGGGGCAACACCCCCAGCGATGCGCTGGCAATCTGACAGGCGGCATCGTCACCGGGGTGTCTCAAAACCCCAGTGGCGATGTAGTACAATGGGAGCCTATGGCTCCCATCGCCTGTCAGGTCGCCGGTGGCCGTTTACATGGGGCGATTTGGACACATCGCCCCAGATCGGCCGCCTGGTTTCACATCACTGATGTGAAACCAGCCGACCACTCAGAGGCGCTGACATCGCCCCTTTACATTAGGCCATGCAGAGGCGATATTGGCGCCGATAGGCCAAGCGCCTACATCGCCTAATACATCGGTGGTGCCGTCGCCAGGTGTGACGGCACACTTAGTCTATTGGACTATGATTAGAAGTTTACTTCTTTCATCATACTTTCCTCAGAGTGCTGAATTTTTTCTTAAGATCCCATTCCATACAAGATATATTTATGTGAGCTAAATCCTCCAGGTTGCCATATTTCTTCTCTACATTTGATATAACTAAAGAAATGGGTGGCGCAGGTTGTGTGAATGGTATCTACTGCTATAGAGGGCACCTTCTATAGCAGTAGATACTGCTCTCACAACCCACGCCACCCATTCTGGCAGTTCCTCACCAGCAGCACATGAACTGATGAAGGTCTATTTGTTATGACCAAAATGTTTTCACCAATACACTGGACTTGCTGCTTCACATAATAAAAATTTGTTTCATCGCTAATCGAGAGTGCTCAGTTATGTGCCTTGTGAAACACACAATACTTACATACAGTGCCTTGTGAAAGTATTTAGCCCCCTTGAACTTTTCAATTTTTTGCCACTTTTCAGACTTTAAAAATAAAGATATAAATTCAAATTTTTTGTGATGAATCAACAACAAGTGGGACACAATCGTGAAGTGGAACGAAATTTATTGGATATCTTAAACTTTTTTAACAAATAAAAAACTGAAAAGTGGGACGTGCAATATTATTCGGCCCCTTTACTTTCAGTGCAGCAAACTCTCTCCAGAAGTTCAGTGAGTATCTCTGAATGATCCAATGTTGTCCTAAATGACTGGTAATGATAAATAGAATTCACCTGTGTGTAATCAAGTCTCTGTATAAATTCACATCCTCTGTGATAGTCTCAGGGTTCTGATTCAAGTGCACAGAGCATCATGAAGACCAAGGAACACACTAGGCAGGTCCGAGATACTGTTGTGGCGAAGTTTAAAGCCGGATTTGAATAAAAAGATTTCCCAAGTTTTAACCATCTCAAGGAGCACTGTGCAAGCGATCATATTGAAATGGAAGGAGTATCAGACCACTGCAAATCTACCAAGACCCAGCCGTCCCTCTAAACTTTCATCTCAAACAAGGAGAAGACTGATCAGAGATGCAGCCATAAAGCCCATGATCACTCTGAATGAACTGCAGAGACCTACAGCTGAGGTGGAAGAGTCTGTCCATAGGACAACAATCAGTCGTACACTGCTCAAATCTGGCCTTTATGGAAGAGTGGCAAGAAGAAAGTCATTTCTCAAAGATATCCATAAAAAGCCTTGTTTGAAGTTTGCCACAAGCCACCTGGGAGACACCAAACATGGGAATAAGGGGCTCTGGTCAGATAAAATCAAAATCGAACATTTTGTCAACAATGCAAAACGATATGATTGGCGAAAAAGCAACACAGCTCATCACCCTCAAAGCACCATCCCCACTGTCTTCAACAGGGACAAGGAAGATGGTTAAAATTGATGGGAAGATGGACGGAGCCAAATACAGGACCATTCTGGAAGAAAACCTGTTGCAGTCTGCAAAAGACCTGAGACTGGGACGAGATTTATCTTCCAACAAGACAATGATCCCAAACATTAAGCAAAATCTACAATGGAATGGTTCAAAAATAAACATATCCAGGTGTTAGAATGGCCAAGTCACAGTCCAGACCTGAATCCAATCGAGAATCTGTGGAAAGAGTTGAAAACTGCTTGTTCACAAACGCTCTCCATCCAACCTCACGAGCTCCAGCTGTTATTCAAGGAAGAATGGGCAAGAATTTCAGTCTCTTGATGAGCAAAACTGATAGAGACATACCCCAAGAGACTTGCAGCTGTAATCGCAGCAAAAGGTGGCGCTACAAAGTATTAACTCAAGGGGGCCGAATAATATTGCACGCCCCACTTTTCAGTTTTTTATTTGTTAACAAAGTTTAAAATATCCAATAAATTTCGTTCCACTTCACGATTGTGTCCCACTTGTTTGATTCTTCACAAAAAAAAATTAGAATTTATATCTATATGTTTCAAGCCTGAAATGTGGCAAAAGGATGAAAAGTTCAAGGAGGCCAAATACTTTCACAAGGCACTGTAATTCTCTTCCCACTCAGGCTGTCCAAACAACCATAATAAACAGTTTTCAATTCAATACATCTCTGAATATTGTGGGTCCAAGGAACAACCTCCCCAGCCAAGGAAAGGGGTGAGGTAGCCATGATTTTATCTGGCTCTTACCACTGATACCAAAGTTAGTTGTCTTTCTCCATAATGTACTTAGACTTTAATGTCATACTTAGACACCTCTTCTTACAATAAGGAGTCATCACATCTACATCCTAGAGGTAGTCTACGTGCATCCATAGCCTTATGTCATCTCTTCACATAGGTACTTGAAGCCCTTTGCTCAAAGATGATCTAGTTTTAGATCCAATCCTAGTCTTGGCTTAAATAATGTAAGACCCAAATTGCACTATATGAAGATCTCCCAAGTACTTTTGATTATACTTGCACCCCTTTCGGGGTCTATTATAGACAAAATTGCTTTGTCACTTAATTATTCAAAAATAAAATTATGGCATACAACCATGAATATGTGATTTCAAAAAAGAATCCACTTGCAAACATATGAAATTAACTAAATGTAAGAGAATAATGCAAAGACTAAGCAATTAAAGCTAAATTAAACCCTAAATGGGTATTATTATTATAGTTTTAGAGCAATAGAAAAATAAAAAGTGACCATGCCAGTTGTCTAAAGCAAGCAGATAATGGAATTCCATTCAGAAATACAGCAACCAGTCATTTCTATCTTCGCTCTAAATACTAATAGATGTAACTATTGTTTTCTAGATTCTATTCAATGTAAAGAAAAACAATAGTAGCATATTAGGGAAAAAGAGTGCCTTGTGGGCCATTTAAAACCGGATAAAACAAACTAAACAAAAACGTAAAGAGAGAAAGAAAGGAGGGCACTGAGGTTTCAAAACAAAATTAAGAGATATTAGATTTTTCCATTGTACCGTGCCAGCCACTAACAAAAATCATTGTGAGCGTTTCAATATAGGAATAAAGTATTAAAAGGAAAAATTGACGATAAAGCCATAGTGCTTTCTCCGGCACATAACAGTTCGTGCTGTGTGATAGAACTCATAACAATTAGCGCAATTTTAATGTTTCACTAACTGTAGAAAGAAAGGCTTCTCTTTAGAAAGAATGAAAGGGGAGAATAATTCATCCTAATGAAATCGTTCAATGCCAGCTGTCTTGCTTTTCATTTCGACGCTGAGCTGTGTTCGTCTTACAGAGATGTCAACAGTGGTCACCATTGTTGCTTTCATTTATTTGTTTAATCAAAGCGGTACTTGTCCAGTTGTTTATTGTTTGGGGGGGGGGGAAAAATGATTTGGTTTTCGGGCTATCACCTTCCGAGAGTACGTCTATAACGCAGCAATGATAAACAGGACTTTCACCAACTTTCCGTGTAGTTACAAGGACAGCTTCAATCTCCTGTCATTTTTGGTGCATTAGCTTTGATTATGTTCTACTCTGAAAATACATTTATTTTAAAGGTAACAATACAGTCTAGGAGAATAGCTTATGTTTCATCTATATTTATCAGCACTCACTGTACATTTGTGTCTTCATTACCAGGAAATATTAAGGGACATTGTACCATCTATTCCTGTTTACAGTTTATTATGCAGAGATAGGAAACACTTAGCATGTAAAATGAATGTAGAAATTATTCCTGGATAGAAACATGGACATTTCCCACTCGTTGGCTCTTTCTCCTCCATCACCGGATCAGAGTGTAATTGTCAGTAATCAGGCCTGCTTGCTGCTGATAAAACCACTCTGAATGCTAGCAGCCTTCTTTGTGTGATGACTCAATTATTCCAGAAGTGCCTCATCAAATCTGCCCCATCAGCTGGGCTAATAAATAAGGAGAAGAAACTGGCCCCCCAAAGCAAATTATAAATCCATTTGTATTAACTATTTCACTGTCCTAGGGTTTAGGAGAGGGGAAAAAAAGCTAAAGAAAAAGTATGGCAGATTGTGTATAAGCTCACTTGAATTTGCTCTAGAGTGGGTGCAGAACGCCACTTTTTTCTTTGCAAGGTGTTGGCATTATCAGCAGTGAATGGCCTGTGAATACGGTTATGGTAATTATAGAGAAGCCTCCGGCTTTGTGAAAGATGCTTTGTCAAGTAAATCAGGTGAAAGTTAAACCCAGCAAATGATCTTGCACATGTCATTGAAATTACTGCTGTATTTAAGACATTTTAACACACAAGTCTAGGTAGGGGACAATGGAAACCAGAGTGAGCGTGACTGATCTTTAAACTCAAAGTCAGAATTATTAGAATTAGTCATTCTCTCTTCTCAACCTTTCTATATTTGTCTTTTATACTTTTTCACTTTTATTTTCATGTTTGTTTAACATAATAACTAGGGATGAGCGGATCAAGCAAAATTCAACGTTGCCCGTTCACGCAGATTTTCATGGGAAATTTGTTTCATAAAGATGTTATTCTCCATGAATGTAATGTCCCTTATCATGCTGTAGGTCTCCAAGAAAGATTAAAGTAAGGTGTAAAAAATACAAATACTCACCTAACTACTCACCTCTCTGACCCATCCATACTTCAATGTCGCTAGTCTATTTCCTTATCACATCTTCTTATAGCCACCATGAATGCTGAAAACCTTGGTGTTCTAACACTAGGCTGGGTCTTCCTGCTCAGTTGTAGGATGAGAGGGTACTACACCTGTGGAGCCCACTGGGACGGGGTACTCGGTACCGGACCGGGGTACTGCTGGGGATATCACGGCGGTCTTGGTCCGGACCGTGTCCCAGGTTCAGCAAGTAATTGGGGTAATATTTACAGGGGAGTTTGTCGTGATGCCACCCACGGGTTGTGGTCAGTGAGGGGACCACCGTGGCTGCAGAACCTCCGGGGATGATGTTGGGCAGCTGGGGATGTAATGGCTCTCCGCAGGTAGAGCTGGGTTCCCCGGGGCAGTGGTAATAATAGTCTATAGATGGTGCTATGGAGGTTGCATGATACGGGCAGTAGTGGAGGTGATGGTAGTTTGTGAGGCCACGCAGGGTTTGAGCAACGATTACACATCACGGTTTGACTTTTCAGTTTACTGAGCATTCAGTAGATACTGTCCACGGAGTCTGTACCGGGACCGGGTTGTTCCCACCCTGTCCGGGTCCTCAGCTTCCCACTGCTGCGCTGTGTGTGTGGCCCTGCTGCCGCTTCAGCTAAGCTGCTGGCCCTGTCTCTCCTCACAGGTACCCCCTTTGCTAGGCAACTTGAGTCTTTCCATGTGCTTCTGACCCCGCCATGTTGCTTCGTTGAGGTACAGTGTAGATCTCCAAGCTCCACTATCCCGGTGTTTCTATGCTGCGTGTTTCAGTCACAGATTCAGATCCGGTATCTGGTGTCTGCGCTCCTCTGGGGCGAGTTATGAGGTAACTCAGTCTCCCAGATATGTTCCTCTGTTTCTTGTACTCCTCTCTGCAGACCCTGGCTTCAGGCCTGAAAGTAGTCAGTGATCCCTGTCAGGAGCTCAGCACTGCTCCCATTTACAGGTCCTCCTCCTAGTGCACTAAACTGAACTGTCAACTCTCAACTCTCAACTAACTACTTCCTCCTCAGACCAGAATATATCAGGGAGCTGCTTGAGCTCCCCCTTCTGGCCTTGAGGTGCCAGTGCAGTGTTCAGTGTTGTGTGAGGAGTTAACCCTTGTGATGTTCCTTTGGCCCATTAACCCCTGGGGTGCCACACACCAGTGCATGAAAGGTCACAATGTCATGACATCACAACCTTCTGATTGACCCTGATAAATAAGTGGATATCATAGTTGCAAGGCATTATGGGAAATCTTGCACAATCATGCCTGTGTTCATCTTCTTCTGTGACTGAAACATTCTTTAGCAATGTGTAAAAAGGAAACGGTTGCAGACATTTTCTAGGTAATTTGTGTGAATCGGATTTCGTATTGTTTGCATTTGACAGGACCCGAGAATTTAATAAAATTTGACTCAAATTCATTCACATTGGATCAATTCCATATCTTTAATACTCACCTCATCTTTCCTTCTGCAATAAATTTACTGATGGGAACTTCATTTCCAATAATATGGGACCACTTTGCTGCCGATTGGCTGTAGCAACTTTTAGTAAACAAAGACTGGAGAGTTTCCAGAGTTTCTAAACTGAATTGCTCAATGGGAAAGAGGTGAATATAGTTTTTTATTTTTTTATTTTATCACATCAGTCTACTTTCATTTAAGGGTAAATAACATCTCATTGCCTGTAGTGACCAAGCCTGTATGAGTCTTAAAGGGGTTCTCCAAGACCAGTCAAAAAATAAATAATACACTTATAAATATTAAATATTTTTTAATACCTTTTTTTTTAGCAATAAAGTACTGCACTCATCATTCATTTGACCACCTGAAGTGCAGTGAAATTGCCAAAATAGTGAAAATCCACAATAGTTTTTGGGGTTTTGTGTTCAACTTATTCACTGTATGGTAAATAGGACCTGTAAGTATGATTACCCTGGGTGGCATGAGTTCATAGATACCCAACATGTATAGTTTTACTTCCATGTAAGTGGTGAAAAAAAAATTAAGAAATTTGTCAAAAAAAAAAGAATTATGCTTATGTCGTCATTTTCTGAGCCCATAGCATTCTCATTTTTCAAAATCTGGCTTATTTTTTGCACCTTGAGCTAATATTTTTAATTATACCATTTTTGGGTGGATGCACTGTTTGGTCGCCTGTTATTATTATTGTAATTATTATTATTATTATATTATTATTGCGTCATTTATTCCTTGGAGCTTTACATGTGACAAAGGGGCAAACATAGACAAGTGCAATAATTATTAACATTACATGGCACACACAGGTACAGCAGGAGAGAGGATCCTGCCCGGAAGGGCACACAGTCTATAAGGCAGTGGCGTAACTACAATAGGTGCAGGGGTTGCGATCGCACCTGGGCCCTGCAGCCTAGGGGGGCCTCAGAATCTCTTTGGCCTATAGAAAAAGACTAATTCTATTAAAGATTTTCAATCATTGGGGGCCCTGTTACAGCTTTTGCTTCGGGGCCCCTGGGCCTCAAGTTACACCACTGCTATAAGGGATGGGTGAGGCTTCACTAATAGAGGGTAAAGCTGGTCATGCGGCGGTATTGTGGACTGAGTGTTACTATAGGTTGTAGGCTTGTTGGAAGAGGTGGGTCTTCAGGTTCCTTTTGAAAGTTATCATGGTAGATATAGTCTGGGGATTTAGTGCTGAGAGTCTCAGTGTATGGGAGATACATGGGAGAAATCTTGAATGCGATTGTGGATAGAGGTGATAAGAGGCTAGGAGAGGAAGAGATCTTGTGAGGATCGGAGGTTATGTGCAGGTAAGTACTGAGAGACTAGGTCGCAGATATATGGAGGGGACAGGTTACAGATGGCTTTGTATGTCATAGTTAGGGTTTTAACTGTAGTCTTTAGGCATTGGGAAGAACGTGATTGGATTGTCAGAATGGAGAGGCCAAGGAATAGCAGTTGGACAGGTGGATAAGTCAGACAGGAAATTTTAGGAGAGGCTGAAGGGGTGCATGAGTGTTTGAGGGAAGGCATGACAGTAAGAGGTTGCAATAGTTTACAGGGGAGAGTGTAGAATAGATTAGAGGGGTTCATGAGTGTTGAAGGGAGGCAAAAGTGCAGGGGTTTGCAGTAGTCAAGGCGGGAGATGATTACACCGTGCACTTGTGATTTAGCAGATTCTTGATCCGGGAAATATTTTTGAGTTGGAGTTGGCCGGAGTTGAAAAGTGTTTGGATATGTGGTGTGAGGCACTGCCGGAGTGGACCCATGGCCGGCATGCATCACATGGGATTGCAGCACAGGTGCCTGTTCACACAAGACTGTTTATCTGAGTGTGAGTGCTGTAAGACTGAACCGATGCACAGTGGGTTAAGATCTGAGAGGTTGATGAGACCAATGAGTGGCCAAGAGAGAGCAATATGTACTGATTGCTAACAGCCCAGGTGTGGGCGTGTCAGGTGGGTGTGGTGAGCAGGACTTATCCTGCCAGGTGTCTGTGTGATGATGACACTGGAACCCAAGACAGCCCTTCCCAACGCGTGTCGCCGCTAAGGGGTGCGGCTTCGTCAGGGGATGTCTGTAGAGCGTGAGTATACAACTTAAATACCGGTATGGAGAATTTCCGCCACCTGGTCCGGCCTTTACGATCCAGCTCGTCAAGGCCCACTCAAACACACACACAGTCCAACATGGACTACCACCCTCTCGGGTCAGAGCGACAGGCATCTCCGGTGTGGAGAGCCAGGCTTCTCGCCTCACATCCTCACATCGTGCAGGATCCGTCTGGTCTAGTTCCCATCTCCAGTTTCTCATCACACAGACACCTGACAGTTTACGTCCTGCTCGGCACACCTACCTGACATACCCACACTGGGCTGTTAGCAATCAGCACATATTGCTCTCTCTCGGCCGCTCATTGGTCTCATCAACCTCTCAGATTTGTACCCACTGTGCACTGGTTCAGTTTTACAGCACTCACATTTAGATAAACAGGCTTGTGTGAATAGGCACCTGTGCTGCAATCCCATGTGATGCACGCCAGCCATGGGTCCATGCCAGTGATGCCTCACAGTGGTTTGAAGGAAAGAACAGAGTCGAGGATATATATATGTATATCTGTAATCCCTGAGGAAGGAGCACAGCAGGCTCTGAAACGCTTCGGAATAAAAAGAACATCGTTGCATCAGACCACTGGTCCGGTCTCTCCTTTACAGCATAGCAGATCATCAGACACTTTTGTCGCCCCGTTCCAGTGAAATAGCGAACAGACATTTTGGGATTTTGGTTAGTAAGGAGGTGATGTCAGGTCCAGAGAGGTAGATCTGCGTGTCATCAGTGTAGAGGTGATACTTAAAGCCATGGGACTCTATGAGCTGTTTCAGAATGAAGGTTTAAAAGAAGAAGAGAGCGGGGGCCCTAGAACTAAACCCTGGGGGGCATCAACAGAGGGTTGGGGGAGAAGAGACCAAGGATAGGGCCAGGTGAGTGATAACAAGAGATGAGAGAATCTGTTGCAATAGGGAATGATCCACAATGTCAAAGACTGCAGACAGGTCAAAGAGAAGGAGGACAGAGTAGTGTCGCTGAGCTTTGGTGGTTAGTAGGTCACTGGTTACTTTAGTTAGGGCAGTTTTGCTTGAATGATGTGGTTGGAAGCCAAATTTCAACTGGTCAAAGAGGGAGCAGGAGGAGAGGTGGGAGGAAAGATCAAGATGGATATGTTGTTTCAATAGTTTTGAAACATAGAAGAGGAGTGGTATGGAGTGATATCTAGACACAGAAGATGGGTGAAGGGAGGGTATTTTAATGCTAGGTTTGATCTGGACATAGGTAAAGCATGAAGGGAAGATGCCTGTTGTTAATGATAGGTTGAATAGATGAGATAGGGTTTGGGTTAAGACTGAGGTGAGGTTTGGGACAAGTTGTCATGAGAGCAAGTCAAGCGCAAAGGTGGTGAGATGTGATCTGGAGAGTAGAGAGGAAACCTGATCTTCTGTCATGTCTGGGAAGCTGATTATGGAGGAGGAAGGCTGAGAAGTTGTGAGGAGGCGCTGTAGAGACTGTTAGCCAAAGCTATCTCTATTGTTATTAATCTACTGCTTGAAGAATGAGGCAAAGTCTCCAGTTAAGAAGAGAGGAGAGGCAGGAGTTGCTGGTGGAAAAATGTGAGAGTTGAAAGTGTTAAATAGCTATTTAGGGTTTTGAAACAGGGAGGATATGAGAGATGAGAAGTAAGTTTGCTTTGCAGCTGTAAGCGTGGACTTGAAGTTGGTGAGGGACTGTTTGCATAGGATGATCATTAGAGCGGATGTCTTTTATTTCTGCTCAGCAAACCTGAAAACCCATCTCAGTTCTTTTGTTAGGGTGGTGTGCCAGGGTTGCCTGTTGATTGTGTGGGTTTTGGAATGCATGAAGGGGCGGCCGATTCAAAGGCTGCAGTATGGTGGTTTTATATAATGTGGCATCTGCATCATTAAAGGAACCAATGCAAGAGAGAGAAGGGACTCAGAGAGTGAGTGTAAATCAAGGTGTTTGAGATTTCTGCAAGGGTTTATAAGTTTGTGAAGTGCTGATTGTGCACTCGGAAAGAAGAGGGAAGAGAATGAGAGTTGGTTGTGGTCAGAAAGGGGGAGGGGCAAGTTTGTGAGCTTAGATAGTGAACAGATTGAGGTTGAGGTCCATCATTTATATATATATGTGAGTGGCTGTAGAGGACCATTGAGTGAGTCCGAAGGAGAAAGTGAGTGTTAGGAGCTTAGAGACAGCTGAGAAGGAAATGTCAATGGGGATTTTGAAATCAGACATGATGATGGTGGGGATGTCAGCCTAAGTAAAATGAAGTAGCCATGTGGTGAACTGGTCAAGAAAGGTGGTGGCTGTCCTTGAGGCGTGGTAAATGACAGCTTGTTGTAGGTTGGAGGGGAAGTAGATACAGACAGAATGCACCTTTAGAGAGAGGATATTAATGGAGTTTGGCAGTGGAATTGGGGTGAAGGAGCATTTAATTGACATGAGAAAACCAACTCCTCCACTATGCTTGTTGCTGGGTGGGGGGGTGAAAAAGATGGAATCCACCATAAGAAAGTGCAACTGGTGAGGCAGTGTCAGATGAGGTGACCCAGGTTTCAGTGATGCCGATGAAGGAGAGTTTGTTAGTTATGAAAAGTTAATGGATGTATGAAAGTTTGTGGCAGTCAGAGTGTGTGTTCCAAAGAGCTCCTGTTAGAGGGCCTGGAGGAGTGGGGAATGGGTGAATGGGTTAATAAGGGTGCAAAATTCTGTGATAAATAGTGGGCTGGGTTAGAAATGACTGTGAGGATATGGTGAGGTGGGCCAGGATTTGTAGAGTTATCACCAGCAATGAGGAGAAGCAGAGTGTTAGAAGGTGGGAGCAGGAAAGGGCATGATGTGCACTTTTGTCTGGTGACAAAGGATTTTACATGGATGAACAGTTCTGAGGAGGAAGAGTGGAGATGGGTGGGGAGGATAGTGTGAGAAATGAAAAGTTCCTTACTTCGTGGAGGGATAGGGGAGGTTAGTAGGCAGAGAAGTATTATAGGGATGAAAGTGAAAAGAAACAGAAACATTGATTACAGTGACTATGGCTCCTGTTACCTTCAGGTCCCTTCCAGTCCAAATTCTGGTCAAATTCATTATAGCACACTTCAAATGATGTATTGACCAGACATGTCTTAAGGAGACTTGGCCCTCACACTAAATACACATACTAATGCAATCGGGTGTGAAAAGTGGGGATGAGCCTGGACTCCTTTGCACCTCATAATCAAAGAAATTAAATGTGGAATACCATAACCAGTGTAAACAAAAGGTCATAAAAGGAAAGTGAGGAGATGGGTGGCGTGAGAGATGGAATTATACAAGTATGGGATATGGAGCAAACACAGGAAGGATTGAATGGAAGGAAAGTTTCCATTAGGATTAAACTCATACCAGGGTAGGATTGAGGTCAAAACTAGTATGGGATGAGGAGCACACAAAGGAAAGATTAAATGAAAAGAAAGTTGAGTAGGATTGACGTTATACCAGTATGGTATATGGAGCACACACAGGAAGGATTAAATGGACCTTTGACCCGTGGAAGCGCAAGCCGTGCGAAACGGTGCCGTCGTCACCTCAGCTGCCCCCTCCCTGCACTTTGTAATGCCGCAAGTTTGAATAAACAGCATAGCAACATACTGGTGAGTTCAGTCCTTTCTTTCTTTTGGATTTATGGACTTGTTGAACTGTGTGATTGTGCACCCAGTTTTGTGATTTGCTGTTCTCCCAAGCTCCACCCGTAAGCTCCATCACTATACAGGTGCCCCATTTCCACTTCCAATACTTAATTGGAATTAAAGCTGGTCAAAACTGAAGTCATATCAGTATGGAAAATGGAGCACACACAGTAAGGATTGAATGGAAGTAAAGCTGAGCATGATTAAAGTCATACCATTATGGCATATGGAGCACACACAGGTAGGATTAAATGAAAAGAAAGTTGGGTAGAATTGATGTTCTACCAGTATGGCATATGGAGCACACACAGGAAGGATTAAATGGAAGGAAAGCTGGTTAAAACTGAAGTCATACCAGTATGCGATATGGAGCACACACAGGAAGGATTGAATGGAAGGAAAGCTGAGTAGGATTGAGGTCATACCAGTATGGCATATGGAGCACACACAGGAAGGATTAAATGGAATGAAAGCTGGGTGGGATTGAATGCATACCTGTGGAAAGATAATCATGATGACTAGATGATGACCAGAGAGCAGTGATGGCAGATGATAGATGACCAAGAGCATCATTTTGCATTTTATGGCAATGTTGCCACAACCAAAAAACATAAGTTTGGAATTTTTTCTCTTTTTTTTCCGTTTTGCAGATTACCAATCAGAATAATTGATTTTAGATTTTGATAGATTGGGCATTTCTGAATACCAATTATGTCTACTTTTTTCAATAGTTTTATTTTCAATGGGGCAAAAGGGGGGTGATTCGAAATTTGTATGTTTTTTTATTTTCATATTTTTTAAACTTTTATGCACTTTTTCTTTATTTTATTTGGCCCCTTAGGGCGCCTCATCACTTTTTCAGTAAATAGCAATGTGGATTCACTGCTCTGTACTGCATAAATGATCATCTCCTTTGAGCGCCAGCGCTCAGCCAGTGTTCACATGAAGTGGGTCATGACAGTGACAGGGGTTATCTTCGAACCTGCCTCTCTCATGGTAACACATCGGCACCTATCAATCTCATCACGGGTTGCTGATGGTGGCGGGAAAATAGCACCATGCTTGCTGTGGTTTGTTAGATCTCACTGTCAAGCCCTGTTAACAGGTGTAGGTTGAAGTTTGATCCACCCGCACATGTTAGCTTCACATGTTAGATGATAAAGTCAGCCAGCATGGGCAGGGAATGATGTGAGCTCAGGCCAGGAACTCCCATAAAAGGGAAGGCCACGACAAAGGACGTACCTATATTTTCTTGGTTATAAAAGGTTAAAGCCCAAGACCAAGTGTTTTAAGTAAACAGCAATCAGTCATTATCCTTTTAAAACCAGGGTCAGACTCCCATATAACATGGAGGACGTTCACATTGTAATGCACAGTGTGGTCAGAAGCCCCCTTGGTTTGAGCATGACAGCTGCACAGTAATTCATGCAGCTGTCACACTCAAGTCAGGGGGGCTGCCAACTACTCTGTGCATTACAATGTGATTGTCATGTTTACTGCAGTCTGACCCCAGCCTAATGCTACATATGCATATTTTGCGCCAGAACTCCATAAGAAACTACATACATACATAGTATAGAAGTATAGTTTAATTTTTAAATTTGCTTGCGCCGCATGCCAGATATGAAACTAAATCACTTCAATAATTGCTGGTATAACCATAAGGCCAAAAGCATGAGTTTGTTCACACTACACACAGTGTAATAAAATCCATGTGCTTCTTTGAACATACAGTAAAGATCCGTGACCCTTGACCGCTTTTGTGACTGCAGTTGATAATTTCAGCTTGTCTCCGTATGATATGAAGTAATTAGAGTTGTTTATAATTGGATAAATTATACTATCTACATTGAAGCGTAAGATCCCCATATAATTGGAAAATGATCCATTGAACCAATTTACATTTAGATCAAGAAGTAAAATGTAATTGAAGAAAATTCAAGGATTGTACACTGAATTTAATATTAAAATATCTTTATTGCATGAGTTAAACAATAATAAATAGTCTGAGCAATACCCAATATTTAACCCCACCTGCAAGATACAACACCATCAATCTTCTGTTCTCCTCTGTGATGTAGGCCACAATTAATTACAAAAATCCCTAACAAGACTAGGCACTCATTAGCACCAGCTGGTACTAACTAGTTCAAAGCATGGGGTCTTTTATAGTTCATTCTGATTGGTTGTAAATGGTTCACAATAATTTCAAATCATTTAAATATTTTGAATGTGGCGTAGATGACTTTTTTCTTGTGGAAGTTTGCTTAATATTTTCTATACTAATTTCTTTTTAAATAATAGTTTAATTTTACATTAAAATTCCCTTCCTTTCCTCCTTTGAATGATAAATTATGCCAACAATGTAATTTACTTACTATGTAAAACGTGTACAATTTGCGTGGCGGTTATATGCTTCTCCATAAGTGACCACTTTATAGTCGTGTATATTATTTGAGCATTATTGTCATATTTAGGAGATATTTGACGTTATTTTGGATCAACATCGTTAAGTGGATTATTTCATACAATAACTATCGTGAATCTAAAATGATCAACATCCAAGACGTTTATGTATAAAAGAATACAATCTTGCTAATAAATGGATGTCAAAGTATAGACATATAGCAGAGGGCAGATATATAACCAGACAAATACTGCAAGTTAGCAAACCCAATTAAGCTTTGGTCTCATTGTATCAGATATCTAAACTTCATTAGCACAATAAACAGAATGAACACTACAGTGCTTACAGTGCTGGACTCTAGACATTTTATAGATTTCTTATGTTTGTTTGGTAACATTCCTTAAAGTTTTAAGAATTTTAGAGTCAATATCCTATGTATGAAAAGTACACTGAAGGCAATAATAAGATCAAGGATGTACATATACAGGTAACCCCTGCGATCAATATGGATCTTTTGATCAAGATTGCTTAAACATTTTCATTAAAAAACCATCTGTAGTGGAATTGTAATTTTAGCAAACATGGAAAACTGGCCCAAGAATTACAGTGAACAAATTAAGTATTTGATCCCTTGCTGATTTTGTAAGTATGCCCACTGACAAAGACATGAACAGTCTATAATTTTAAGGGTAGGATAATTTTAACAATCAGAGATAGAGTATCAAAAAGAAAATCCAGAAAATCACATTGTCTAAATTATATACCGTATATACTCGTGTATAAGCCGACCCGTGTATAAGCCGACCCCCCTACTTTTGCCCCCAAAACCTGGGAAAATCTATTGACTCGTGTATAAGCCGAGGGTGGACCCCAGCACAGGTATACAGACCCCAGCAGTGTGGTATACAGCAGCCTCCCCAGTGGTATATACAGGCCCCAGCAGTGTTACAGCAGCAGCCCCAGTGGTATATACAGCAGCAGCCCCAGTGGTAGTATACAGCAGCCCCAGAGGTATATACAGCAGCCCCAGTGGTAGTATACAGCAGCAGCCCCAGTGGTAGTATACACGCAGCCCCAGTAGTATATACAGCCCCAGTGGTAGTATACACGCAGCCCCAGTAGTATATACAGTCCCAGTGGTAGTATACACGCAGCCCCAGTAGTATATACAGCCCCAGTGGTAGTATACACGCAGCCCCAGTAGTATATACAGCCCCAGTGGTAGTATACAGCCCCAGTGGTAGTATACAGCAGCCCCAGTGGTATATTCAGCCCCAGTGGTAGTATACAGCAGCCCCAGTGGTATATACAGCCCCAGTGGTAGTATACAGCCCCAGTGGTAGTATACACGCAGCCCCAGTGGTAGTATACACGCAGCCCCAGTAGTATATACAGCCCCAGTGGTAGTATACACGCAGCCCCAGTAGTATATACAGCCCCAGTGGTAGTATACAGCCCCAGTGGTAGTATACAGCAGCCCCAGTGGTATATTCAGCCCCAGTGGTAGTATACATACAGCCCCAGTAGTAGTATACAGCCCCAGTGGTAGTATACAGCCCCAGTGGTATATACAGTCCCAGTGGTAGTATACATACAGCCCCAGTAGTAGTATACAGCCCCAGTGGTAGTATACAGCCCCAGTGGTAGTATACAGCAGCCCCAGTGGTATATTCAGCCCCAGTAGTAGTATACAGCCCCAGTGGTAGTATACAGCCCCAGTGGTAGTATATACAGCCCCAGTGGTAGTATACAGCAGCCCCAGTAGTAGTATACAGCCCCAGTGGTAGTATACAGCCCCAGTGGTAGTATATACAGCCCCAGTGGTAGTATACAGCAGCCCCAGTAGTAGTATACAGCCCCAGTGGTAGTATACAGCCCCAGTGGTAGTATATACAGCCCCAGTGGTAGTATACAGCAGCCCCAGTGGTATATTCAGCCCCAGTGGTAGTATACAGCCCCAGTGGTAGTATACAGCCCTAGTGGTAGTACATACAGCCCCAGTGGTAGTATACAGCAGCCCCAGTGGTAGTATATACAGCCCCAGTGGTAGTATATACAGCCCCAGTGGTAGTATATACAGCCCCAGTGGTAGTATATACAGCCCCAGTGGTAGTATACAGCAGCCCCAGTGGTATATTCAGCCCCAGTGGTAGTATACAGCCCCAGTGGTAGTATACAGCCCCAGTGGTAGTATACAGGGCCCCAGCAGGGCCCCCCTCAAAGTTTTGCACCCCCACCTCCCTTTCTGGGCCCCCCCGCATGCAGCGCTGTGCATATACATTACCGGTCTAGCAGCTGTCACCCTCCGATGGCGGATCGCGGCTCCGGGCTCCATCTTCCTCGCTGTCTTCCTGGTTTGTGACCGGGGCTCATCGCGCATCGCGATGACGTCATCGCGACGCGGGCCGGTCACCTGACAAGCAGGAAGACAGCGAGGAAGATGGAGCTCGGAGCCGGGAGCCGCGATCCGCCACCGGAGGGTGACAGCTGCTAGACCGGTAATGTATATGCGCAGCGCTGCATGCGGGGGGGCCCAGAAAGGGAGGTGGGGGCGCCAAACTTTGAGGGGCCGTATTGACTCGCGTATAAGCCGAGGGGGGCACTTTTCAGCCCAATTTTTGGGCTGAAAAACTCGGCTTATACGCGAGTATATACGGTAAATGTATTTGCATTTTACATTTTTTACAAGCATTTGATCCCTCTGGCAAACAAGACTTAACACTTGGTGGCAAACCCCTTGTTGGCAAGCACACCAGTCAGATGTTTCTTGTAGTTGATGATGAGGTTTGCAGATCATCTCTAAATCATTAAGATTTTGAGGCTGTCGCTTGGCAACTTGGAACTTCAGCTCCCGACAAAGGTTTTTTATGAGATTAAGGTCTAGAGACTGGCTAGGTCACTCAATGACTTTAAAGTGCTTCTTTTTGAGCCACTGCTTTGTTGGCTGTATGTTTTGGGTCATTGTCGTGCTGGAAGACCCAGCCACAACACATTTTTAATGTCCTGGTGGAGGGAAGAAGGTTGTCACTCAGTATTTTATGGTACATGGTGCCATCCATTGTCCCATTGATGCTGTAAAGTAGTTCTGTGCCCTTAGCACAAAAACACCCCAAAAACATTATGTTTCCACTACCATGCTTGACTGTGGGGATCGTGTTCTTTGTGTTATAGGCAGCATTTCTCTTCCTCCAAACACAGCAAGTTGAGTTAATGCCAAAGAGCTCAATTTTGTCTCATCTGACCACAGCATCTTCTCCCATTCACTCTCAGAATCGCCAAGGTGTTCATTGGCAAACTTCAGATGGGCCTGCACATGTGCCTTCTTCAGCAGTGGAACTTTGAGGGCACTGCAGGATTTTAATCCAGTGTAATGGTGTAATGTGTTTAGGTGCTGATCTCTCACCTTTCTCATGATCTTGGATACCCCTCAAGGTGAGATTTTGCATGTAGCCCCAGACTGATGTTGCTTGACACTCATTTTGTATTTCTTCCATTTTCTTATTATTGCACCAACAGTTGTCTCGTTCTCACTCAGTGTCTTATTTATGGCTTTGTACCCATTCCAGCCTTGTGCAGGTCTAGATCTTTTCCCAGACATCCTTAAAAAGCTCTTTGGTCTTGACCATGTTGTAGAGGTTATAGTGACTGATTAATTGAGTGTGTGTGAGGAGTCTTTTATACAGGTGCCAGTTTAAGACAGCTGTCTTTAATAATTATTTCTCTATTCAAAATGCAATACGTTTATATAATTTAGACAATGTGATTTTCTGGATTTAATAATAATAATAATACTAATAATAATTATCTTTATTTATATAGCACTAAAAATTCCGCACTGCTTCACAATTCAGAGGTTCAATAAGAAACAGTTACCAGAAAATACAATACAAAAAACAATACAATACAAAATACAATACAAAGCATAATACAATAATTAAAGCAAAATAATGACAGCCCTGCTCATAAGAGCTTACAATGAGGTGAAGGTGACACAAAGTACAGGTGCTTATTTACAATGATGAAATAGTCAACTTGAGGAGATGGGGAACAGATATGAGCAGCATAAGTGGCCACCAACCATTATTTGTAATGAATTTGAGACTGGTGGAGAGGATAGGCTATGTCTAAATGACTTTGACTAGGCGTCATGATAGGCCGCCCTACAAATATGTGTTTTTAGAGATTGCCTGAAACTATGTAAGTTGTGGATAGACCTAATTTCTTGGATTAGCGCATTCCAGAGAATTGGTGCAGCTCGGGAGAATTCTTGGAGTCGGGAGTGGAAGGTTAATGCAGAAGCAGTTTAAAGTCACTTTCAGAGCGAAGAGAACGGGTGGGATGATAGAAGAGATGAGGGTAAGAGGTAGGGAGGTGCTGCACTGTGAAGAGCTTTGTGGGTGAGAACAAGCAGTTTCAATTGGATCCTAAAGTGTTTTAAGCCAAAGCAATGACTGGCAAAGGACGGAAGCGTCTGAGTAATTGTTAGCTAGATTGGTGATCCTGGCTGCTGCATTAAGGATGGCTGGAGAGGGGAGAGTCTAGTGCGGTGGAAGCCAATTAAAAGAGAATTACAATAGTCAAGGTGAAACAGGGCCACAGTGAGGGTGTTTGTGGTTCCCAAGGTGAGAAAGGGGCAAATTCTAGTGATGTTTTCAGGTGCTAGCAGCAAGAGTGGGCGAGAGATTGTATATATGGAGTGCAGAAAAGATCAGAGTCAAACATAACACCCAGACAGCGAGCCTGCTGCCTAGGCATTATCGTGGTGCCGCACACTGAGAGAGATGTCAGATTTAGGGAGGTTAGTGGAGCAGAGGAGCAGAAGAAGTTAAGTTTTGGAAAGGTTAGTTTCAGATAGAGAGCGGACATGATATTAGAAACTGTGTTTAGACAGTCTTTGCTGTTCTTTAGTAGAGCGGGAGTAAGGTCAGGGGAAGAAGTGTATAGTTGGCATCATCAGCATAAAGATGGTACTGAAAGCCAAATTTGCAGATGGTCTATCCAATCGGGGCTGTGTAGAGAGAAAAGAGAAGAGGTCCAAGGATTGAACCCTGAGGGACCCCAATAGTGAGAGCAAGAGGGGAGGAAGTGAGCCAGCAAATGATACACTAAAAGAGCGGTCAGAAAAATAGTTAGAGAACAAGGAGAGAGCCATGTCCTTGATGCCGATGGAGTGCAGCATGGAGAGTAGGAGATGGTGGTCAACAGTGTCAAAGGCTACAAGAGATCAATAAGAATAAGCAGAGACTGGTCACCATTACATTTTGCTGTCAGAAGGTCATTGGTCAGTTTGGTGAGGGCAGTTTCTGTAGAATGTAGGGGGCAGAAATCAGACTGTAATGGGTCTAAGAGAGAGTGAGTGGAGAGGTAATGGGTGAGGTGGGAGTAGACCAGGAGTTTAAGAATGAAGGGGAGACTGGTCTGTAGTTGTTTGTGCAGGATGGGTCAAGAGACGTTTTTTTTAATAATGGAGTAATGATGAGTGTTTGAAGGAGGAGGGGAAGATGCCAGAAGAGAGGGAGAGATTGAAGATTTTGGTTGGTGAGTGGTGACCACCGGAGAGAGAGACTGGAGTAGGTGTGAGGGGATGGGGTCAGCGTTCATGTTGTGGGTCAAGAGGAAGAGAGGAGCCTGGAGACTTCTTCTGTGACTGGGTTGAATGTGGAGAGTGAGCCAGAGGAAATGTGGGGAGAGGTAGGGGTAACAGTGATTTGAGGTTGAGAGTTGATTTCCTGATGGAGTTTTCTATTTTCTTAGTGAAGTAAGAAGCCAGATCATCAGCATAGAGGTCAGTGATAGGGGCCTGTACTTTGGGACTGAGAAGAGAGTGAAAGGTGTCAAAGAGTTTTTTGGGTTGTTGGATAGCGAGGAGACCAGGGTGTGAAGTAGGTCTCTTTGGTGAGGTGAAGAGCAGAGTTGTAAGTTCTCATCATGAATTGTAGTGAATGAAGTTTTCTGGTGTGCGGTTTTCCTCCATAGACGTTCAGCACTCTTCAGCATCGCTGTAGGAATCGAGATTGTGATGTGAGCCAGGGCTGTTTAATTCTGTGTTTGAAGGTTCTGAGGGTGAGGGGTGCTCTTGGTCCAGGGTGCTTCTGAGAGTGTCATTGTAGTGATTCACCACCGGATCCAGATAGGAGAAGGAGGAGATTGGGACAGTGATGAGATGAGAGAGTATGTGAGTGTATGAGGTTTTTTTAGATTTCTGAATGTGTGATAGGTAGGAGTGTGCTGGGGTGGGTGAGGAATTGTGAGTGTGAAGTAGAAAATGTTGTGATCAGAGAGAGGAAAAGGTAAGTTATCTATAGGAGGAGGTTGAACGAGCTGGACAAAGATCAGGTCAACGGTTTTACCATCCTTGTGTGTCTCAGACGTAGAGAGCTATGAGAGGCCCAGAGAGGTGGTTAGAGATAGGAGCTGGGATGCAGATAGCGAGATGGGGCTGTTTATGGGGATATTGAAGTCTCCTATAATAAGGGTTAGCAATTCTGAGGACATAAAGTCCGGCAGCCAAACAGAGAACTGGTCAAGGAACTGAGTGGGTGACCCTGGGGGTGATATACAACCGCTTCTCTGAGGGGGAGAGGGTGAAGAGCCTAATGGTGTGGACCTTAAAAGAAGGGAATGAGAGTGAAGGAGCTGGGGGGATGACCTGGAAAGTACATTGTGGGGACAGGATTAAGCCAACTCCACCACCATGTCTGTTCCCAGGCCTCAGGGAATGGGAGAAATGTAAGCCACTATGAGAAATGGCAGCAAGGGAACCGTGTCTGAGTCCTGGATCCAGGTTTCAGTGAGGGCCAGCAGATTAAGACAGTTAGTGAGAAAATAGTTGTGGATGAAAGGAAGCTTGCTGCATACAGATCGTGGATTCCAGAGAGCACAATTAAAAAAGGGAGATGAAGGTGTGCAGGTACTGTTGATAAGGTTAGCATGGTTTCTATGTGTGTGGGGGAGTGGTTAACTTGGTGGAGGGTGGACCAGAATTTGGAGAGATATCACCTGAAAGGAGCAGCAGTAAAAATAGAAAGAGCAAATAGTTTTTTGTAATTGTGACATTGTTTATGATGCAATACCCTGGTGTGGAGCCCACATGGGACTCGTACGACGGGTATCATGGTGTTTATCACGGCGGTCCTTGGTCCGGACTGTGTCCCGAGCCCACAAGTAAAAGGGGGGTATATTTACAGGGATTTTTCGTGACGCCACCCTCGGGTTGTGGTCAGTGAGGGGACCACCGCTGCTGCTCTTCCTGCCAGGAGGATGGATGGATGAATGGTGCTGTAACTAGATGGATGAGCCCGCTGTGGGTCGGGGCTGCTCCTGACAGGGTGTAAAAGTGAAATAAAGTTCTGTCAAATGATAAGGCTTCAAGGCATAAGTGGCAGTATCAACTGTAATGCTCCGGAGGTTGCCCTGTATGCAGATTCTTCCCCTGGTGGTGCTTATCCACAGTACAAGCAGTAATGAAAATATAAAGAAAGAGGCAGCACTCACCAGTATTGTGCAGCAAGGGTCTCTTTAATCCGGTAAATTCACGGATTCATGACGGGTGCAGGGAGGTGACCACAGGAGGGCGCCCTCCGTGGTCACCTCCCTGCACCTGTCATGAATTCGTGAATATACTGGATTAAAGAACCCTTGCTGCACAATACTGGTGAGTGCTGCCTCTTTCTTTATATTTTGAAATAAAGTTCTGTTTGCAGGGAATCCCACACGGGAGACTGAAGCAGGGTTAACTGGGTTTTACTAGCAAGTTCTTTCACAGTTCCAACAGTTTACAGTGCAGTTCTTTTACCCAATTAACTCTGTGCACTTTCTGAACCCTCTGCAGCCAGGTTTCCTCTATGAAACCCTTCACTTACTCTGAAACCTTTCAGGCTCTCCTCTGTGCCTCTGTTCCCCATGGGCTGTATGGGGGCAGCTCGGTCCCTTGTCTGGCTTCCCCCTCTGTGTGTGGGTGGCAAACCTGGGTCCTATGTGCTGCTGATCCTCCAGCCCGTGTGTTAGGAACTCTGACCTGGAATCAGAATCCCCTGTCGGTTTGTCCGGGATCCGGCGTAAAGCTGCGGTCCCCTCAGAGCCGACACTTTGGTCCCAGCCTAGCCTTGGATGTCCCTATCTTGCAAGGGATTATCAAAATAATGTAAGAGAGTGGGTTAACTGACTCCTGCCCTGACTAACTGACATGAAGTAACTGCAAGCCACTCAGCATTCAATGCCACTTTGCATGAGATGCCATACGTGCAAAAAAAAAACATACATTTACCCCTTAAGACAGAACTAAATTTATTGGGCACAGTAAAGAATCAGGTGAGGGGGTTTGTGGCAAGTCACATGGTATCAGGTAATTAGCAGCTGCTCCTCACAGCAGGGGATAAATAGATGATGAAAGGCCACAAATCAGACATTGGGCAAATGCTGGCACAATCCCACCTTCAACAAGATAATATTTACAATGTGGGAAATAGTCATATACTGGTGAGTAAAGAATATAATGCATACAGATGAAATGGGAGAGTTTACAATAAATGCAGAGGTAGATTTACAGTAAGGCTATATAAGTCAGGCTGATGTTGCAATGGAGGTCATTGCAGCAAGCAGAGGTAGATTTAACATGCAGTGTTGCAAAGAGATTGGAAGCCCAGTTTAGCAACTGCAGATGACAGCAAGCGGTGGCGGAATATTACGATAAGGCTATATGAGTCAGGCTGTAATTGCAATGGAGGTCATTGCAGGCAGGAGAGGTAGATTTACAATGAGATTGGAAGCCCAGTTTTTTATTATTTTATTTAGTTATTTTTTTTATTTTATGTATTTATTCAATTATTATTTTTTATTTATTATTTTATTTTTGATATCCTAATTCTCACTGTTAAAATTAACCTACACTTAAAATTATAGACTGTTCATGTCTTTGTCAGTGGGCAAACTTACAAAATCAGCAAGGGATCAAATAATAATTTCTTTCACTGTAGGAAAGCACATGGACAGAGAAAAGAATACCAGCATTAAATGATTAAATGCATGGATTTAGCTCTCTTCACATCCTTAGCCTTCTACTACATATACTCTACATTGACCAAAGTATAAGGCCCCTTTCACATCAGCGTTTTTGCCAATTTGCGGCAGATCCGGCTGCTTCGTAATGGACGACTTGCGGCAAGAATGCGGCAAGCCCCCATTCATTCTCTATGGGACTTGCGACAGGTGCGGCAAATGCAGTTTTTGCCACAATCCGGTAAATTCGGCAGTTGCCGCAGGTCAAAAAACGCAGCTAGCAACATTTTCTTCACGCACCGCAAGTTCCCGATCCGGCAAACTGCACTTGACGCACCTGACAGCAAGCCCCAGAGAGAATGAATGGGGCTTGTCACCAGTGTGCCGCAAGTGTAGCGGCAGATGAGGTAAATCTGCTGGATCTGCTGCAAATTTCAAAAAACGCTGATATGAAAGGGGTCTAACTCTAAAGGTTTTGACATACAGTGTCATATAGTACAATAAGGTTAAAAAGGACATACCGATGTATACCAGCCTAACAGAGGACACAATAACAATTTTCTCCATTCTATTACCAATGTAAGGTTCAATGTTAAGAGAACCTTTCTGTATATATGACACTTAATTATTTGTTTTATTTTTTATTTATTATTCAATATTTTTATGACACCATTATATTCTGTAATGCTTTACAGATTTACAATCTAGATTTTCTTATCATTATGTCTTTGGAGTGTGGGAGGAAAACAGAAGAAAGCCATGCAAACATGGAGCGAACATACAAACTCCTTGTAGATGTGGTCTTTGGTGGGATTTGAACTCAGGTCCCCAGCATTTCCAAGAAACAATGCTAACCACTGACCTTTCCACACATTAGGCCATCAATATCTATTTGGTGGGCTTGTGACACCCTACATCACTGGCAAATGATCTGCATCTTGGCAGTAGGTGGCACAGGCTGTTTGTATTATTAGCATTTTATCCTCTTTATGTCTGCTTTTTGCATACTCTAAAACTACCTACTTTGTAGAACATCAACACTGTAGATGTTTTGTAAAAGTAAAAAAAAATACATAATTGGTCATGCTCCTGTCTTTGAGTCGGGCTCATGCACTGAGGCCACATGTTTTCTTGTACATGTCAGCTTATGTGAACAGCTGACATTTGACTCTAACAGTGGTGGGCAGATCCACTGTTAACTAGTTAAATAGCACTGGCAAAACTCCCAAGAGCTCGATTTGCCATGTGCTGGAGTGCACAATTCCTTGCTCCCTTAGTTTGGTCCCATGACGTGATCGTTGGGCACCAATGGATTTACATGATGTCCAGTTGAGTCAGTTGACTGTAAAACTAAATAAATATTTGTAAAAATGGGCATGCATTTCGCCATATTGTTGACTGCCAGCAAAGGTAACTAAGGAAGCTGGCGGCTGGAATTCACGGTGTGGTGAGAACCTAGCATTCTGGCCGCCGACAATTGCATGCGGCAGACGTCTCAGAATTGGTGCCTCCATAGCAAATGCCAAAACTGGCAGTTACCATGGTGCTGGTGCTGATGGCAGACTGAGTAATAAAGGGTTAATGTCAGCTAACAGCAAGCCAGAAGCTAGTAATGTTGAGGTGCCAATCAGATACCCGATATGACTAACCAAGTCAGTAAGGACACAAATAACCACACCAATAAATATTTTATCAATTAATATAAATATCATATTATCAGGGAAAAGTGGTGTCCACCCCCGTTTGTGGAGCTGCACAAACAGCGGTGGACATTGTGTTTCCCTGATACCACCAAACAACAAGAACCATGAGAATTAGCAGCGTTTGCTCATGCACTTAACCTCTACTATATACAGTGCTTATTTTGACAAAGGTGTTTTACACCGAAATTTTTTTTGCACTGAAAAATAAATAAAAAAATTGCAAAATTTATTCTACTTGGGAGTGCCTTGTTCATTGATATAGTATTCAACAGAGGGACTAAGGCCGGCTTCACATGGTTTTTCAGATCTGGGTCTGTCCAGTGTGAACCGGACAGACCCAGATCCGATTTTTTCTCACATGCATACCTATGGTGCCGGATGGCTGTTATTTGCCCTCCGGTTCTGTTGTTTTCAGGGAGGATCCAGTTCTTTTCGTTTTTTGGCACTGGACACAAAACTGGAGTGTGCATCATTTTTTGTGTCCAGTGCGAAAAACAAACAGAACCGGATCCTCCCGTTTCCGGGGCGATCCGTCGCCAATAACATGGGAGTCTATGGGCACCGGATCACGCCAGATCTGGCAAAAAATCATACCGGTTCCTGGATGCCTGCTGCTGACAGAGCAGTGGCTCTGCCAAGCAGCCGCGCTTGTTCAGCACTATGGAGAGCACAGCATTACAGAGTCGCCGCTGAAATTCAGCACCTGGAGTGCTCCACGGCTGAGACTACAGCACTGTGGGCAGCTCCCCTGCACCCACGCTGCTGAAATTTCAGCACTGGATAGCGACACTGACGATTGATGTTTAAAGGGAACCTGTCAGCTAGTTTATGCCTTCCCAGCTATCACTGTCTGTAGCTGCAGCTTTATAATACCAGTCTAATCATCCCTGTCTAAGCTCATAGTGTAATGTTAAAGGTGTAAAAAAAGCATTTATACACTTACATTTTCTCATGTAAATGAGGCAGTCAGTCCCCAGCTTGGAGACTATAGTCAATCTGGCAGGTTAATAGTTAACATTTCAGCCTTATGTTAGAACATGTTGAGATACTTGAGGTGATGTCATAACCATATGACTACAATAGGCGGAGCTAAGTCCCCATAGGACATAATAAGTTTGCTTGCTTACCTCCGCCCACTATAGTCACATGATCGTTACATCACACAGGTCTTTTAGCCATGCAAGTTAATAGTGAGTTACCGTATATACTCGTGTATAAGCCGACCCGTGTATAAGCCGACCCCCCTACTTTTGCCCCCAAAACCTGGGAAAATCTATAGACTCGTGTATAAGCCGAGGGTGGACCCTAGCACAAGTATACAGCCCCCAGCAGTGTGGTATACACCAGTCCCAGAGGTAGATACAGCAGCCCCAGTGGTAGTATACACGCAGCCCCAGTAGTATATACAGCCCCAGTGGTATATACAGCCCCAGTGGTAGTATAGACGCAGCCCTAGTAGTATATACAGCCCCAGTGGTAGTATATACAGCCCCAGTGGTAGTATACAGGGCCCCAGCAGTATATACAGCCCCAGTGGTTTATACAGCCCCAGTGGTAGTATACAGGGCCCCAGAGGTATATACAGCCCCAGTGGTAGTATATACAGCCCCAGTGGTAGTATATACAGCCCCAGTGGTAGTATACAGGGCCCCAGCAGTATATACAGCCCCAGTGGTTTATACAGCCCCAGTGGTAGTATACAGGGCCCCAGAGGTATATACAGCCCCAGTGGTAGTATATACAGCCCCAGTGGTAGTATATACAGCCCCAGTGGTAGTATACAGGGCCCCAGCAGTATATACAGCCCCAGTGGTTTATACAGCCCCAGTGGTAGTATATACAGCCCCAGTGGTAGTATACAGGGCCCCAGAGGTATATAGCAGCCCCAGCGGTAGTATACAGGCAGCCCCAGTAATGCAGGGCCCCCCCAGCGTCTCTCCGGTCACCTGTAAAGGAAACTATACTTATCACAGTGCTCTGTCCGCGCCCGCTCGCACCCGCTCGCAGCTGCCGTCCGCGATCCTCCATCTTGCGTCTTCTTCCTGTTTCCTGTGCTCGTCGCAGGGAATGACGTCATTGCCCGCGACGAGCACAGAAACAGGAAGAAGACGCAAGATGGAGGATCGCGGTCGGCATCTGCGAGCGGGCGCGGACAGCGGGCGCGGACAGCGGCACTGTGATAAGTATAGTTTCCTTTACAGGTGACCGGAGAGACGCTGGGGGGGCCCTGCATTACTGGGGATGCGGGGGCTGCTGTATACCGATGTATACATCGGTATGTACTGATGTATACATCGGTATACAGCACTGACTCGCGTATAAGCCGAGGGGGGTACTTTTCAGCCCAATTTTTGGGCTGAAAAACTCGGCTTATACGCGAGTATATACGGTAACTATTATGCTGCGAGACAGTCTCTCTCCTCCAAGGTGTAGACTGAAATGTAAGTGTATAAATGCTTTTTGTTCACCTTTACCATTACACTATGAGCTCAGACAGCAATGATAAGACGAGTACTACAAAGATGTGATAGCTGGGGGCATAAACCACCTAACAGGTTTCCTTTAAAACAGGATCGGAGGGCATTTTTGCCTTCAGTTTCTGCACGTCTGGGACTGTCAGGTTGTGTCCGATGCATGCTGCAAAACACCGGGCACAACCTGACAGCCAAAAATCGTGGTGTAAAGCTGGCCTAAGTAAAAAGGTAAAAAGAGTAAAAACAATTGTAAAAATATAATCACAAAATAAAAACATGGAATTAAGAGTGCTATATAAAGTAATGATTTTATTTTTATTATTATTATAAAACAAAATATATAATAATATAATAGTATTAATAATATAATAACATAAAAATATAATTCCTACATATATGTATAAGAGATTAGTTCCACCTGTGGCTCAGGCACTGGCCTCGCCTTGGCCTTAAATTGAGGTTAATAGAAAAAATTGGAATTCGGCTCAATAGAAATGAATTTTCATTTTTTCTGTTTCTTTTTTCTTTTTTACTTTTCAATAAAATAGTGCATACAAAAGAAAAAATTACATGGTCGATATGACCTAGTCAACGCATTTTGACTGCATTAAGCAGTCTTAGTCATGAGAAAGACTGCTTAGTGCAGTTGAAGCACGTCGAACATGTATTTTTTTTTCTTTTGTATGCACTATTTTATTGAAAAATAGAAAAGACTAAAAGAAAATCTATTCCTGTTGAGCCAGATTTCAATTTTTTCTATTAACCTTAATACATATGTATATTTATGCAACAAAAAAAGACAAAAATGTACACATATTTTGAAATGGCGGGTACAGAAATGTGAAATCTATAAAACTGTCATAATAAATTTAACACCTTCAGTGAACACCATAAAAAATAAATAAAAATGTGACAAAAAGAAAAATTCTTTTTCACCATACTGTAAAGAATAGAATAAATGTGATCAAAAAGTTGCATGTAAATAAAAATGGTATTGCTGAGAATGTCACCTTTTCTAGCAAAAAATAAGCCACTATAAAGCTCTGTTAGTGGGGGAAATGCATTTTTTTTTATCTATAAAATAATATTTATGGTGTGAAAAGGGCAAAACATCATACAGTATATATAGATACTGTATATAAATATCTATACATGTGTGTATGCAAATTGTCACTTAAGTTGACAAACTCTAATGACACCAATAAAGTTAACAATCCTAAAAGTCATAATTGACTCTTTAACAAGCCTTTTAATATGACCAAGGATTTGTGCCAGATCAGAACCCCAAACTACCGACGCTGCGTTTCGGGTTGATTGCCCCTCATCAGAGCAGTGTGTGGGATATTCTGATCTGGCTGTATGAGAGGCTAAAACAAGGTCTGGGGGAACAGCTATTCTCATTGCGGAGAGTGTTCTTCCAGCCGCCAGATGAGGAGGTTTTAAGCCGTAATGCTCCTCTGGGAAATTGCATATGCAAATTGTCACTTAAGTAGACAAACTCTAATGCCACAATAATGGTAGCAATCCTGAAATATATGTATATATATCTATATATATATATATATATATATATATATATATATATGGTATTGCTGCAATCAAACTAACCCAAGTAATAAAGCCGTCTTCTCACTTTTCCGAAAAATGAAGTAGCATAAACAAATGAAAAAAATACAGTTCCTGAATTGCTGTTTCTTTTCGATTCTGCTTCACAAAAAGCAGAATAGAAAGTGATTGGCACAAAATGGTGCCATTACAAATTCATCCCATGGAAACCAAGCCCTCACATGACTCTGTCAGACAGAAATAAATAACAAAAACTATAACAATTCAAATTTGGTCATGCAAAAAAACCCTTTATTTAAAAAAAAATGCATTTTTAAGTGTGATAATAGCAAAGCCTGAAAAAAAATGTAATCGTACCGGCCTGAGAAATAGAGCCACTTGATCAAATATACTGCAAGCTGATCAGCATAAAAATTAGTAATAAAGCCAATTTTTCAACTGCTGTTGATTTTTTTTATTCTGCCCTCAAACAGTAAGGCTCGGCCCAGATTTATCCTACACTCTACGATGAGCGCTTACACCAAGGGTTTTGTGTAAATCTATGAAAAACTGGATTCAGACAAAATTCCCAAAGAAGAATTCCCTGTATTGAGGCATAGAGGATCACTTTAAACTCCTATCTGGCCTGTGGTCCGGCAGTGTCCGTCATTTTACGCATCTTTTTAGGTGTATAGAAAAGTTTGGTCATCAGCAGTTTTGTGCAAAAAAGAAGGACACTGCTGAACAGAGGCCAAACAGAGGCAAGGCAGAGTCTAGAGTAACTCTGCTGCCTCATTAGAGTGAATGGATCCAATGGGGGTTTCATCTGAATCATGTATTTTGGAGATGTAGATGGAACTGATTCAAAATGTTCTGTATCCCAAATTACCACCAATGTCATTCAACCTACAAAACAACAAGTCCCCACTCAGGTCCATCATATGTTAATGGAAATCTATGAGGCATCTATGTTACTGATAAGACAAAGGTTCTTGAAAAACATGATAGCTCCCCCAAAAAGATAACCAGCACAATCTGCACTCACAAGGTCATATGTTCTTGTCCTTTCTGTTCATCACATTCTGTCTAAACCACAGTTAACGTCGATATGTTTGGAATTGTTGTAGTGAGGAGAATCTGCTAAGTATTTGGGATATCTGTATCCAGTAATAAAAACTGTAAAGAAAAAATAAAGCCAGCTCACCCAAATGGCAGATTTCGTCTCAGGCGCAATCATCTGCCAGAGATTCGCAAGGAGATGAGGGAGGCACACCCTCCTACAGTCGCTTGGAAGTAGAGCAAGTATAATCCAGTAGAGGAGCCCTTAGTTTGGCATGTTTAAAATCCTTGATTTTTCAGACTTCATTAAAAAAGCATCATTCTTATATGAACCGAGTTTGTAAATGCAGTGGGAACTTTAAGGCAGTGTAGAGGACACAGTCGTCAAGGAACAGACAACGCATTTCAACCATACAGGTCTTCTTTTAGGTCTCACCAACTGTATTCTCTACACTGCCTTAAAGTTCCCACTGCATTTACAAACTTGATAATGTAATAATGTTGCTTTTTTAATGAAATCTGAAAAATAAAGGATTTTAAACATGCCATACTAAGGGCTCCTCCGCTGGATTATATATACTTCCAAGTAATAAAAACTGGCACAATGTACAGGCACTGCAATGCACTGGGCACTACAAAGGCTTATTTGAATTTTTTTTAACTATGCAACATTCACTGCTTTTGACCCAATGGGTGTTTTCCAGAGACAAAATTATCACTACATAATGTGCTAATTTGAGGGAGTTTCTGCTGTTCTGGCATTTAGGGGCTCTGCAAATAGAGTCTGCAAATTATTCTAGGAAAATCAAATGACACTCCCTCTATGCTGAGCCCTGTGGTATAGCCAAACATAACTGCGCAGTCATATAAGGGGTGTTTTCAAATTCAGGAGAAATTGTGTAACACATTATGGCACATTTTTTAACTATTCCCCTTGTGAAAATTGGAAATATGGGGTTAAAATGACATTTTAATAGTAAAAACATCATTTTTTTTCTTCAACAGCCAATGTTGTGACACACCTATGTTGTCAATCTGCTCACTGCACCCCTAGGTGAATTCATTGAGACGTACAGTTTGCAAAATGGGGTCACTTGTGGGGGATTTCTGTTTTCTGGCACATCAGGGCCTTTGCAAATGTAACATGGCATCAGCAAACTATTCCAGCAAATTCTGTAGTCCAATATGGCACCCCTTCCCTTCTCAGCTTTGCACTGTACCTCAAAAGTAATTCCTGATTACATGAAGGGCATTGGCCCACTCTGGAAAAATTACACAACATACTGTGAGGTCCATTTTCTTCTTATTAGCTTTTATAAAAATTAAAAACTTGTGGCTAAATAAAGTGTAATGATTCTTTCTTCACTGCCCAATGGTAGAAAGTTCAGTGACACACCTGTGGTTTCAATATGCTCACTGCATCACTAGATGAATTCATTGACGGGTGTAGTTTGTAAAATGGGGTCACATGTGGAGGGTCTGCTTTTCTGGCATGATGGGAGCCATGCCAATGTGATATGGCATCCACAAACCATTCAAACTAAACCCTAACTCCAATATGGAGCTCCTTCTCTTCTGACTAGTGATGGGCGAGTCCTAAATTACTCGGAATCGCTTGACTCTAGCGAGTCCGAGCCCGGGACTCGCTACTCATTGCGAGTCTAGCGAGTCCAATGTTAATGAATGGGGAAGCGAGTAATAGCGAGTAATGTGCTATTTACAAATCGCAGATGTCTCGGAAAGCGCTCGCATTGCCGTTTTGGAAACCCCACTCGCAACAGTTTTTTGCTGCTGTGTCCGTGTCTGTGGTTTTTATCCAAATTATATGATAACAAGAGAACAAGAGACAGGGTTTAATAGGGATATTGTCCCATCCCTGTCTGTAATGTGTGTTTTATAGACACTAGGTGTGGGAGAACACTTTTTTGTTATTTTAACAAATATTTATTAAAGGTTATATTTTAAAAGTGCACCTTAAAGCTGGGTTCACATATGCGGGACCCCTCCACAGCGTTCTGCAGAAGGGTCCGCAATGTGACTGCAGCGGCCGCGAGCTCCTATCTTTATAATGGAAGCGCACGGTGCTGCGCTTGACAGCGCAGGACCGTGCGCACCCATTCACTCCCATATGTGATCTGTGCGCAGGCGGATGCCTGCGCACAGATCACACAGTCTCGTCCGCACCAGGGACGCGACATGTTGCGTCACTGGTGCGGGCGGGAGTGTGTGATTTGTGCGCAGGCATCCGCCTGCGCACAGATCACATATGGGAGTGAATGGGTGTGCACGGTCCTGCGCTGTCAAGCGCAGCACCGTGTGTCCCTATTCTAAACATAGGGGCTTGCACTGGCTGCGCACACATGGCGATTCCCCTCCGCAGAACCCTGCGGAGGGGAACGCCCGTGTGAAGGCAGCCTAAGTAAGAAATGTGTCTGTGTCTGTGTAGCAGCACACTAGTCCCTGCAAAAATTATTAAGTGCGCACAAGTAGTCGCACAAGTAGGTGGCGTACGCGCTATTTGCAGCTAGGAGAGCAGCAACGCACTGGTCTGCCACAGAGAAAAGAAAACTGAAGGGGTTATTATGACTCAAAATCTATCAGGTGCAAAAAAATAGGAAATAGTACCTCAGCTAAGCCTCTGACTTCAGCTATTAGGACAGCTGAGTGAGTAAGCTAAGCTATGAGGTCGGTCCTGTGTGCACTGTAAGGCTGCACCTCCCTGCCTGCCTGCCTGCCTACAGTCCTCTACACAGTACTCCTCTGTCCTCCTAGTAGCTCTCAGAAGAGCTGTTTGGGTTAAATATAAGGAATTTTTAAGTTTACCTACACTGACTGACACTCCCTATGATCTGCTCCAGCATCTACCTCACCCTGCACTAGGCTCAGATCTTCACAGGAATATGGAGAAAATGGCTGTGGCAAGGCTTATATACAGCCTCGCCTCTCATACATGACATAGGCATCACGATGGACAGAAGCCAATCATAGTCCTGCCACAACCAACATGGCTGTGGCATTACTGAATATGATTGGCTAACATGCTTGTCCATCTTCACAAGTTTTCTGACCTAACACGCTAGGCTGTCTCGGAAGCTTTGTCGGAACATAACAGATTCTGTATTCGCGAGTCCCGAATACAGTATACAGGACTCGGATTCGTAGACTCGCTCAGACTCACTCAGACTCGCTGCTGACAGCGGGTATCCGTGAAGCGGTGCGATTGTTTAAACGATATGGGGAGATTCAAGCTACATAGCGATGTGATATAGCGAGTCTAGCGAGTGAGAAAAAGTAAACTCTGACAAAACTAGGATTGCCATTGACTTGCATTGGACTCGTTACTGTGCGAGTAATCGCTGGGAAACTCGCAGAGTACCGAGTCCTGCGAGTCCCTTACTAATCGCCGAGTAACGAGTCCTAGCGAGTAGACTCGCCCATCCCTACTTCTGACCAGAGAAATGTGCCTCTGGACAAATTGTGTAACAAATATTTTGGTCCAGTTTTGCCAATTACCCTTTTTTTGAAAATTTAAACTTTAAGTCCAAAGTAAAATTTTAGTGGAAAAATTGTAATTTTTAAAATTTTCACATACCAAAGTTATACAATTCTATGAAGCACCCGAGGGTTAAAATAGTCCACTACTTCCCGAGATTAATTCCTTGAGGGATGTAGCTTCCAAAATGGGTTCACTTGTGGGAGTATATACTGTATACTGGAGCTCTTCAAATGTGACAGTGTGTCCACAATCTATCCCAGTCAAAATACATATTGAGTTCCTTCCCTTGCAAGCATTGTCATGCCCTAAACAGTAGTTTTCCACCAGATATGGAATATCGGTGTATACAGCAAATTGTACAGTGCATTTTCTCCTGGTACCCTTGTAAAAGTACAAAATCTTGGGCCAACACAATGTTTTTATAGGAAAAATGAGATTTTTTTATTTTCACAGCTTAACATTATAAAATTCTGTGAAGCACCTTGGATTTCCAGGTCTTCACTACACATCTAGATAAGTTTCTTGGGAGGACTAGTTTCCAAAATGTGGTTACTTGTGGGGGATTTCCACTATGTAGGCACATCTATCAGGGGCTCTTCAAATGTGACATGGCATCCTCTAAAGATTTCAGCCAATTTTCCATTCCGAAAGTCAGATGGTGCTCCTTCTCTTCCTAAACAGTAGTTTTCCATCACATACAGGTTATTGGCATACTCAGGAGAAAACCAACTGCACAAATGGTTTAAATCATATGATATGCAACATATACCGTGTTTCCCCGGATATAAGACAGTGTCTTATATTAATTTTACCTCCAAAAGTCCCACCATGTCTTATTTTCGGGATATGGCTTATATTAGAAAAAAAAATGACGATTTTTTTTTTACCAAAAATGTAACATTTATTAACACCTCAGCAGAGGGTAACAGCCCCCAGCACAGTACCGTTAAAAACTGCAATTTCCGCCCTTTCGCCGCACAGCAGACTTGCGGCACACTTGCGGCGCAATCACGTCAAGTCCCCATGCAATGTATGGGGCACTTGCGGCGACGTGCGGCAAATGTGCAGCAAAGGTGTGGCAACCACACCTCGCCGCAAGTGCCCAATAGATTGCATGGGGACTTGCCGCGATTGTGCCGCAAGTGTGCCGCAAGTTAAGGAAACATTACGGTACATTTTGAGATTACCTTACTTTGTAATGGTGGCTTTCCCTTATGGATTCCTCCACGGTGCAGGGTGCTGGTGTGGTTGTTTCGTTTTGCAGGAGCTTCTGGGCAATGAGCTCTCGAGCTGCTGAGCCAATCAGCACTCGAGATGCTGGGGAGCCGCTGGGCCAATCAGAGCTCCTGCCGGGGCAGCAGTGACGGCTGGGCGGGTGGCACACATAAAGTTAACCCTATGCACTCGGGGCCACCAGCGGGAGGACAGTGGGGACAGCAGGGACAGAGGGGACCAAGGCAGCGGCGATGCATACAGTAAAAAAGGTACCCTGTCTTATATTTTTCCCATGGACAGTTTACCATGTCCTATTTTCGGGGTATGGCTTATATTAGCCGGCCCCCCCCCATGGCTTATGGGGGGGGGGGCTTATTTTCAGGGAAACACGGTAAGTCACTTAAAAATGGGTCTGTAGGCTTTAAAGCACCACTCCAGCTTTTTTTTTAGTTTTTTTCAGTGCTGAAGTGGTGCTTTTACTCTAAATCCTCAGCTCCTTCTCTTATACTCAACTTCCAGCATCTTCACCTTTTAGTGAAGATGTTCTGGTGCAGTGGCACTATCTTGTGAACACAATTTCTAATGGTCTGGAGGTCAGAAGTGGTCCCAAGAGCTCAATGCTATGAGAGCCAGTACAAGGCAATCATTTCTTACCAGTGACTCTGCAAAAATTCAAATTGTCACCCTTATTCATTCTCGTCTGGATTACTGCAATGCTCTACTGACTGGTTTCCCACTTATTAAACTCTCTCCTCTCCAATCCATCCTGAATGCAGCAGCCAGGATTATATTCCTCTCTAAGCGCTTCACTGATGCCTCTATCCTGTGCCAGTCATTACAATGGGTGCCCATCTACTACAGAACATAAAATGATCAATGTGACCCACAAAGCCCTCCATAGTTCTGCACCACCCTATATCTCCTCCCTCATCTCTGTCTTTCACCCTACACGTTCCCCTCCTTTCCGCAAGTGACCTAAGACTGACATCATCTACAATTCGAACCTCCCACTCCCATCTCCAGGACTTCTCACGAGCTGCACCAATTCTTTGGAACAGATTATCAAGAACAATTCAATTAATTCCAAATATCCACAGCTTTAAGCGAGTTTTAAAAACACATCTCTTTAGACTATCCTACCACCTCACCTCATCTATGTAACTATTCCCATTCTGTCCTTCTCCAAATCTGGCCTCTTGTATCATTTTTCTACACCCCCATGCATGTTATAGCTCTTTATCTATACTGTACTGATCCTGGCTGGTTAATGATTCATGCAGCATTATGTGAATCCCCTATGTCTTATATTGATAGCTGGACCATTATATGACAGCATTTGTTACTATTACTTTTTGTGTCTTCCCTATTTCCTCATAGATTGTAAGCTTGCAAGCAGGAACCTCACTCCTTATGGGCTCAGTGATGTATTTATTTATTTTTTGTCTCATATGCTCTGTACTGTATTATATTTGTATTGTCTCATATTGTATTGTATTTTATCTTATTATGGTATTGTATTTTATTATATATTATTGTATTGTATCTTATACCCTCTGAATTGTAAAGTGCTGTAGAACATGTTGGCGCTATATAAATAAAAAATATTATTATATTATTAATCATAAACTTCCATCGAAGAGTGATGTCTAGCTCACTCCACGAAACACTGCAGGATCCACAAGGTCACAAACTGCTGGAGTCCAATGGGAGCTGCAACGATGGAATCTGAAAGCGCCATAGAGTGAATATAAAGGCTATGTTACACGTGGCGACTTCGCCCCTACGTCGCCTCATGTAAAGGGACAATGTCGGCGCCGACAGGAGGTCCCCTGGTTTTAGAGCAGTGCTCTGAAACCAGGCGACCTATCTGGGGCGATGTGTACACATCGCCCCATGTAACCGGCCGCCGGCGACCTGTCAGGTGATGGGAGCCATAGGCTCCCATTGTCCTGCATTGCCGCTGGGGTTTTCAGACACCCCAGCGCGATGCCGCCTGTCAGCTCGCCGGCACGGGCTGGAGATGTCTCCCCATGTAAATCGGGGATGGCGACACTGGCGGGGCACCAAAAACATGCGCGCACCCGCCAGTCACCACCTACATCTTCAGCCCCGTCGCCAGGTGTGACGGGGCCTTAAGAGTAGGGGCATGAAACTACATTACCCCCTTCACAAAACAGGACATACCTGTATGTCCTACGTTGACTGCCTCCCTTTAATGCAAACTCACGCACAACCTCAAGTACCATATGTAGCTACGATGGATAGCTGTAGGCTTCAAATTGATCTAGTAAGTGATTTTTGGAATAAAATAAATGCTGGGATTTTATAGTCACCAAATATATGTTAAATAAATGGGTAGATTAATCTAGACCAAAGTCACAGTCACTTTCTCCTATAAAGGCTAATAAATAAAAGTTTAATTAAATATGTATAAAATGTACGGTATATTAAAAATAAAAAGGAAATATTTCACATAGTTTTCTACAAAATATGGATTTTAAATTATTTTTTTTATAGACTGAATTGTTTCTTCTCAGTACCCTATATGTACTTTTCTAAGTGGATCTCAGCTGTGTTGTCTTAACTCTCAGTCTCTTGGGATGAAATAGACAGCAGATGGGATTAGGGCAGAGGGTTGATGCATATGACAGCAAACGGTTCCTTTAGACTGGGTAGAAGCTGTGAGCATTAGGAAGCGACTCTTCCCCCTGAGAACCAACTTGCCACTGAAGAAAGTTGAAAACAAGCCCTTTGAGAAGCATTATTAAAATAGTAAAAAAATTGCATTGTGCAGATGATGTGCTGCTGTGTGTTTATTTGGATGCTAATCGGTTTGGCATCAGGGATCTGTGCGGCAGTCCTGCTACTCCCTTATGTGATTTAGTTCATTTATTGACAATCTTTGTGAAAAGAAATTAAAAATCATCTCTAATACGCCTATAAAAAACAAGGTGATGTTATCAAAAGTCTGACAATAATAAATGATAAACGCCAAGCATTGACTATTATTGCATTCTGAATCGTGAAGTCCAAGATCTAACAATAAAATGTAAAATAAAATAGTGAAATTTACAATTAGAAATGAATAATGGTCAATGTGCACAATGCAGAGTCTACGGATTCTAAACATCACAAGCCGAATCTTTTACTTTTGCCAATTTTTTATATTTTTTATTATCACATTAAATCGTTTGTGTATCAGTTATTTCTAACAAAAAAAGAATTTCATTACTTAAATGATTGCATTTGGTTTTATTGTCCATGTAAGGAATTTTACTTTACAAAACAATCAGTTCTATTAGATTACATCACTTATTATACCCTGTATTATAAAAAAAAAACAAGCAATAGAAATACTTTATTGAGGTTCAATACAAATATAGTACAATAGCATTGACATATTTTTAGTTTGTGCTTCATTTAAAGACCTCGTCAAAAAAGGCCGATCACTTCCATTCTTTCTATGCAAAGTAAATACAGACTCAACAATGATTAGGTAGTCAAAAGTTAGTAATTTTCTGTGATTCACTAAATAGAATTTACTAAGAGGTACTATCATTGACCAATACTTGAGACTCATGAATATAACAAGTATAAATACGGCTTTAAAGGGAATCTGTCAAGAGTAAGAATGAGCGAGCAGTAAGCTATTCAGGTACTGGTAGCTCTAACCGAATACTATAAACTGTTTCAGTATTTGGATCCAAGTGAGTTCCCCATTGGATTCATTACTCATTCAAAGTATTCAATTAGCGCTATCCGATCCCGAATATCTTACTACTCGCTCATCACTAGCCAAGAGGCATTGGCTACCACTTCATTATGTAAGGCAGATTGTACCAATGTATCACTTACTATGTTTCCTGCTGAAGTTTTGATCTGCTGCAGATTTACAAGTCCTCTAAATGCTGAGCTCTGTATAAGCCCACCCACATCACCGATTAACCTCTTTCTGAGTATACTATGGATAGGCAAAAAGCTGCAAATCGGTGTTGAGCGTGAGGTTATACAGAGCTCAAGAATCTAGAGAACTACATAACAGCAGGTTACTAGTTGTCTAGAGATGATCTCCTGGTGATAAAACAATTAGTTCATGAAAACTACAGCAAACAGTCACACGTCGCTGTGATCATAGTCTATATACTTTCTGCTGCTCATAGAGTGGATATTAAAAACCTATTAACAGATTCCCTTTAAATGGGGAGAGGTAATCCTTTAAAAGAAATGTGGAAGTAGCACATGGTTTTATAGAGAGAAAACAGCATTTTACGGAGTTGTCTGATACCTGTAATGCCCCTATCTTTAAGCAGAAACTACTTTTGACGCTTACTTTACTATAAAATTCTGTATCCTTCTCCCATTCCCTCTAAGTGAGTTTTTATTTATCTTACTGATGGTGGCATTGCATTAAAGGTAAACTTGAAAAGGGACAACAAAAGGAGGATAGCCCTCCAGTCATTTTTATGCAGCTTCTATCCCCCTTTCCGAATCAGGACATTATCATGGGGCAGAAATATGTGAAGCTCATTTCAACTGAATATGTAGTGCTCTGAAATAAAAATAAGCAATCCGAAAATATATATTTCTCTACTTTAAAAGAATGAAAAGTCAAAGGTGAAGAGTGTGGTGTATTTATTGAAGTAATCAGAACCCTAAGAAAACAGTCAAAAACACTTTGTGTGATGTCTCGGTTCACGTAGGAGCCTGTGTCTAGTATATATTGCATGTATACAAGAGCTAGAATTTTCTTAGATACAACCACTGAGTTATCTCCTTATTGTGGAAGCAATGTTAACACATCTAGCAAGGAGAAAGGCTAATCAAAGAATTAAAGTGGGATGTAGATACTAAGTAAAAAAAATGGTCAATGGTCCTTAATTGACAGGCCCGTAGGAGGACTCAGGAGTGAGATCTATAAAGTATTTCTAAAAAATTATATCTGTCCAAAAGAGAAGGTGGAATGAGTCAGTGAGGCATCCAGTCCAAATTGGATGGGGTAATAGTCCTAACTCAAAACAGGATGAAGCCATATTTATTATGTCCAGGCCTCCATGGAGTAGGATCCAAAAGAAATGTGTATGTCCTTTGGACCTTCCCCTGCCTGCTGATGACATCAGTATAATTATATTTCCTTCCCTCTTCTAGGATAACACATTTCTTTTGGGCAAACAAACATTGAGAGACTTAACTTTAACACTTAGTCTTCAAAGACAACTTTCTTTATATATCTTGGCAGCGGTGTAACTAGACTTCATGGCGCCCGGGGCAAAGATCTATTCTGGCGCCCCCCCCCAGTGGGTTAGCCGTCAGCTTTCAGCCCCGCCGCCCCTGCAGCCTTGGTGTTGAGGAGCGGGGGGTGGGGGGGAGGTGCTGTCAGTCTCAGTGGGCCCACTTAACACATGCTGGATATATATATATATATATAACACAGTATATATATATATATATATATTCATGTGTATAACAGGCTGTGGACCACAAGATTACTATTATACTGTGCCCCCGGAATGCCATCATACTGCCATTCTATGCCCCAGGTTCAGCCTGCACCACCTCCACACACTGACCTCTGAGGCGGTGCTGGGCTCCGGTGTATGCGGTGCCGATGTCTGGCTGTGGAGCACAGAGGAGAGGAGATGAGGATGGGCGACGAGTCTCTTCTGTGCGTTCCACACACCGCCCACAGGAAGAGGAAGTGAGGGGGCGGAACGGGGACCCTCTTCTATGCGGTCCACAGTGTGGAACGCCCGCAGCAGTGGAAGTGACAGCCCGGAAGCGGGGGCGGAGCGGAGGCTGGCAGCCGGCGGCCGCAAACAATGAAGTGTGCACCATACCGCGCCGGTAAGAGATAATAAATAATACCGGCGCGGGGCGGGCTTTGTTTGAGGAGCGGGGGGGGGCTGTGGGGTGCCGCCGGCGCCCCCCTCTGAGTTGCGCCCAGGGCAAAGGATCCGGCTGCACCCCCCTAGATACGCCCCTGTATCTTGGGGAACAATTCATGAGGATGTTTTTTCTACTTTTCTGCCATAAATAACCTTTAAATGTAAAAAAAAATTGCACAACTTCAATTTGTGTAAAAATCTTGTTATGTCAGGTGCTTCACAATGGTTTCACCAGCTCAGCCAAGTGTGCGGTGATGAGGCAGGGAGGGCTGTGAAAAAGCCCACCTGATGAACTGATGAAAAGTTCTGGCGTACATAACTCCAGAAATGTAACATTACTAGTGAACGTGCACGTAGGGGCATATTAATTGTATGATGCACCACGTTCAGCAAAAGGGGTTGTCCAACTAGTCCAGGCCCTTATTACTCACCATATTTCCCCCATTTTAAAAAGTACCTATAGTGTGGTCATCATTCCAGTGATGTAGGCGCCTGCTCTCCCAGGGCTTACATGACATTGTTATGTTATGAGAGCCCTGCAGCAAATCAGTGGCAGCTCGCTTCTTACTTCTTTCAGACGAAGCTGAATACTGGAAGAAGTGGGAATGTGTTTTTACTCTATAACTCCCTCTTCATGCCAGTTATGTTTGGAGGGTGTTTGAGGAACGTTGTCACTGTCTGAAGCCGTGGGAAATCTGGTGCCGCCATCACTGGAATAGCATCTGCACCAGAAGTGAATATAGGCTAATATTTTATCTGCATGAACTATGGTGATTGAGAAAGGATTGTCTAATTAGTGGTCAATGCCTTTTAAGTGGCTTGTGCCTCCTAATGAATTACTCCAGCACAATCATCATTAAGACTGGCATGCACAACACTAGTCTTAATGAATTGGGCCTTTAAAGAGCATTTTCTCTGCAAGATAGTCATGACCGAACATTGTTAAATATCCTAATTTCATGGTTATTCTACGAAGTAAACAGGCTCACAATCACCCAATGAATTATCAAAATGCTTGATCATTGGGTGATAGGATCTTTTGTGCAGCACAGGACAATGCACCACTGGGAATAAGTGGAAACTGTAGATCACTCGGTACGCATTGTTTGCTTTGGTCTACCTGTGTAAATGACCATTGATCAGTAAAGGTTTTCCAGTTGGAGGTCATTTTGCGTCACCAGTCAGTATGTGTTAACAAGCCTTTAGTTCTTAAGTTTGTGGAGGACGTTAAAGTTTACCTATTACCTATTATTCACATTGTACTTACGGTATTTGTGTTACTTGCTATTTGCTTTTCTGGTTTGTATACATTCGTGGATTGACTTGTGTTAGTAAAAAAAGTTTTCAATACAGTGTCTTTGACTACATTCAGTTGTACAGATTGCAGCCATATGTGCTATCATTTTTTTAGCGCTTGTTTACAATTTTCGGCTTGCCGTTAGCTCTTTTCTGTGAGGTTTCCGCTGCCTTTTGACAGCCAGGAAAGCAGATCAAACTATCCTCTTCTATCCAATAAAATATAAAAAAAGATACCTGATTGAAATCTGACAGACCCATTATAACTTAATGAGGGAATAAAACTGTTCAGAACAAATCATGAGAGATATGTCATATCCATCACAGATCCTGGAAAATTGGAAGCAATCACTAGAGTGTGAACATACCTACAGTGTCTTCTAAGGTTTACAGTATGGCAAACCCTAAAAATGGAAGAGCAGCCATGGAAGTAGAATAGTTTTAAAGTGAACAGTAACAAATTACCATTATTATTATTATTAACATCATCCGTGGCAATAATTATATGACGTGGAAATATCTGTATTGTTCTGTTTCCTAGGTATTGTTTGAGGTCTACTAAACTTTCGTAGCTTCATTGTTACACTAAAGGGACATTGGGGCAAGCCTTCATCTCTGGTGATAAGCAACTGCTGTGGATTTCTCTAGTCACTCTGATCACTTTGTAAATCTCTTTTCTTTCCCATAGAGAATGAAATACCGAGCTGTTTACTAAATCTGCACCTGAAAGAAAGCCCTGCTGACCAGAATATCACATATTGCATCTCAGTGGGAAAATGGTAATGCATTTCAACTACTTCTGCCTTAAATGTAACGTATTATAATGATACTAGTATTCATACATATATATATATACAGTTGTGGCCAAAAGTATTGACACCCCTGCAATTCTGTCAGATAATACTCAGCTTCTTCCTGAAAATGATTGCAATCACAAATTCTTTGGTATTATTATCTTCATTTAATTTGTCTTCAATAAAAAAACACAAAAGAGAATGAAGCAAAAAGCAAAACATTGATCATTTCACACAAAACTCCAAAATGGGCCAGACAAAAGTATTGGCACCCTCAGCCTAATACTTGGTTGCACAATCTTTAGCCAAAATAACTGCGATGAACCGCTTCTGGTAACCATCAATGAGTTTCTTACAATGCTCTGCTGGAATTTTAGACCATTCTTCTTTGGCAAACTGCTCCAGGTCCCTGATATTTGAAGGTGCCTTCTCCAAACTGCCATTTTTGGCTCTCTCCCAGCTGTTCTATGGGATTCAAGTCTGGACTCATTGCTGTCCACCTTAGAAGTCTCCAGTGATTTCTCTCAAACCATTTTCTAGTGCTTTTTGAAGTGTGTTTTGGGTCATTGTCCTGCTGGAAGACCCATGACCTCTGAGGGAGACCCAGCTTTTTCACACTGGGCCCTATATTATGCTGCAAAATTTGTTAGTAGTCTTCAGACTTCATAATGCCATGTACACGGTCAAGCAGTCCAGTGCCAGAGGCAGCAATTCCAAAACATCAGGGAACCTCCATCATGTTTGACTGTAGGGACCGTGTTCTTTTCTTTGAATGCCTCTTTTATTTCTCCTGTAAACTCTATGTTGATGCCTTTGCCCAAAAAGCTCTACTCTTGTCTCATCTGACCAGAAAACATTCTTCCAAAAAGTTTTAGGCTTTCTCAGGTAAGTTTTGGCAAACTCCAGCCTGGCTTTTTTATGTCTCGGGGTAAGAAGTGGGGTCTTCCTGGGTATTCTACCATACAGTCCCTTTTCATTCCGACGCCAATGGATAGTACAGGTTGACACTGTTGTACCCTTGGACTGCAAGGCAGCTTGAACTTGTTTGGATGCTAATCGAGGTTCTCTATCCACCGTCCCCACAATCTTGCGTTGAAATCTCTCATCAATTTTTCTTTTCCGTCCACATCTAGGGAGGTTAGCCACAGTGCCATGGGTTTTAAACTTCTTGATGACACAGCGCATGGTAGACACAGGAACATTCAGGTCTTTGCAGATGGACTTGTAGCCTTGAGATTGCTCATACTTTCTCACAATTTGGTTTCTCAAGTCCTCAGACAGTTCTTTGGTCTTCTTTCTTTTCTCCATGCTCAATGTGGTACACACAAGGACACAAGACAGAGGTTGAGTCAACTTTAATCCATGTCATCTGGCTGCAAGTGTGATTTAGTTATTGCCAACACCTGTTAGGTGCCACAGGTAAGTTACAGGTGCTGTTAATTACACAAATTAGAGAAGCATCATATGATTTTTCTAACAGTGCCAATACTTTTGTCCACCCCCTTTTTTATGTTTGGTGTGGAATTAGATCCAATTTGGCTTTAGGACAATTCTTTTTGTGTTTTTTCATTGAAGACAAATTAAATGAAGATAATAATACCAAAGAATTTGTGATTGCAATCATTTTCAGGAAGAAACTGAGAATTATCTGACAGAATTGCAGGGGTGTCAATACTTTTGGCCACAACTCTATCTATCTATCTATCTAGATGAAAAATGAAAGGCAGCACTTCCTTCATAAGATCCAAAAGGGTTTTATTAGCCTAGGGCTGCAACGTTTCGGCTCCTTGCCTTTGTCAAGCAGTGACTGCTTGACAAAGGCAAGGAGCCGAAACGTTGCAGTCCTAGGGCTAATAAAACCTTTTGGATCTTATGAAGGAAGTGCTGCCTTTCATTTTCATCTATCTAAATCACCAGTGGAATGGTAGGAGGGCTTTGCACCCGACGGTGAAGTATTGTGCTGTTTCGTTTTTGACTTTTTATCTATCTATCTATCTATCTATCTATCTATCTATCTATCTATCTATCTATCTATTTATCTATCTATCTATCTCTCCATCTATTCGTCCATCCATCTAACCATTCATGTAACTATGTAACTATCTAGCTAACCATTCATGTATCTATCTATCTATCTATCTATCTAACTCTCCATCTGTATTTCTCTCTATCTACTTTTAGCCTACAATATGCTTTTTTGCCACTTTAGAAATGCTTTATTAATACAGCAGTAGTTAGCAACTGATTCTTTCACTTCTTTGCCCTACAATGTCTTCGTGATACTCACTAATAGAAATACTTGGCACACATTTGTTACCTGGGGGAATAATAGAATTATTTGTTGAAGTCATTTGGCAAAAGAACGTAAACATATGGTTTTGTTTTACATTTCGCTCTGCCAGTTGTGTAAAGTGGCTTGGAAGCTATACCGTGCCTGTGAAGACAATGTCCACATTTTAAGCTGTCTATGGTGCAGTTATCCAATGTTGCCTATTCTTTGAAGGATTATTACTACAGAGGTGAAATATTAGGACCTGAATGAACTGACTTGTTAGGATCTCTTTGAAGTAAAGGTCTAATTTCCTCAACAGATGGAACATATTTGTTGTGCTACTACTCGGAAAATCGGTTTCACATGGAAACTCAAATAATGTGACCGCAGCATTCATTCAGAATATCATTAATAAAGCAGCAACAAAATCATAGTAACTTATGTATAAATAGAGCACACAAGACTGGATCCAGAAAATAGAATGGTTTAGTAGATACAATTTCAACTGTGCAGCTTTAACCCCTTCACTGCCTGGATATTTTCTGTTTTTATTTTTTTCCTTCTTTCCTTCCAATTTCTTTTAAGATCCATAACTAGTTATTTTTCCATCAATACAGACATATGAGGGCTTGTTCTTTGTGGCACGAGTTGTCATTTTGAATAACTTCATTCATTTACCCATATAGTGTATGGGAAAATGGGAAAAAGTTTCAAGTGCATTGAAATTGCAAAAAAAAGAGCAAATTCCACTATTGTTTTGTGTTTTTTTTTAACTGTGTTAGCTATATGATAAAACTGACATGACATTCTGATTTCTCTGGTGGGTACGAGTCCGTAGATACCAAACATGTGTTATGTTATTTATTAAGTGGTGAAAAAGCATTCAGAAATTTGTCCACCAAACAATTTGCGCTTTTGTCGCCATCTCCAAGACATGTAAAGTTTTAATATTTTAAGAGTTGTGGGTGGGTGAGGGCTTATTTTTTTGCATCTCAAGCTGAAAGTTTTAATCATACCATTTCTGGGTAAATGTGAAGTTTATTGATTGCCTGTTATTGTTTTTTTGTTGCCATGTTGCGGTCACCAAAAAACAGCAGTTTTATCATTTTAATGTTTTTGCCATCACCCAGTTTAACGATCAGGTTTATTTATTTTATATTTTGATAGATCATGCATTTCTGAATGCGGAAATACCAAATATGTGAATTTTTTTGTTTCATTTTAAATGGTGGCAAAGGGGGTTGATTTGAACATTTGTGTTTTTTTTAATTATTTTCATATTTTTAAAACTTTTTTTTCACTTTTTATTGATTTTACAAATCTCATTAGGGGACTTGAAGATTGCACTGTGTGCTTGTTTCAGCTGTACGGAGCCATGCTGATGAGTCATGACAGCAACAGGGATCACCTCAGCCATGACAACTCATCGGCACCCGTGATCATGTCACAGGGCGACGATGGGTGTGGGGAATAGCGTGATTCCCGCAGGCATGTGTTAAATCGCCCTGTCAGGGTTTGACAGTGTGATCTAATGGGTTAACAGGCATGGATGAATCGGAGATTCACCCGCGTCCGTAAGCCGCTCATGTCAGCCACAAAGTGCGGGGAAAGATGTGGGCTTAGAACTGAGCTCACATCAAAGGCCAAGGGCATGTCTGTACCTATGTGCTTGGTTGTGAAGGGGTTAACAATATGATGGAAATTTATAACGTGTTAGGATGGAAAACACCAACTATCCTACTTGCATGCGAGTCTCTCGGACGAGACACTGATCAGTGACCCTGAACGGCCTCTCCCTCTCTGGACGGGAGTGTCAGTTGCTTGCATCACACTCAGGGTCACTGATCCAAGTCTCATCTGGAGACTTGCATGTAAGTAGGATAGTGTGTTTCCAGCCTTAAGAGGGTTGTCTAGGCAAAAAGAAAATTAACTCAGGGGCCTGGATCTGTCAAAAATAAGCTAATTGATGCTCACCTACCGGCACCCACCTAGATCCAGAGTACACTGCTCCATGGTTTGTGCTAATAAAGCAAGCGGAGGCAACTATTTTACCAACAGACAGATCAGTTAAATAAAAATTGATGAAAAATTCATATTTATCTTAAAATGTTACCAATGTATCTATAGCTTGTTACTTGAAAAATCCTTCATAGAGCTTTTTAAATGAAAGAAAAATAAATGTTATGCTGTCAGACGAGTGAGTAGAAAATTTTAATTTAAAAGTGATTTTCTTCTGCAAAAGTAGTAAAAGAAAATTAACTCTATAAAATTGGTAATTACTTTCAATGTATCAACTAATGTTATAAAATATAATATACTGCTTAGTGACAAAAAAAGTGAAAGATTAAAAAAATACTAGTTTTTGTTCATCCAAAATTGAAACAAAAAGTGATCAAAGAGTTGTATGAATCCAAAATGACACTAATGAAGGATCCAGCTTGCAGAATAAACAATAAGCCCTAATGCAATTTTAAAAATTAGGGATCGCTGAGTCTTATGGATTTCAATGAATCGACCTGCCGAACTAAGTTATGTCAGTTAAACTGGATTGTGAACACTGTTAAATAACAAAAAAACGTTAGAATGTATGTTTTTCAATATATGGCAATACGTGAAATAAATATTTTTTTCAAGCAGTGTCTTTATTATACTAAAGAAATAAAACATAATAAACTATAACCTAGTTTAAAAACAAAATGTGTATATACCCTGCAGTAAGCAAGTAATTAGTAATAGTACATTTAACCCCATTACGACCCATGACGGATTTAGCCGTCATGGAAAGATGTCAGTTTCCGCACCATGACGGCTAGGCACGTCATGGTTTTGAACTGTCACTGCTTGTAAACAAATAGTGACAGCTCAATCCTGACAGCTGTCAGTGACAGCCAAGGGTCAGGGGAAGAGGTGTGGGGATCCTTGTTAGTGGTCCCCACACTCAGAGCGATGTGATCGGTCAGTCAAACTGACCACATCGGCCCCTCAAAGTGCCTTCAAATGTGATGTGGTCACAAAAAAAAATGTCTTTGTAAATTTTGCTGGAAATATGAGAAATTGCTGGTGAACTTTGAACCCTTCTAACTTCATAACAAAGAAAAATTTTGTTTCTAAAATTGTGCTGATGTAAAGAAAACATGTGGGAAATATTAATTATTAGCTATTTTGTGCCATATAACTTTCTGGTTTAATAGAATAAAAATAAAATTTTGAAAATTGCAAAATTTTCAAAACCTTTGCTAAATTTTGATTTTTTTCACAATGAAACCCAAAAAATATTGTCCTAAATTTACCACCAACATGAAGCCCCATGTGTCACGAAAAAACAATCTCAGAATCATTAGGATCCGTTGAAGCGTTTCAGAGTTATAACCCCATGAAGGGACACTGGTCATAATTGCAAAAAATGGTCTGGTCATTAAGCTGCAAAGTGACTCGGTCCTTGAGGGGTTAAAAAACATAGGGCACTTACAGTAGTTGACACAACCCTGATCAAGAAAGACTAAAAGCCATCCCAACACAATTAGGTGCACCCAATCTAGATGAACCCTTATGCCATGTGCGCATGTTGAGTCCCAAATATGCAAAGAACCTCCACCATGCTTCACTGTTGGCTGGAGACACTCATGATTGTACTGCTCACCATCTCTAATGTGAAAAAACTGTCTTCTGGTACAAACACTTGAAATGTTGACTTTTCAGTCAAGTCAGTCAGTCAGTTTTTATGCAAAGTTGAGTCCCTTTTCCTTGTTTCATTATGGAAGGTATAGCATTAGAACGCAATGCTTCCATGAAAATCATTACTGGCCAGATTTTACCAAACAGTATATGGGTATAGCTTGTTTTACTGTTCGTTACCAGTTCTAAATTGATGACACTGTTTTACATCTTCCGATTTCAAGTGAAGTGAGTTTAATGCGACTTTCAACTGTTAAGGTACCTTTACACGCCGCTACAACAGGATGGATACAACCCGCTACAGGCTACGATTGTAGCTTGCGTCGTCAATATAGCCCGTAGTAGCGGCGTGTGAAGAAGGTAGGAGGCAGCCGGCAACAGATACATCTGTTTCCGAGCACTGCCCTGAAACAGGTGGCTACAAAGCCGATTGCAGCGAGCTGTATCGGCGTGTAAAGAAGCTACAGAAGGGATGTCTATACACCAGGCGATGTACCTGGTATGTAGCTGGGGCGTGACACAGGCTCCGGGATACCGCGCCCCTTCAGCGATCATTGGAGGAAGCTCCTGCATGACGATTGGTAGTCACTGCATAGGGAGGCATATTTAAGGAGCTGACCAGTCACACTACACAATTACTCGAGGGTCATGTATTAAACAGCCTCCTGCGATGCCTGCCCAATCATGATGTTATTGCTTTGTCCTATCAGCGTACGGACGTCTCGTACTCCACAATTGTGGCACGCCTATGTGCTGTCCCTGCTGCACCAGGTCCGCCCATATTAGCTTGTTGTAGCGGTGTGTAAATGAGGTAAGGTAAGCTACAGATGGCTACTTGAGACACCCGGCGATGTATCTAGCTGTAGATGTAACGTAGCGTAGCGCACCTTGTGGCGGTGTGTAAAGATGGTGCGTTTCCCGTTTGTAACCGTTTGGCCGTGCTCGTGCACGTGAAGTAGCGGGTTGTATCCATCCTGTTGTAGCGGCGTGTAAAGGTACCCTTACTGTTTTTGTGGCCAACCATTGCATTTACGGTGCTCAACATTGACCATTTGTTGGTGCTTCTTCACAAAAGCTTGAACAGCACGTCTTGAAACCCCAGTCTCATTTAAAATCTTTGCTTGAGAACACATTGTTGATAAAAAATAACTCACTTCTGTGTTGAAGTTGTGCCATGGAGTAGGACCTGTGTCATGAAACTGTCTACTACAACCTCACCTTTGTGGCAGAGTTTGACTATTCTGCCCCCCAGATTTAAGCTGCCTTCATAGCTATTTTCTGTTTGTGTTACTGACTATGTTTCTACATAAATAGACAATGAGGATCATTATCACTTATTTGGGGTTCTTGGTAGGGATGAGTGAACTGAACTTTAAAGTTTGGAGTTGGTACCTAACCCAGACTTTACAAAAAATGCACATATATGGGCCATTAGATGCCTGCCTATCAACCACGGCAAGGTGACCTTAAATCTGATGGGTCCCTAACTACACTAAAAACCCCTCTTGGACCCCTTGAGGTCTCTATTACATGAGCAGTAGCAGGATGAAATTTTCTAGGCAGTGCTGTCTGTTTTTTTTCTCATTAACATTATATATATATATATATATATTTATATATATATATATATATATATATATATATATATATTACATATATATATAGAGAGAGAGAAATAGAAAAACAGAACAGCACAGGTATACTTAGCAAGATGGTGCAATCAGTCCTGAAGACCACAGTGTCCAACTGTGAGATAATGAAAGAAAAAGGGGGGAAGGGGAACAAGAGGCGCAATAGTGCCTTATCACTTAGACACTCACAGTACGGTGGTATAAAGGAACCACTCACCTATTTCAGTTGTGCGACCCACAACTGGTATACAGACATATAGTGTTTTATCCAGATGGCTGCTGCTGGACTCCCACCGACCACTTGCACGTGGAATCACACAGTAATATGGGAAAGGAAACGGTGTTCACCAGTCCGCGCTGCCAGGATCCACTTATTCCAGGGAAGAAACTCACGATCAGATGTGGTATATTCAAATCCTTTATTGCATCCTACGCGTTTCAGTGCCCTCCTGGCACCTTCCTCAGGGAGGTGCCAGGAGGGCACTGAAACGCGTAGGATGCAATAAAGGATTTGATTATACCACATCTGATCGTGAGTTTCTTCCCTGGAATAAGTGGATCCTGGCAGCGCGGACTGGTGAACACCGTTTCCTTTCCCATACAACTGTGAGATAAATCCATAAAGCAGAAATCCAGGCAGCACACAAATTGAATGCAAAAAAAGGCTTTAGTGAGCCCAAACAGTGGCACGACGTTTCGGTGACACAGTCACCTTTTTCAAGTACATTGTGATACAAATAGTGAGGGTTTATAACATGTTTCAGTAATTGTTCTTAATAAGAGATCATTTAATAATCATCATTAAAAACAGTGCCAAATATACACTGCATTATCTCTATGTAAATATATAAAGTGCTAGACATTTCAATAAAGTGCTATTAGTGCAAAATTACACTGTATGTAATACATTCAAAGGTTAAAATTTCATAATTGTGTTCATTAGGGCTGAATTTCACCTGTGAATGATAAGAAAAACGTGTTTAAAAACTCGCTGCTACCACCCCCATCATCGCCATTGTCGCTTTTCCGGGTTGGCTATTGAGCATGCTCAGTATGCTGCGCTCCGATAGGTTCAATGCCCGCTCATGCTCACTGGTGTCTACCACTATTTCCTCCATTTTAGGAGAGGGCAGAAAGTGCCAGTAACTCCAATATAACAGCGGAAAAGCTTTACACTATGCAATTTCCTACTTTTTACTCAGCGGTGTTGCCGGGAAGATATATATACACACGCACATATATTTATATATATATTGCACCCCAGTTAGGACTGCATTTACCTCCAGGCACAGAAGAATCAGTGCCTAGGCTGGCATCTTGTGAGTAGCAGTGCCAGCTGCTACTTACAAAGATTGCATAAAAGGTTCCCCTCTGCCATGCTTACTATGTAAACTAGTCTCTTTTTCGTGGGACTAAGGGTACCGTTACACGTCGCAACATTGCATACAATTTCACTTGCAATTTGCTGGTTGCAGTGAAATCATGGACACATTGTTCCATTTGTACACGGCAACAAAATAGAACAATGTGTCCATGATTTCACTGCAACCAGTAAATTGCAAGTGAAATTGCATGCAATGTTGCAACATGTAATGGTACCCTTAGGTTTATTGTATGGATTGCAGGGAAAGTGGTGTTCCCTTCTCTGCTGATTAGAGGAGCAGTGTGTGTGGCGCCTAGTCACAGGGGCGCGGATTGCCACAAGTTCCACCAGTGCAAGGAGGGAATTACACCTTGGTTAACACAGCACACACCACCTTCCACCGAAGACCTGAAGGGGGAGCCCTTCTGGCTGCTTTAAGCCAGTTCCCCTTTAAGAACATCCAGGCCTGAGGGGAGGAGTTAGTTAGTTCCTGTAGTTTCAGTTCAGTTCCTGTGAGGAGAGAGAAGAGAGAGGAGATGGAGGAACTGGTCGCTGGGGGAGATCCATGTCCAGGACCAGGGACCACTGACCACTGTGCGCACCCTAGGGAAAGGTTTGGAGGCAAGTGGAGAAGCAGGGAACTAAGAAAGGGAATCTGATTCTATAGCCCTTTAGTACACCCGGACACTGGAGTCCGACGTTGCGAGCATTCAGAGCTGCAGCAAAAGCCCAGAAGACTCAGGAGGAGTTCAGCCCTGAGGAGAGCAGTAAGAAACACTAAACTGACCAAGTATAGGACCAGGAGCCATAGGAGAAACAGGGACCCAGCAGAAAGACCTCATTGCCAGTTTAGGACAAAGCCCAGAGAGGGAGAAGAAGCGGTGGGTTCAGGCTCAGGCAGGATTTATCCCACACCACAGAGGACAAAGACAGAGGAAGCTTCATAACTTTCTGAGGTGGAAATCCCAAGTTGCAGTGGGGACCTGGTTAATACTCTGGACTGTACCTGTTACTCTGTCACCAGTAAAAGATATTGAAATAACAATCCCTGTGTGTCTGTGTGCCTGTCTAAGCGCCACAATTCACCGCTGTGTCAGCAAAGACTCAACTACTACTCCCCTCATCCATCCCCGCTGCCCTGAGGTAAAGCTCCACCTGCTGCACCCACCATCACCTCAGCGGCCGGCTTGCAGCGCCGGTACCATATTACCAGGAACTACAGGTGGCATCACGTTCCTTTGTAAAGCCGGCCGCTGAGTCTTTGCTGACACAGCGGTGAATTGCGGCACTTAGACATGCACACAGACACACAGGGATTGTTATTTCGGTACCTTTTACTGGTGACAGAGTAACAGGTATAGTCCAGAGTATTAACCAGGTCCCCGGTGCAACTTGGGATTTCCACCTTAGAAACATACAGGACTCCGGGGTTGGTATACGATTCGGGTTGGCAGAGGTAAAGAGTGATTAAGTAAACCGGGTATCATATATAAATGTAAATAGTTGAGTTTAATGCCTTTTCTTTTGCAGCACTATTACAGTGTTTATTGTCTTACTGTGTGCTAGTATATGACACGGGTATAGAGCAGGTAAAATCCGGTACACAATAGTAAAGAGGTGGAAAAGGCGTAAGGAGCTATGCAGGGAGAGTAAAATCTTTGCCAACCCGGTGACCCCAGGGCCAGAAGGCCTACAGTACTTATAGCCGAAAGAGACCCCTGCAGTACCAAAGACTCCTACGCCATAGCACCAATAGATAATGTTTGTGTGTTTTGTGATTTTAACAGCCTACAGAGACTTTACCTGCTGGACTGTGCAAATGTGAACTTTTATGCAAAAACCTGATTGAACTTTAAATCAGAGAGTTGGAACCCGCTCCCCGTTGGACCGAGGTGGACTAGAATGATAATGAGTGTTAATGCAACGTTATAAGCAGTGCGCCTACTGAAAGGGAAGAACAAAAGCGATCTTATTGTTTTACATGTTGAAGTTAACCCGTTTGATTGCAAATAATAAAAATGTCAACTAATACCCGGTTTGGTTTAACACCCGCGGACGGGTGTGTTTCACCAAGGGGGTGTGTGACGCCTCTGTGACTAGGCGCCACAGGGTAGTATTGCACTTTAATAATAATGTGTTTAACCCTGTAAAGTTGCCAGTTCAAAGTTCACCTTATGGAGTCTGTTTTTACACCCACCTAGGACCACACCACTTAGAATAGGGGGCAGTAATTTACTAGATCCCAAAAGGGGGGTGGAGCCTAGGATAGAGTAGTGGGAGGGAGAGTTTACTTAGACAGTTAGTGCTGGGAAGGCAGTCAGTGAGGACTAGCCTGACAGCGACGCTGCAGACAGGAACCCCATCCTTCAAGGGGGAAACCAGAACAGAGGGCAACAGGCCAGGACTGATTGGAGCCGACTGGTCACGTTGGGAAAGCATCGGCAGTGCGGGTAGCCGTAGCAGTCAGACGTTCATCTCTGGCTGCAGACCAACGAGCTGCAGGCCCATCACTAAAGGGGTAGCTGACAGCACCACAAGGTACCTCACCCCTCAGGACCACATTAGATCCAAGATCACAGGAGTAACGGCCCGAGTAACGGTGGCGGGGGTAGTAGCATCCCTGTTAGAACCGGTCAAGGACAACCGTGCCCCACCGTGGGCGATCAAGGGACTGGCGGGAGAGCTCTGTGAGGGTGGTAGAAGTTAAGAAGAATAAGTTTAACCCAGAAAGCCATAGAAGGAAGAACATCTAGAGACTCCATAACAGGAAACCTGGAACTGGTGACAGACCCCCGGTAAACCAGACTGTACTGTATACCATCATCATCTGCCGATACCCATTAAAGTGGAGTAAAGTTGAATTGGACTCAGTCATCTTTATTGCAGTGCCCGGAGGGCTCAGCATCAGCAGCTGCTCAGCAGAGGGGTAAGAACTGCAACACCAACCACCTACAACAGCTCCCCTCATCCACACAAGGTACATCACCGCTGCCCTGAGGTAATAGCTCCACCTGCAGGGAGCTGTCCCACACTCTGCTGCACCCACCATAACCTCAGCGGCCGGCCTGCACCACCGGTACCATTTTACCGGGAACTACAGGTGGCGTCATGATCCCCTGTAAATACTTCCTTCTACCCCACCATATAATCAAATGATCACTAGGGCATAGAATCGGGATCCCGACCATCCGTGATCTCCCCAACCAAGCTACAATCAGTCGCAATGTCCGACTACCACTCTAGCCCTGGCCGCATCATGTGTCCTTGTCTGATGCTTGCACCTTTAATTAGCATAAGCATGGCCTGTACATATTACAGAATCTGCTAACACAGACTTCAAAATGTTCCTTAAGGGCACCTTCACACGCCGCAATCTCGCCTGGCAATCCTAAAGGTGATATGTCGCCTCGGAGCAATAGCCGTGAAATTGCCTAACAGTTGCGGCATGTTATTGGGGAATTTCGCAGCGATAAATCGCCTCTCGGCCGTCGCCTGATTCCTGAGCACTGCTCTGAAATCAGCCTCAATCATGAAGGCGATATTTCTGGGTTGTGGCGTGTGATAGGGCGATAGTGATGGAAACAGTGTTGCCTATGATTTCCTGTAGGCGTGCCTCAGCGTGCTGGAGTCCACGCCCCGTCTGAAATGATTGGTGTGGGCTACTGTGTACCCATTGGCTATCACTTGACACCGCGCCATATTTGAAGAGCCTTCCAGAGCAGGCTGCCCAATCGTAACGCTGTTGCGCTGTCCAATGAGCGCATATGGGGTGCAGTGTAAACCACTGTGGCACTCCTATCTCCTCGCCGCACTGAACATGTACTCCCACATTGCCTTTGGAATTGCAGCGTGTGAAGCGGCGATGGAATTCAGCAGGATTGCATCCTTGTGGGTGAGGAGATTTCTGGAGGGACACATCGCCTTACTTTCAGGGCAAGATTGCAGCGTGTAATGCCGCCATCGGCGATCTGAGGAGACCATGAAAAACATGCACGCGCACGTTAGAGCGCCTCATATCGCCAGGCGACATTGCGGAGTGTGAAGGTACCTCAGACTGGTAGAGCAATGCTGTAGGTGAGGTAGTAGTGCCTCTGTGCTTTTTCCTTAGTAGGGATTTATCTCAGCTGAGTTTTGTCAGGAAAGTAATGTAAATACATCTCTGTAATGATGCTATAATACTGATTAAACTGATACCTTTGGTGAAGAAATCTGCTTTGTTGTTCTTCTTTAATCAGCATTTTCAGTATTCTGCCAATTACACTTTGGTGCACAGGAGCCGGACTGTACACTGAGTGTTCTCATCCCTATCTGTGATTCCCCAGCCTCTCTGTCTGCCTCCGATCTGTGAATGACACATCACTGCTGAGATTTCAAACAGAGGAAGCAGTCATTCCAAGACAAGAGGTAGGCGAAGGGGAATCACAGACAGGGAGGAGAAGAAAGGGGAGTGGAAATGGTTGCTGCACTGGAACACCTGTGCCGGTTGTTGCAGGGAGCAGGACGTCTGATGTTCAAGCAAATTCAATTGTAAAGGAACCTCCAGCAACAGACCGTCGTCTTCATAGATTAATATTTATTGTGCAAAAAGTGCATAAAAAATGCATAAAAAATTACATAGCTGGCAAGGGGAACGCTGAGCACGTTTCGGATGTAAATCCTTTGTCAACAGCATGGTGCATCCACCACCAACTTTTTTTATGTGATGAAAATGAGCTACTTAGTGCACACAGCTGAAAATTAATTACATATGTGAGCTGAAGACAAGCTCTTAAAACACATTCATTTATAAGCAAGGATAACCATCTGAATGCAAGATGAAGAATTTCTTTACAAAAAACCATGATGGCATGACAAATATACATGATATGAGTACAGTATAATCATAAACTTCATAAGTTATAATACATATTATTAGGTACATAAGATTTATATGATGGCATTTAGAATTTTTTATATATATATGTAAGCTCATGAATTCACACATCCATACTCAATAAAAATAGAGCAAATCTGACCTAAAGTTCATTCCTGCAGGTTGTCTGCTATGTTAGCTCAGTATCCATTGAGCTTCATGTTCCTGAACTTGTCTCTCCCTATCTCTGCCCTGTTCCACTCCTTGAACAAGCTCTATGCCCTTCACTTTAAGGGAGTTTGTGTTGCCTCCATGCACTTCTAAGAAGTGACGTGACAAGCCTGACATTTGTCGACGGCTGGCAATGTTCTCTGGGTTAGCAGTGGTCAGGTGTTCGCCTAGCCTTTTCTTTAAGGATCTTATTGTGCATCCCACATAATCTTCAGCACAACTTGTGCAGGACGCTAAATAAACTAGATTAGTGGAATTGCAGTTGATAAATGATTTTATATCATACTGATGGCCAGTGGCTCGATCAAAAAAATGTTTACTTTTCTCCATATATTTACACAGCGAACAACGTGAGCCCCCACAGGGATAATACCCCACTGTATTCAGCCAGGTTTGGATCTTGTTCTTAGATTTATATAGAGAGGGGGAAACCAAATTGCCAAGAGAAAGTGATTTTTTGGGGACACATCTAAAGCCTTTCTTAAGGATTTCAGCTAGAACAGGATCTTGGTACAGAATAGGTACACATTTATGCAATGCTTTTACGATATTAGAATAATCAGTGCTGACACTGGTTGAAAAAGTTGGAATTCCTTCCCCACTTTTTTTCTTCCCATCTGACTGACTTTGTCTACTATCCTGCAGCAAATCTGTTTGAGATAGTGTGTTAACCCTCTTTCTAGCTTGATTCAATACATGTTTACTATATCCCCTTTTAGCCAACTGATGACAAATATTGTCAGCTTCTACTTCAAAAGTTTCATTTGTGGAACATGATCGTCTTGCTCTAATCAACTCCCCTAAAGGCAAGTTACGGACATCATGAGCTGGGTGACAGCTAGAGGCATGCAAAATTGCATTGCCGCTGCTTGGCTTCCTGAATAATTTAGAATGTATGATGCCTGAAACAGGATCTCCGATTAAAGTGAGATCTAGATATGAAACGGAGTGTCCATGTGATTCAAAAGTGAACCTTACGTTCATGTTATTACTGTTTACATAATCTATGAATTCCTTGAACGTTGTGAGGTGGAGGGAGGTGCGTTTTCGTCACATTTCCAAATGGCAATTGCGTCATCTATATATCTCCCCCACCACACTAAACGTCCAAGGAAAGGATTATTCTCACTATGTATGTATCTCTGCTCCCAATAATGCATGAAGATGTTGGTCAATGAGGGTGAGAAACCCGCCCCCATCGGGCAACCGAGCAATTGGAGAAAAAAAGGATTGTTGGACATGAAATAATTGGTTTTCAAAAGATACTGGACACATAAAATTAAAAAGTTACATAAATCAGCATCATATAAATTAATGCGATCAAAGGAATATTGCAGAGCTTCAAATACAAAATTATGTGGGATACAGCTATACAAAGATATTACATCTAAGGTTATCCAGCTATACTGTGGTTTCCATTTCATTTTGCACACACCACTTAATAGTTGTTTGGAATCCATAATAAAACCGGCATTATTACCAAGTAATGGCTGTAATTTACTATCCACCCATTGGAACAGTTTCTCATTTAAACTACCAATTCCATACAATGGGACGCATGGGTGGAGGAAAGATCGATTTATGGGTTTTTGGAAAAGTATGGAAAATGGGAATAGTGGGTTTATCAACAAAAAGATGCTCTGCAATATTATCATTAATTACCCCCAAAGACCTGCCTTCATCAAGCAGTTTCTGGAGTTTATTCTGGAAACCAATTGTTGGATTTGACTCAACAATTTATAAGTTGTGTCACTGAGCATGATGTCTATTTCTCTTTGATATGAATCAGAATCAAGAATAACAACTGAGCCCCCCTTATCAGCCTGGCGTATTGTTATATAGGGGTTATCTTTTAAAGATTGCTTTCTTGGTTCAGATTTTTACACCTTGTGGAGCAGATTCCAAGATAGACACAAGTTCTCTTTCCATGACACTCTGAAATTGGTCCATAGCAGGGACCATGGAATTACAGGATAGAATTTAGGATTAGATATTTTATCATAATGGAAAGAGACTGTGTTAACATCTTTGATTGTATTCCAAAGATTTCCCCTGCAAGAAGGGAACAAATTTTAGACCTTTATGAAGGACGTCGCATTCAAATGCTTCGTCCTTCGTAAAGGTCTAAAATTTGTTAACAAATTTATTAGATTTTTGACAGTAAAAAAGCATTTCTATGTTGCAGATTCTAATAAACCTAATGCTGATTCACAGTTAACCAGTCGTTCTCTTTCCACAGGTGAGGCTATTCCTTTGCACATGATTTTAAGTGAACAAATTACTCTTTCTTCTCTTAACCAACTGAGCATGACTCCAGCAGACACAGTCTACTAAATTCTATTCTGTGAATTCCAGGGTCCCTGCTATGGACCAATTTCAGAGTGTCATGGAAAGAGAACTTGTGTCTATCTTGAAATCTGCTCCACAAGGTGTAAAAAAATGTAAAAAATCTGAACCTAGAAGAGCAAATTGCGCTAAAATCTTTAAAAGATAACCCCTATATAACAATACGCCAGGCTGATAAGGGGGGCTCAGTTGTTATTCTTGATTCTGATTTATATCAAAGAGAAATAGACATCATGCTCAGTGACACAACTTATAAATTGTTGAGTCACAATCCAACAATAGGTTTCCAGAATAAACTCCAGAAACTGCTTGATGAAGGCAGGTCTTTGGGGGTAATTAATGATAATATTGCAGAGCATCTTTTTGTTGATAAATCCACCATTCCCATTTTCCATACTTTTCCAAAAACCCATAAATCGATCTTTCCTCCACCCATGCATCCCATTGTAGGGAATTGGTAGTTTAAATGAAAAACTGTCCCAATGGGTGGATAGTAAATTACAGCCATTACTTGGCAATAATGCCGGTTTTATTATGGATTCCAAACAACTATTAAGTGGTGCGTGCAAAATGAAATGGGAACCGCAGTATAGCTGGATATCCTTAGATGTAATATCTTTGTATAGCTGTATCCTACATCATTTTGCATTTGAAGCTCTGCAATATTCCTTTGATCGCATTAATTTATATGATGCCGATTTATGTACCTTTTTAATTTTATGTGTCCAGTATCTTTTGAAAACCAATTATTTCATGTTCAACAATCGTTTTTTTCTCCAATTGCTCGGTTGCCCGATGGGGCGGGTTTCTCGCCCTCTTTGGCCAACATCTTAATGCATTATTGGAAGCAGAGATACATACATAGTGAGAATAATCCTTTCCTTGGACGTTTAGTGTGGTGGGGAGATATATAGATGATGCAATTGCCATTTGGAAATGTGACGAAAACGCACCTCCCTCCGCCTCACCAACGTTCAAGGAATTCATAGATTATGTAAACAGTAATAACATGAACGTAAGGTTCACTTTTGAATCACATGGACACTCCGTTTCATATCTAGATCTCACTTTAATCGGAAATCCTGTTTCAGGCATCATACATTCTAAATTATTCAGGAAGCCAAGCAGCGGCAATGCAATTTTGCATGCCTCTAGCTGTCACCCAGCTCATGATGTCCGTAACTTGCCTTTAGGGGAGTTGATTAGAGCAAGACGATCATGTTCCACAAATGAAACTTTTGAAGTAGAAGCTGACAATATTTGTCATCAGTTGGCTAAGAGGGGATATGGTAAACATGTATTGAATCAAGCTAGAAAGAGGGTTAACACACTATCTCAAAAAGATTTGTTGCAGGATAGCAGGCAAAGTCAGTCAGCTGGGAAGAAAAAAAGTGGGGAAGGAATTCCAGCTTTTTCAACCAGTGTCAGCACTGATTATTCTAATATCATAAAAGCATTGCATAAATGTGTACCTATTCTGTACCAAGATCCTGTTCTAGCTGAAATCCTTAAGAAAGGCTTTAGATTAGTGATGGGTGAGTCCTAAATTACTCGGAATCGCTTGACTCTAGCGAGTCCGAGCCCGGGACTCGCTACTCGTTGCGAGTCTAGCGAGTCCAATGTTAATTAATGGGGAAGAGAGTAATAGCGAGTAGTGTGCGATTTACAAATCGCAGATGTGTCTCGGAAGCTTCAGTCTGAAGCAATCCTAGTTTTGTCAGAGACTCTGACAAAACTAGGATTGGCATTGACTTGCATTGGACTGGTTTACTGTGCAAGTAATCGCAGGGAAACTCGCACAGATAAGAGTCCGGCTGTCTGCTCTGTACAGGCTGCCGCAGCTCCAGGGTCCTAGAGCCCGCCTGCTCTTCCTGTGTGTAGCAGAGCTGAGATTGTTCTCAGTCTGCTCATCCCTGTGCAAAGACATCTATATCTATGCACAAGGGATGTAGCAGAGAGGACATCGCGTTTTGGACTACGTCGGACGGAAGAGGATTTTTTTAATTAAAGATGGAGTCCCTAATGGCTTTTTTTTTTATTTCTAATAAAACATTTTCTCTGTGTTGTGTTTTTTTTTAAAACAATTTAATAGAAATTCATGGCGGTCATGTCTAATATTGGCGTGACCACCATAAATTTTGGGCTTAGGGCCAGCTGATAATACAAAGCTGGCCCTAACCTCTTTATTACCCAGCGTGCCACCGCCACCAGGGCCGCTGGAAGAGCGGGGTTCAGCGCCAGAAGAAGGCGCTTCAATGAACGTGCCATCTTCTGGGGCGGCTGCGGGCTGCAATTTGCAGTGGGGGGTGCCCAGAAAGCTTGGGCATCCCTGCGCTGCGGATTCCAGCCCCCAGCTGCTTAGCTGTACCTGGCTAGACATAGAAATTGCACGGAGCCCCACGCATTTTTTTTTTTATTATTTCATGAAATTCATGAAATAATAAAAAAAAAAGGGCTCCCCTATATTCTTGTGTCTGGCCAGGTGCAAATAGGCACCTGGGGTTGGGGCAGCCCGTCGCTGCCTGCTGGATCCGGCTGGTTCCCGAAATATGGCGAAGCCCATGTAATTTTTTTTCTGAAAAATCAATAAAACAATCCTAAAAAAGGGACTGCATCTTTATTAACCCCTCACCCATGGTCCAGGGGTTAATAAAGATGCAGTCCCTTTTATTTACATTGTTTTATGGATTTGTCAGAAAAAAATTTCACGTGGGCTTCGCTGTATTTCTGGAACCAGCCGGATCCAGCAGGCAGCGACGGGCTGCCCCCAACCCCCAGGTGCCTATTTGTACCTGACCGGACACAAGAATATAGGGGACCCTTTTTTTTAATTATTTCATTAAAGCAGCTGAGGGCTGGAATCCGCAGCGCAGGGATGCCCAAGCTTTCTGGCACACCCCGCTGCAAATTGCAGCCCGCAGCCGCCCCAGAAGATGGTGCGTTCATTGAAGCGCCATCCTCTGGTGCTGAACCCCGCTCTTCCAGCGGCCCTGGTGGCGGTGGCACGCTGGGTAATAAAGGGGTTAATACCAGCTTTGTTATACAAGCTGGTATTAAGCCCGAGATTCTTAATGTCAGGCCACGTTTGACCCGGCCACTAAGAATCTCCAATAAAGGGTTAAAAAAACACAACATAGAGAACATTTTTTATTAGAAATAATAAAAAAAAGCCATTAGGGACCCCTTCTTTAATTAAAAAAATCCTCTTCCGTCCGACGTAGTCCAAAACGCGATGTCCTCTCTGCTACATCCCCTGTGCATAGATATAGATGTCTATGAACAGGGAATGAGCAGCCTGAGAACAATCTCAGCACTGCTACATCATCTCTGTGAGCAGGTGGGCTCTAGGACCCTGGAGCTGCGGCAGCCTGCACAGAGCAGACAGCTGGACTCGGCTCGCAAAGTAACAGTAGTTACTTTGCGAGTTTCCCAGCGATTACTTGCACAGTAATCAGACCAATGCAAGTCAATGGCAATCCTAGTTTTGTCAGAGTTTCTGGCAAAACTAGGATTGATATTGATTTGCATTGGACTCGTTGCTGTGCGAGTAATCGCTGGGAAACTCGCAGAGTACCGAGTCCTGCGAGTCCCTTACTACTCGCCGAGTAACGAGTCTTAGCGAGTAGACTCGCCCATCCCTACTTTAGATGTGTCCCCAAAAAATCACTTTCTCTTGGCAATTTGGTTTCCCCCTCTCTATACAAATCTAAGAAGAAGACCCAAACCTGGCTGAATACAGTGGGGTATTATCCCTGTGGGGGCTCACGTTGTTCACTGTGTAAATATATGGAGAAAAGTAAACATTTTTTTGATCGAGCTACTGGCCGTCAGTATGATATAAAATCATTTATCAACTGCAATTCTACTAATCTAGTTTATTTAGTGTCCTGCACAAGTTGTGCTGAAGATTATGTGGGATGCACAATAAGATCCTTAAAGAAAAGGCTAGGCGAACACCTGACCACTACCAACCCAGAGAACATTGCCAGCTGTTGACAAATGTCAGGCTTGTCACGTCATTTCTTAGAAGTGCATGGAGGCAACACAAACTCCCTAAAAGTGAAGGGCATAGAGCTTGTTCAAGGAGTGGAACGGGGCAGAGATAGGGAGAGACAAGTTCAAGAACGTGAAGCTCAATAGATACTGAGCTAACATAGCAGACAACCTGCAGGAATGAACTTTAGGTCATTTTTGTTCTATTTTTATTGAGTATGGATGTATGAATTCATGAGCTTACATACATATATAAAAAATTCTAAATGCCATCATATAAATCTTATGTACCTAATAATATGTATTAGAACTTGTGAAGTTTATGATTATACTGTACTCATATCATGTGTATTTGTCATGCCATCATGTTTTTTAATAAAAAATGTCTTCATCTTGCATTCAGATGGTTATCCTTGCGTCTAAATGAATGTGTTTTAAGGCTGCCTTCACATTTGCGGACCCCTCCGCAGCGTTCTGCGGAGGGGATCCGCAATGTGAGCGCAGCACCGCAAGCCCCTATCTTTATAATGGGAGCGCATGGTGCTGCGCTCGACTGCGCATGACCGTGCGCACCCATTCACTCCCATATGTGATCTGTGCGCAGGCGGATGCCTGCGCACAAATCACCCAGTCTCGTCCGCACCAGAAATGCAACATGTCGCGTCCCTGGTGCGGAAACTGGGTGATTTGTGCGTAGGCAGTCGCCTGCGCACAGATCACATATGGGAGTGAATGGGTGCGCACGGTCATGCGCTGTCAAGCACTGCACCGTGTGCTCCCATTATAAACATAGGGGCTTGCGGTGCTGCGCTCACATTGCGGATCCCCTCCGCAGAACGCTGCGGAGGGGTCCGCAAATGTGAAGGCAGCCTTAGAGCTTGTCTTCAGCTCGCATATGTAATTAATTTTCAGCTTTGTGCACTAAGTAGCTTGTTTTTATCACATAAAACGAAGTGAATACACCATGCTGTTGACAAAGGATTTACATCCGAAATGCGTTCAGCCTTCCCCTTGCCAGTTATGTCATTTTTTATGCACTTTTTGCACAATAAATATTAATTTATGAAGACGACAGTCTGTTGCTAGAGGTTCCTTTACAAGGGAGGAGAAGACCCAGTGTACAGTCCACCCCTGGTGCTTCAAAATCTAATTAGCAGAAACTTCAACTCGTGATTAACAAACTACAAAGCTGATTTCTTTACCAAAGGTATCTTTTTAATCATTATGACAATGACATTAAAGCCATGTCTTTATTTTACAATCCAAAATCCAGCTGACAGGTTCTCTTTAGTCTGAAAGCTCTGGTACAGCACAACTACAGCTGTCATAATTGTTTCCATGAAAACTTAACCATTTACTTACAGTGGTGCGAAAAGTATTACATAATGCTTTCCTTATGACATCACATATCAGCTCCTGTCTAGATATGGTCAGTGAGATTTTATTTTTGCGATGTTTTCAGCCATGTGGCATTTTGTTCATTTCTGTCAGTGTGAATTCAGTGCTGTGCACAAATCCATTTTTACTGAATGCTATATATGTAACTGGAACCAGGCAGGCAGCCCTATACTGTGCTCATCAGGGATTATTTTTTTTTGTTATTACTTATGCTATTTACCATGTCATAATTGTGATAAAACAAATTTTTTTGGGGGGTCAGTACAAACACAACAATATCACATTTATATAGTTTTTTTTTATGTTTTGCTGCTTTTACACCAATAAAATAATTTTTATAGAAAAAATAATTGTTTTTGCATTGCTGTATTCTGAGAGCTGTAACAATTTTTTTTTTGCTGATGGAGCTGTATGGCGGCTTTTTTTGTGGTGCAAGAAGATGTTTCTACAATGCCTTTTTTATTTACACAAGACTTTTTGATCAAATTTTATTCTACATTTTTGGTGCTATAAAGAAAAAGCATAGTGTTTTTGCTGAGTGTTTTATATTTTACAGTGTTCACTCAAGTGGCTAACTAGTGTGTTTTAGAGAGCATGTCGTTTTGGACACAGTGATACCAAATTTGTGAAGTTCTATGTTTATTTATGTTTTTTACATAGATATAATTATTATTTATATAGCACCATTAATTCCATGATGCTGTACATGAGAAGTGGTTACATACCAAATTATAGATAGTTTACAGTAAACAAATTAGCAATGACAGACTGGTACAGAGGGTAGAGGACCCTACCCTTTATACCATACAGACTTGAATTAAGGTGCTATTACTTTGATAACCTTAATTCAAAACTGTACCCCGTATTAGGTTGGAATGAAAATTAATTGAAGTAAATTTTGCTTTAACAATAGTGAAAAGGTTAACTTTTTTTTTACCACTAAGAATTCTTTATTCCTGTATGTACAGCCCAGGAACTATAATGTCTCCACTGAAGTGAAGCAACTTTCTTCTATGATTATTTAGTAGCTTCCTAGCTGGCTGACAGTTGCTGAAATGTGGAAGGTTGGAAAAATGGTGAAAATAAGAAATTAATACTCACTTTGTGGCTTACCTGCCCCACCTTCTCCACCACCATGGGCCAATTTCAAATATAACATAAAATAGCAAACATATACATATTTATTGGTATCATAAAAAGTATATATATATAAATATATATATATATTTACATTTTTTTTGGCTTTTTTCTACTGTTTTACTTAGTCCCTTTATGGGACATCACTTTTTTATCACGATGAATTCTGATATCATCCATTGCAATGCATCTTCACCTCGCTCACCATGCATCAAGCGTGGTGTGTGTGGCCCTCTGTAGTCAGGTGACCCAGGGGTCATCATGGTGACAACCCCAGGATACCAACAGGTCCTCATGATCCTGTCCCAGTCACCTAAGTTCTGCAATCGTTACACAGCACCACTCCTGGCATTCAGTGCCAGGTCTTAGCTCATTGTCGCCTTCGACATCACCCCTTCTTTATTTCCATACTCTCTACTTTCTCCTTTTCTCTTCCTTCCTCCTTTCTCTCTCCATCTTCATCAAGGCTTACTGGTGGACAACTTCTCACTATCATACCCATGTGGACACGTCCTACTGGTGCTATAATGCCCCTTGCAGACGTCATGGATTTGACTATATATTGACTCTCCGAAACTTCTTATGTTAGTAGAGACTTGCGCACCCCTAATTTATACTTAACACTTCATTGCAATTTTTGTAAGGAACCAGTCTATGATTGTTTAATGAACCTATCCACAACTGCACCCCTAAGGGTACCTTTACACGCGGCAACTTTTCTAGGAATTTCATTGGCAACTTACTGGTTGCAGTGAAATCATGGAGACATTGTTCCATTTGTACACAGCAACAAGATAGAACAATGTGTCCATGATTTCACTGCAACCAGTAAGTTGCCAGTGAAATTCCTAGAAAAGTTGCCGCATGTAAAGGTACCCTAAGAGTTGCATCTCTCCTTTTACTCTCTTAAAAGTTTGCCGTTATGACCTTAAAATTGTTCTACTGTTTAAATTGTATCATTATTACAACTTCCTTGACTTGTTTTTATGTTTGTAACCACTTTGACATAACTTTCAATAAAAACAACATTGAAAAGAAAGAAGAGTGCCAGGTCTCAGCTTTCACATCAGCTGGAAACCCAGCAACAATCGTTCGGCCACAGCTGCTGTACCCGAAAAATTGTGATGACATACTGGATACTTATTCATGATGTACACAGTACGTCCAAAGTCACAAGGAGGTTCATTCCTGCAGCTGAGCCTCTCAGACGTTGCCTCAAAAACCTGGAAAGGCAAAGAAGGTTCTGAGCAGGCTTTACCTCCATCCCTGTTGCTACTAGTGTGAAAGCGTAAAAGGCACTTGTTGGAAAAATATACCTCCCATCCAGCACCACACCAGCCACGGTGCCACAAGATATATATATATGTATATATATATATTCAAGTCCTCAAGTAGTGGAAAAAATTACTGGGCACTGCAGCTCTCACCCTATATGCCTGTGTGTGACCTCATACATATATAGGTGCAAGTGTTGAAGGTCCGGAATAGTGGTGCACGCTTAATAAAGTGAGAACAAATTATTTAAGAAAAAATGAGTGGCACTCACCATGTTGAAATCTTCAATCTTTTATTTGCCCAAGTGTAGGCACGACAATGGCTGCTGTAGGGGAGGGAGTGTGGAGGAGTGACGACGGGCCGTTCCGCGGTGCTGTACCGCTTCTTCCGGTCAGTGCCTACACTTGGGCAAATAAAAGATTGAAGATTTCAACATGGTGAGTGCCGCTCATTTTTTCTTAAAGAATTTGTTCTCACTTTATTAAGCGTGCACCGTGTCGCGGTGCTGTACCGCTTCTTCCGGTCAGATGGAGATCTGACCGGAAGAAGCGGTACAGCACCGCGAAACGGCCCGTCGTCACTCCTCCACACTCCCTCCCCTACAGCAGCCATGTCATGCCTACACTTGGGCAAATAAAAGATTGAAGATTTCAACATGGTGAGTGCCGCTCATTTTTTCTTAAAGAATATATATATATATATATACTTTTTATAACTTTTACTACTTTTATACCAGTAGAAGTGTTTTTTGGATATGTAACGTTCAAGAATGTACCTCCCAGAAAGGAAGAGAAATAATCTTGTATTGTTAATATTGGTTGATGTATAAAAACTTTTGAGTTGTGTCACCAGTACCGGGTTTTGGCGCGGATGCGCCAGGCTTTGCTCTGGGGGAGTGTGGCGCCCCTGCGACCAGGTGGCCACAGGGTGAACTGCAGCTGGATTAGGTAGGACGGTCACTCCACACAAACACCCACACACACACTCCGACCCTAAGCCTAAGTCACTTCATGTCAGGCGTTTGGTGGTGGGAGTGGCTACAAGTGGGTGGGAAGTAGAGAGAACCCAGGAACTCCATGGGAGACTTTCTGAGAGTTCCCTGAAGGGTGAGGAGGAAGGAAGGATCCCCAAGCCAAGACATCTTTCAGCTGAGTGCCAGAGGCAGACAGAACAAAGGAGCCCAGCGGCCTGTACCACTGATGGCTGGCCGGGAACCCAGGCTGAACCTGTGGAGAGACAGAAGGAGCCAGGTGAGCCCGACGAACCCAGGTCACTGGTGGCTGGGCTAGAGAACCAAAGTACCGGCTCTGTAGATGTAGATGTGGCTGTGGCTGGGAACGCTTCAAGCCCAAAAACCACGAGACACCCGGCGGGGTGCAGGAACTCTATGTCCCGAGACCCAACAATTGGTATGGAGTAGGACAAAGCCATTGAACTAGGGCTAGTGATTCAGGGTGTGGGACAGATCACTGCAGAGGCTGTGACGGCTGGACCGAACCCGTACACGAGGGAGAGGAGAGAAACAGAGGGCCTGAAAGGTACACTGAGGGGGGAGTGATGTAGAGGAACCATCCCAGCTGCAGTGAGAACCCGAGCCCGTGGCTGTTGTGGAGACCTGGTCCGCAGCAAGTGTAAAAAGAACTGTTAAATGCTGAGACTGTGCTGTGGTGTTGGGAGTAATGTACTCAGTCAACTCAAGATCTGTGTGAGACTGTTATTCGAAATGTGTGCTTAACCTGGGCTTGCCTGAGGAGCCACATACTGACTGCTTCAGCTGCTGAATAGGAAGCAGCGTGCCTGCTGAGAGGGTCTGGCCCCTGCATGTATAGGCCGGAGGAGCTGCGAAGAGAAGATACGTGCAGCATCCCGGGCACGCAGCATCCCCATAACCGCCCGGGGACCAAGCACTACCCGTGGAGGGCTCACCATCCCAGCTGCCACCACTACCATCGTAATCGGTGGATTCCACAGCAGTGGTGGCCACCTTGGCCACAACCCACGGATGCTGTCACAAATAAACCCCATAAACTTTATTAAACCTCTTTTTTATTGCCGCACCTGGAACCACGTCCTCGGTCCACGTCGCCGTGGCACCCCAGAGACAGAACGGACCGGCTCAGAGTACTCCGGCCCCTGGGAGTGAGACATAATCAATAAACATAAATAGGTTTAAATTCAAAAGAAATGAAAAAAAGTGATTTAAAAACAAAAAAAATAATTTTCTGAATATCTGTGGAAGAAGATGTGTCTCAATGAGTTGAAGTGGTCAGTTACTGTTTCAATTAGCAATTTGGTTGTTGAGTATCTTTAAATGCAAACGATCATAATTAAAATATGTTCATTTTCATTCAATAGATCTACATTTTCTTTAGAATCAATTTAATGTAAAAATGAAACAACTTTTTATGGCACTGTTTGTTGTGCTGCCGCTATCTATTGGCTGCACACTCTACATTGCCCCAAATGACTGTGTGTTTGGCCTTGTAGTACAGTAAATCATAGAAACCAGTCAACCTTTTTTATCTGACTATTGTTTCTTGTCCAAAGCTAGTTGAACAGAAGGCAGCTCAGACAGTGAAACATTTCAGGGTGACTTTCTATCTGCCCGTTTGTCCTTAATAGCTGGCATAGAATACCTCCATTAAGACATTAATATGGGAATGTTACATTTAAATAGCTTCTTGTTTGTAGCAGAAAGGCCAAGTGCGGATGATCATCGAATAGCAAATATTCTATAACTAGAACAAAAAACACCTTCTAAAACGTTACGTTCAGTGTTACTCATCAATAACTTTAAAAAGAATAATGGTGAAATATTCATTTGAAAATTGTACATTGAAAGAAACATGATTGAAATGAATTCCATAGCGTTTTAGATGGTGTATGGCAAAGGTTTTGTATGTGTCCCTCAATGTAAGTCATTTGCAAAAAAATAAGTGCATAAATGAACAAACTACATGAAATTCTGAGCAATTATGTATATTGTGTGTCCATAATGGATGCCTGAAAGAACAATGAAACAGGGCCATATTTCAATAAAATCATTTCTTGGCATTTACTTGGGTCTGTACGAGTAGTAATTCTTTTCAGGTCTGAAGCACAGACTGCTTTTAATTTTGTCTGCGGAGTTGCTTGCCATAAAAAACACAATAGATAAATAGTATATCGGCGCATAATATATACAGCATTCTGGAGTTGTTTATCTCAATAGACTATAGTAATCAAAAGTAATGAACCTATTATGTGCAGGACCTTGGAGAGCGTAGAATGGCAGTAAAAGTGTGGCACATAAAAGGTTTATTAAAGGAAATTAAAGTCCATCATTGCCACACCTGCTCCCCTATTATAAGTCTATGGCAGGTCAGTGCCTTCAATCACAACTCAGCAGCACAGAATAGATCATGCTTCACATTACAATCGCTTCCACAAAGAGGACACTCAGATGTACATCTTCAGCCTGCTTACAACTCTAGAATGCACCGCATTAAATAAACACAAAAGGCTATTTTTACAATTATACCACATTGTCTGTCGTTTGTGAAATTGCTACATTGCAAAGTAGTGTTCCTATGTGCTAAAACAATGCAGAACTATTCTGTGTATAAGGTAAATCAATATGGTGATTTAGAAACATGGTACAGAATAAGTATATAAATGTAAAATAGATTTGCGTAGATAGCGGAACCTTTGGTACTGCAATTAGACAAGATTGCAAATTGTCAGGTGCAGGTATGGTCTAGCGGAAGAGAAAATATCATCATATAATAATAAAACACTGCTTTTCTGGGGTTATAGACTTTTGTTGTAAAAGCAATTGATGTTTGAAGGATTTAAATATATTGTGAATTTGTTTTTTGTAGATTAATAAATCTATTGCTCTTCTAGATCCTTGGGTAGACAGTGAATATGTGCTTGTCCTAGATCATTGGATACACAGTAGATAAGTGCTTGTTCTAGATCCTTCAATAGGCTGCATATAAATGCTTGTCCTATATCATTGAATAAATAGTAGATAATGTGCTGTTTGTAGATTAATTGGAGTAATATCCATTGCTTTATTACTTCATCACACTTGTCCAAGATCCTTGTGTAGACTGTAGATAAGTTCTTGTCCTAGTTTCCTGCATAGACTGCAGATAAGTCCTTGACCTAGGTCCTTGGCTAGACTGTACACAAGTGCTTGTCCTAGATCCTTACATAGACTGCAGATACATGCTTGTTCGAGATCATTTGGTCTACAGTAGATAAATGCTTATCTTAGATCATTGGATACACAGTAGATAATGTTCTTTTTTGTAGATTAATTGAAGTAAGTCCATTACTCTTTTACTTGATCATGCTTGTCCTAGATCCTTGAGTAGACTATATATAAGTGTTTGTCCTGGATCCTTGCATAGACTGCAGATAAGTGCTTGTTCTAGATCCTTGAGTAGACAGTAGATCAGTACTTGTCATAGAGTCAAGGGCTTGTGCTAGATCTTTGGGTAGACTAGATAAGTGCTTGTTGTAGATTATTAAAGTCTGTGGAGCCTCGTTTAGGAGTCTCAACACAGGACTAGCCAGATATCCCTCCAGGAAAGGACCTAGCAATGGGATGGCTCTTTGAGGAGACCACCATAACCACCATATTAAGTGGCCCTTTGAGTCAGACCCATCCCATGGCTAAGTCCTTCCCTGGAGGGATATCTGGCTAGTCCTGGGTTGAGACTCCTAAACGAGGCTCCACAGACTTTATTTGCATATTCGTAATTCCCACGGGGCAATGCACCAAGAATTCACTGTGTTGAGCGCTTTAGCCGACTGCCCGCAGTGCTTTCTTGGACTGGTCCCCTGAGATCAGGGATTGATTCGTGTTGTAGATTATTAGGGAGACAGTAGATAAGTACCTGTCCTAGATTCTTGTTAGAATACAGAATAGCGCACATCCTAGATCTTTTGATAGACTGCAAATAAGTACTTGACCTTGTTCCTTGCTTACACTGCAGATAAGTGCTTGCTCTGGATCTTTGGGTAGACTAAACACAGACACACACGCACACACACATACACACACACATATAGATCCTATAATATAATCACCTTAACGTGTCTGTCTGTCTCTCTGTAAAGGAAATCCCGCGTCGCTGATTGGTCACCACTGAGTGCGGGGTTTGAACTACGCACACCACCACTACCGTCGGGAGATCAGCGGCGCTAGCAGATGATCTCCCAACGGTAACCGCGGGCCATCTCATGCCGCACGGAGGTTGGCGCCGACACAGCCGGGAGATGACTGGGGCTAGCCGGTCATCTCCCAGCTGCTCGCAGCTGAAGTACTCTGACCACCATATTGGAAAACCCAAGTTATGGGTATTCCGATATAGCGGCCAGGATTCAAATCCTCCGCCAAGCCGCGCCGGACAACGACCAACGACCTCAATACTACGCCCTAGAGTGACAGGGTCCCATCGACGGTCATACTGTTGCTGCATCACTGGTGAGATCTGGCTGTTTGACATCTCATCAGCGACCACATAGTGATGCTCCAGCGATCCCTACCAGGTCGTATCGTTGTTGGGATCGTTGGAGTGTTGCCAAGTGTGACGATGCCTTACTGATCACTCATTGCATTATTCTTAAATCTTCATAAATAATCTACATACATATTCTAGAATACCCGATGTGTTACAATCGGGCCACCATATATACATATATAAAGGTTGGGCCAGTTATATGGATGCACCAAAATAAAATAGGAATGGTTAGTGATATCAACTTCCTGTTTGTGGCACATTAGTATATGGGAGGGGGAAAACTTTTCCAGATGGGTGTTTTTTTTTCAATGGGAAGAGGGTCAGGGACACATCAAACTTATTGAGAATTTCAGAATTCTTTTACATTTCTAATTATACCAATCCATTTATCTCTACTACAATAAAATGTGATATCATAGTTTTGCATCTACTATAAAATTAGCAGCCTCCTAGGAACTAGATAGATTCAATGGCTTTATTGCAGTCCAAACATTTCAGCACCAGGATCTTTACTAGGTCCCAAGGTAATGATAATGACATATCCACCCCACCATATCATGTGAAGGAGGGGTGGTGTTGAATTGGTGACAAAAAAGTCACCACATTTTTTCAACTGCTTAATAGTGTCTTTGAAAATGTATTGCAACATGTATACGGTGAAGAGCTGCAATCGGAGCTAGATCTGACTGCAGCAATTATGCTTGAAGATAAGATCCAGGGGGCTCAGTGATCCCAATTCAAACACATGGGACACATTCACCATGTAGATATCAGCAAGGGGTTAATATTAATTGTAATGAACCACTATTGTATATTTTGATTATGTTTTATTCTTTACAAGTTTAAAGAAACCAAAGTTTCTAATCAGTGCTATATATACACTTAAAACCAGAAGTTTACATACACTATATGGAAAGACACATGCAGAAGTTTTTTTCACTATCTAAGGGCCCTTTCACATCAGCGTTTTTCGTAATTCGCGGCAGATGCGGTGAAAAAACCGCATCTGCCGCGTTTGCCGCATAACGGTTCCACTTGCGGCACGGTTGCGGTTTTTTCCATAGGAAGTATAGGGGGACTTGCGGCAGATGCGGCAAGTGCGGTATTGCACTTGCGGCAGGTGCGGCAGAGAAAAAAACCGCGGCTTACTGCGGTTTTTTTCTCTGCCGCACCTGCCGCAAGTGCAATACCGCACTTGCCGCATCTGCCGCAAGTCCCCCTATACTTCCTATGGAAAAAACCGCAACCGTGCCGCAAGTGGAACCGTTATGCGGCAAACGCGGCAGATGCGGTTTTTTCACCGCATCTGCCGCGAATTACGAAAAACGCAGATGTGAAAGCACCCTAAGGCTGCTTTCACATCAGCGTTTTTTTAAATCGCGGCAGATGCGGTGAAAAAAACGCATCTGCCGCGATTACCGGCTGACCGCGGTTTTTTTCACGGCCGCACCTGCCGCAAGTGCCGAAACCGCACTTGCCGCACCTGCCGCACACTTGCCGCAAGCCCCATAGACATTTTATGGGGCTTGCCGCAACTGTGCCGCAAGTGTAGCGGTTATGCGGTAATCGCGGCAGATGCATTTTTTTCACCGCATCTGCCACGATTTAAAAAAACCGCTGATGTGAAAGGGGCCTAATATGAAATCAGAATAAACCTTTACTGTTTTAGGTCAGTTAGGTTAACCGTAATTAGTTATGTTTGCCAATGGCCAGAATAATGAGAGAGAGAGAATGCTTTAAGGCATTTTTATTACTTTCTGCAAAGTCATAAGTTTACATACACCAAAAAAAGCCCATATGATGATATCATGTGTTTGGAATCTTCTGATAGGATTATTGGCAACATCTGAGTTAACCCCTTAAGGACCGAGTCACTTTGCAGCTTAATGACCAGACCGTTTTTTGTAATTCTGACCACTCTCCCTTTATGAACTAATAACTCTGGAACGCTTCAACGGATTCTTCATGTTAGTAGTAAATTTAGGTCGATAATTTTTGTGTTTATTTGTGAAAAAATCAAAAACTTGGCGAAAATTTTGACAATTTTGCAATTTGCACATTTTTTATTTTTATTCTGTTAAACTAGAGAGTTATGTGACACAAAATAGTTAATAAATCACATTTCACACATGTCTATTTTACATTAGCACAATTTTGGAAAAAAAGCTTTTTTGGTAGGAAGTAATAAGGGTTCAAAGTTCATCAGCAATTTCTCATTTTTCCAGCAAAATTAAAAAAAAACATTTTTTTTAGTGACCACATCACATTTGAAGTCCCGTTGAGGTGTGTACATGACAGAAAACACCCAAAAGTGACACCATTCCAAAAACTGCACCCCTCAAGCTACTCAAAACTACATTCAAGAAGATTATTAACCCTTCAGGTGCTTCACAGAAACTAAAGCAACATAGAAGAAAAAAATGGACATTTTAATTTTTCCAACAAAAATGTTCTTTTAGCCTCAATTCCTTCATTTTCACATGGGCAACAGGATAAAATGGATCCTACAATTTGTTCGGCAATTTCTCCTGAGTTCACCGATACCTCATATGTGGTCATAAACCACTGTTTGGGTGCAGGGCAGGGCTCAGAAGGGAAGGAACGCAATTTGACTTTTGGAGCTAATTTTCCATTCAAAAAGTCAAATGGCGCTCCTTCCCTTTTGAGCCCTGCCGTGCACCCAAACAGTGGTTTATGACCACATATAAGGTATCAGTGTACTCAGGAGAAATTGCCCAACAATTTTTAGGATCCGTTTTATCCTGTTCTCCATGTGGAAATTAAAACATTTAGGCTAAAAAACTTTTGTGAAAAAAAAAGTACTTTTTCATTTTTACGGATGAATTTGTAAAGCACCTGGGGGTTAAATATGTTCATCACCCATCTAGATAAGTTCCCTGGGGGTTCTAGTTTCCAAAATGGGGTCACTTGTGGGGGATCTCCAATGTTTAGGCACACAGGGGCTCTCCAAACGCGACATGGTGTCCGCTAACAATTTGAGCTGATTTTTCAGTCAAATTGTTAGCGGACACCATGTCGCGTTTGGAGAACCCCTGTGTGCCTAAACATTGGAGCTCCTCCACAATTGATCCCATTTTGGAAACTAGACCCCCCAGGGAACATATCTAGATGGGTGGTGAGCACTTTGAACCCCCAGATGTACAGTCGCGGTAATTGCCGTTCTCATTTTTAACCCCCAATTACCGCGACTGTAGCCTCGGGGGGGGCAAATCCACACCCCCTGGGATTTAGTACAAGTCCCCAACTACTTGCAGCTCAAGTGGCAGGTCAGTGAGACCCTCACTTGAGCTGCAGGAGTGCGTTCCCCAGATGTCTCAGACGCTGAGACGTGTCGGGAACGCACTGGTTTTCATGTCTCAAACGGTGAGACAAGTATCGGGAAGGGGTTAACAAGGGTCCCCACACCTCTGCTCCTGACTCTTAGCTGTCACTGACAGCTGTTAGATTTGAGCTGTCACTGTTTGTTTACAAGCATTGACAGTTCAAAGCCATGACGAGTTTAGCCGTCATGATGCGGGAACTGACGTCTTTTGATGACGGCTAAACTCGTCATTGGTCGTAATGGGGTTAATTAGAGACACATCTGTGGATGTATTTTAATGCACACCTGAAACACACTGCTTCTTTGTGTAGCATCATGGGAAAGTTTAAAGAAATAAACCAAGATGTACACTTGCAGAAGTCTGATTCATACTTGGGTGAAATTTCCAGATACATGAATGTGCCTTGTTCATCTGTACAAAACATTATACACAATTACAAACAAGATGGCAATGTCCAGCCATCATATTGCTAATGAAGGAGACAGTTTCTATGTCCCAGACATGAATACGCTTTGGTCCGACATGTGCAACCCAAGAACAAACGCAAAAGGCTTTGTGAAGATGATGGCGGAAGCTGATAAGATTGTGTCATTATCCACAGTGAAACGAGGACTCCATCAACATGGGCTGAAAGGCCACTCTGCCCAGAAGAAGCCATTACTTTACAAAAAAAATGCATACAGGAACAAAGACCTACATTTTTGGACATATCTTGTGGTCTAATGAAACAAAAATTTAACTGTTTGGCCATAATGACAGTCATTAAATCAGGGGTCAGACACACTGGTGTGAAACTCAGACATTAGTGCAAGTTCCTCACATTACACTCGCATTGCGAGAGAAATGCAAGTTCAATTACAGCATGCTAAGTATGCAAAGTATATGGATGCGAGTCAAACTCGCATCCATACAGTACACGGTGTGATAGTCACATGCATGTGCTTTAAAAATTGCTTAAAACTCTGTGACTGTCAAAGCTGCGGAGTGTGAATTTGCCGGTTTCCCGCTACAGTAACAAATCATCTTTCACCGCTGTGACAGCAGCGATGAAAGATGATTATTACAAACCCAGGTGCTGAGCACATTTTGTAGATCGCGGGGTTTGGCTGCATATTAACCCCATCTGCAGGCTCTGTGCGGCATGTCAGCACAGAGGCTGCAGATGCGGCTAAAAAGCCGATTTATGCAGGGATAACCTGATGTTAGTGTGGTGCCAGTTTGTGTCCAGGGAGTGTCCACACTCCCTGGACACAGGCTGACATCACACATTGGCTTAGCATGGGTTAATATATGGTTTAACTAAAAGACGCTAATTGTCTGGAAATAGAAAGTTACAGTAAATTCAGTAAATGCCGGTGCCTCCTGAGTTCAGGAGATGTCCGAGGTACTGTACGCTAATAGCATACAGTACATGCTGGTCAGCTCCTGACAGAGTCGTCCGGCATGTATTGTACACTATTAGTGTACAGTACCGCGGACAGCTCTTGACTTCAGGAGCCAGCCACAATGTACTGTATGCAAATTGCGTACAGTACCGCCGCCGGCATTTACAGTGAATTTCTGAAATACAACAATTGCCGGCTTTAAGTTAAACCTTATATTAACTCCTGCACAACCAGTGTGTGCTGTCAGCATGTGTCCAGGGAGTGTGGTCACTCCCTGGACACAAGCTGGCACCACACTAACATCAGTTTAACCCTGCTTAATCCGGTTTATTAGCCGCATCTGCAACCTCTGTGCTGACATGCACAGAGGCGGCAGATGGGTTAATATGCAGCTAAACCCCACATTTTACAAAATATGCCTAGCAGCTGGGTTTGTAATAATCATCTTTCACCACTGCTGTCTCAGCAGTAAAAGATGATTTGGTACTGTACTGATTTGACAGCAGCAGAGTTTAAATTCACTGGTAAATGCTGTCCGCCGTCCTGAAATTTGCTTCAGGACCGCGGACAGCATCACACTGATATGCACCACTCACTCACACAGCACACTCACATGCATACAGCCATGCACATTCACCCACTTGCACCACACTCACACAAAACAGGCATTACTCTCGCATCACTGTCATGCATCAATCACACTCTCTATAAAAAGGTGTCTCTTTACCAAACATCTCATTATGGGCAAAACCACTGTTTAGTTTGAATATTGCTGATTGATGTACAGTGCATATTCTGTAGTCCATTGCCAACTGTCTATTTCTAATATGTCCCCTCTGTGATCCACTTCGAGTTTGCCACCTGATTCAAACTGCTTTTATTCTCGCAGTCTGTACATGGTCAATTAATTTCAAGATTCACTTTAATTTTGCTACTTGTCCCTATTTTAGCAATTTATAGATTTACTAATTTCACTTTTATAGCAGCTTTCAAGTTACACTATCATATTTCTATTTTTATATAGATGGCGGTAGATGGAGAAGACACTCATCTATGCATACTATCAAAAGAAATCAAGGGTAAGTTTTATATTATTATAAAATAATAGTCTCATTTATATGATAGATTTACTATGTTTTACATCTAATATTTAGAAGAAAATACGGCACTCACCATTGATAGAAGGTTTCTTTAATCCATTTCTTTCTTAGAAAGTGTAGGTTACATACGTTTAAGTGGTGGGGAGGGAGGTGCGAGGAGACCGACGGGCGCATGTTTCGCCTAGTTAGGCTTCCACGGGTCCAAACCCCGCACCTCCCTCCCCACCACTTAAACGTATGTAACCTACACTTTCTAAGAAAGAAATGGATTAAAGAAACCTTCTATCAATGGTGAGTGCCGTCTTTTCTTCTAAATATTTGACTAAAGCTCTGCTCAGACTTGTGCAACACCTAACTGCAGGGAGCTGAGACCTGCTTAAAATTAAATCCAGCCCTCTAGTGCCCAGATTCTTCCCTTTTGATTGATATGTTTTACATCTGACCCAAATTTTTCTGTTCTTGCAATAATGTACTTTGGGGAAGAAAGTCTAAAGTAAAGGAAAAACAAAATATCTTCTTAGCTATAAGTAAAAATCAGAGAACTTTCCCAGAACATGTTCGCCAATTTCAAATTCAGCACAAACTTTGATGATTCGTTTCGAGATTGGAAAACCGAGCAATTTACTAAAATATCAATGAATGCTGCTTTGTTTTGGAAAAAGTTTCAAATTTAAAATGGGATCAACACCTAACCATATGGTTAAGAATTTTCCTAACCATTAGGTTTATCTTCTTCTGGCAGCATGTCTTCTTTACTGAGGAGATTTGGCTTGCGTATACAATCACCAGAATGAATGCATTGGTCCAAGGCCAATGACTTTGATGACCAATGTACCCAAGCCATAGTGGTGGCATTTATCCAGTATAAGGGGTTTGGCATCATAGCCAAACAAGGTACTGAGCACTGATGCTACATCAACTGGTCCACCCTGCTGCATGACCATTTTCACAAAAGACTTCGCACACTATATGTTAGGGAGGAGGTCACCTTCATGAAGGTAAAGGGCAGCTAGAGGTGTTTTGTTGTTGTCATTAGTTTTGTTGCCTCCACCAATGATTTTGAAAACTAGCAGCAGGAGGCCAATCTGAAGAGAATGCTGCATTGAATGGAGGCACAGGCCTCTATTGATTAGCCAGTCAGCTGAAATCAAACCCACAGGGGTCATCGATTCTGAAGGGCCTGTCGGTATTGCCCAAGTTGCTCCCGTCTTTAGTAGAGGGGGGTCATCCCTAATTACCCCATCCTATTCTCCAGCAGTGGCCATGATGGGGTGTGCCTTGGGGCAGGTTATGGTGGAGAATGCCCCCAGAGGAGTTCTTATAAGAGCAAGGCCTGTTTTTTCATTAACTTTATAATTCCCGTTCCCAATGTTGTCCATCCTCCTGCTGGATTAGCAAGACTGCAGTCTTTGGCCAACACCTCAAAGCTATTAATGAACTGTGGCCTTGATGGACTTTGTACCATTGTAAAGGACACAAAACCAAAGAAAAAAAACAGCATTTTAGCCCAATATATGGAGAGTACAATATTAATTAATAATTGACCAAGTGGATCACAGAGGGGACATATTAGAAACAGAAAGTTGGTAGTGGACTTCTGAATATGCATTGTACATCAATCAGCAATATTCAAACTAAACATAACATGTTCTTATAACATATAAGACTCTAAATTGCTGTTTATTAAATTGCACCTTCAATTGATTGTATATAGTTGCTCTATGGTATACTGAAACCACTATAATGATTTCAATCCCATAAGTGCCTGGTGCTGATCTATATTACCCCCTTGGGCTCAGCGACTTCGACAGGACCCTGAGGTAATTCTTATGCACTTTATGCCAATTGTGCATCGGTTTAAGTTGCACCTATTATGTTGCTCTAGTTAGGTTGACCATAATGCAGGTGGATAACAATCAGAATTAGATCTTTATGTGCAGTAGTGTTGTTTTATTGATGTAGGGGTAATACACATGTATTGTGGCCATACTCTGGAGTAACCAGTTATAGTCTCAGAGGGGGTGTATAATAACAGCCTGTGCCAAAAATTAGTGGCAGTATTGTCAATTTGTGATATTTGGCTAGTGGGCTAAATACTTTATATCTAAGGCTACCTTAACAGCATTGACTATTTTAGCCATTATACTGTATATATACTAGTGAAGTGTATGGTTATGCCCTGAGACTGTGATGATATCATTGTCTTTATTAATCCCTACGGTGTCACTGATATTAATCCTTACAGTGTCACTACTAGTAATATTTATTTGTGGTCAAAATGATTGTCTGATACATATATAAGACATCTAAAGGTGCACAGGAATGACAATTTGATAATCTAAACATCTTAATAGTCTTCGATAATGTCAATCCTTGTGATTTGTGTTCAATAATACAACGTTAGATGTGCAATAATATATATTGGCACCAGGTACTTATGGGATTGAAATCATTATAGTGGTTTCAGTATACCATAGAGCAACTATATACAATCAATTGAAGGTGTCATTTTAATAAACAGCAATTTAGAGTCTTATATGTTATAAGTACTTGTTATGTTTAGTTTGAATATTGCTGATTGATGTACAGTGCATATTCTGTAGTCCATTACCAACAATTTCTAATATGTCCCCTCTGTGATCCACTTGATCAATTACACAGGTCTGCGACTAAAAAGCTGTTTGATTATTTTCATCTAATTGCCATGTATTTTGGTGTGCTGAAAACAAAAAAATATTGAAAAAAATCCTGGACGTCAGGATCTGCCACAAAGTGCAAAATTCTCTTCAAATTTAGTACATGTTTCTAAATTTTTGGTATTTTTTTTTTTATCTTAGGGTTTTGAAAGACAAAGTTACTATTAATTAGTTCAACTGTAGGGAAGGAATCTGGGCACTAGAGGGCTTTTGGTATTTTTCTTAGGCTTGTATGTGCTGCCAGCAATATGGTGTTGCACAGGTCTGCACAAGGTCCAGTCACAAAAATGTCCAAAATTTAGAAGAAACAGACTGCACTCACCATTAGATGAAGATCCTTTTAAACCAAGTGTTCCGTTAGGAGGTGCGGGTTACAAACATTATGTGGCGGGGAGGGAGGTGCAGGGAGGATGACGGGCGCACATTTCATGGACCCGTGGAAGCCTAACCAGGTGAAACGTGCGCCCGTCATCCTCCCCACACCTCCCTCCCCGCCACATAATGTTTGTAGCCCGCACCTCTTTACGGAACACTTGGATTAAAAGAACCTTCATCTAATGGTGAGTGTCGTCTGTTTCTTCTAAATTTTGGACATTACTATTAATGTATTCACATCAATGCATTGAAGATATACAATACCAAAAAAATATAACTTTTAAAGAAAAGAACTTTCAGAGTGAGCTAATGAAACCAGCATCAACATGTTGCAAGCTGAACGAGCGAGCTCTGACATGCCCAGTGGAAGTGTAATAATTCGCCTGACAGTTTCGGTTACATTTGTGGTGAATATATACAGTGTTGAAGCAACAGCTGAATATTACAGACTTTGTGAAAAAAGTATACTTTGCATATTTCGGACTAAAGCTTGGAGGTCAAGATAAAGCTTGGGCGCCTCATAAAGTGTGCAAACGGTGTGTTGAGGACCTCCGAAATTGGTTCAAGGGTAAGAAAAAAGCTTTCCGTTGTGGCATTCTTATGTTATGGCGAGAGCAAAAGAACCATAGGGACGATTGTTACTTTTGTTCATGCGATGTGAAAGGGTATAATTAAAAATGGAAGCATTCCATTTCATACCCCAATATTCACTCAGCAATTCGTCCAATCCCCCATGGCACAGATATACCAGTACCCAAGGCCCCTGCTACCTTGGAAGAGATAGCTAGCTCCGATGAAGGTGGAGTCATACCTGAACCAGATGATGAGTCAAGTTCTGACTTTGAAGATGATACAAGACCAAAATTGTTTTCCCAGGAGGAGATGAATGATTTGGTAAGAGACTTGAATCATCCCAAATATGCCGCTGAGTTACTCGGTTCAAGGCTCAAAATCAAGAATATATTGTTGCCAAGAGAGTCTTTTTCATGGTTCAGACATCGTGAAGACGAGTTCGTTCCTTACTTTGCCCAGGAAGATAAGTTGATTTATTGCATCGATGTCGAAGGTTTGATGGGTCAATTCAAAATCCAATATGATTCAGTGCAATGGCATCTTTTTATAGATTTTTCAAAAAGAAGTCTCAAAGCAGTTTTACTTACAACGGCGGTTTTTATGCTTCCATCCCAGTAGGTCATTCCACACACCTCAAGGAAACCTACGAGAACTTGGAATTGGTTCTTTGTAAACTTAAATATGAAGACCACAGTGGGCAAGTGTGCGGGGATTTGAAATTCTTGTGCATGCTGCTCGGGCAACAAGCTGGGTATACCAAATACCCTTGTTTTCTGTGTCTATGGGACAGTTGAGACTGACAAAATCACTGGACCAGAAGAATTGGCAGCCGAGGGTGCTTACAGTTGGTGAAAAAAATGTCCTCCGAGAAACTTTGGTTCCTTCCCATAAAGTTCTTCTTCCACCTCTCCACATCAAATTGGGATTTATGAAGCAATTCGTAAAATCACTTCCAAAAGATGGAGAATGCTTCAAATACTTGGTCGCCAAGTTTCCAGGCCTCTCGGAGGCAAAATTGAAGGAAGGTGTGTTCGTCGGAGCAGACATTAGAAGGCTTATAGCTGATCAAGAGTTTATCAATACCATGACGCATCCTCAAAAAGAAGGGTGGATTGCATTTAAAAAGGTCGTAGAGAAATTTTTAGGAATAACAAAGACCCTGACTACAAACAAATCGTTGGACGAATGCTGAAAGGATTTCAAGCTTTAGGTTGCCTGATGAGTTTGAAAGTGCATTACCTCCATTTCCACCTTGACAACTTTCCTGATAATTTTGGAGCTGTGAGTGAAGAGCAAGGTGAACGATTCCACCAGGACATTAAAGAGATGGAAAGAAGATACCAGGGAAGATGGAGCATTATAATGATGGCAGACTACTGTTGGACACTTCAGAGAGACATTACAGATGCTACTCACAAGCATAAATGTACCAAGAGAAGCCTTTTAGTGTGCGTTAGAGAGCTAATTGCAGTTAAAAAAATGATTTTCATGAAACATTTGTAATAAAAAATTAATTTTATGAGTCTATTTTCATTTATTTTGAGGTATTATCTTATTTAACATAGTTACTTAAATTGTCAGAAAACGTGATGTCCTATGACAAAACGGAGGCCATTTTCGGATTCAGCACACTCAAAAACATAAAGATTACGAGGAATAACCAAAAAAGCTCTCAAAAAAATTTTTTTTGCAGACCTGTGTTATTAATAATTATTGCACTCTCCATATATTGGGCTAGAATGTCATTTTTTTCTTTGGTTTTGTGTGGTTAAGGTTGCGATTGCCCATATAATCCCTGTGTACCCTTTTAGTGGTTACAGTTTATCACAACAGTAATGTTGGTTATAACATCTGGATTGTTTTATTGTTCTCTAACCATTGTAAAGGAGTCTGCTTCTCCCTGTGGGACTTCCTTGATAGACAATGTGTATATTGATACAAATATCTTTGAGAATTATTATATTCTGTGCTAAGTGCCTATGTTTAAATAATTACTGTTTGGGTCTAATAAATGTGTGCGTGCGTGGATGTGTGCGTGCGTGGATGTGTGCGTGCGTCGTGGATGTGTGCATGCATGGATTCAGCATGCGCGGATGTGTGCGTGCGTCCGTGGATGTGTGCATGTGTGGATGTCAGCGTGCATGAATGTCAGCGTGCTGGATGTGTGCGTGCGTCCGTGGATGTGTGCGTGTGTCCTGGAGTGTGCGTGCGTGGATGTGCATATGTGGATGTGCGTGAATTCCAGCATCCGTGGATGTGTGCGTGCATCCGTGGATGAGTGCATGCGTGGATGTCAGCATGCGTGGATGTCAGCGTGCATGGATGTCTGCGTGCGTGGATGTGTGCGTTCATCGTGGATGTGTGCATGCGTGGATGTCAGCGTGCATGAATGTCAGCGTGCATGGATGTTGCATGCGTTCGTGGTGAGTGCATGCGTGGATGTCAGCGTGCATGGATGTCAGCGTGCGTGGATGTGTGCGTGCATCCGTGGATGTGTGCATGCGTGGATGTCAGCGTGCATGAATGTCAGTGTGCGTGGATGTGTGTGTGCATCCGTGGATGTGTGCATGCGTCCGTGGATGTGTGCGTGCGTCCGTGGAAGTGTGCGTGGATATGCGTATGTGGATGTGCGTGAATTCCAGCGTGCGTGGATGTGTGCGTGAGTCAGTGGATGTGTGCATGCGTGGATGTCAGCGTGCATGAATGTGTGCGTGCGTCCGTGGATGTGTGCGTGGGTCCGTGGATGTGTGCGTGTGTGGGATGTGCGTATGTGGATGTGCGTGAATTCCAGCTGCGTGGATGTGTGCGTGCGTCCGTGGATGTGTGCATGCGTGGATGTCAGCATGCATGGATGTCAGCATGTGTGGATGTCAGCATGCGTGGATGTCAGCGTGCGTGGATGTCAGCATGTGTGGATGTCAGCATGCGTGGATGTCAGTGTGTGTGGATGTCAGTGTGCGTGCGTTGATGCGTGTGTGGATGTCAGCGTGTGTGGATGTGGATGTCGGTGTGCGTGGATGTGGATGTCATTGTGCATGGATGTGTGCATGCGTGGATGTCAGCGTGCATGGATGTCAGCGTGCATGGATGTCAGCGTGCATGGATGTCAGAGTGCATGGATGTCAGTGTGCGTATGTGGATGCATGCGTGGATGTGTGCGTGCGTGGATGTGTGCATGCGTGGATGATGGGTGCAAAGGTGGATGGATGGGTGCAACAAGGGATCAAGTATCCTCTTGTTGTAGTCTCTGGGATCATAGTCATGGTGCACTGTATGACAGATCATTGTCATACAGTGCACCATAACTCTGACCCTAGAGGCTGTAGGAAGAGGACACTTGATCCTTGCTGCAGTCTCTGTGGATTGAGCAGAGGCGATCGAGCGTCGTGGGACCTTCATTGTGGACTACGTCGGAGGCGATAGAGCGTCGTGGGACCTTCGTTGTGGACTACGTCGGATCTTTATAATAAAGATGGAGTCCGAATTTTGTCTGTGTTATTTTTTTCAAATAAAAAGATTTTTCTCTGTGTGTATTTTCTGACTATTTACCAGAGATTCCTAATGGCGGGTCTAACATTGGCCCTATATTATGAATCTCGGGCTTAGTGCCAGCTGCCAATAAAAAGCTGGGATTAACCCCTTTATTAACCAGTTTGCCACCGGCACCAGGGCAACTGGAAGAGTCTGGGTACAGCGCCAGAAAATGGCGCTTCAATGAATGCGCCATTTTCTGGGGCGGCTGCGGGCTGCAATTCGCAGCATGGGGGCCCAGAACGCTTGGGCCTCTCCATGCTGCGGATTCCAGCCCCCAGCTGCCTAGTTGTACCTGGCTGGACCAAAAATATGGCAGAGTCCCACGCCATTTTTTTTCTAGAATTAGTACTAGAAAAAAAAAAGGGCTTCGCTGTATTTTTGGTTGCCAGCCAGGCACAACGAGGCAGCAGGGGGTTGCTGGCAGTCCGTAGCTGCCAAGTTATACCTGGCTGGACCAAAAATATGGCGGAGCCCCACGCCATTTTTTTTTTCTAGAATTAGAACTAGAAAATAAAAATGGGCTTCGCTGTATTTTGGTTGCCAACCAGGTACAACGAGGTAGCTGCGGGTTGCTGGCAGTCCGTAGCTGCCAAGTTGTACCTGGCTGGACCAAAAATATGGCGAAGCCCCATATCATTATTTTTTTATTACTTCTACCAATAAAATGACAAGGAGCTTTGCCTTTTTTTTAGTTGCCAGCCAGGTACAACTTGGCAGTTGGGGGCTGCAATCCTCATCGTGGAGAAACGCAAATGTTGTGGCCCCCCACGCTGCAAATTGCAAATCACAGCCACCCCAGAAAATAGCACATTATAGGCGCCATTTTCTGGTGCTGTACCCCAACTCTTCCAACATGGTGTCCGCTGACAAGTTGAATGGAAAATTAGCTCCAATTATTAGCGGACACCATGTCGCGTATGGAAAGCCCCTGTGTGCCTAAACATTGAAGTTCCCTCACAAGTGACCCCAATTGAACCCCCAGGTGCTTCCCAAATTGATCCGCAAAAATGAAAAAATAATTTTTTGTGGAAATAAAGTACTTTTTCATTTTTACGGATTAATTTGTGAAGCACTTGGGGCTCAAAGTGCTCACTATGCATCTAGATAAGTTCCTTGGGGGTCTAGTTTCCAAAATGGGGTCACTTGTGGGGAACTCCAATGTTTAGGCACACAGGGGCTCACCAAATGCAACATGGTGTCAGCTAACAATTTGAGCTGATTTCCATTCAAATTGTTAGCGGACACCATGTCGCGTTTGGAAAGCCCCTGTGTGCCTAAACATTGGAGCTCCCCCACAAGTGACCCCATTTGGAAACTAGACCCCCCAGGAACGTATCTCAATGCATAGTGAGCACTTTGAACCCCCAGGTGCTTCACAAATTGATCCGTAAAAATGAAAAAGTACTTTTTTTCCCCAATTTATTTTTTTTTTCATTAATTTGTGAAGCACCTGAGGGTTCAATATGCTCACTACCGATCTAGATAAGTTCCCTGGGGGGGTTTAGTTTCCAAAATGGGGTCACTTGTGGGGGAGTTCCAATGTTTAGACACACAGGGGCTCACCAAACGCAACATCGTGTCAACTAACAATTTGAGCTGATTTCCATTCAAATTGTTAGCGGACACCATGTCGCGTTTGGAGAGCCCCTGTGTGCCTAAACATTGGAGCTCCCCCACAAGTGACCCCATTTTGGAAACTAGACCCCCCACGGAACGTATCTCAATGCATAGTGAGCACTTTGAACCCCAAGGTGCTTCACAAATTGATCCGTAAAAATGAAAAAGTACTTTTTTTCCCCAATTTATTTTTTTTTTCATTAATTTGTGAAGCACCTGAGGGTTCAATATGCTCACTACCGATCTAGATAAGTTCCCTGGGGGGGTTTAGTTTCCAAAATGGGGTCACTTGTGGGGGAGTCCCAATGTTTAGACACACAGGGGCTCACCAAACGCAACATCGTGTCAGCTAACAATTTGAGCTGATTTCCATTCACATTGTTAGCGGACACAATGTCGCGTTTGGAGAGCCCTGTGTACCTAAACATTGGAGCTCCCACAAGTGACCCCATTCTTGGAAACTAGACCCCCAGGGAACGTATCTAGATGGTAGTGACATTTCGATCCCCCAGGTGCTTTACAAATTTATCTGTGAAAATGAAAAAGTACTTTTTTTCACAAAAATTTTCTTTTAGCCTAAATTTGTTCGTTTTCACATGGCAACAGGATCAAATTCATCCTAAAATTTTTTGGCCAATTTCTCCTGAGTACACTGATACCTCATATGTGGTCATAAACCACTGTTTGGGCGCACGGCAGGGCTCAGAAGGGAAGGAGCGCCATTTCATTTTTGAATGTAAAATTAGCTCCAAAATTCAAATTGCGCTCCTTCCCTTCTGAGCCCTGCCATGCGCCCAGACAGTGGTTTATGACCACATATGAGGTATAGGTATACTCGGGAGAAATTGCACAACACATTTTAAGATCCATTTTATCCTGTTGCCCATGTGAAAATGAAAGAATTGAGGCTAAAAGAACATTTTTGATAAAAAAATTAAAATATCCATTTTTTGTTTCCACTTTGCTTTAGTTCCTGTGAAGCACCTGAAGGGTTAATAATCTTCTTGAATGTAGTTTTGAGTAGCTTGAGGGTGCAGTTTTTGGAATGGTGTCACGTTTGGGTGTTTTCTGTCATGTACACCCCTCAAAAGGACTTCAAATGTGATGTGGTCACTAAAAAAAATGGTTTTGTAAATTTTGGTTGAAAAATGAAAAATTGCTTATGAACTTTGAAACCCTTATAACGTCCTACCAAAATTTTTTTTTTCAAAATTGTGCTGATGTGAAGTAGACATGTGGGAAATATTATTTAATAACTTTTTTGTGTCACATAACAATCTCAGAATCGCTAGGTTTGGTTGAGGCGTTCCAGAGATATAACCTCATAAAGGGACACTGGTCAGAATTGCAAAAAATGCCAAGGTCTTTAGGGTCAAATAGGCTGGGTCCTAAAGGGGTTAAATACATTTAAAACACATTTTTTTTTTCCACGTTGAGATCCTACGACTTACATGTATTATTTCCTGAAACAATAGAAAGTTAGAGTATAAAAATCACCAGTGGACAGTTAAAATTGCAAGACTTCTAGTTTTTCTTTTTATAGGCTTTTGCCATGTATTCTAACAGCAGCATGATATATGGGTTGAGGCCCTAAATCTATTGATGTATCACTTAGGCTAGCTTCACACTACGTTTTTTTACCATTCTGTTCTGTTTGTTTTTGAAACAAACAGAACAGAATCGTTTTTGGCCCCCATGTATCCCTATGATGATGGATTGGCTCAATTTGGCCATCCGGTTTTGTAAATCCTGTGCAGGATTCGTTGCTGTCCTGTTTTTTACCGGTCCCAAAAATGATACCTGCAGCGTTTTTGGGCTCCGGTGACAAAACAGGACAGAAACTAATCCTATTTGGTGCGGCACACACAACATGGGGGCCTATGGCACCGGATTCGGGAAACAACAGAATTGTTTCCCGGATCCGGTTCCAGGTACAGAGCATGCACAGAACAGGAGTGCTGCTCTGTACCCATTGTAAATCTGTGTAATATCACTTTAGCAGTGTATCTAGATACACTGCTAAAGTGATAGTTCATAAAGGGAATGTTAAAAATAAAAATCATAAATTCTCACCTTTCTGGCGACTCCCGAGTGGCCCACGCTGAATACTGGCAGTTCAAGGACCTTGCATGATGTCACTGGGAGGGGTGGGACAACCCAATCACATGACCGCATCAGCGTGATTTAAACATTTAAATCCCGCGCGCTGATGCAGATGGTAGGAAGAACAGTACGTTATGAAAAGGGGAATAGGTTACTCAATTCTGGGAAAAATATCAGAACACATATAAAATATAACCAAAGAAAATTAACAGGGCATAAAACTTTCCAGAAAAATGACCAACCCTTGGAACAACAGGGGGTACACATTGTGGGCAGGTAGTATATGCCAACCATCATTACGTGGTCCGAAGCATAAATGCAGGTAATGTCAGGGTAAGTATCTGGATGTTTTTGGTCATGCAGTTAATTTTTCCACTATTCATGTTTAGTAATTCTGGTTTGCCTGCATAACCTACTTTTTAAGGATTAAACATTATATTTTGAGCAAAGGTCTGACCAAAGTAAAGCCTGAGATGGCTCCTAAAAATAAAAGATCAATAAGCGAAGAACTCATACTTTTCACTTATTTATTAACTAATATCTATATCACCAGAACTAAATAAAACTCTTTTAGACGCCAATAAACTTTTGGATTCTCAAATGAGACTATCACTAGCAGGAGAACGGTATATATAACTGCACCCAAAGGTGATTGGACATAGAAATCGATAAATAAAATCCATCTTTTAACCAAAAAGACTAAAACAAGGATATCAGATAGTTAAAAATGGGGGAAAATGTTTCTGCTGTTTCTCAGAGGACAGACCCAACCACAAAGCACAGGGTTATTGGTATGAGTCTCGATGCAGGACAAACAGCTTCCTTTGCATATGTCACACCTGGAAAAAAACTCCTGCCTTTTTACTTAACTATGGATTAACAAGGGACTAGCACATTACATAAATTCTGAGACACTTGTCCAATTACTTTTAGACCCTTGAAAAAGTGGCAGTTACTTATTAAAAAGGTGTAATTCATAAACCCTTACTCCAATAGGGATGACAATACCTGCAGTAAAGAGCCTCCAGTTGAAGCTCATATTCATTATACAATTATATCTTGAAGAAACAGAAAGGAACACACATAGGGCCGTAAATGCGTATAAAGAGGGGTGCACTTAATTAGTAAAACTCACCTTATTAGGTTGTGCAAGTCATAACCAACTGGACAGGCAACAATGTGTGGCCGCTGCAGATCCCCGTGGTTAATAATGTTCCAGGGGTTTATGAAACAGGTATATCATCCACGCTGACCACAATGAAGAACACCAGAGTTATAAGAAGATCCTTTATTCCACTTCACCACCACCTTGCCGACTCGTTTGTAGCATGCAGGCTACTTCATCAGGGCTCATATGTGGTCAAAAATCACTGTTTGGCTCGGAAGGGAAGGAGCACCATTTGGCTTTTTGAATGGAAAATTATCTCAAATCGTTCTGCAGACACCATGTAGCATGCGCCATGCTGTGCACCCAAATAGTAATTTTTGACCACATATGAGCCTAATGAAGTAGCCTGCGTGCTGCGAAACGTGTCGGCAAGGTGGTGGTGAAGTGGAATAAAGGATCTTCTTATAACTCTGGTGTTAGGTCATCGTGGTCAGTGCGGATAATATACCCGTCTCCTAAACCCCTGGAACAATTATATCTTGACAGCTTATTGTTTGGAGCTTTAGCAGATGCTTCTAATGATTAAATTATTGGGTAGATACATTGTATGGTTTGCGTGTTGTTGCATTTTATTGCAATGTTGCAGCAACAAAAAAAAACATAATTTTGGCATTTAGACTTTTTTTTCCGTTACACAATTTACAGATCTGATTAATTGATTTTATATTTTGATAGATCAGGCATTTTTTGAATAAAGTGATACCAAATATGTGTATTTTTTTTCTAGTTTTGTTTTCAATGTGGCAAAAGGGGGATGATTTGCATTTTTGTTTTTTTTATACCTTTTTCATATTTTTTAAACCTTTTTTTAACTTTTCCTTGACTTTACATAGCCCCATAAGGCACCTTAGCACTACAATGTGCGATCACTTCGGCATAGGACAAATGACCATTTTCTGCCGGTGATGCAGCTCAGGGATTGCCAGTGGGAAGTGATTTATGACAGCTTCTAGGGTCATCAGCTGCATCTGAGATCTCACAGTTATATATCAAGGAATGGGAACGGCACAATCACCGCCACCCTGCTTTGGATCACACTGTCAGTGATTGACCTCATATCAATAGGAAGGGCGTACTACTATGTCCTTGGTTGTGAAGGAGTTAAATGTCAACGCTTGTGTCACTGTCCAAATATGTCTCTACCTAACTGTATATATACGCATAATGTATTTGATACACTGACAACTTTGAAAGTTTTCCCACCTCCAAAGAATAGAGAAGGCTGTAATTTTTATTGTAGGTACAGTACACTTGAACTGTGATAAAATCTGAAAAAAATCCAGAAAATCCCATTGTATGATATTTAAATAATTAAATTGCATTTTATTGCATGAAAAAAGTATTTGATCACCTGCCAACCAGCAAGAATTCTGGCTCTCACTGACCTGTTAGTTTTTCTTTTAGAAGCCCTACTACTCTTCCCTCGTTACCTGTATTAATTGTACCATTTTTAACTCGCTATCTGTATATAAGCCACCGGTCCACACACAATCAACCACACCCCAATCTACCATGGCCAAGAAAAAAGAGGTGTCTAAGAACATCAAGGACAAATTTGTAGACCTGCACAAGGCTAGGATGGGCTACAGGTCAATATGCAGGAAGCTTACTGAGAAGGCAACACCTGTTTGTGCAATTATTGGAAAATAGAAGAAACACAAAATGACTGTCGATCTTGCTCAGTCTGGGGCTCCATTCAAAATCTTACCTTGTGGAGTAAGGATGATTCTGAGAAAGATCAAGAATCAGTCCAGAACTACAAGGAAGAACTTGGTCAATGACCTGAAGAGAGCAGGGACCACATTACCGTTTATTATACTGTCATTGATTAAAATTCTGCAGAACATGCAAGGTCCCCCTGCACATGTCCAGCCCCATTTGAAGTTCACAAATCACCATTTGGTTGATCCAGAGGATGCAAGGTCATGTGGTCAGATGAGACCAAAATAGAACCTTTTAGCATCAACTCCACTCAGCGTGTTTGGAGGAAAAAGAAGGATGAGTAAAACACTGAGAACACCATCCCAACCGTGAAGCATCGTACTTTGGGGTGCTTTTCTGCAAATGGGACAAGACAACTACAAAGGGAGGATGGATGGGATCATGTATCCAAGAACATTTAGCCAACAACCTCCTTCATTGAGAAAGAGCATTAAAGATGGGTCATGACTGGGTCTTCAAGCTTTACAATAACAGAGAATAAACAGAGCAGGGGACGCTCATAGAGTTATACCTGGTGGTCTAGTGGGGTTTCTATTAGACCGGGGATCCACTCACCTATCTGGGTTGTACACCCTTGCACAACCTCGGGAGAAGCCTGTGGTTAGTGAGGAGCCAGTCATCTGGCTGTGGACCGTGGATTCCAAGCGATCAAGTGACTGGAAACACATCACCAAAGGTCCTCCAGGTTTCCTAGTATTGATGCCTGTGCTGCTTCATCCGCAGCCCTCAGAGAAGGGTAGTAATAAATGAAGAAAAAAGTGTGGTAAATATACAGACCTTTATTTTGAATGCTAAACACACAACGCGTTTTAGTGGTTAAAAACCGCCTTCATCAGGTATCTTCTAGCATATTTAGCGCCTGCATAACTAACTAGACTACACACAACATCATGACTTGCATTGCTCTTCAACATCATGACACCATGAGGCCTAGTCAGCTCCGAAGCGTCAAAAATGCCAGAAGACAGAGTCATATAAAAAAATAAAAGCGCAGCACTCTTTTTCAAGTTACATAGTATAGTTGCTCAATTTATTCCTAGGCAATCCAAAAGCATGACGAAGACCAGTGAGTAATAATCCAAATGCTTTGGTGAGACAGCACCTCACAGCAGAGTAGTAACACCATTACTTACTGTGCTTCTCTTTTGCAGTCTGAGTCACTAGTGCAATCCAACGTTTTAGAAATATCACCTAACTCAAAAAGTTGTGTTTTTGGATTACCTAAGAACAAACACTACGAGTATAATTTGCAATCTGAAGAAGCATAGCAAGCATTTTTTACCATGGTGTAAGGCAGGGGTGGGCAACTCTAGTACTCAAAGACCGCAAACAGTGCATGTTTTCAGTATTTCCTTAGCATTGCACAAGGTGTTTGTAACAGGTGGTAGTAATGAACAAAGGGGTTAGGCAGCAGGATGGTATTGATGGGCAAAAGGTGATCAGGGGAACTAATCTGACCCTTAGACTGGGGGTCCCCAGCTGACCCTGGTCCCAGAAGTATTATTGAAGGGGAGGATATCTGTGCCAGCACCCTTGCCCTGCTCCTGACCAGCCCTAGGCTATAACCTCCTCACCTCCACCCAGGCACCCGGATAAGCTTAGCAACACTCAGACAGATGGAAATCCCCATGAATCAACACAGCAAGAAGGCTTCAGCAGAACGGCATTCGGCATCAACAAAGCTCATGGTCTTTGCAGAGAATGAACTCTATCAGCGACACCAGCTGGGTCATGAAACTACTTAAAGGCTAGTGAGTGGACACCCATATCACCTGATACACTCAGCAACTGATACACAGATGTTAACCCTTAATAGACTAAAGGAAATTAACTCCACTAAACCACTGCAGAGGAATTCAGAGACTGCAGAGCAGTCTACATGTGACAGTGTTGAAGCCATCACCTGTGCAAGTGGTTAAATTATCACCTGTGCAATACTAAGGAAATCCGGAAAACAAGCACTGTTGGTGACTAGTGATGGGCGAATCCTAAATTACTCGGAATCGCTTGACTCTAGCGAGTCCGAGCACAGGACTCGCTACTCGTTGCGAGTCTAGCGAGTCCAATGTTAATGAATGGGGAAGCGAGTAATAGCGAGTAGTGTGAGATTTACAAATCGCAGATGTGTCTCGGAAGCTTCAGCCTGAAGCAATCCTAGTTTTGCCATTTATTTGCATTGGACTCGTTTACTTTGCAACTGTAATCGCTGGGAAACTCGCAGAGATAAGAGTCCTGTCTGCTCAGTGTGCTGGCTGCCACAGCTCCAGGGTCCTAGAGCCTGCCTGCTGCCTGATGTAGCAGAGCTGAGATTGTTCTCAGTCTGCTCATTCCCTGTGCATAGACATCTATATCTATGCACAGGGATGAGCAGAGAGGACATCGCGTTTTGGACTGCGTCGGACGGAAGAGGATTTTTTTTAATTAAAAATGGAGTCTCTAATGGCTTTTTTTTTATTTCTAATAAAAAATTTTCTCTGTGTTGTTTTTTTTAAAACAATTTAATAGAAATTCATGGCGGTCATGTCTAATATTGGCGTGACCGCCATAACTTTCGGGCTTAGGGCCAGCTGATAATACAAAGCTGGCCCTAACCTCTTTATTACCCAGCGTGCCACCGCCACCAGGGTCGCTGGAAGAGCGGGGTTCAGCGCCAGAGGATGGCGCTTCAATGAACGCGCCATCTTCTGGGGCGGCTGCGGGCTGCAATTTGCAGCAGGGGTGCCCAGAAAGCTTGGGCATCCCTGCGCTGCGGATTCCAGCCCCCAGCTGCTTAGCTGTACCTGGCTAGAAATAGAAATTGCGCGGAGCCCCACGCATTTTTTTTAAATTATTTCATGAAATTCTGAGATTCTGACTCTGACTCTGAGACTCTGACTCTGAGACTCTGACTCTGACTCTGAGACTCTGACTCTGAGACTCTGGCTCTGAGGGTGAGACTCTGAATCTGAGACTCTGATTCTGAGACTCTGACTCTGAGACTCTGACTCTGAGACTCTGACTCTGAAATTCATGAAATAATAAAAAAAAAATGCGTGGGGCTCCACGCAAATTCTATGTCTAGCCAGGTACAGCTAAGCAGCTGGGGGCTGGAATCCGCAGCGCAGGGATGCCCAAGCTTTCTGGGCACCCCCCGCTGCAAATTGCAGCCCGCAGCCGCCCCAGAAGATGGCGCGTTCATTGAAGCACCATCCTCTGGCGCTGAACCCCGCTCTTCCAGCGGCCCTGGTGGCGGTGGCACGCTGGGTAATAAAGGGGTTAATACCAGCTTTGTTATACAAGCTGGTATTAAGCCTGAGATTCTTAATGTCAGGCCACGTTTGACCCAGCCACTAAGAATCTCCAATAAAGGGTTAAAAAAAACACAGAGAAAATTTTTTATTTGAAATAAAAAAAAAGCCATTAGGGACTCCATCTTTAATTAAAAAAATCCTCTTCCGTCCGACGTAGTCCAAAACGCGATGTCCTCTCTGCTACATCCCCTGTGCATAGATATAGATGTCTATGCACAGGGAATGAGCAGACTGAGAACAATCTCAGCACTGCTACATCATCTCTGTGAGCAGGCGGGCTCTAGGACCCTGGAGCTGCACAGAGAAGACAGCTGGACTCGGCTTGCAATGTAACAGCAGTTATTTGCGAGTTTCCCTGCTATCACTGGCACAGTAGCCGAGTCTAATGCAAACAATGGCAATCCTAGTTTTGTCAGCGTTTGCCATTGATTTGCATTGGACTCGTGCGAGTAAACGCTGGGAAACTCGCAGAGTACCGAGTCCTGCGAGTCCCTTACTACTCGCCGAGTAACGAGTAGTAGCGAGTAGATTCGCCCATCCCTATTGGTGACTCTTGAGGGCTGGAGTTCCCATCCTTGGTGTAAGGGGCAGGACCCCACTTGAGCACCTTGCATTGGGACTGGAGTGCCATATTCCCTTTTCTGCTCGGAACATCATGTCAGATTGAAGACCGCACCGGAGTATGATTGTGTAGAAGGACACATGAGGTAAGAATAATTTTTTCTTAACTTAACTCCATTATGCTCTGGGCTATGGAGAGACCTTGGATTATAATAAGGAACAATTGATTCACATCAAATAAATTGAATGGAAATCAAATTCCCAGTTGGTTGACTTTGAATTTCAGCAGATACGCTTATCACTAGTCAGAAATCATTGCGGTTCTACAATGGTTATTTTTACAGGTTATACTTACACTGATATGTGATATAATTTGTTATTTGTAACACTTCTTTTGGTATTAACAATAGCAAAATGAAGCTTTACGGTATAAGAGTCTGTAATGATACTTGAATGCCTACAAATTTTAAGGGCTTATAGTGTATTATCTTTACAAGGAATTACAGTTGGGGGTTAAATTGATACTGGCTTGCTCATTTATTATCTTCACTGAGTGTTTCCGCAAGTGTTGCTGTTATAACAACATGAATAATTTTGAAACCACCTGTTGGCTCTGTCAATATGTTGTGTACCCTTGTGTGGGCAGGTATTGATAAACACCAGCTTTCATCCTTCTCAGATCATTTTAATGCTAACAAGTGCAAAGCTTTCTCACCACATGTCCTAGAAAAAAAAGATAACTGAAAATAAACTATTACAATTTAGCATTTCCAACATGTTTGAGCTTTAATAGCAATTCCTAATTGTTTTCTTCAAGTGCATGTGCAGCGATTTATGTCTGTATCACAGGAGGCTCCCTCTTTGATATTTGCATTGATTTCTTCTCATGTTTTCTTCTATTGTACAGTGGAAGAAGATTCCCTAGAACAAGAACTCAGGTAATATAAACGATAATATATTAATATGCCTTCTAATGAAAAGAAAAGATGTATAAATTCTATAGGTCCATGTGTCCGTATACAGTATATGCATAGAACTATTAAATAATATTGATCAAAGTGTTTTTTCCAAAATCACAAGTTATCTTCTATGTATTCTCTATTCGATTACAAGATCAAGGCTCTGCAGTGCCCAATCTTCATTGGGACAGATGTGCCCTTGTTCAGCCTCCACTGCATTCATTGTGGGACTGCAGAAAATAGCAGAGCAGTCTACTCCATATTCTCCAGCACACCTATAAACAATGAATGGACTGGATGCCGACATCACCACTCCTTTTAAGATGGTGCCCTACCGAGGTTGGAGTTCCAGACCACTATCCTCTTAAAAGAATTGTCTTAAAATGCCAAGTTAACCTCTTTATATTGGAAAAGGTATAACTTGCTGATTGATGGGAGACTGACAGCTGGGAACTCAAGCAATAAGAAAGTTATTCCCTATTTAACTCATTACAATGGCACCTGCCAGGGGTTAGGATTAGCGATGGGTTAACCCCCCATTGCTCGGGATCGGCGGGTTTGCCTGGACCTTTTTGTCCAAGTCCAAGTTCGGGGCTGGACGTAACTTGAACTTGTGTCCAATCCCTGAGCTTGGACTTTACAGTTATGGGATGGGACAGGGGGAGCTGTAAAACAAAGCACATAGTTAATAAATATTATCATTATACTTATCAGGTCCTTCAGCGCGTATTGTCATCTTGCTGCTCTGGCTGCATCTACATCCGGGGCAGCTCATTAACTTCAAGGAATATTCACTGCACTGCTGAGTACTCGGCAGTTCTCAGCAATGTTCGTGGTGATGTCAGGGTCACCCGAGCTCATGGCTCAGCTATGAATTCAATTGACCTCTGACCGTTACTGTCATTGTCAGCCTCCTTGTCACTCTCGACAGATGCTTGTTTGTTCAGAGTTATGAAGCAGAGCTGACATTGCTCTGCCTGTGGACTATGTCGGACTGAGGGTGTTTTTTTAATTAAAGATGGAGTCCCTAAATGTGTTTTTAATTTTATTTCTAGTGAAAAAATTTGTCTCTGTTTTGTGTTTTTTTTAATGTTTACTAGAAATTCATGGTGGCCAGGTAATTTGGCTTGACATTATGAATTTCGGGGTTAGTACCAGCAGAGAATACAAAACTAGTATTAACCTCATTATTACCCAGCATGCCACCCTCCACCAGGGCCATTGGAAGAGCCAGGTAAAGTGCCTGGAAATGGCACTACAATGAACGTGTCATTTTCTGGAGCGGCTGCAGGCTGCAGTTTTCAGCATGGGGGGCCCAGAACTCTTGGACCTTACCACACTGATAATCTCAGCCATCAACTGTCTGGCTTTACCTGGCTAGCAATCAAAATATGGTGGCAGATCACACGTTTTTTTTACATTATTTATTTAAATAATTAAAAAAAAATATTTGGCTTCCCTGTATATTGATTGCCAGCCAAGGTAAAGACAGGCAGCTGCGGGTGGCAGCCTGTAGCTGTCCACATTATCTGTGCTGAGAATCAAAAATACCGTGGATCGCTATCTCATTTTTTTAAAATTATTTATTTCTTTATAATATATCTTTATAATATATCTTCTTTGAAAGGTAGCAGATTTTTTGGGAAGTGATTCACTGCCATTTAATCACAGTTTGCTTGAATTTGCCTAGATTTGCGAATTACATAATATTTGACTCTCATGAAATCGATTCACTGATCTTTAATTTTTGCCAATGGTACATTCTAGTGGCACTATCCTTTTTAGCAAAATATTGTATCCTACCAAAATAGCGAAATAGTAAATTAGAGATATGAAGATACCCGGAGTCATATCTGCAAATAGGATCTGTTCCAGGTAGATTTTTAGTCCCCATTTAGATCTAATCTGAATGCCAGTGTATGCTTTTAAAGTGCCTTGAAAAAGTATTAATGCTCAGTGAACATTTCCATATTTTGTCATGTTAAACCACAAACATAAATTTATTTTATTAGGATTGTATGGGATATTTCAACACAGCAGTAGTAAATATTTGTGAAGTGTAAAGAAAAGTCAATAATTTATAGGAACAACTTTAGGAACTGTATTTAGCTCCATTTTTCCGTTAACTCTTACCAGCTTACTAAGAGACTTTAAAATCACTGAGAATAACTTCTCTGGGTATAGAATTTCCTGTGGAAAACTGCATAAACAGACAAATTTAGGGTTTGTCTGATTCATTCATCTCTAGGTACAAGCTTTCCTTTAAAACCGACAAAAGGCAATCTCAAAAGTGTGGATGACAGGAGTAACTCAAAGAGAAAGCCAAAAAATAGGCATCCAGATATATTCAAAAAGATATATATTTATTAATATCATCCTAAAAGTGCAGGTGAGTACATAGACATTAGGGTAGCAAAAGTTACATCATGGGAACCAAATAGCAAACACAATCACCCATACCTGTGACAGCACCCAGGAATTCAACTAGTATATTGCCATGATTGCTGAACATGCTGCCAATTGTGTAAGGCCCAGCAAGAAAATCTTCAATGGCAATTTGTCCTCCAACAAATAGAAAGCAAAAGGTATAATATAATAGTGGTCATGAGATCAACAGTAAATTACCTTATGACATGATGCTGGTATTCTGAAGGATGTTGACACCACAGAGTAGTGGCTATGAACCCTCAACGCGCATTTTGCCATGTACTTGCATCTTAGTCAGAGGCTTACTTTTTTGAATGTGAGAACTCACTCACTAATTCTGAAATAAAGGATTAGTCACTTTTCTGTTTTCTGCAGTTTTCCTCAAGGATTACCACCACGTCTGTTCAAACAATGGCTGCTGGTGGAGGAGCAATGACCAGTCCTGGCCATCAGCCTTCCTAGTAGAAAAGCAGCTTTCCCATGTGAGATGTTTTACAACTGGATGAGGCTGAAGGACAGATCTGGTCACTGCCCCTCCACCACCAGGAATTGTATGGACAGAAGAGCAGGTCAGTCTGGGAGGAAAGTTGCACTAACAGGAGAGTGGATGATCCTTTACCTGAGAATCAGTCAGTGAGCTCATTCTGACCATGCAAACAGGAAAGTTTGTAACTGTTTTAGGGCCCTTTCACATCAGCAGTTTACGCTGATGTGCGGTAGATCTGGCAGGTGGCGCCGCATAGTTTTTGATTAATTTCCCCAATGTAGGTGTCACACAGAATTTTGCACAAACTTCACCGACTGTCATGGCGGATTTTGTTCTGATTGCAGATTTTGACATCCCACCCGAGGGTTTCCCTGGTGTCTGGGATCAACATAGGCAGATATGGGTGTCGACCTACTGTGTGCTTTTTCATAGGCAGGCTAGCAAGAGTTAGCCTGTTAGAGTTAGTCTTTTGGTCTGCTTCCTCCTCTTATCACATGGTTTGAGCTAGCACATCTGCACCCCTCCAATGTATGCTGGTGGAATCCTCCCAATCATTCCAGCCTTAGTTTTTCCTATGTTGGTCTGTTAGGTGTGGTGTCCCAGACTTTCTGAAGAATGTTGTGTTATTTGCTTGTAGTGGTTGTGGATGTTCTACCCTGTTGTTTTTTTTGCTTCATACCTGCTCTTATTTTTCCTCCTGCAACTCTTATTGTCTTTACCTTTGTGAGTGCATGCTTAGTGAGAGTTTTGCTTTTCCCTTGTCTGTCTTTATCTGTAGGCTTCATTACTCCCCTGTACCCGAGAGGAGGGGAGGGGGAATCAGATCAGGACTGGTCAGGAACAGGACCGAGTCAAAGACTCAGGCCTCCCCAACATTAGGGGAACTCCTGAGATAAGGGAACGCATAGGGCCCCCTAACATGAGGGGCAGATCAGGTGCCATGGTTCCCTGTTATCAATAGTCATCAATAGTCATCATGACAGTAGGTTCCTGTATGGCACCTTGTACCTTGTATCATGTACACCTCATTAAAGTATGTACATGAGACAGCATTTGTGATTTTTACAGTCCTATTTTATACTGGTTATGTGTACTATGCTTGTTGTTAATATCATAGGAAACCTCTACAGCTGCCGCTCTCCTCTCAGTGCTTTCAGCTTTGCTATAATCCTTCTCGCCAACACTGACTACCATGAGAAGAAAGTTGGAGGTATTTGTAATCACACTCAGGTCTGCTGTATCCTTCCTTTGCACCCCACACTGACTACTTTGAGATGAAAGCTGAAGGTGCTTTTAATCACACTCAGCACTGCTGCACTCTGAAAATCAGGATTTAGAGTAGGTCTGTCTATCAATACATCTCACAGCAGTCACTCTATGTGACTGTAAACTTGTGAATCCACACAGCATATTCGTTGTCTGGATTTTCCCGGATCATCTCTGGAAGCAGGCAGGTTGTGACCACAATGATGTCATTTGTATGTATGCGGTTACATGCCAATTAAACATGACAAACCTCACTTAATACAAGTGAATTGAACAAGGCCAGACAGATCTAGTTGTAATGTGGCTGTAATTATGCAAATTGCATACTTGCGGTCACTTAACTACCCACTCCCTGCACTGGTAAACCCTGACAGCATTTACAGTGGTACTTCACAAAGTCTGCAATGACATAGTGACTGCAGACTTGAATCCATTACCTGGACAACCCCTTTATGGCTGCTCACAGTAGCACAAACAACATTTGGCTTTTGATTGTTGTGTTGAGATAGGGATCTTGGAACACTTTGGAGAAATTGTCAGACCATTGGTACCACCATTGATCCATTCCATACTGGAAGTGAAATTGCTTGACACCTTAGGTGGGTTTGTACCATCCAGTCTACACGAAAACCATTAGAAAGTCTTTCTATGACATTGTATTATGGGCCAGATATCCAGGTACAGGTATCCATTAACCTATCTCAAAGGCTATCATGGTGCAGAGCCACGTGGATATGGAAGCTGGAATAGACGTATTTCCTCTTCAGCGATGAGTCCTTATTTTTACTTGATAGCTCAGGATTTGGCCTGGAGACCACGTAAACAATGCATGAAGAGGCTTTCATGAGAGAATGTCACACCTGTACTACCTATGCATCTCTCTGCAGCTTTTGACACTGTCGACCATCAGCTCCTACTCTCTATGCTGCACTCCATTGGCATAAAGGACACAGCTCTCTCCTGGCTCTCCTCCTATCTTTCTGACCGCTCTTTCAGTGTATCTTTTGCTGGCTCCACTTCTTCCCCTCTTCCCCTCACTATTGGGGTCCCTCAGGGTTCAGTCCTTGGCCCTCTCCTCTTCTCTCTCTACACGGCCCCGATTGGACAGACCATCAGCAGATTTGGCTTTCAGTACCATCTTTATGCTGATGACACACAACTATACACTTCAGCCCCTGACCTTACCCCTGCGGTATTAAAGAACACCAATGACTGTCTAGCTGCAGTTTCCAATATCATGTCCGCTCTCTATTTGAAACTAAACCTTTCCAAAACTGAACTTCTTCTGCTCCCCCCATCCACTAACCTCCCTAAATCGGACATCTCTCTCTCAGTTTGCGGCACCACGATAACGCCTAGGCAGCAGGCTCGTTGTCTGGGTGTTATGGTTGACACCGATCTCTCCTTCTCCTCCCACACACAATGTCTCGTCCGCTCCTGTCACTTACACCTGAAGAATATCTCTAGAGTCCGCCCCTTTCTCACCCTGGAAACAACAAAAACCCTCACCGTGGCCCTAATCCATTCCCGCCTTGAATATTGCAACTCTCTATTAAGCGGCCTCCCCCTCACCAGACTTTCTTCCTCTCCAGTCCATCCTTAATGCAGCAGCCAGGATCACCCATCTGGCCAATCGTTACTCAGATGCCTCTGCTCTGTGCCAGTCATTGCACTGGCTGCCCGTATACTACAGGATCAAATTCAAATAGCTTGTTCTCACCCACAAAGCTTTCACAGTGCAGCACCCCCCTACCTCTCTTTATTCTTAAAATATAATATCTACTCCAAAAATAAATCCTAGTTGTGGTTTATCATACTAATAGTACCCAGCCAGCCCTTTCAGGAAATATACATTGGGTATGAAAAGTACTCAGACCTTTAAATTTTTCATTCTTTGTTTCTTTGCTGCCATTTGGTAAATTAAAAAAAGGTCATTTTTTTCTCATTAATGTACACTCCGCACCCCATGTCAACTTGAAAAAGCCACAAATGTACGTAGACATTTTTGCAAATTTATTAAAAAAAAAAGAAAAACTGAAATATCACATGGTCATAAGTATTCAGACCCATTTCTCATTATTGAGTAGTAGCACCTTTTGAGCTAGTACAGCCTTGAGTCTTCTTGGGAATGATGCAACAAGTTTTTCACACCTAGATTTGGAGAGATCCACTGCCATTCTTCCTTGCAGATCCTCTCCAGTTCGTCCAGTTGGATGGTGAATGCTGGTGGACAGACATTTTCAGGTCTTGCTCACACACTCATATTTAAGTCACATGCTGCCCATTTCCTTGTGATCCTCCTTGAGTCCAGCTGTGTTTAATTAATAGGACAGGACTTGATTTGGAAAGGCACTCACCTGTCTATATAAGACCCCACAGCTCACAATGCATGGCAGACCAAATGAGAATCATGAGGTCAAAAGAACTGCCCAAGGAGCTCAGAGACAGAATTGTGGCAAGACAATGCACAATACCACTTCTCTTGTCCTAAACATGAGATGTAACTCTCAGTTACCTTGTTATTCTGTGCATAAACACTGCACATTACCACTTCTTCTGTCCTGTATACTCGGGTGTAATCTTCAGTATCTATATTATTGTGTTTATATACACTGCACAGTACCACTTCTCCTGTCATGCATACTGGGTGTAGTTCTCAGTATGTGTATTATTCTGATGTATATACACTGCACAGTACCACTTCTCTTGTCCTGAATATGAGATGTAATTCTCAGTAACCTTATTATTCTGGACATATACACTGCACAATACCACTTCTCCTGTCCTGTATACTGGGTGTAATTTTCAGCATCTATATTATTCTGTATATATACACTGCACAGTACCACTTCTCCTGTCCTGAATATGATAATTCTCAGTATGTGTATTATTAGTATATATACACCGTACACTTCTCTTGTCCTGTTTACTTGGTGTAATTCTCAGTATCTTTAGTGTTCTGTTTGTCTACATTGCTCAGTACCATTTCAACTGTTCTGTATACTGGGTGTAGTTCTCACAATCAAGAATAATATCCAGCAAACTCATCCTCAATATAGGTAAGTATTAAAAGACCATTTTTTTAAAGAGAATCTTTAAAATGTGGTGGATGAAGGTCAAAATAACAACAAAGTGGTAAACATAACCACTGAAGAATTATAGTATTACTAGATGGTGTCCCGATTCTAACACATCGGGTATTCTAGAACAGAGGTCCCCAACTCCAGGCCTCAAGGCCCACCAACAGTGCAGGTTTTCAGGATCTCCTTAGTATTGCACAGGGGTTAGAATCATTACCTGTGCAGATGATCACATTAGCACCTGTGCAATACTAAGGAAATCCTGAAAACCTGCACTGTTGGCGGGCCTTGAGGCCTGGAGTTGGGGACCTCTGTTCTAGAATACCTTGTAAACAGGAATGAACTGCGTCACACTATGACTGACAGCCTTGTAAACAGCAGAGAATTGCATCACACTATGAGCGGCAGCCTTGTAAACAGCAGAGAAGTGCGTCACACTATGAGATGGCAGTTCAAATTGCGTGCCAATATACCAAGCCGTGATCCGCGCTCTGATTGGTCGCTGCCATCCGCGACGACCAATCAGAGCACTTGGTGCCACTGGCGGCGGCGACCAATCAGCAAAGCGGAGAATGGCTTTGCAGGGATTTTGAAACTCGCACCGCGGGTTTCTATTTCCCGTCGCTTCGCTGATTGGTCGCCGCCGGCCGTGGCGACCAATCAGCGAAGCATGTTTTAAAACACGCACCAGGGGTTTTTAATCCAGCGCTACGGCAACCAGTCAGAGAAGTAGCGCGGTTTGGCGGGGGATTTGAATTCCGGCCGCCATATAGGAATACGCATAATGTGGGTGTTCCAATATGGCGGTCAGGGTACTACCGCTGCAAGCTGAGGCTGGTCATTTCCCGGCTGGCTCGCCGCGGATCTCTGTGCGGCAGTAGAAGAGCCGCAGCTACCATCAGATCTCCTGACGATAGCCGCGGCCGGACTCATGTATCCTGGTGATACCGTCGCCAGGTTTCAGCTTGGCGCGAATTTTGAATGTGCGCGGCTGTTTTGCATACACTTCGCTCATTGGTTGCCGAGGCTGGCAGCGATCAATGAGCGCTGGCACGCGATTTTCTGGACAGACACGATTAGGCAATCATATAGTAGATACCTACAGCAGTGTCAGTGTACAGCAGTGTCGCTGTTCAGCGGCGTCTTTATGCAGCTTTATGCAGTCTTTATGCAGTTGTGCGGCGGTGTCGGTTTGCGACGGTGTCCTTGTTGTGTCGCGATGTTGGTGTGTGGCAGTGTTGGTGTGGGCGGTGTCGGTGTGAGGTGTATTGGTGTACAGCAGTATCAGTGTTGTGCAGCGGTGTCGGTGTGCGGTGGTGTCGGTGTCAGTGTTCAGTCGCCGGGCGAGACTAATCAGCAGGGGCAGAAAGGAGCGGGCAGGATGGAGCATGCAGTGTCGGTGTGCAGTGGTGTCGGTGTGCGACAGTGTCATGGTTCAGTCGCCGGGCGAGACTAATCAGCAGGGGCAGAAAGGAGCAGGACAGGATGGAGCGTGCGGGGTAGGATGAGCCGACAGGGGCCGGATGGAGCCGGCGGGCAGGATAGAGCCGGTGGGGCAGGATGGAGCCGGTGGAGCAGGATGGTGGCGGGGGGGGCAGGATGGAGTGAGTAAAGCAGGATAGAGCGAGCGGGACAGGATGGATTGAGCGAGGCAGGATGGAGTCGGGAGATCAGGATGGAGCAAGGGGGGTAGGATTGTGGCAGAGGGGCAGGATGGTGGCAGGAGGGCAGGATGGTGGGGGGACAGGATGGAGCGAGCAGGGCAGGATGGAGCAGGGGAGCACGATGGTGGCGGGCGGGCAGGATGGTGGTGGGGGAAGGATGGAGGCGGGGGGCAGGATGGAGCCGGGTGGGAAGATGGTGGCGGGGAGCAGGATGGTGGTGAGGGGGCAGGATGGTGGCGGGGGGCAAGATGGAGGTGGAGGGCAGGATGGAGGTGGTGGGGGAGCAGGATGGAGCGAGTGGGGAAGGATGGAATGAGCGGGGCAGGATGGAGCGAGCGGTGCAGGATGGTGGCGGGGGAGCAGGATGGAGCAGGGGGGCAGGATGGTGGCGGGGGCAGGATGGTGGCGGGGGCAGGATGGAGGCAGGAGGCAGAATGGATGGAGGTAGGGGGGCAGGATGGAGGGGGGACAGGATAGAGGCGGGGGCAGGATGGAGGCAGTGGGGGCAAAATGGATGGAGGTGGCGGGGCAGAATGGTGGCTGGGGGGTAGGATGGAGGTGGGGGGCAGAATGGTGGCAGGTGGGCAGGATGGTGGCAAGATGGAGGCGGGGGTCAGGATGGTGGCAGGGGGCAGGATGGTGGCAGAGGGCAGAATGGTGGCGGGGGCAGGATGGAGCTGGGGGGCAGGATAGTGGCAGGGGCAGGATGGTGGGGGGCAGGATGGAGCAAGTGAGGCAGGATGGAGCCAGAGGTGCAGGATGGTGGCGGGGGAGCAGGATGGAGCGGGGGGCAGGATGGTGGTGGGGGGGCAGGATGGTGGTGGGGAGCAGGATGGAGGCAGGGGGGCTGGATGGATGGAGGTGAGGGGCAGAATGGAGCCGGGGGCAGGATCGTGGCGGGGGGCAGGATGGTGGCAGGTGGGCAGGATGGTGGCAAGATGAAGGCGGGGTCAGGATGGTGGCAGGGGGCAGGATGGTGGCGGAGGGCAGAATGGTGGCGGGGCAGGATGGAGCTGGGGGGGCAGGATGGAGTAGGGGCAGGATGGAGGAGGGGGCAGGATGGAATCAGAGGGGCAGGATGGTGGTGGGGGGCAGGATGGGGGTGGGGGGCAGGATGGAGGCAGGGGCAGGATGGTGGCAGGGGCAGGATGGTGGCAGGGGGCAGGATGGTGGCAGGGGCAGGATGGTGGCAGGGGGGCAGGATGGAGGTGGGGGGCAGGATGGTGGTGGGGGGCAGGATGGTGGTGAAAGGGCAGGATGGAGCGAGCGGGGCAGGATGGATCCGGGGAAGCAGGATGGAGCCAGGGGGCATCAAGGGGGCAGGATGGTGGCGGGGGGGCAGGATGGAGGCATGGGGCAGGATGGAGCGAGCGGGGCAGGATGGAGCTGGGGGGCAGGATGATGGCAGGGGGGCAGGATGGTGGCGGGGGCAGGATGGAAGCAGGGGGGAAGGATGGAGGCGGAAGGCAGGATGGTGGCGGGGGATGGAGGCAGTGGGGGGGAGGATCGAGCGAGCGGGGCAGGATGGAGCGAGCGGGGCAGGATGGAGCAAGCGGGGCAGGATGGAGGCAGGGGGCAGGATGGAGCCAGGGGGCAGGATGGTGGTAGAGGGCAGGATGGTGGTGGGGGGGGCAGGATGGAGACAGGCGGCAGGATGGAGGTGGGGGGGCAGGATGGTGGCAGGGGAGCAGGATGGTGGCAGGGGCAGGATGGTGGTAGGGGGCAGTATGGTGGGGGGGCAGGATGAAGCCAGGGGGAAGGATGGTGGTGGGGGATCCAGGATGGAGGTGGGGAGGCAGGATGGAGGCGGGGGGCAGTATCTCCCTTGCCCCCCTCTGTTCTCAATGGCTGGTTTGAGCGATGCCAGGTGCTGAAGTGTGTGCAGCGTTCATGTGACAGGGCAGGCTGTGTGACGTCACATCAGCCCGCCCTTTGACATGACCACTGTACAGAGTGCGACTCTGTAGCTGGAAGCGATGGGTGAGAACAGAGGTAGGCGAGGGGGAAGGCGGAAAGGGGTGAGAATGAGGGAGGTGAGGACGGAGCGGCGGGTACAGGTGCCGGGGGTCGCTGTGGACCTCTGTGATAGCCGCAGCCGGATGCGTGTATCTTGGCGATAGCGATGCCTATGCGTCGCTGTCGCCAGATTTCAGTTGGCTCAACTGTTGAATGGGCTTGGCTGATTTCCATACGCTGCGCTCATTGGCTGCCGCTGCTGGCGGCGACCTATGAGCGGTGGCGCGCGATTTTGGCCTCAGACAGACACAATTAGGCAATTATATAGTAGATTTTGCACATTTCAGGGGCATGGGTTTTATACGTCGAGGTGGTTTTATGAAGGGGTTTGGCTTTATTAAAGGACATTATGGTGAAGGTCCATAATCAATTTGGACCATCCAATATTTTGAGACCAGTTGTCCAGGAAAAATGTAATGGTCGATTAGCCACCCTGAACTTAATATGTATCAGGAGCTATATAACTACATCTATGAAACAATTCATGCTGTTTGGCAATATAGCATCTGTAAATTCATCTGGATGTTGGAATAAAACACTGTAATGGAAGTGAATAAATTCACTATAATATGTCTATATACCATTGAAATAATCCAACACGGTATGGCCATTACCGTATGATGATAAAATCCACTAAGCCATCATGTTAACTAATCTCATGTTATTCTAATAGCTTCAAATATATTCTACACAGACATTATATAATAACAATATTTTTATTTGTAGAGATCAACATGATATTCAATTGTATTTACTTCCAACGTATTGTATATCTTCACTGCTGTACTCAATTACTATATTTGAAGGTCGTCGTTACCAGTTTATATTGTGTTTCTGCATTAATGTAGCTCCCAAATTATTAATGAAAGAAACTTGAATGAGTTGTTCTGCTTAATTTAGACAGGTTTAACATTCTAAACATAACTCACAATAACTGAATGAGTATAAAGTATTTAAAAAAAACAAAATATAGATTTATCAAATGGGTCCATATTTGTTGAGAAGGCTACAGTGCGTGTCTGACCTAGTCTTTAAGGACTTAGTTGCATTCTCTGTGGATTTGGATTCCATAACTACCCAATGGAGGATTAACAGATAAACATGGGCATTTATTGTGTAAAAACAATATTTATAGCACTAAGCCATAAATATAGTATTAAAACGGTTTATTTAAATTTAGGAAATACATCTGCTCCTAATATTGCAAGCTGCCCTATAAACTGTGTCGGCATTTACCAATACAAATGCCATTGACTATCATTAATTCTTAAATGACTGGGCACTTCAAGATGTTTGCTTTATCCGTGTTCCGCAGACTAAAATGTAGCTATGGTCACATATGTTCTCTTTTTAATTTATAGTTGCAACTTTTTTAAGAAGTGTAGTTAACTATTAAAAAATTGATATACCAAGGTATAATTGATATATAAACTATATAATAAGATCTTTGAATTAAATGATCAAACATGAGTATTTTTTACATGTTTTCAAATATAAAAAAGTGAACTTAAGTGACCCTACTGCCGGATTGCGGGAAATGGAGACACAATAGTCTTGTGATCCGGCAGCAGGTTCAACTGATCTCTAGTTTCCCATGCTGTGAATTCGGTAAAATATGCTGTCAGATTGCAGAACTGCCATGCTACCATGTCCCGCAATCCATGGCAGTCAGTGTGATCCCAGAGACTGCAGTGAGAGGACGCTTGTTCCAGTGGATGAATCAGAGCCAGGATCGTGTGCTTCGTGGGACATCATTGTTGATTACCATTGGAGGTTATGTTTGGGGTTAATAAATAGGAAAATGAGGGTTGTCTGTGTGTTTATATCAAGTAAATGATTTTTCTCTTTGTGTTGTGTTTTTTAACTATTTACTCAAAGGTAAATAGGCGGGCCGGTTTCATAGAGGTCTGACATTATCTATCTGGGCTTAATAAAAAAAAGCTGCCAATACTCAGTTGTCATTAACCCCTTCTATCAACCCCATGCCCACATACCAGGGCCTTGGGAAGAGCCGGGTAAGGCACCAAAAACTGGCACTTTTAATGGGCTGCTATTATTTTGTCGGAGAGGCCCAATAACTATGGGCTTCACCACGCTGAGAATACCAGTCCACAGCTGCCTAGTATTTACCTGGACTGGCAATATATAAAAATAGGGTGGAGCCCACACATTTTTTTAAATATTCCCTTAAATACTAAAAAAAATAATAATCTCCCCTGTATTTTTGATTGCCAGCCAAGGTAAAGCCAGGCACCTGGGGATGGCAGCCTGTAGCTGTCTGCTTCATCTGTGCTGAAAATCAAAAATACAGCAAAGCTCTATCAATTTTGTTTTTACAATTTTTATTTATTTATTCATTTTTACAACCCTATGACGGCAAAACTGTTGCCAATGGCAACCAATCACAAATGCTGGCACAACGGGTGAGGTGCGCAACAGTCAATCACAGACACTGTCACAAAGAGTGGGCATTTGTGATTGGCTGTTGGAGCCATTGCACTGAATAACCAAGAAGTCAATGAGTAGCCCGGAAGTACAAGCGTGCGGTCATCGGTAAGTATGACGCTGTTTTCTTAATTTTACATACCCCCTAGATGAACCAGAACATTAACGTGGAGGTCTCAGGGAAGTCTGTGTTTAGGGCCTGTGTCACAAATCCAAGTCCTCACCACCTCCTGCTGCCTTCAAATAAAAAAAACCCTCCAAAATATGCTCTTTCTTTAACCCCAAATCAACTAAAATGTTAATGCACACACACTTCATCTCCTGCCTGAAATTTTGCAATATCCTTCTCTGTGGCCTCCCAATTCACACTCTTGCACCCCTTCAATCTATCAGTAACTCTCCTGCTTAATTAATCAGCCAATTTCTTAATCCTCCTCTCCCTCGCTAGTCTTCCTTCTCAGTCCTCTGCCAATTTCTTCACTGACTTCCAATTTCCTCTCATATACAGTTTAAATTAATTAAGTTGATTAGGTCTATATGCTTTATGCAATTTAAGTGAGCGGGTAAGGTGTATATAATTAGCATAAATTCAGGAGCATACATAGAAATCATGAGGCCTGATAGCAAAAGTCTCAAATAGGCCTCCCTCACCTCTCAGAGGAGTAGGCATGGTCACAGCACATAGAAGTAACAGAATGGCATGCATCATAAAATTAAAAATAGGTAGAGTGAAAGGTATTGGGATACATACACAGTAATGCTGCTCTTATTAAAGCCCCTAAGACAAGGTTCATATTACATTAAGGGTTTCTGTTTTAATGGACAGCAAAAGTGACATTGTGAGATATTTTATAGTGCAAAAGTTTTTAATACTTTAAAAACGTAAGTGCTATATTAGATAGATAGATAGATAGATAGATGAATAGGATAGAAAGAGAATAGGAAAGATAGAAATATAGATGCATGAAAAGCATTACCAGTGTCCCTGCTTTGTCTTCCTGCTCTCTCTGCTGCTTTAGGGCCACTGGGTGAATATTCATAAGCATAACGAGCGGCACTTGAAGCAGCACACAGTGCGGGACAGAGCAGGGACAATGGTAATGCTTTTCTAGCATTTACATTTTTATTTATCCTATCGCTTTCTATCCTATTCATCTATTACAAATGCAACATAATGCAATGCTGAAGATATGCACAAATCTGTAGCATTGCATTATATTGCATCTGTTGTGTAGTGGACTGAAAAAAGATGCAGTCCGCATTTGCCTGTGGGTTTCAACAAACGCATACTTGCAAACACATGTCTATTTTGGCATGCATTAGTATGCGTTTGGCGAATACAAGTCAATGGATGCGTTAACATATCCGTTACATTGCATTTATGCTGCGTCCAACGGATCCGTTGGAACGCATAGCAAAAACAAAATGTGAACTTACTCTTACTTTTTTCTCCCACAACAATTATCCTTTCATGGCCCCAAAGAGTATTAATGCCTCCAGAAATGCATCTAACACACTACATGATACCCAACCCAACAGTGAATTTCCCTACACATACAGTATAAAGACCCATGTTCCCAAAACAGCATGATGTCTTCACAGTAAATATGCCCATACAATATGAGACCCCTATATTACCTCATACATTGGAAGTACACTGAGCTGTAGGCTGATTTCCTGCTAAGGGGAAAAAAAAAACCTCTTTAAATCTGATTTTCTAGCGAGTGTGGCGAGCTGAGTGTGACAGAGCGCAAGTGCGACAGAAGTAAGTGTGTGACTTGTGATTCAGTGACTTTGGATTCAGGGAGTTTGGAAGGGAAGACTTACTGAATTGCTGGTTGTATTAATACTTTGCATTTCTTTTTACTTATCATTTCTGTCTGGTGCAATCCCCATTAGGAAATGAGCTCCATGATTGTCAATGCCATCCAGTGTACATCTTGCCACATGTATGCATTCCTTGACCAGCCGGTCGAGGGTGCATACTGCTGTGTGAGATGTGAGTACGTTGTGCATTTGGAAGCCCAGATACTGGATCTAAATGAACGACTGACAACGCTGAGATCCATAGACAATATGGAAAGGAGTCTGCTGCTCACTGAACAGCTGCTCAATGGGATAGATGTGGGAGAGGATGGTAGTATGGAGCTGCAGGACCGTGAGGTAGCCAGCTGGGTGACAGTTAGAAGGCGGGGTAGAGGGAAGGGTGCCACGGAGGCTAGCCCTGATCTGGCACACCCCAATAAATTTGCTATGTTGGCAGATGAGGGGGGTGTGAGTTCAGGTACAGCACTGTTGCAGCAGGGCATGACCTCTGAAAGCCAGAGGAGTGGCTGCTCCAGTAAGGGGGAAAACAGGAGAGCAGGGCAGGCCAGACAGGTGCTGGTAGTGGGGGACTCAATTATTAGGGGAATAGATATGGCAATCTGTCACAAAGACAGAGATCGTCGAACAGTGTGCTGCCTACCTGGCGCTCGAGTCCGGCACATCGCTGATCGGGTTGACAGATTACTGGGAGGGGCTGGTGAGGACCCAGCGGTCATGGTGCACATTGGCACAAATGACAAAGTTAGAGGTAGGTGGAAGGTCCTTAAAGATGATTTCAGGGAATTAGGCTGCAAGCTTAAGGCAAGGACCTCCAAGGTAGTATTCTCTGAAATACTGCCAGTACCACGTGCCACACCAGAGAGGCAAAGGGAGATTAGGGAGATAAATAAGTGGCTCAGGAATTGGTGTAGGAAGGAGGGGTTTGGGTTCCTGGAGAACTGGGCCGACTTCTCTGTTGGCTACAGGTTCTATGCTAGGGACGGGCTGCACCTCAATGGGGAGGGTGCAGCTGTGCTGGGGGAGAAAATGGCTAGAAGGTTGGAGGAGTGTTTAAACTAGGGATTGGGGGGGAGGGTATTCATTGTATAGGAGGGGAAGATAGTGTAAATAGTAACCTGGGCACAAGTAATAAAATTGGGGGTGGCATGGGGGGTGGGGTTAGAACAGTCAATCTAGTAGGAAGGAATAGAGGTAAAGAGAGATGCATAAAGTGCATGTACACTAATGCCAGAAGTCTCACCAACAAAATGGAGGAATTAGAATTGATTTTGTTGGAAAATAATTATGACATGGTGGGGATTTCGGAGACTTGGCTGGACGAGAGCCATGACTGGGCTGTTAATTTATAGGGCTATTGTCTGTTCATAAATGACCGCACAAATAGGCGTGGAGGAGGTGCATGTTTATACGTAAAATCATCCTTAAAACCCATCCTGCGTGATAATATAGGTGAATCTAATGGAAATGTAGAGTCCCTGTGGGTGGAGATAAGGGGAGGGGGAAAAAATAATAAATTACTGATAGGGGTTTGTTATAAGTCCCCAACAATGATGGAAGTAGAGGAGAATATCCTCATAAAGCAAATAGATGAAGCAGCGACTCAGGGAGAAGTCATTATTGTTCGGGACTTCAACTACCCTGAAATACATTGGGGATCAGAAACCTGCAGTTCCAGCAAAGGTAATACGTTTTTGAAAACTATGAGAGACAATTACCTTTCACAACTGGTTCAGGACCCAACAAGAAGGGGGGCACTGCTGGACCTAATATTAACTAACAGGCCGGACCCCATATCAAATATACGGGTTGGAGGTCACTTGGGTAATAGTGATCATAACTTAATAAGCTTTCAAGTATCCTTTACTAAGACGTGTAGTAGAGGGGCTACAAGGACACTAAACTTCAGGAAGGCAAATTTCCAACGGTTGAGAGATGATCTTAGTGCAATAAACTGGGACGATGTCCTGAGACATAGAAGTACACAACACAAATGGGAGATGTTTATTAGCATCCTGAATAGGACCTGTGCACAATATATACCCTATGGGAATAAGCATGCTAGAAATAGGAGGAAACCACTATGGCTAAATAAAGCGGTAAGAAGTGCAATATGTGACAAAAAGAAAGCATTTAGGGAATTAAAGCAAGTAGGTAGTGATGAGGCATTAAATAAATACAGAAAATTAAATAACATTTGTAAAAAGCAAATCAAGGCAGCAAAGATTGAGACAGAGAGACTCATTGCCAGAGAAAGTAAAAAGAATCCCAAAATATTTTTTAACTACATAAATAGTAAGAAACTAAAAAATGATGGTGTTGGCCCCTTTAAAAATAGTCTGGGTGAAATGGTGGATGAGGATGAGGAAAAAGCCAATATGCTAAATGACTTTTTTTCAACAGTATTTACGCAAGAAAATCCCATGACAGACAATATGATCAGTGATAACAAAAAGTCTCAATTAAATGTCACCTGCTTAACCCAAGAGGAAGTACGGCATCGTCTAAAAATCACTAAAATTGACAAATCCCCGGGCCCGGATGGGATACACCCCAGAGTGCTGCAGGAATTAAGTACTGTCATAGATAGACCATTATTTTTAATCTTTAAAGATTCCATAATAACAGGGTCTGTACCACAGGACTGGCGTATAGCAAATGTGGTGCCAATATTCAAAAAGGGGACAAAAACTGAACTTGGAAATTATAGGCCAGTAAACTTAACCTCTACTGTGGGTAAAATCCTAGAGGGTTTTCTAAGAGATGCTATACTGGAGTATCTGAAGAAATATAACCTCATGACCCATTATCAACATGGTTTTACGAGGGACCGTTCCTGTCAAACTAATCTGATAAGCTTCTATGAAGAAGTAAGTTCTGGACTGGACCAAAGAAATGTAGTGGATGTGGTGTATATGGACTTTTCAAAAGCTTTTGATACGGTGCCACACAAAAGGTTGATACATAAAATGAGGGCAATGGGGATAGGGGAAAATATGTGTAAGTGGGTTAAGAACTGGCTTAGTGATAGGAAACAAAGGGTGGTTATTAATGGAACACACTCAGAATGGGTCACAGTTAACAGTGGGGTACCACAGGGGTCAGTGTTGGGCCCGCTTCTATTTAATATATTTATTAATGACCTTGTAGGGGGCATACAGAGTAGAATCTCAATATTTGCAGATGACACTAAACTCTGCAGGGTAATCAATACAGAGGAGGACAATTTTATATTACAGGAGGATTTATGTAAACTAGAAGCTTGGGCTGCTAAATGGCAAATGCGCTTTAATGGGGATAAATGTAAAGTCATGCACTTGGGCAGAGGAAACAAAAGGTATAATTATGTGCTTAATTGTAAAACACTGGGCAAAACTGTCACTGAAAAAGACCTGGGTGTATGGGTAGATGACAAACTCACATTTAGTGGCCAGTGTCAGGCAGCTGCTGCAAAGGCAAATAAAATAATGGGATGCATTAAAAGAGGCATAGATGCTCATTAGGAGAACATAATTTTACCTCTATACAAGTCACTAGTGCGACCACACTTAGAATACTGTGTACAATTCTGGTCTCCGGTGTATAAGAAAGACATCGCTGAACTAGAGCGGGTCCAGAGAAGAGCGACAAAAGTCATTAGAGGACTAAGGGGTCTGCAATACCAAGACAGGTTATTAAACTTGGGGTTATTTAGCTTGGAAAAACGAAGGCTTAGGGGTGATCTTATAATAATGTATAAATATATGAGGGGACAGTACAGAGACCTTTCTAATGATCTCTTTACTCTTAGGCCTGAGACTGGGACAAGGGGGCATCCTCTACGTCTGGAGGAAAGAAGGTTTAATCATAATCACAGACGCGGATTCTTTACTGTAAGAGCAGTGAGACTATGGAACTCTCTGTCACATGATGTTGTAATGAGTGACTCACTACTAACATTTAAGAAGGGCCTGGATGCCTTTCTTGAAAACTATAATATTACCAGTTATACATACTAGATTCTTTGATAGGGCGCTGATCCAGGGAATTAGTCTGATTGCCGTATCTGGAGTCAGGAAGGAATTTTTTTCCCCCAATGTGGAGCTTAGTGTTGCCACATGGTTTTTTTTTGCCTTCCTCTGGATCAACATGTTAGGCTATGGGTTGAACTAGATGGACTTAAAGTCTTCCTTCAACCTTAAAAAACTATGTTACTATGTTATAATAATGGCCCCAGCAATACAATTCCCCACACACAGTATGAATGCTCCCACCACCACAATGCTGGTGCAGACCATAAATCAGTCTGCACCGGATCCAGAAAGATGACAGCAGGTGAATATGATTTAATGTTTTTATTTTTAAGAAATCTAATCCCTTCATTAGAACATTTGCCAAACAATCTCGTTAAAGTTCATGTCACAGGCAACATGTATCCTGCACTTGCTGTATGTTTTCAGCCATGTATGTTGGACAAGTGTGTGGAGCCCACTGGGACGGAGTACTCGGTGCCGGACCAGGATACTGCTGGGGATGTCACGGCGGTCCTGGTCCGGACTGTGTCCCGGGCCCGCACAATAAAATGGGGGGTTATTTACAGGGGATTTGTCACTCGTGACGCCACCCACTATATGCGGCCAGTAATGGGGCCGCCGCTGCTGCAGAACCTCCGGGGATGATGGGATAGCAGCTTGGATAGAATAGTTCCTGTGGGCAGAACTGGGTTCCCTGGGGCAGTGGTAGTAGTAGTTAAAGTCTGTGAGGATAGTTATTGATGCTGCAGGAGAGTAGGGATAGCAGTAGAGATGATGAGAGTAGAGGTAATCGCAGTATATGAGGGCAAGTGGGGCTTCAGTATAAGGATCACACACACTCACGGTTTCTGTTGTTTTCCAAGTCTTTACTTGCAGATGGTATATCACACAATATTGTCCACGGAGTCTGTACCAGGTTGCTCCCACCCTGACCGGGTCCTTGGCTTCCTACTTAAGCGCTGTGTGTGGCCCTGCTGCTGCTTGTAGCTGTTCTGCTGGCCCTGTCTCTGCTCACGGGTACCAATATGCTGGGCAACTTGAGTCCTCTGTGTCACTGACCCCTTCGTGTTGCTTTGCTATGGTAAGAGTGAAGATGGTGGACCTTCACTATGCCGGTGTTTACTGTCCTGTCTGTCTCAGGCACAGCCTCGGATCCGGTATCCGTCTTAAGCGCCTTTCCGGGGTTAAATTTGGGGTAACTCTTTATCCCGGGGATGTTTCTCTATTACTCTGTCTCCTCTCCTCAGACCTCTCAGGACCTCCACTTCTACTTGGCTCTGCTCCTGCTCCAGACTCAAACTCTGAGCTAAACTGACTAACTGTCACTCCTGCTCTGTGGTAAACAACTTAGCTCCTCCCAGTAGTGCAGGTGCCACCTAAGCTCCTCCCACTTTCTAGTGTAGTGTTGTGTGGGGAGTGAACCTGTGTTGATGTTTCTGTGGCACTTTAACCCTTGGGGTGCCACAAGTGTGTCTTCAGTATCTTCTCCCCAACCATTACCAATGACTGACAGGTCTATTCCAGAGTGAGTGTATAGAGAGAGACCTATCACTCAAGAAGAGTGGGTGGTGTGAAGCCAACAGGGACCCATTTTTACTACTAGTCTTGATTGTTCCAACTGTATATGCACAATGGAATTGTAATGGGAGCTGGTGAAGCCCAATGCTGTTTGACAGTGGACCCTTCTTTCTCCCAGGCCCTACAGCAGCTACATGGGTTGCAGCTATGAACGTTGCACTCCTGTATACATTTGCATTCCTACATGATAGAAATATACACGTATATTAATTCCATCACTTTGCATCCAATTTTGCTAAATAAAACATTTTCTTATCCTGTGTGTTCTTGGCTCAAAGTGGAAGATCATAGATTAACAAATTCTTATTTAGAAATGAGTATTTCGTTAACAAACAAGCATTATTTAATATGCAGCGTGCTAGAGGCAGAAGTAAATATCTTTACACAATAAATTCAAGTGAGAAAAAAACACAAACAGTACATCTACTAAATAAGAAAAAGAGTAATTATTCAGGTAAACTTTATTAATTAGGTCTTTTACAATTTTCTCTTCACAGTGCTTACAATTGTACTATGTCAAAAAAAAGGAAAATTCAAGAACAGGGTTCTTCTGCTCCAGTCAACAAAAGAAAATCTCTATTAATGAAACCCCAACACTATGATCCCAGTGAGGAACTTGAAGAAGATAGTGAGGACAAGCCTGAGATGATGAGCTTTAAGTTCATGAAAAAATTTTGCACCACTACAGGTATGTAATATCACAACCATAGAAAGGTATCAAGATATCTGTTGTGGGGGCTGTTTATTAGTGGACAACTCGGTCTTAACGATGAATGTGCCCCAAGTAATATAAAGAAGCACAACATACTGACCTCTCAGACCAGTGATGTCCCACCACATGAACCACATCAGTCTGGAAGAAGAGTGTGTATTTACATTTTTTTTATCTGCGAGAACTTTAGCAGCTAAGAAGGGGTTGTACAGCAATGGAAAGCCTTTTAAAATATAATGCTTTCAGTAAGATAACTCGAGTTAAAGGTACTAAAACACCTCTCAATCAAGCATGGCAGTGCAGGAGAGGGAGCTCTAAGCTGTGCAGGGCACTCACTGAGCAAGACGACGGCTGTTTCGTGCAGGCTTGCACTTCTATGGGTCTATCCATTTCAGGCCTGCGCGATACAGCCGTCATCTTGCTCAGTGAGTGCCCTGCACAGTTCAGTGCTCCCTCTCCTGTACTGCCATAATTGGTTGAGAGGTGTTTCAGTACCTTGATTTTATAACTAAAGGCCACGTCACACGCTTCAATCTTGTGAACGATGTTGTTAGCGATCTCATGCACGCGCGATCGCTAACAACATCGTTCTGTTCGCTGGTGAGCTGTCACACTGGCAGACTCACCAGCGATCAGCGACCAGCGAGAACGCTGGTAGCCAAGGTACACATCAGGTTACTAAGCGCCGCACAGTGCTTAGTAACCCGATGTGTACCATGGTTACCATCACCCAGCATAGGCTGTGCCGCTGGGAGATCATTAAACGCGGTGTCACACAGCACAATCCTGCAGGTTGAAGGATCGTTCATCGCCAGATTTGAGAACATGTTCACAAATCTGGGATGAACGATCCATTAAAGGATCGTTCAATTTGGCTGGTGACATCGCGGTGTTACACGCTACGATGTCGTTCACGACATCGTTCGTGCGTCACCAAACACGTGACTTTTGAACGATGTCGTCAACGATATTGAAGCGTGTGACGTGGCCTTTAGACTGGTTTCACACGGCAGTTTTTTCCCTGATCAGGTTTGATCAGGTTTGTGTGCCAAAACGAGGAGAGGAACCAGGAGAGGAACTTGCAGAGAAAAACTATAATTGAAAGATTGACACCTGTTCTGAGTTTTGGAGACAATCCTGGTTTTGACACACGAACCTGATTGAACCTGATCAGGGAAAAAACTGCAGTGTGAAACAAGCCTTACCATTTATATGGATCATCAATACCAGATTATCAAGGGGTCTGTAACCCAGAACTTAGGCTGGCTTCACACCACGGTGTGATCCGGTCCGGGGCTGTCCGGGATGACCTGGACAGCCCCGGACCGGATCAGCACACAGAACCGGCGGGCCAAATGTGCCCTCCAGTCCTGTGTTCAGCTGAATGCTGCTAATTGCAACTGCAGCTGCTGATTTTTCAAGGCCGCTGCTAGCATGGAGCTAGCCGCGGTCCTGAAAGAACAGCGGCGTGCAGCCGCCAGTGTCCGGTTCCTGGATCCCCCCGGCTCTGGGAGAATCCGGCTGAATCCGGGATCCGGCAAATTGGGGAGATTTTTCTCCCCGGACAAAAAAATGATGCAAGCATCATTTTTGTGTCCGGAGAGAATAATTGGTATTCCCCCGGATTGTCCCGAAGCGATGAAACCGGATGGCAGAGAGCTGCCATCCGGCTCCATCCAGCCCCATAGGCTGCTATGGGGCCAAAAACCGGTCCGGGGCTGTTTGGTTTACACCGGACAGCCCCGGATCAAAAAAAATGTGGTGTGAAGCCAGCCTTACACCTGTAGTGAAGATTACCTGATCTGCAATACTCAGTAGCTGCCACTAGAAAGCTGAAGAAGCTATGTTCACACGTGCATTTTTGGTGCATTTTTTTGAGGATCCACTTTTCAGCTGCAAAACAGATCCGCTTTTTTCCCAAAAATGCCTCTCCGTTCCCACAGTACGTTTTTACTGGATCAGTTTTTTTAACACATTCTACAATGGGGGCAATGGAAATAGTGCAGTAGGAAAGACGGCAAGTAATTCACATGCTCATTCTTTTTGAGGATCTGTGTTCCAGAGAAAACGGATCCTCAAAAAAATGGAGTGTCTGAATCTTAAATCTCAAAATGCATTGACTTGGCTGGAATGCCAAACACCATTGCATTTCACTGCCAAAACGGATCCTCAAAAAAACGCACTAAAAATGTGAATAAAAGTGTTATCTCATGCTTGGTAGTTATACTCTATCTATTGGATAGTGGACAACTATACAATCACTGAAGATTCAACCACTGAGATAACCAATAATCCTGAGAACTGCAGATCTGAAGAGCAGCATGTAAATAGAGCTGTGGTCGATTATACGCTCTGCTGCGCTATTCACGTGTGACTCTTTAAATAACTGCTTTAAGAGAGTGGTGAGGGGCATGATAACATAAAAGCAAAATTTTACTCATCCGGGGATGGAGGTGTTATAATATGTGGGCTGCTTGGCTTTGTGTGCTAGGGCTACTTTTCTGCCCCAGTCCAGCCCTGTATAAATTTCAAATTTTTCATAGATATTGACATATATATTCATAGATATTGATACAGAACCAAAATCACCAAAAACTCATCAACAATATTTAAATAGCCGGTCATTTTCTATTGCATAACTTTCTTTGTGATATAGTATGAGTAGATAAATACTTATACTACCATGGATATGTTAACTAAAGTACCCAGAAAAGTCTTTCATTCTTTAATTAAAGAAGTCTTCCAGTCGTAAGCTAAAAGTCTAAGGTCACTCTATATGACTACAGACTTGTGAATCCTCAAGCGCATGAAGTGAGTTGTGAGGATTCTCCAATGCTGGCAACGCAAGCCATGGGTGCATGGCCGCAAGAATGTGATTTGCATATGTGCTAACTATATTGTATCCGGCCTTGCTCTATGCAAGTGTATTGAGCAAGGCAAGTTACAGTCTAGTCAGAATATGGCTGTAAGTATGTAAATTATATACTTGCGGTCACATGATCACCCGAGAATCCGCACAGCACACAATATGCGTGATGTGAGGATTCACAAGTCTACAGTCACATAGAGTTACTTCATACTTGTTGCCTAATACTGGACAACCCCTTTATTTGGAAATGTTTTTTTAAAAAAAGCCTATACTCACCTCATGTATTGGTGACATTCCAATAGTGCCGACATTCGCTCTCCTGGGGCTCACATGAGGTTGTTACATTACGTGAGCCCTGCACTCATTAAGCATCAGCATTTCCCTCCACCCCTTTGAACTTATCAAACATCAACAGGAAGTCAGAGCTATGGCTGCTCTCTCACTTCTTCTTGATGTTTGATATGTGTGAAGGTGAGGAGGGAGATGCTGATGTTTAATGAGTGCAGGGCTCATGTAATGTAACAACCTCATGTGAGCCACAGGAGAGAGAATGCCAGCACCACTGGAATGTCACCAGCACATGAGGCGAGTATAGGCTTTTTATTTCACAGGGGCAAACATGAGGAAAGAGAAGTGGTTGCCAAGTAGTGGATAACCCCTATATTACATCAAATAGATAACATTTTGAAACACTGAGATTCATACTAATTGTCGAATATACCTCAATCGAAGAAGGCGGTTAACAAAACACATCAAATGCATCTAAAACAGATGTCAGGCATCTATTATTTGTGAATGAATTTAAAGTGGATAAGAATATCTCTATAGTCTATCACATTGGTTAGAAAGGATTTGTGCCTAATCCTCTCTATGCAGAAAAGCATTAAATAAGTACATGGATAGTTGAAGGTATACTTGTTAAATTCTACTTCCCCTACAATAATGACCAGGTAGCATTTGAAGTCCTGCATATGACCATTTTGTCTACTGACTTGCATTCCTTACCTTTGGTCATGTATTGATGATTTCTTTTTATTTAGCCTATGATTTAGAGCTATGTTTCAAAACTGGATCTTGGTGATCTGACTGGGGGCTATGCAACCTCTCAATGACTCCTATTTATTCTATGTTCTATATTACAAACTGTGACCCAGCAAATAAGGCTTCAATTAGACTTCCATTTTATTCTCGTTCGTGATAAAGGGACCAGCTTTAATCAGTGTGCTGGGTCAGCTTTTCATCAGTGCACACTTTTACCAATACTGATTTTCTCGTGAGCCACAAAATTGCTCAATTTCTCTTACTAATTATAATGATAAATACAGATAGTTCAAGGATTGCACATGGATAGCATGGGTGAGATTGGTCCATGACTCAAAAATGGATATATCTGCAAGATTTTTTAATTTGTGGACACACAGTCAGGCAGAATACATGGACATGTGAACAGCCAGACAGACTATAAGGGTGCATGCTCACGATCAGGAATTGCAGCGTTTTGGATGCAGCATCTAAAATTCTGCATGGTACAGTACCAGCATAGTGGATGGGATTTCAAGAAATCTCATGCCCAACATGCTTCTCCCGATCGCAGTGTTCTTTCAGCTGTGGTGCGGGTTTCCGAATTTTCATCTCTCTGCAACATGTTAATTTCATGCTGCATAGTCGGAAGTGGCCACTATCGGCTGCACACTGTGAGAAGCCACCCTGCACCCACAGCAGATGGTGAGTACAGGATGGCCACTGTCTCCTTGCATTTACCCGTGGGTTCACACAGGTCCGAAGGAGCTGCGTCCAACTCGCATCGCCTCCGGATCGTGAGCAAACACCCTCATGAGTATATGATTTATCAGTGAAAATCACAAATAGAACATGGATTGATTGGACATTTGAATAAAGCATTAGACTTACAAATTCACATGGACTCCATGAGGGATGTTATTTGCCATATTTAAACATCATTTGAATTGGACATAGGCATCCCACTAAAATTTTACAATAATTACGTTGTATGACGCCATTATCCAATTGATATGTTATTTTCTCTCCAGATTTAAAATGTGAAAAAGTCTGAAAGAAATGGTGATCTGAAACAACTCAATACACTGCTTCTGACAGCAATATATTGCAAACAATTTACAATGGTTTAATAATCTGTGTGTCGAGAAAACATTGTTAATGGATTGGTTGGGAGATGAGGGTGTGTAGAAAGGTCCAGAATTGTGGAGAGCTTTGCAGAGCAGTACTAGTGATGGGAACTACATTTTATAAGATACCAGAAAAACCATCGTAATGATACAGAGAACCGTTCCCTACGTATAAATCAGATAGAACAACTGGGGTAATATATTCAGATGATGTTTCAGTGAGTGGTAAAGCACAGGACCATGATTGTACAGTTTGCTATGTTGGTGTTATCGCATGTCCCAATAGCTTAAAAAGAAATGTAGAATAAGGCAATAATTACCTGCAGAGACCTGTCAAGATTGGACTTCCCGAAGGTTGAGGTAATGAAACCATGATTAAAGTCTTCACTCAATAAAGATTTTACCTTAGAATTAAACATTTTGATAATGACTGATCAGTTCTGACTGACAAAGAAGCAAATTTGCTGTTTAGTGTATAAAAATTAAGTTGCCGATTTTCATGCCTATTATTATGTACTGTTAATCTTCTAATATATAAAGCTAAGTGTATGTGTGTATGTATGAGAGTATGAGTGTATATCCACACAGACCCCAGTATACAGCAGGATATCACACACAGCTCCCAGTATACAGCAGGAGGCAGCACACAACCTCCAGTATACAGCAGGAGGATACACACAGCCCCCAGTATACAGCAGGAGATCACACACAGCTCCCAGTATAAAGTAGGAGGCTGCACACAGTCCCAGTATACAGCAAGAGGCCGCACACAGCCCCCAATATACAGCAAGAAGCTGCACACAGCTCCCAGTACACAGCAGGAGATCACACACAGCTCCCAGTATACAGCAAGAGGCTGCACACAGCCCCAATATACAGCAAGAGGCCACGCGCAGCTCCCAATATACAGAAAGAAGCTGCACACAGCTCCTAGTATACAGCAGGAGGATACACACAGCCCCAAGTATACAGCAGGAGATCACACACAGCTCCAGTATACAGCAGGAGGCCTCACACAGCCCCCAATATACAGCAAGAAGCTGCACACAGCTCCCAGTATACAGCAGGAGGATACACACAGCCCCCAGTATACAGCAGGAGATCACACACAGCTCCCAGTATAGAGTAGGAGGCTGCACACAGTGCCAGTATACAGCAAGAGGCCGCACACAGCCCCCAATATACAGCAAGAAGCTGCACACAGCTCCCAGTATACAGCAGGAGATCACACACAGCTCCCAGTATACAGCAGGAGGATACACACAGCCCCAAGTATACAGCAGGAGATCACACACAGCTCCCAGTATACAGCAGGAGTCTGCACACAGCTCCCAATATACAGCAGGAGGATACACACAGCCCCCAGTATACAGCAGGAGGATGCACACAGCCCACTGTATAAAGCCAAAGGCCACACACATCCCCCAGTATTCAGCAGGAAACGGCCTACAGCCCTCAGTATACAACAGGAGGCCTATTTACTTTGTAACTTTTATGTGCAAAATAATTTTTGGTTAAACCATTCTATTTTATTGTAGCTAACAGGGCCGGCGTCAGCACCCAGCGTACCCGGGCAAGTGCCGGGGCCCGACTGCTTGGAGGGGGCCCATCGGGCCCCTGAGGCTAGGGTCACACTTGCATTGTGACCCTAGCCTTATGCAAGTATTGTCTGCTGTAGCGCAGAGCGTTTAATGCTATGCGCTGCCAGCAACTGAGCCCATAGAAACCCGATATTTACATTGACAACCAGTGGTTGTCATGGTAAACGTCGGGTTTCTATGGGCTGCCTCCAGCGCATAGCATTAAACGCTATGCACTGCAACATACAATACTTGCATAAGGCTAGGGTCACAATGCAAGTGTGACCCTAGCCTCAGGGGCCCCTGAGCACTGCCCCCACAGCCAGAGCCATATCCAGGGGGCAGCTGGGGGGTCATTTTCAGGCTCCTGCTGCCTGCAGCACCGGAGGGTCTCCCTCCTCCCCCCTCCACGGGAGCCGACAGAGCTGCACACACTCTGTGCTTACAGGACCTGTGATGATGTCAATGGATGGGGAGGAGTCAGGGATCACATGATCAGCTCCTCAGTGTATCCAGGACTGTGCTGGCCATCAATGATGCTCAAATAAGGTGAAGTTTGTGTGTGGTCAGGAGGCATTTACAGTGTGAATGTAGCAGAGGTGAGTGTGTACTAGGTGTATGGCAATTAGGTGAAGGTTATGTGTGGGGTCAGGAGGGATTTACAGTGTGAATGTAGCAGAGGCGAGTGTGTACTAGGTGCATGGAGCGGAGCCATGTGTGTACGAGGTGTACAGAGCAGAGCTGTGTGTGTATGAGGTGTACGGAGCAGAGCCGAGTGTGTACGAGGTGTACGGAGCAGAGCCGTGTGTGTATGAGGTGTACGGAGCGGAGCCGAGTGTGTACGAGGTGTACGGAGCAGAGCCGTGTGTGTATGAGGTGTACGGAGCGGAGCCGAGTGTGTACGAGGTGTACGGAGCAGAGCCGTGTGTGTATGAGGTGTACGGAGCAGAGCCGTGTGTGTACGAGGTGTACGGAGCAGAGCCGCGTGCGTACGAGGTGTACGGAGCAGAGCCGCGTGCGTGCGTACGAGGTGTATGGAGCAGAGCCGAGTGTGTACGAGGTATGTGTACCAGTGGTAGCCCCCCGCGGATTCCGCTCCTATAGTCCCAGCCACCTTTGCCAGCAGCATTCTTCTCCAGAGTCTCTTCTGCCGCTGTCTGCATTCTGCAGCTCAGCATGGAGGGGCACGATGTTGTCATCACTGTGCTGATATGTGCAGAGCGACCGGAGGAGACCGGAGCGGCAAGAAGAAAGGTGAGGAGAAAGAGAGATCCGGACGGCCAGTCACTCCGCTTGGCTGCGGTGCCACCATATGGCAGTGCGGCTCCATTGAGCTGCTTGCATTATTTGTGCTCTTCAGGATGCTTGTGTATATACCAAGAATCCTCAGACGCACAAAAATGCAACATTTTGCATTTGAAGGGTATTTTTAAAAAGCGCAAGGGAATGCAAACGCACTTTAGCCCGCCCTAACAATGTGTAATATACTCACTGTCAGGAGCAGCTCTTGCTGGTTTCGGCAGTCACTGTTCCTGTAAGGCGCCTTCACATAGGCGTTTTTTGAAAAATGTGGCAGTTGCGGTAAAAAAAAAACCTGCATCTGCCGCATTTTCCGTCTAGCGCAGGGGTCTCAAACTCCAGGCCTCGAGGGCCGCACACAGTCCAGGTCTTCATGATTTCCATACTTTGACAGTTGGTCATTTGATTACTAACTGTCAAATACTAGGGAAATCCTGAAAACCTGGACTGTGTGCAGCCCTCGAGGCCTGGAGTTTGAGACCCCTGGTCTAGCGGCTGCACTTGCTGCACGTTTGCGGCAAGCCCCATGCATTGTCTATGGGGCTTGCGGTAAGTGTGCGGCAATATATATATCTACATATATATTGCCGCACACTTACCGCAAGCCCCATAGACAATGCATGGGGCTTGCCGCAAACGTGCAGCAAGTGCAGCTGCTAGACGGAAAATGCGGCAGATGCGGGTTTTTTTTTAAGTACATATCGTGGACTATATATATATATATATATATATATATATATAGTCCACGATATGTACTTAAAGGGGGCCCACTGAGACCTTTTCGCCCGGGGCCCACAGAAACCTGGAGCCGGCCCTGGTAGCTAAGAATAGTTAGTTACTATCCCGGGCAATGGCGGGTGCAACAGCTATTTTATGAAATAAAAATGAAAATAACAGTTACGCTTTAAGAGAGGAAGGGAATGTCCAGAAAAAAAAGGAGTAAATTTGAAAATGAACAATTTTCATCCACAGATGTCATTACATAACCTTTGTGAAAAACCTAGAAATACATATTCATCAAAAATGTGAAAGTCCAGAATTCATTCTTATTTGGTGTATAACAATATTCTTTGCTCTATAATAACACAATAATGTCTAGTAGTCCAGTCATTTCAGGTCCTTAATTTAACTATATCCTGTAGTCTGGCATATTTTAAATGTTCCCTTGCAGTGATCGTTGAGGTGATTTTGCTTTCAAATACAGTCAAAAGATGCTGCTGCATGCTGGACCGAGCAATAGCCAATGCAGCCCCCAGACCAGATGATTGGTGCGCAATTCCTTCACATGTCAAAATGAGCCCTTCCTATTCACTTCTGGTGTCCCTTGGATTATAAACTGGGTCTCACCACTAGCTGCACTGATTGGGGCTATAGACTGTTGCATCTAAAGGCCCAGTTACACACACAGATATCTGTGCAGAGATTGTTCGCAGATCTCTGGTTGCAGTGAAATCATGGACACATTGTTCAATTTTGTGGCTGTGTACAAATGTAACAATGTGTCCATGATTTCACTGCAACCAGAGATCTGCGAACAATGTATGCACAATCATCTGTGTGTGTGTGTGTGGGGGGGGGGGGGCCTTAAGAGGTTATTTCCTGATATCAGAAAGCTATTGTGGTTTGGCAATGGGTTGTAATGGTTTTGCAGCTCAGGAGTAATCTGTGACTGCCATCTTTGTGCTCCAATGAAGCCATTATGAAATCTTCCCAATACACTGAAATACAGAAGTACTGCAGTGTATATTGCACCCGCAATCAAGACTTTGAAAAAGTTAAAAAGAAAACAGGAAAATAAAAAATAAGTCCATAAAAATATAAAAATATTACAGAATTCATCCTACACTATGAACATCAGAACATCATACCAATAAAAACTAAATATTGCCTTGCAAAAAAATCAAAAGCATAAATGACAAAATTTGCATAAATGTTGCTGCATGATGGAATTAATTAAAAGGATAACTGCTCAAAACTTGTTGGTCATCCGACAATGCATAACAAACATACAGCAAATTCCTCAAGGGCACTGCTACCCAACCATCTCATAAGCAGAAAATAATTTTCTCAGTCAACTAGTAGCAAAAGAAAATTGTATATATAGGAAAGGATAATTTGCACTAAATGAGAAAGTTACTTAACCACCAATATAGGAAAATCACACATAATGTATCAATTCAAACAAGAGTATATAAAACACACCTCTTCAATTGCACATAAAGAGATTCAACCTTATAAATTACAGATAAAACATGTGACCATATGATAGCCAATACAACCAGAGTTTACCTGGATTGAACGTGGACCATCTCGCCCTCCAGAGTTCAATCGTCATTTTTTACTCTGTGAATGAACACAATCGGCCAGTCACCATTCACATTGGACTCTCTCTCACTCTCTCCATATATATAGCATATAACTACGAACTTTATGCGCCATATATAAATAATTAATTGTGCTCCATAGGCAATCCAGGTAATTTTATGTTATATGGTGAAATCTTTTATCTGTAATTTATGAGGTATATTATATGGTTAAATCTATCTTTAATACAAAAGGGTGTGTTTTATATACCTATTATTTGAAGTAATAAATGATATATGATTTTCCTATATAGGTGGTTTAGCATCATCCTACAATTTGCCTTACTGATTGCCCTGTCCTGTGTGTGGCAAAGTTTCTAATACCTTCACAACTTTGCCTTTTCACTTTTTTGCACTTTCATTTTTTCCTAATTTCTTCCAAGAGCCATAACATTTTTATTTTTCCATCAATATAGACGTATGAGGCAATTTTTATATGGTAAAACAGACATTTCAGTATGATGCCTCATGTCGGTATGAGTTCGTAGATGTATACATGTATACTTTTATTTTTATCTAAGGGCCTTTCACATCTGCGTTTTTCGTAATTCGCGGCAGATGCGGTGAAAAAACCGCATCTGCCGCGTTTGCCGCATAACCGTTCACTTGCGGTAGGTTGCGTTTTTTTCCATAGGAAGTATAGGGGGACTTGCGGCAGATGCGGCAAGTGCGGTTTTGCACTTGCGGCAGGTGCGGCAGCGAAAAAAACCGCGGCTGACCGCGGTTTTTTTCGCTGCCGCACCCGCCGCAAGTGCAAAACCGCACTTGCCGCATCTGCGCAAATCCCCTATACTTCCTATGGAAAAAACCGCAACCGTACCGCAAGTGGAACGGTTTATGCGGCAAACGCGGCAGATGCGGTTTTTTCACCGCATCTGCCGCGAATTACGAAAACGCAGATGTGAAAGCACCCTAAGTGGTGAAAAAGAAAAAGTTTTTGAAGAAAATGAATAGCACTTTTGGCACCATTTTCCGTGATTCGTAGCGTTCTCATTTTTTGGGATCTGGAGCCATGTGATGGCTTATTTTTTACGCCTTGAGCTGATGTTTCTAATGATGCCATATTTAGGTAGATGCGCTGTTTTGATCGCCTGTTATTGCTTTTTATTTACATGTTGTGCCAACCAAAAAACATAATTTTGACGTTTTGACATTTTTCTGTTATGCAGTTTTATGCATCAACAAGAAGTGAATCATGACAGCATCCGGGGTCCTCATAGGAGCCCTGCCTGTCATAACAATGCATTGAGGCCCCATGATTGCATCACGGAGCAGCTAATGCTGTTGCGGAACAGCACAATCCCCACTGCAGTGCTTTAGATTGCGCTGTAAGTGATTGACAGTGTGATCCGATCAGCTGACATGAGCTCGCACCATTCCCTGCACATTACATGAGCTCACATCAAAGAGAGGGAGGTGGCCTTGGACATACCAGTATGTCCAAGGTCGTGAAGGGGTTAAAGGTAACTTGTCATTAGGCAGTATGAATCAGAGCCTGGCTGCAGAATTGGAGTCAGGTATAGCCTTCTCAGAAATGCTGAAGTGCTTCAGAGTGTACAGAGTTTTAAAATATGGATTTGGATTAGTGATGGATTTTACCAGTCTAGTGTTGTCCCCAGACGGTTCTCTCTTAAAGAGTAACCATTGTATTAATACATATTTCATAAATTAATAGTGAAAGTGAAAATAATCAACTCTGTAATATATCTTATCAGACAAATTTGCTTCTTTCTCTGCCAGAATTGATCAGTCATTATCATAATTTTCATTTCTGAGGTAAATGAAGACTTTCCCAATAGGTGATTGCAGTTGTTACTTAAAGGGAACCTGTCAGGTGGTTTATGTCCCCCCAGTTATCACTGTCTGTACCTGTAGCTTTATAATACTATTCTCATCATCCCTGTCTGAGCTCATAGTGAAAGGTGAAAAAAAGCATTTATACACTTACATTTCAGTCTACATCTTTGAGAAGGGAGACTGTCTGGCAGGATAATAGTTACCTCACTACTAGCTTTCATGGCTAAAGGACCTGTGTGATGTAACGATCATGTGACTATAGTGGGCAGAGCTAAGCAAGCAAACTTATTATGTTCTATGGGGACTTAGCTCCGCCTATTGTAGTCACATGGTTATGACATCACATCAGCTCTCCCAACATGTTCTAGCACGAGGCTGAAATGGTAACTATTAACCTGCCAAACAGTCCCTGTCCTCCAAGCTGGAGATTGACTGCCTCATTACATAAGGAAATGTAAGTGTATAGATGCTTTTTTTTCACCTTTCACATTACACTATGAGCTCAGACAGGGATGATTAGACTGGTATTATAATGCTACAGCTACAGACAGTGATAGCTGGGGAGGCAAAAACTAGCTGACAGGTTCCCTTTAAGAGTTTCTATGACAATGAGATGATGGGGCGGACCTAGAGGCAAAGCTCCACCCCTTCTTCTGTCTACATAGAATCTCATCAGTAACAGCTGCCATCTCCTATCTAGATAATGGGAAAATCCTCACTGAATACAGATTAACTCAGAATTGAGAATTTGATAATGACTGATCAATTCTGGCAGAGAATGAAGCAAGTTTGTCAGATAAGATATACTACAGCGTTGATTATTTTCATGTGTACTATTAATTTATGAAGTAAAACTTAAAAAGACAGTTACACTTTATTTCAGTTGAGTGATAGATCTCTCCCTATACATGTAGGAGATCTGTCAATCAACCATAGCATTTGTTAGAAAGGCTTCAGTAGGGCAACCAGGCCCTGATTGATGGCACTCATAGTTTGAGCAGCATGAATCTAATGACAGGTTCCCTTTAATTTCTGATGCAGGAAAGAGAGACCCTGCACAGCCCCATTGACTTTTCCATAAACCCCTTTATTTTCTCCTTTACTAGGGAAATCAGGGAACCTATATGGTTCCTTACAATGCATTTCAAATATAAAGCCCTCATTTTTTCACAGCCATTGAAGGAAAAAACACAGAAGCTCACGGGTAACACAAAACATTGTGCCAACGAAAACGGGTGAGATGCAAAGAGTCATCTAAAAATGGGGTCACATAATAGATACTAGAATAAAAGCAAAATAAGGGAGAGACCAGGACTTCTTTATAATTGAGTGCTCCCAGTGTGTTGGAATCCACGATGCTTTACAATTAAAATTCCTTTATGAGACCATATGATGAATTGTGTATTTATTATTTTGTATACCTGTAATAATTTCACATGAAAAAGAAATTTATTGCCGCAATCATTTCGGGAGCTAAGTCTATAAAGACTAAAATATAGAAGAGTCTAATGATAGACCACAATTTGCTAACTGGAGAGAAAATGAAGAATTAAAAAAATGGCCTTGTTTGTTATCCCCTATTTCATCAGCATGCCAAATTTTGTATTCAGCTTACAAGGGATGTAAAACAGCGGGATTTCTTTAAAAGTGAGAACTACTTGGTTGGACTAAAACCTCTTTTCGCAAAATCCAAATCATCGTTCACGGTATGAATCCTATTTTCTTAAATATAATTAATAAATATTTTTCTTTTAACACATAACAAACAGTTGAACCAAACATTAGGTAAGTTGGAAACGTCCCAAAATGCTAACAGTTTGGCAACAGAAAAGTGAAATGCATTGGGCCGCACATGTGCTTTTCTACCCCCCTGTAATCTGCACTTAATAGGAATATTTTAAACTATGTAACTAAGCAACAGAGGTAATTGTTGCTTTCTAGAGCTTTTGTTAGGCACTTTAACACAGCCCAAATATGCATAATTAGGCATAATGTCTATAAATCATTATTGTACACATGTGGGTAGTTAAGTGGATTGAGAGAATAGTTCAATGAATTGAGCATATTCACTGAAAATGCTTTTTATTTGTTTTCTCCAGTTCATAATACTTTAAAATTATCATAACCCTTTACACCATCTCTCAATAGCGAGCAGTGTTATTGAGAAAAACTTCATTTGCATTTTAGACTATGTTTAATTTATTATTTAAAACTGGAGTTTGTCGGATGTGAAATCAGGAGATGATAGGCCATTGTGCGGAATGATATGTGGCTTTTTACGCAGCCTATTTTCTAGGATGTAAAATGTTAAATTTTTCGGTTTAGACTGAATAGATCCAAACAAAAGAACGCCATCTATAATCAAAGTTATTAAAAGGGCTATGTTGTGACTTCTTCCAAAAATGCTTTTAGTTACTATGACAATATTTACTTGATCCTGGCAGTCCAGTGTTGGTTTTAGGGGGATAATTACAAGAAAGATACATAATGTAGACTTTTTTTGTGAGTGCCCTTGTCTGTGGTGCTGTTTATAAGGATGGCAGTGGAGCATAAAAGCAGCATTGTCTACTATCATTATACCCTCTCATCCGGCTTCTACAACCTGCTGCTTTTCTCAATTTTTTTCCAGTTCATATTGTCATTTTGACAGAAACATGATAATTAACACAAATGGAGATATTTATTAAAGTTTCCTCGCTGTACAACTTTACCAGAAATATAATAAAAACAAAGGTTTAGGAAATTACATCTCTACATAAAAGACTCCTCTGTAAGTAATGGGATTTGGGGTTAGGAGTAATGTAGTGCAGTCACCCCCCCCCACACCCCCAGCCAGGAAAGTTCCTTTAAAGCCGGTCTGATTCATAGGGTTAGCTCTACAGGAGCGGAATTCGGGTTATGCACTTTATTGTTCATTTTCACATGTCACCTAAACAAAACCATTGGATCCAAATCGAATTAAGCCCCAGGGGAGGAGTCTTTACTTGGTGCTCAACTATTGCATTTCTACTGGTGGCATATAATGCAAACAGTGGGGTTTATATGTAAGAGCATATGTACGTGAACTGGTAACTCAGATTTAAAGACTTTTAACTTCATTTATTATAGAAATATGTTGGTTAAAAACAGAAAAATATTTGGCCTCAAGTAATAGGATGAAGGATGATAAGTTTGCTTCACATCATTTATCATTACCAAAATATTGAATGAAAAGTAAAAGCTTTGGAACGTTGGACTGAGTTTAAGAATCTACTTACATATAACAGTTGATTCTAACTAGTGATTTTTGCCTACAACTATTGCCAAAAAAGTTGTGACCATGGTTGGACAGTGAAGGAATATATGAAAGTTTTTACAAGCAAGCTGAGAGATACCATATTTTTCAGATTATAAAACACACTTTTGTCCCCCAAATTTTGGGGGAAATTGGGGGTGCTTCTTATAATCCGAATCTGCATTCTGTGGTGTAGGGGAGGGGTGTGGCTTTGGATTGGTGTCCAGGGGCTGGAGGAGGCTGGCTCAGGCTACAGCTGTGGCCCGCGATCACATGGGCCTGCTCATTAGGCTCATGTAATATGCACTGCTTCCCCCTGTCCATCCCCAATCAGTGCTGAATCTGGCACTGAGATGTGGGCGGGGGGAGCAGCGCATATTAAATGAGCCCTTCACTCATCCCCCATCCTGGATATGGCCCCCCTGTCACTCTATATTCCCCCCTGCTGGCGAACACACTAAAATAATAAACACTGTTAATTCACATATCCCTGGCTCCCAGATCAGCTGTGTCTTCCTGTGTCTGTGCCAGGCATTCAATTATGTGATTGGTTCAGCACAGTGACATCATCTCTGTATGCCCCAGTTACATGATCAGATGCAGGGCACAGAAACAGGAAGAAGCCATTGTGCTTGGAGCATGGGGCCAGCAAGTGGTGAGATAAAAACATTTATTGTTTAGTATGCATGCAATCAAGGGGACATATAGAGTTATGGGGTGCCATATACAGGATGGGGGCCATAAACCAGGATAAGGGAGCCATATGTAGTACGGGGTGCCATATCCAGAATGGGGGGCTATATCCAGGATGGAAGGCACATGCAGGATGGGGACCATGTACCAGGATGGCGGATATATATACCAGGATGAGAAACTATATACTGGTTGTAAGACGGTCACTAGCTGTCACTCTTGGGAGGTAAGGGAATCAGGTAACAGGTAGGTGAATTGGGAAAAAGTAGGTCAGGAGAGACTAATCTGACCCTGATGCTGGGGTCCCTGGCTCGCCCTAATCTCGGAGGTACCTCTGATGGTGAGGAGCTCTGAGCCGCCACCCTGTACCCTAAAACTCCTGATTAGACCAAGGCTGAGGGCCCCTACCTCCACTCATGGGTCAGGAATCACAGCTTCTCCCAAGGCAAAACTTTAGCCCAGCAGCTAAGCATCAGCAAAGCACCAAAACCTAGAGCAAATAGCTATCAGCAGCACCTGACAGAGGAGAGGGAAGGCTATTTAATGCAACGGGGAGGGGATTCCAGGTGAGACACACATTGACCCCTCAACCAGCAATTGAACATAATAGTGAATGCAGTTCTGCAGCACAACACAGGAGGCCAGGACCTTTACAACTATCAACCATGCAGCTCTTAAAGACAAACTCCATACACAGCAGCATCCAGAAATGTTAGCGCCATCTAAGCGCATGACACTAGCATTATAACATGGACCCCATTTAACATTAAAAATTATTTTTTGTCTCTTCCTTCACCAAATTTGGGGTGCGTCTTATATCCTGTGCATCTTATAAAGTAAAAAATACGGTAAGACTGAAAATACAAGACATGAAACTGGCATCATGAAAATATTAAGGTTGAGAGTGTAGCGTTGGATTTACATATGTGCACAAGCTCGTAGTATTTGTTATGACCTCCAGTTCTTTAAAGACATTGTCATTTACAGATGACAATAAATTGATGGGATCTTTGTTAGCCTAGCAAAAGTAAAATGGCTAAAGAAACAAACAAAACAAACCGATTTTGTGATATTACATAACACTTGATTTTCTCATAAATGTCCTCAGAAATGTTTTTCAATATCGTAAAACTAAAACTGATTGACCAGTAAGTATTGGTATGTATTAGCCCATGTCAAGCATCGTCTGGTTCCTTATACTAAGAAGTAATACCACTACCAGCTAGGCTTCTTCTGATTTTCCTCCTTGATTCATCATGTTGTGTACATAGGATGATGAACTGATGATGTCTTATGCATCCATCTTCTGATGCTGTAAAAATATAAAAGGGTGGGGGACAAGAGGCGCAATAGTGCCCTATCACTAGTGACACTACAGGATGTCAAGGTGGTGCTATGAAACCACTCACCTGATACAGTTGTGATCCCCACAACTGGTTTGAAGGCGTATAATACTCCAAGCTGCTGCAGGACCTCCACCAACCACTGACCAGTGGTGATATCCAGAATGATGATGGGAATAAAGGTGTGTCACGGTCCGCGCTGCTCCAAGCTCAAGAAAAACTCACAAATGCGTCAGAGTTTCATCAAACAGATTTCCATTCTTTTATTCTCCTTCCTCCACCGCGTTTCGGCGCCCCACCTGGCACCTTCCTCAGGAATATCCTGGAATATATAATGATGAAACTCTGACACATTTGTGAGTTTTTCTTGAGCTTGGAGCAGCGCGGACCGTGACACACCTTTATTCCCATCATCATTCTCATCTTCTGATGCTGTATTTTGGTGGCCTCTATGCTGTCTTGATATAACTCTGCCAAATTAGAGCTCACATAGAGATTCTCAGTCTAGCCATATTGCCAAAATCCCATCTTGGCTGATAATAGCTATGAACAATTACTGCAAGAAAAACCCCACAAATCACTGATGAGTACCTTAAATTTAAGATCTACATACATAATAGCTAAAAATTGGCCAAACCTTATGTGGAATTACATGGAACCTGCTAACCATCTATGTATGATAGGATATTTAGATTGTGAGCCTGAATGTGGACCGCATTACTGATGTATGTAAAGTGCTATAGAATTAATAGCGCTATATAAATGATGAATAAATATAAATAAATATAATTGGAATCCTGCAATAGATGATGTCGGGAGAGATAAGAAATCAAACTTTTTAGAGATAAGCCACTGCCAGAAATGTATGACAGTGACTTGTCCCCATTTCCTATTGAAAACACACGAACACTTGCCCAAGCTTAGCTTTCATCTAGGGAACTTGGAAGATATGGTTGTCAACCACATGGACTTTTGGTTTATAGGTATCCAAAATGTATAGACACTTGTAAATATTAGTTGCTTGAACATAAATTTCAAAAGAACAAATTTCAAAGAAATCTACTTTTATTGTAAGCGGCCATAATGATGACTTTGCAAAGAATTTTGAGAATTTTTTATTTTCATTTTTCTTTTCAGAACGTCTTTCAAATGTTTACAAATTCTAAAACTTTGTGTACAACTTTGATTAAAAAAACAAAAAAAAAATTTCATGGTGGCCTAAAAATTGACAGTCATGCTACTTATATGTAGTTTTCATAACCTATTTAGAGGAGTTGTCTGGTGAAAACAAAGTATCACAAGAGATGAGGGAATCTTTTGAAATCGAAATTTTCAATCTTGCCAAATGTTCACAGAAATTTCCCCACACTAAAAGCGTCTAACTTCCTGGAATAAACAAATCTAACACTGAGGTTTCCTAGTAATGTACTGAACCTTTTTTGGTCTCTTTAAGCCTGCTTTCACATCAGCGGTAAACGCTGATCAAGGCAGTTGCGGTGAAAAAACCGCAACTGCCGCGATTACCGCATAACGGCCGCACTTGCAATTCACCTGCGGCAAGCCCCATGCAATCTCTATGGGGCTTGCGGCAGGTGCGGCAAGTGTGGTGTAGTTGCGGTTTCGGCACTTGCGGCAGGTGCAGCCGTGAAAAAAACGCGGTATGCCGCATTTTTTTTCGCGGCCGCACCTGCCGCAAGTGCCGAAACCGCACTTGCTGCACCTGATGCACACTTACCGCAAGCCCCATAGACACTGTGTGGGGCTTGCCGCAAGTGTGCCACAAGTGCGGCCATTATGCGGTAATCGTGGCAGTTGTGTTTTTTTCACCGCAACTGCCGTGATCAGCGTTTACCGCTGATGTGAAAGCAGCCTAAAATAAGCACAAAATTAGGAGAGGGGGTATCTAACTGCCAACCTTTTCTCCAGCAAACACTTGTGCAGCCGGCAGGTCACAAACTACTGGAGTCAACCAACCAACCGAAGCAGTGGTAATAAAAGGTGAAGATGCCAGTGGGTAAGGATAAGACTAAGGGCAGGATACATAGATTAGTGACACCACTTCAATGCAGCAATAAAAAGAAGTGATGATGCTTTAATAGTCACCAAATAACACATGTTTACCTCTTTATGGGCATATCAAAGTTGATGTACTGTACAAATTGGGAAATAACTTTTTTTTAGTCCATTTAAATACAGTTTTGTTTTGTTTTTTTACAGGTACAATAATTGTTCAATCTTCAGGCATGACAACACATACAACAGAAGAAAAGTGTAGTTATGAAGACAATATCACAGACCCATTAGCCATGGGAAGGTCAGAAAAAGCAACTGTTTTCCATACAGTGACTGAATGCCCTACTGGGGGTGTAATTCAATCTACAAAGGCCATTAGAAATCATAGAGAATCATACTGTATCCAGTCCTCTAAACAGAAAACTCACCAGCATTTCTTCTGATGACAATAATGTTAACCCTGCAATAACTGAAAATGGATGGGATAGTTCTTCCAGTTATTCAGATAAAGCTGATTCACAGGACCATATATCTGACAGATTTAGTCATGTAGTTAAGCAGAAAGATGAAATAGAGATTAATGAAGGAAAAACATTGGAATGTGACTCCATGGGGGGAATATCAGAACATGATGAAGGAAGTCAACCCAGACCCCTGAAAGTGACGATGATGATAAATGTCTCTCAATTATTACAGAAGAGTCAGTGGATTTGGATAAAACAAAAGGGAATTTGAGCCTGCTGGAACAAGCAATAACCTTACAGGCAGAGCAGAGCCACATGTTCCGCAGCACCTACAAAGAACTTGACATGTTTTTGATGGAACACCTAGCAAGAGACAGAAGACAAGCTAAAGTAATAGATGCAGTTGGGCGGCAAATATATACCAGCAAACGTAAGACATAATATTACTTCTAAATGATTTGTTTTTCAAGTTAGATCCTTTTTAAAGGGAATTTGTCAGCAGGTCTGACCCTTCAAAATGGCTGGCAGCAGTAAATAAAGTTTATCTCCTTCACGACAAAGATTATTTTCTTTTTAAAATCCATACTGTCTTCATTTTTTCCGCAACATAGTTGTTTAAGGACTTCATTTTTGTAGAAAACATTGCAGCTTTTAATTTTTCCCGTCAATGTACTAGAGAACGGGAAAACAAATTGCCAGTAGTGTGAAATGGTGGGAAAAACTCAGTTCCACCATGAATGTTTTGATTTTCTATTTATGATGGTCATTTTACACTAAAAATTAAAATTATCCATAAATGCAAATCTTTATCTCAAAGTGACCATACCGGTACCAAACTTGAAAAGGTTTTTTTTTCAAGTGGTAAAAAAGAATTCTGAAAGTTATTTGTTGAAGGAGCTGTACGACTGCTTATTTTTTCATTGTGATCTGATGATTTAATTGGTACAATTTTGGAGTATAACGATCACTTTTTACTGTATTTTTGGGTGGTGGGTGAAGAAATACTAGTGTTTTGAGTTTTCCTACTTTACAAAACTTAGTGAACAAGCTAAATAATTTTATATTTTGATAAGTACGGCTTTTTATGGATCTGGTGTTAATAAAAATGTTTATTATGTTCTATTTTTAAACTAAAAGATTCAATTTTATATTTTTAATTATTTTTTAAAACGTATATTCAGTCCCTGTAGCGGACTCGCTCTTGCTTGATCACTTGCTCTGTATGCTTTCAAATTACAACATCCCGAGGTGCAGCAAAAGTGCTCCCAGAGATAATGGGCCAAATTTCTTAGTTTTTCACAATTTATTTCACAATATACATAATAAACGGAAAGAACATTTTTTATTATTTTAATATTTTATTCTGAAATAAATTTGTAAAACTAAGAAATTTGGCCCATTATCTGTGGTAGTGCTTTTGCTTCACCTCCGGATGTTATAATTCGAAATCACTGTGATGGACTCACTGGCTGGGAGGTCCGATTGATCCAGTACAAAGCTGCAGACCGGGCCGAACCAATTCCTCTCTAACACCCTGCAATTGTATATCTGTAAAATAAGAATGCGCAAAATAGGGTCTTATCTCAATTACACACTGTCAGCTATTGATGTCAAACTGCTCACCTTGTCCAGTTGTGAGACCCACAACTGGTTAAAAAGCGATAAAGCAGCTGCTGCATGAACCGCACTTCCCACAGATGACCTGGTCACAACATAGATTTCCTTTGGACGAAGTGCCTCAATGTCCACGCTGTGCTCCAGGTCCCTGAGGAAGGAGCTCGGTTTGTGGCTCCGAAACACGTAGGACAATAAAAGCATCAGTGATCCAGACATCCCTGTGTCCTGGTTTCTTCTTTTCCTGGAGCAGCAGCGCAGACATTGAGGCACTTTGTCCAAAGGAAATCTACCCCTGCAATTTGGGTAGATACGCAATCCAACAAGACATCACAAAGGTGAGGAGCTAAGCTTTATTTTGCTACCATACTTGACTTACCATCTGCACTCAGATCTGTGCCCCCTTTTCTCTGTTCTCCACAGCTCTTTAGACCCACAGCCCTTGAAGGTTGTTCATAATAGTTTGCTCTATATGCTGCAATACTGGAATTGCAGTATATCAAGAAAATTATAGTGCCCTATGAATCTTGAACTAGCATGACAGAGGGATGGCGTGACTTACACACTCCTGTCAGAGATTGACACCGGCATTTAATATGGTTAACAGCATCAACCAAAACTATCTCCAGTCACAACTGTGAAAAGTGGATGCTGGCTGTATAACACAGCCGGCACCTGAATTGTGTAGAGCTTGCTCAGCTCCTGAGTTCGCTTTACACTCCAGCTCCTGACATGTTACATACATGTACAAAGCACACTGAGAAGAGATTTAGATTGACAGCCATGCTACTGGCATGACAAAATAAAACATTTTGTTCACTTGTTTAGTTGAGATGGCAAGTATTCTGTCGGCATTGGTTTCATGTAGTGTTCCAAACTTCTCTGTGCTGAGTGCTCCCCAATCACACTCCTCTGCTCTTAAGGGATGGTTATAGAAACTAAACTGAAGACCATTAAACACCATTACTTGAACTCAAATTTAGTTCAGGATGCTCGGTACCTTTCACATAAAAGAAACAATAAATGAACATTGTGTACAAGGGGTTGAAAGTGGGTGAAAATCTTTTCTTTTGTTATACATTACAGTGCTATAATTATCAACCTGGATAAAGTGTTTAATCTACTTCACTCCCCATATATCTAACCATGTCATCAGTTTTAAGGAGTCCAAGTTGCTCATAGGTTCTCTTTAAATATGCTGGTCTTTAAAGTATAACCTCCATTTAAATTTTGATGTACTAATAATTTAGAGCAAGTGATTATAATAAACTGTCAAATATACTTCATAAGTGAAATCTGGAAGAAAACCTTTCAAAAACCTTCCAGAACATGTCCCCACTAGGCTGTTTCTAAGCCTGAGATATGTTGTTTGACAGGGTGATCCGTCTTCAGCTCCACACATGAAATATGACAAAAATTAAATAAATGTAATTGGCAGCATGCATGAGTGAATTTTCTACTATTCATTGTATAATAAAACATAAATCTTATTTCCCCCACCCCAAAAAATAATGTCCTTACACAAACATTTCCACTTAATGGAAAAAGATATCCTCTGAATTAAGTCCAAGACTGGGAGACATCTTTCATAGCGGCCTTTGGTTTCATAGGTCCGCTTCTCTCAATTTCCTTTATGATGATTTTGCAATCACAATGTCCATGGTTGAGGGCTAAACTCAACACATAGGAAATGGCAAGATTGTTACTCACCAACCCTCCCTATATCGAAAATGCCTAAATGATACTTATAAGCATTTCCTAATTTTCAAGATGGGACAAGAGATTAAAACTCTGGCAGCTTAGTAAAATAAGCATGAACTGATCAGTAAAATTAGTATTACTTTTTAATCTTTTAATCTATTCTCTGCTGGAGGCAAAAAATGTTTTCTCAAAATTATCAAACAACCCTTGTAAGACAGGAAAAAATTATATCATTTGACTGACAGATGTATAGAGGACATTCACCGACGGAAAAGTGGACAAATGATGAAAAATTACTACAAATGTACTATGACAGACATAATGATTAATAAAATAAACAATGATGTAGGGTCAATATAATACTTAAACTAAGGAAATCTCATAGACATGCTGGGATAATGCCATGGAGAATCCCAGCTGTCAAGAAGGTAAAAGGGTGCATCTGTTCAAGCATGAGATATATAAGTATCATAGATAAAACTGTACGGAAAAGTCATACCAAGTGGAATTCACATTAGAAGGCTTTGTCCACACTAGAAGTTTACAACCTCTTTCACTTCAGCTCTGGCAGAGGGGCAAGTCACATCCAGCTCCTGCCCCCTCACAGTAGTGACACCCAGACCCCCATTGCTAGGGTATAATGACTGACAAAGAATGTCTACAGAAATAACACGAAGGCAATATACCAAAATCCAGGGGTTCCTACCTCACCCCCATCCAGGTCTGCACTTGTGCATGGCTAGTCACAAAACTCACCACCTGGAGACCTGTCTTTTCTAGCTGTTTGCTAGACCTGTTGCTATGCACCAATTTGGAAGACAGTTGTTAGCCATACATCCCAAGCCACAGGTTGGGGACCGCTAGCACTAAACAAAGACTTATCAGTTAACATTTACAAGCAGCAGTCATTCAATAGCTGTTCACACAGTAAGATTGCACTGAGTAATCTGTAGATTGTTCAGCACTTGTAGCCTCCATTGTTCTTGGCAATGAGAGTCCGAGAACAGTGATCATTTCACCCGACCAGCAAGCATTTTGCCGATTCATTGGGTGATTGAAAGCCTCTTTACACTGAAAATTATCTTTAAGGAGCATTTTTAAAATTGCTCATTCACATTATTGTTTAGGTACAAATTCATCTTACAGATTTAATGAGACATTTGCAGTTTCACTACCGTCTGTGCTATGAAAATGATGGCAAGTGCCAAACTTTTTGTTCTGTTTCCTTCCAGATTCTTCACGCCTTGAGAAACGTGAGACCAAATGCCCTATACCAGGCTGTGATGGCACAGGTCACGTTACGGGACTCTACCCACATCATCGCAGTCTGTCGGGGTGTCCTCACAAAGTTCGAGTGCCTTTAGAAAGTTAGTGACGCCAAGTTTAGTGCAGATATAACTCGTGATTATCTGTCAAGTTTGTAATGAGTTTGACATTAAGCTATAACATGATGGTAACGCTGATCCTCATAGGCAATTAAATGGAAAAACTAAATGACGTGGCTTCCTATTTACTATTGATTCTAATATGTCATTATAGGTTTTTCCATTTAGTAAACTCAATTAATGTATGTGTTGATCGATACTCAACATAAAAATATGAGATACAACATGTGGAAATCAGATACAATGTGTAAGTGAAAACTAGAGTATAATTTCTATTTATTACAGTATTGAACAATATGCTCATAGTAATGTATCAATTCATTTATAATGCTTCCTAATCTCACCACAACCATCATTTTATTGTTTATCACAATCTGGCGGTCATGGATATTGATAATGCATGAAGCAAATAAACTGCATATTTATGTGTAGTAACTAGGTCACAGCGATCCCCTTATCCACACATATTACACATTTCTATTTCTATTTTGCACTGAACACAAAATATGGCTCGTAATTGGAAACAGATTTCTGTTTTCTTGTGCCGCCAGTCTTGTTCTCCATTGCATCATGTTTACTAGGAACATGGAAGAGATCTTCAGAATGTCAGATCAAACCAGATAGGGGTTAACCATTTCCTGACGTGATAAGCTTTTTTTAACTTTCGTTTTTTTAATCCCTGCACCCAAAAAGCCATATTTGTTTTTTATTATTTATTGACATTTCAGGGCACTTTTTTGGTGGGGCAGTTTGTTCTTTCAGTGGAAAAATGTAATTATCAGAAACGATATGGAAACAATTAATGAAAAAAATCTGTTAGGGATGGAATAAGAAAAAAAATCTGCAACTGGTGTTTGGATTTTATTTTTCACTGTACAGTACCAGTAATATGTGAAATTTATCCTCAGGTCAGTAGGATTATGATTATGTTATATATATATATATACATATCCGGTGCAAAGATGAACAGATGTTTGGCAGTTCCACTCTTGAACAGGCCACATGGGAGGGGTGGAGCTATACATACATACATACAACTATTAAGGCGCGAGGCTATGAAGCAGGCAGAGCTATAAAGGGGCAGGGCTATGCAGGGTTATAAATGGGGCAGAGCTATGAAGGGGTGTAGTTATGTGAAGGGTAGAGCTAGGAAGGTGATGGAGCTATGAGAGGGGATGGGGCTATAAAGAAGGCATAGCTATAAAGAGCTGGGCTATGGGGAGGGGTGGGGCTATTTGGAGCGGCAGGGTTATGAAGGGTGGAACTACCTGGAATGGGTAGAACTATGATACATACATATGCACATTTTATTTTACTGTTATTAGAGCTGTGTGAGGCTTTTTTTTTTGCAGCCTGAGCAGTAGTTTCTACTGGAGTCACTCTATGGCACAGATAGTACAGAAGATGCTTCGATTTTTTTTTTAATTATTATTAGCCAAAGTAACAAAAAAACATTTATTTTAATTGTATATGATTTTTAAAGCACTGGCATAAAAAATATAACCTACATACATTTTTTTTGGAGGCTAAATATTTACAGATATGGTCATAGCACATTATTTTTTTTATTTTTTTATTGGTTATATTTTTTGCATAATGAATGGAAACAGTCAGTGATGTATCTGAACTTTTACATTGTATTCTTGTTATACTTTTTAACATTTAAAAATGTCCATATTTTTTAGTTCTACTAGAGAGTCGTGGACATTTTGTTTCTGATACAATACAGAGTATACATTGTACTTCTATATTGCAGTGTTTATGGCAGAACTGAATCAGAGCACTAACACTGAAAACATGGTGACTTTTAAAATGCAACCCGCTGCCATGAATTCTTATTGACATCCCATGGTCACACTCAATAGCATAACTTCAATTGTATGGGCCCCAATGCAAAAGCTCCAATGGGGCCCCCAATTTTTGCAAATTTTTATTAGCACTAGTCTAATTCTAAAGGCCAAAGGGACTTTTGGGTCCCCTAGGCTCCAGAAACAGGTGCCCAGGTACGATTGCAACCTGTACTATTGTAGTTACGCCCCTGGTCACACTTAGATTCTGCAGTCACTGCTGACTGAGAAATATAAATGGTTAAAAAGCTGGGATTGGAAGTTTCTCTGACCCTAGCATGCATTAAGTATTTGGTGAGCTTTTACTTTAGTATTTGTAGCCAAAACCAGAAGTGGAACAATCATAGGAAAAATATCATAGAAACACATCACCACTTCTTTATTTATCACCCACTCCTGGTTTTGGCTACAAATACTGATGTAAAAAACTCATCAAATACTCAATGTGTGCACGTGGCCTATCAGTATAACACCACAGCCACATTCTATACATGGAGAAAGAAAAAGGACCAGCTCCATACCTGCTTCCAAATTCTACTATAAGTTTATAGCAGAAAGGGGTTATATGTCTCTAAATGTTTTATAGTGATAGTAATCAGTTATCTTACTAGGCCCAGTTCAAATTTAAGGCTGGGCTGCGTTTGCCTGCGTTTACATTTGAGTGTGCTTCTTCTGCTAAAAACGCATCCAAGCGCATACGTTAACGCACCCATAGGTTGCAATGCAAAACGCAAAATGCAATCCTAGGCAGAGCAGCCAACGTTTTTGACTGCATTTGCAAAAACGCATGTGTTTTGTGTTTTTTCAAAATGGCATGTGTTTTTGCATGCACTTGCAATGCATTTTACATTGCAGCCCATGGGTGCGTTAACGCAAGCGTTTGGATGCATTTTTAGCGGTAAAAGGGCATACAAACACAAGCGCAGGCAAACGCAGCCAAAATGCAGATGTGAAAAGGCCCTAACATATTCACTTCAGTGATTGACTCACATTCATGTGAAAAAGTTTCTAAATAAAACTTTATTTTTCTTTTTCCAGTTTTGGCCATGCATGAAAATGTGCTGAAGTGTCCAACACCAGGATGTACGGGGAGAGGGCATGTTAACAGTAATCGCAACACACACAGAAGGTATCGTGAGCAACTGGTGGATTTACAATTGTTGACTGATTGAACTATGATTGACAGGACAAATGACTGTTTGGATAAAGCAATAGGCTGCCGGCTACAAAGGAACCATTTTGTAACAAATCAGGATGGAGCAGATGGCCGGCTTGCTGGGAAGCATTTTTGAATTTACCGAAGCCACAGATTTATTTAAATTAAAATAGTGATTTAAAACTGTGAAAAGGCTACATGCCGTATTTGTAAACCAGATGACACAGAAGAGAACAGGTTTTAAATTGTGACTCCATTGAGTCATTTATAATCTTGGAGCAACTCCAACATATAGAGGATAAAAACAATAAACCTGAAAATTAGACCAGTGAGAAACCTCACAATCATGTATACATATGTACAACGATCTATCCCAAAGCACTAAAATTTCAGGTCAAACATCAGAGTATTGTTCAAGCTGTCATAGACACATACATTGCCTCTATTTTGGTCATAATTATTATAAACACAGGTCATTAAACTCTACCTTATGTTTATTTTTAACCGTAAAATCTCTCAAATAATATAATAATATAATAATATTATTACATACCATCTATAAGTACAAATGCTTATATTGTAAAGCACATATATTCGGAGCTGTTATCATCAATTTTAGCCATTGGACCTATAGAGTGGTTTATAACACCCAATGGGCAACACAAGATAAATCAGAAAAATAAGAAACTGGTGCCAGGCCAAACAAATCACAAACCATCAATTTATTATATAAAGAAATTTTTAAATGTTACATGAGTTAAAAAAGGGAGGAGATAAGTGCATATAGGGTCTTATGCAAGTAATCGAATAACATGAATGGTTAGGGAACCACTCACCTGAAAGGGTTGTGAGAGTCACAACCATTAGTAAGGCATAGATCAGTGTGTTGCACAGTAATCCACAGGTAACAGAATCCAAGTAGCAGATAGTAACAGGTTTAATTTGTGTGCTGCCGATCGGGAGATGAGATTCCAGGACAAGAATCAGATAATGGTCACAATCAGACTTATTGGTCAACACATTTCGTGGATGGCTACCCACTTCATCAGGACACAAAATCTTTACATGTAAAATAACAATAACATGGAGGCGCAATGTTTGTACCTTTCTTCCAAAGTGGTAATTAATACAGTGCTGTTGCACTCACCTTTGCAGGTTGTGCCATGCCCTGCACAACCCTGGTGATACGCCTGGTAGTTAGGCTTGCACCGGGCTCCGGTCCTCAAGGGGTCCTTTGCCACCGGGGGGGGGGTTTATTCACCGCACCACCTGCGGCTCCGGATAATTAATCCAAATCCTCCGGCTCTCCCCGCACTTCACCTGGTGATCAAGTGACTGGAGAAACCGGAAATACATCATCCAAGGTCCTTAGGCTTTCTGTTCGTTGCTCCAGCAATGCCAGGTCCTTGTGTGCTTGCAATACAAGCTGCTCCTGCCGCTATCATTAAATGAGAAAGAAGTTACCAATTACAAATCCAGTGGTCTAATGGAGCGCTAAGTACTACAAAACACAGAAACAATGTAAGTCACAGACCTTTATTATTTCTCCAATGCCCAATACGCGTTTCTACGGTGCCAAAAGCCTTCCTCAGGTCTGAGGCCTGAGGAAGATAGTTTGGCACCGTAGAAATGCGTAGTGGTCATTGGAGGAATAATAAAGGTCTGTGACTTACATTGTTTCTGTGTTTTGCAATACTTAGCGCTCTATTAGACCGCTGGTTTTGTAATTGGCAAAAAATCTTTACAGACATAACCCATGTCAGAATATATATAGGAGAGGGCATGCAAGTGGAAAGATTTGAAAAAAGCCTGCAAAATAGGCAGCACACATCAAAATAATTCAAAAAGCATATAAAACCAGTACAAAACAATATACTATAAAAGACAATAGAATATAAAAACATACACTGCAATAAAATTTAAATAAAATCTTATTTTATTGAAAGAAATGTTTTTACATTCTATTGTTTTTTTATAATTGTATTGTACTGGTTTTATATGCTTTTTGAATTGTTTTGATGTGTGTTGCCCGTTTCACAAGCTTTTTCTCAAATCTTGCCACGTTGCACACCCCCTCCTATATATATGCTGGTGCTGGCTATGTTTGTAAATATTTTGTGTCCTGATGAAGTGGGCAGCCACCCATGAAATGTGTTGACCAATAAATGTGATTGTGACCATTATCTGTTCTTTGTCCTGGAATCTCATCTCCCGATTGGCTCATAAATTTAACCCGTTCCTACCTACTACTTGGATAATTAAAAAAATTACAGAAAATGCATAAAGCATGGTAACAATATGCAATCTAGTTGGTACTGCCCATCCCGTTTATGAAACCAAAATCCTAAGCCATGATTGAGATAAAAGATGTGTACATAGTGTCTTACAATGAAAATGAAATATACCCACCCTCAAAGAGTAATGTATTATCAAAAGGGGATTGTAAGGTTATAAAGAAGTCTTAAAATATGATAGCAAGCAATATCACTCAATAAAGGGACACTTTTCTCTATAAAGCTTGAAGGAATGACGTCCTTATGAGTATTACCATGGAGCAGCATAGTCAGGGGCAAGACTTAAAATATGTGAACATATAATCCAAAAATAAGAAACCTCATCATATGAAATAATAATCATGATGTGTTAATTAGTTTCACTTTACAATTTAATTTTAAAATTACATCTATAGTTTGGCTACATTAAAAGCTCCAGAATGTGGTCATATTTTTGTGTCCACATAATGGCAGAAAGACACCTACATATGGCTATTCTACTGAAACTCTTTCACCAAAAATCCTAGTAAACCATGTTTGGTTCTGTTGCACTGCAGAAGGCCCTAGTTTTAAGGTACCGTCACATGGGGAGATATGATGTCGGCGGGGAATCGCGGGAGTGTGCATCCCCGCCGACATCGCCGGTGAAATGTCACATGCTGCGATGTTGCCGGTGACGCAACAGTGATGTAACTGGCGACGTCGCCGCCAGGGTTAAAATCCACCCTGGCGGCGATGATTATAATGGGAGCCTATGGCTCAAGTCGCCGGTAACATCGCCGTTGCCACGTTACACAGGGCAATGCATACACATCGCCTGAGATTGATCGCCAAGTTTCACTACATTGCAGTGAAACCTGGTGATCACTGTCAGGCAATATATCACCCAAATATCGCCCTGTCACACGGGGCAACTCTCCGGCGATGTCGCCGCAATTAGGCCATGCCCCTGCATCGCCAGCAAAATCGTCAGCGATGTCTCCCCGTGTGACGGTACCTTAAAGGCTGTAATATGTGCCAGCCTTAGGGTACTTTCACATCAGCGGTTTTCGCCGATCGCGGCAGATGCGGTGAAAAAAACGCATCTGCCGCGATTAACGCATAACCGCTGCACTTGCGGCACAGTTGCGGCAAGCCCCATGCAATGTCTATGGGGCTTGCGGTAAGTGTGCGGCAGGTGCGGCAGGTGCGGTTTTTGGCACTTGCGGCAGGTGCGGCCGCGAAAAAAAAACGTGGTCAGCTGCGTTTTTTTTGTGGCCGCACCTGCCGCAAGTGCCGATACCGCACTTGCCGCACCTGCCGCAAGCCCGCATAGACAGTCTATGGGGCTTGCCGCAACTGTGCCGCAAGTGCAGCGGTTATGCGGTAATCGCGGCAGATGCATTTTTTTCACCGCATCTGCCGCGATCGGCAAAAACCGCTGATGTGAAAGTACCCTTACCGCTATGTGAATCAGGCCTTTGTGTTAATGTTTGTAGTAGGCGCAGTAGAAGGTATTGGGAATGCTACCAATCATCTTTACTTCTTGACTTAAGTCTTTCAGGCTGTCCAATCGCTGCAGCTGAGAAGCTTTCAAAAACACAAGACAAACCATTTTCGTGTAGTAGTGGCTCAAGCCTTGAATCTATTCACAGGTACCTATCTCTTGAATCAACATGTATGTAGAATTTTTCTGAACTACTGCTGATTTTTTGTTTTCATACGCCTTCCAGAGCAACATGTGTCAAACATCTTGAAGTTACCCAATTTAGTTATGGAAGTGCACCACTTACCACAACCCGAGCAACAATAATTAAAGAGCATGATAGATTTGGGAAAGTTCCATTCGACTATGCCAGCTTTGATGCCCAAGTGTTTGGGAAGCACACCATTGCAACAGTTGTTCACAGCCAAGAGACAAGCAGTGGAGAAGGTACATATTAACTGTGTCCATAATCAAGTGCCAGTTTTAAGTAATGTAAAATGGTCCTTGTCGTTTCATTAAAGTTTGCATAAATTAATAATGGAAGAAAATATAAAAATTTTGTAATGTATCTTATCAGAAAATTCTGCTTCTTTGTCCAATTATTAAACGCTTCTACCCCACGCTCTAGAATCTGAATTAGTATTGCTCTAAAAGCTAGCTTATATCCATCTTGCTTAAAGCAAACAATACTGAACCACATTGAGGTGTCACTTTACATATCCTATTATACAGTACTCTATGAAGAGGAGATGTTATTGGCAAAGGGCAGATACTGCTAAAGTTACAGAAATACTTAGCTTATCCCATAGCTGGATTCACAGCTACACAACTTAATATTGCTATATAAAATCCTCAATTCTAAGGCTGATTCTTAATATGTGCTAACAAGGTAAACATTAAATAAGCAGGAATCACTCATTTTTGTGTACTCTATAGAAAAACACTATTGAAGCCGGTCTCCACCCACTAGCTCAGCGAGAAGTGAAAATTAGAGTAAATTCATATAGAGGAAAAATGTAGTAAAAATTCAGAATACAAATTATATAATGACTAGAAATGTTGTTATTTCTAATGAACACACAAGTTCTACTGAACGATTTCCAAAAGTGATCGGTACACTTTAATACATGATGATTATAAAATATACCAACTGAACATTTTTGTAAGAATTTCTCAATCTTGAAATATCAAACGTTTTAAGGGTTTGTTGATCTTGGGTACTCTCCATTTTTTAGGCTGCTGTTTTCCGTTTGCTGTTTCTTACACAGACATTACACGTGGGAAACTTGCACCAATAAAGTTGCACATAGTCAAAGGAGAAAATACAGATATACACAAGGACTACCATTGGTGATAACATTAAAGATAATATCCAAATACTCTTAATACACATCCATGTGTAACTGATTTCACCCCAATTTACTCTTCCTAGTTGCTTCCAAGTTTCACCAGTTTTTTCTCTATTTCTCTTTTTCACTAAAGCAGGTAGACTGAACTTTTTTAATCCATTGACACTCAACAAAGCATCAGTTAAAATCAAATAAAACTAGGCTGAAACACTGATGTAAAAATAATGTCTTCCTTGTTTTATCCGAGTCTCACGAATTTCCAATAGACATTAAGAATATTTTCCACTACTAATTTCACCCCCTTTCTTTTGTCCTAACTATTCCTAACTAACACTAAAACTTTTGTTATAGTAGTTGTAACTTTCACCCTTCTGGACTGCAGACCGGAAATCGGACCAACTGAGCACAGTCATTGATGAGGGCTGAGAGGAGAGTGAAGTGTGATCTGAGCATGTGGCCCAGACTGCTGTCACTAACAGAGAGGCAGCCCCACCCCCACCAGTGATGGGTCTGCTCAGTTTGTCTGAATCCGGTCTTGCGGATGGAAGAATGAAAGCTAGCACATCAATAAAGATATTTATAAGCATCTTATGGTCCCTTTACATCCGGCCACAGGAAGGTAGAAACAGGCAGGCATCGGACACAATTGTGCCTGCTGCCTTGAAAAGACCACGATGTGGTGGCGTGTAAATCAGGACTTTCCTTCCTTCAGGGAAGACACAGGAAGGAAAGTCCTGATTTACACGCCGCCACATCGTGGTCTTTTCAAGGCAACAGGCACAATTTGTGTCCGATGCCTGCCTGTTTCTACCTTCCTGTGGCCGCTGTAAAGGGACCATTACAGATACATTTACAGGAGCAGAGTAGATATCAGAAGTATATTAGAAAATTGTTAGTTAGGAGGAGTTAGGACAATAGAAAGAGGGTAAAATTAGTAGTGAAAAACCTCTTTAATGTCTGAGTCTCAAAGCTGATTATAGGACACTGTCTGAGTCTCACCAACCAGAGCCATGGACCTGTTTTTACAACTGATGTGTGTATGAACTAATGAGACTCTCGGTCAGTGTCCTGTATGAGATGGAAAAGGACAGCGTACTCATGTGTCACATTGATGTGTGAATGTAGCCTTAGTGAATACTCTGCTGTTTTATCTAAAATTTCTAATAAAGCTGTTTAGATATGTTTTGCTGTTCCGTATATAAATATAGTGAAAAAAAATCAGATTAATGTTCAAATTTTCAATTATTCTGCCATGAAGAAAATCATATGTTACATGCATGTAATCACATCTCTCTTTCACAGCAAAACAATTTACAAGTCCAGTGAGATCTTCCAACCGACTGCCTAGCGCCCACACACAGAGTCCCTGTCATGCCAGCTCTTACAGCTATGGTCAGTGTAGTGAAGACACCCACATAGCAGCAGCTGCTGCCATTCTCAACCTTTCCACCCGCTGCAGGGAAGCAGCAGCAGAGATCCTGTCCAACAAACCATTGGGTCTGTCTGCCAAGGTAGGAGAATCCAAAATCCTGGAGGTTGTAGTGTCTACTGAGCTGTGAATAAACAGCTTTTCACATTAGAGTTAAATCCCACAAAAAAACAAGGGATGTGCTGTACAGTATCTACAATAACTTTGTGTAACGCATCTATCTAATGGAAAAACATTTCTACTTGTTTTGGTGGGGGGATTTGTAAATTCAATGGAGAATTATGAGATCAGAAGGGTGCAATACATGCCCAATTGTTCTCTAGCAATTAGGGGGAAGAAGAAATTGTTCATTTTTCATTGGGTAATGGAGCTGAATTTTTGAGCTGCAGATTTCAGATAGCTATGATTTTCTGGAGGTGTATGCATTTCTTACTGTCATTGTTCTAGGGGATGTCATGCAGAGCCTCCTCCGTATGGATGAGCAGAGTAAATGCTGAATTAACCTGTTCTAATCTGTTTACCATGAACTGAAAATGATAGTTTAGCCCTCCTTTATTAAAACCCTACAGTGAGGTCGGGTATAATGATCCATTTCTTTAGGTGGATGTCCAAAAAGTCAGATTAATCATTTCCACTTGAAATAGACTTGTCATATGCTGTTCCCTTCAACATGATTACACCACAACACCTTGTTTATCAGGATTATACATGTATACCTAAGAGATAAAAGATACTACATGTATCTTACACCAAGGTAACTTAATTCAATAAGTAACTGTGCTACAAAATAACCAGTTCATATTAATGGCTATTAGAGGTGAGCTGATCAGGCACAATATGCCTTTTTGAGTGGTTTTCCCAGGGATATTGATTCACAAAGAAGCTATTCACTGCAAATGTAATATTCCTTTTTATGCTTTGGGGTCTCTCTAGACCCCAGAGCATAATAAACTTGAAATGTAAAAAAATAAATCCTTATTTTCAACTAACTGCTCACCTGTCTGGCCCCTTCGCTACTCACCGCCATCTGTCCGGGCTCGACACATCTTTTAATTCCCGCCATCCAAGCTGGAAGCTTCTGCGCAAGTTCATGGCATCATGATATCCTGATGTGCAAGGTTATCCTTTGCGCATGTGCAGAAAGTCCCGGTTCTGAGTGAGCAGTTAGGATTCAGAAGATGTGGTGGGGACCAGATGAATGGCAAAGAGAAGTAAAGTGGCTTGAGAGGTGAAAGGAAAAGTGGAAATAATAATTTTTTATTTTTCTTTAACCTTTTGATGACCCTGTATAATTCAGAAAAATGTTGGCCAGCTTCACCACAATTCCTCGCAGGATGAATAATAAAAAAACCTGCATTTTGTTCAATGCAGATTGTGAAAAAATGAGTAGAATTCAATTCCACTCAAATGTATTCACTTTTCTTTAAGCGCTAATAACGATCATGATTAACCATCAGCAGAAGCTAATGGGTATATGTTTCACACTATGTTTAGACCCCACGTCAGGTGCCCTAGTTTAGAGCCCACCTCAAAAAATACAGATGCTAGATGTCTCAGACTGCTTTCACATCAGCGGTAATCTCTGATCGCGGCAGTTGTGGTGAAAAAAACGCAACTGCCACGATTACTGCATAACGGCCACACTTACGGTTCACTTGCGCAAGCCCAATTCAATGTCTATGGGGCTTGCTGTAAGTGTGCGGCTGGTGCAACAAGTGCGGTTTCGGCTCTTGCGGCAGATTCGGACGTAAGAAAACCGCGGCTGACCGCGTTTTTTTCGCGGCCGCATCTGCTGCAAGTGCCGAAACCGCAACTGTACCACACTTGCCGCACCTGCTGCAAGCCCCATAGACATTGCATGGGGCTTGCCGCAGGTGAACCGCAAGTGCGGCCGTTATGCGGTAATCGTGGCAGTTGAGTTTTTTTCACCGCAACTGCCACGATCAGAGATTACCGCTGATGTGAAAGGGGCCTTACACTTCTGAGTTGTACTGGAAACAGGCGGATCAGGTCATATACTCTACAAAATGCAATGAAAAGTTGTATGAATGCTAAACTGATACCAATGATTAATCTTGCCCCAAAAAAGTAAAAAAGACAAAGGTCTCAGAATATGGAAACAAAAGGGGGCACAAACCTCTAAATATATATTCAGTTGAAACCGGACATTTATATGCACTATATAGAAAGACTCATATCATGTTTTTCTCACTATTTGACATGAAATCAGAATACACCTTTCCCGTTTTAGGTCAACTAGGATTAAGCAAAAAATCACCGAATTGGTACTAAGAATTAAATAGAAAAAACTCACCGAAGTTTTGACACTTTTTCTACCCCTTGCATCTAGCAGATGGCTGCAGATTCCCCCAGGAGGTGACACATGCGTCCAAACACCGGTGCACAGCCCCCTGCAACCCATAACATGGGGGCGGTTTGTGGCAACCAGGCGACCAGCCATGCTAACAAGGAGGGGGCTGGTGGTGAAAGCAGACTAATGGACTCCACTAGGCCTCTGCCACTCACATCCAGGTGATACATAGTGTCTGAGCAGCCTGTTGGTAACGCCCCCAGACCGGGCGGGCCGCTCAGCACTGAGGACATGCATCACTGTGACAGACGCCGCCTAGAGGAAAACAACCTCAACTGCAATGGATAAAAAGATGCAAGTTGACACTATAATAAATGATGTAAGATGTCAGTTTGGTATTATGGCGCCAGAATATTGTAAGTTCGTGACCCATCGAGAGAAAGAATGTCTTAAGGCATTTTTAATACTTTCTGCAGTATCACAAGTTTACATACACTAAGATTATTATGGCTTTAAACAATTTGGGATAATACATATGATGTCATGTGTTTGCAAGCTTCTGATAGGTTTACTGGCAACATCTGAGTTAACTAGAGATACACCTGTCCATGTATTTTAATGCACACCTAAAACACACTGCTTCTTTGTGTAGCCTCATGGGAAAGTTTAAAGAAATCAGCCAAGATATCAGGAAGAGAATTGTGGACCTACACGTCTGGTTCGTCCTTGAGTTCAATTTTCAAATATCTGAAGGTGCCTTGTTCATCTGTACAATCTATTATATGCAAGTGCAAACAGATTAAAATTTCCAAAATTTATACGGCTCAGGAAGGAGCTTGCTAATGTGAGCAAGGTGACATATAACCATGGCTCAGTTGCACCAGTTCTGCCAAGAGGAATGGGCCCAAATTCCTACCAACTATTGTGAGAAGCTTGTGGAGGGAAATCAAAAACGTTTGACCCAACTCATACAGTTTAAGTGCAATGGTACCAAATACCAATTAAATGTATGCAGAATTGTGACTTTGCATAAAGTAATATAAATGCCTTAAAACTTTCTCTCTCTCATTATTCTGGCATTTGGCATATATTAATAACTATGGAAATCCTAATTGACCTAAAATGGGAAAGGTTTATTCTGATTTCATGTCAGATAGGCTAGGGTCAGATTAGCGCTATTAGCTGCGCTCAGGGGTTCCATTAAAAACATAGTTTTTGGCAGCCTTAATGCAGTGTTACCGCCATAGTAGTGCCACGTTAACGCTGCCAATGCTTCCCTATGGTGACCCGGCGCCTAGCGCAGCTCAAATGGCGGCATCTGAGTGCCAGAGTTTGAAATCTTGCGCTTTTTACTAGCGCGTCAAATGACGCTGTCAGAACCGTCATTTGACGCGCTAGGAAAGAGCGCGAGAATTCAAACTCCGCATCATAATAGTGAAACAATGGCAGCATTAACTCTCGCTACCATGGCGGTAACACTGCGTTAAGGCTGCCAAAAAATATGTTTTTAACAGAACCCCCCTGAGCGCAGCTAATAGCGCTAATCTGACCCTAGCCATAGTTAGAAAAACATGAATGTGCCTTTTAATATAGAATATGTAAACTTCTAGTTTCAACTGTTTATGTATATATACTGTATATATACAGTATATGTATAAATATTATATAGCTGAGTGTATGTATGTATGTACACTAAAGGAATCCACCATGTCGCATTTAAACTCATAAAATTTTGCACACACACCCCATTTGACTGAGGGAATGTGATAGACTATGTTCTGAGGGGAAAATGTAATCCCTCACTTTACATTCATTCACCAATAAGAGGCCTATTTACTGTTTGTATGTTTGAGATAATAGATACAGACTTGCCTGTGACAGATGACCTGGATATTTATCAAGTGGCCAGAAGCTAAGCTTCTGATTGGTTGCTATAGGCAACAAAGGACATTCATATTATAATGGTACCTTCACACGCCGCAATCTCGCCTGGGGATCCTAAAGGCGATATGTCGCCCTGAAGCAATCGCCGTGAAATTGCCTCACAGTTGAGGCGTGTGTTTGGGGAATTTCGCGGCGATAAATCGCCTCTCGTCTGTCGCCTGATTTCTGAGCACAGCTCTGAAATCAGCCTCAATCATGAAGGCGATATTTTCGTGTTGTGGCATGTGAACGGGCGATAGTGACGGAATCAGCGTTGCTTATGATTTCCCGTAGGCGTGCCACAGCATGCTGCAGTCCGCACCCGTGTGAACTGATTGATGTGGGCTACTGTGTTCCAATTGGCTGTCAATTGACACCGCGCCATATTTGAAGAGCTGTACGTCCAGCACCACACAATGGCAATAGCGTCATGTATTAGCCAGCCTTCCAGAGCAGGCTGACCAATCGGAACACTGTTGCGTTGTCCAATGAGCAAGTATGGGACGCGGTGTAAACCACTGTGCCACGCCTATCTATTCGCCGCGCTGAACATGTATGCCCACATTGCCTTTGGGATTGCGGCGTGTGAAGTGGTGAGGGAATTCCACCGAATTGGTTCCGCTGTGGGTGAGGCGATTTCCGGGTTGACACATCTCCTTTCTTTCAGGACGAGATTGTGGCGTGTAATACAGCTATCGGCAATCTGAGGCGACCATGAAAAATGTGCACACGCACGTTAGATCGCCTCATATCACCAGCTGAGATTGTGGCGTATGAAGGTACCATTACACAGTTTATGCATTTCTGTGAAACATTCAGGGTAGCTGCCAAATACAGGGACTTCTGGAAAATGGCGCACACTGGGACATGACTGTAAGTGAAGCAGCAGTCACACAAACCACAAAGCGCCTAAGACCACTCTTTGCTATTCTAACAACCTGTAACATTTCAAATTCCCTGGAGATTTGGGCAAAGTAAAAAAAAACTGATCTCAATGAGGACTAGGGAGGGATTAAAAGTAGCCAGTGCCCCAGGCTATTTAGAAGTCGAGGGCCACTGTAAACACAAGTTTTATGTCACATGTCACTTGACCAACTTTTGAAAGATCATGTGATATGTCACGTGAATAGCACACAGGGACAGATCCATAGAGGCCAAAGGAGAACCATAGTGGCATGTGTAGACACCTAGGACCCAGTATACAGCAGGAGGCCACACACAGCCCTCAGTATTAAAGAAGGAGGCCACACACAGCCCCCAGTATACAGCAGAAGACCACACACAGCCCTCAGTATTAAAGCAGGAGGCCGCACACATTCTCCAGTATACAGCAAGAGGTCACACACAGCCCCCAGTATACATCAAAAGACCACACACAATCCCGAGTATTACAGCAGGAAGTCACATCCAGCCCCTAGTATAAAGCAGGAGGCCACACAAAGCTCCCATTATAAAGCACGACACCACACACATTCCCAGGAATTACAGCAGGATGCTGCACACAGCCCCAGTATAAAGCAGGAGACTGCACCACTGTCCCTAGTATTACAGGAGGCCACACACAGAACCAAGTATTACAGCAGGAGGCCTCACATAGCCTCTGTATTACACCAGGAGCTCATGCACAGCCCCCTTAATTACAGCAGGAGCTTACACATAGCCTCCAGTATTGCCCACACATAGCCCCTGTATTTCACCAGGAGCCCACACATAGCCCCTGTATTATATTTACAGCCTGTGCCTTACATAGCCCTTGTATTAAAGCCTGTTCCCCACATTGCCCCTGTAGTAGATGATGTGCTCCATATATCATCAGTGTTACAGCCTGTGCCTACACATAGTCCCTGTATTATACCAGGAGCCCACATATAGCCCCTCTATTAAACCAGGAGCCCACACATTACCCCTGTATTACACCAGGAACACACACATCCCCTGTATTACACTTGCAGCCTGTGTATCTGTGTGTTTACCCATTCTATTTTGTTACATCTAAGGACAGTTATTTACCATCCTGGGTAATATTGCGGGCTACAGCTAGTGTATGTACTGTGTATATATATATATATATATATATTGGAGCAGCACCAAAGTTTACCTTATAGTAGTGCAGCGCTTTTTCAAATACCAGTTCAAGTGATCATATTATAATATAACAAAATGAAAAAATAGCACCAGAAAGTATAGAGTGTGGACTTTTATTGCCCAGTGGCGTGGCGATGTTTCAGACTTAGTATCCATTCTCAAGCTTGAGAAAGGATACTATATCTGAAATGTCGTCACGCAAATGGGCAATAAAAGTCCACACTCTATACTTTCTGGTGCTATTTTTTATTTATATATATATATAATATAAAACATAACTGCATTGTAAAGTGCACCAACACCTGAAAAATTGCTTTCCAATGCAGTATGTTTTAAGCTACTCATCATATGACTGTGTCGAAGGATTTACAAAGTATTCTGGCTCTTGGATGAAGGGGTAGGGGAAAAAAGGGAAAAAGAAAAAACAAGGACTGGTTTAAAGCAGGGGTGGGGAACCTTTTTCTGCCGAAGGACATTTGGAAATTTCTACAATCCTTCGGGGGCCGCACAAAATTATCAACTTGAAATGTACCTACTAGTGATGGGCGAATCCTAAATTACTCGGAATCGCTTGACTCTAGCGAGTCCGAGCACAGGACTCGCTACTCGTTGCGAGTCTAGCGAGTCCAATGTTAATGAATGGGGAAGCGAGTAATAGCGAGTAGTGTGAGATTTACAAATCGCAGATGTGTCTTGGAAGCTTCAGCCTGAAGCAATCCTAGTTTTGTCATTTATTTGCATTGCTCGTTTACTTTGCAACTGTAATCGCTGGCTGGGAAACTCGCACAGATAAGAGAAGAGTCCTGTCTTCTTTGTGTGCTGGCTCCAGGGTCCTAGAGCCTGCCTGCTGCCTGATGTAGCAGAGGTGAGATTGTTCTCAGTCTGCTCATTCCCTGTGTACAGACATGAATGTCTGTGCACAGAGATGATGTAGCAGAGCTGAGATTGTTCTCAGTCTGCTCATTCCCTGTGTACAGACATGAATGTCTGTGCACAGAGATGATGTAGCAGAGCTGAGATTGTTCTCAGTCTGCTCATTCCCTGTGCATATACATCTATATGTATGCACAGGGATGAGCAGAGAGGACATTGCGTTTTGGACTGCGTCGGACGGAAGAGGATTTTTTTAATTAAAGATGGAGTCTCTAATGGCTTTTTCTTTTATTTCTAATAAAAAAAATTCTCTGTGTTGTGTTTTTTTTAAAACAATTTAATAGAAATTCATGGCGGTCTTTACTAATATTGGCGTGACCGCCATAAATTTCGGGCTTAGGGCCAGCTGATAATACAAAGCTGGCCCTAACCTCTATTACCCAGCGTGCCACCGCCACCAGGGCCGCTGGAAGAGCGGGGTTCAGCGCCAGAGGATGGCGCTTCAATGAACGCGCCATCTTCTGGGGCGGCTGCGGGCTGCAATTTGCAGCGGGGGGTGCCCAGAAAGCTTGGGCATCCCTGCGCTGCGGATTCCAGCCCCCAGCTGCTTAGCTGTACCTGGCTAGACATAGAAATTGCGCGGAGCCCCACGCATTTTTTTGACTCCGACTCCGAGACGACTCCGACTCCGAGACGACTCCGACTCCGACTCGACTCCGAGACGACTCCGACTCCGAGACGACTCCGACTCCGAGACAACTCCGACTCCGAGACAACTCCGACTCCGACTCGACTCCGAGACGACTCCGACTCCGAGACGACTCCGACTCCGAGACGACTCCGACTCCGACTCGACTCCGGAGACGACTCCGGACACTCCGAGACGACTCCGACTCACTCCGAGATGACTCCGACTCACTCCGAGACGACTCCAACTCCGAGACGACTCCGACTCCGAGACGACTCCGACTCGACTCCGAGACGACTCCGACTCGACCCGAGACGACTCCGACTCCGAGACGACTCCAACTCCGAGGCGACTCCGACTCCGAGGCGACTCCGACTCTGAGGCGACTCCGACTCGAGGCGACTCCGACTCTGAGGCGACTCCGACTCTGAGGCGACTCCGACTCTGAGGCGACTCCGACTCCGAGGCGACTCCGACTCCGAGGCGACTCCGACTCCGAGGCGACTCCGACTCTGAGGCGACTCGACTCTGAGGCGACTCTGACTCTGAGGCGACTCCGACTCTGAGACTCTGACTCTGAGACTCTGAAATTCATTAAATAATAAAAAAAATGCGTGGGGCTCCGCGCAATTTCTATGTCTAGCCAGGTACAGCTAAGCAGCTGGGGGCTGGAATCCACAGCGCAGGGATGCCCAAGCTTTCTGGGCACCCCCCGCTGCAAATTGCAGCCCGCAGCCGCCCCAGAAGATGGCGCGTTCATTGAAGCGCCATCCTCTGGCGCTGAACCCCGCTCTTCCAATGGCCCTGGTGGCAGTGGCACGCTGGGTAATAAAGGGGTTAATACCAGCTTTGTTATACAAGTTGGTATTAAGCCCGAGATTCTTAATGTCAGGCCACGTTTGACCCAGCCACTAAGAATCTCCAATAAAGGGTTAAAAAAACACAACACAGAGAAAATTTTTTATTTGAAATAAAAAAAAAAGCCATTAGGGACTCCATCTTTAATTAAAAAAATCCTCTTCTGTCCGACGTAGTCCAAAACGCGATGTCCTCTCTGCTACATCCCCTGTGCATCAATATAGATGTCTAGAACAATCTCAGCACTGCTACATCATCTCTGTGAGCAGGCGGGCTCTAGGACCCTGGAGCTGCACAGAGAAGACAGCTGGACTCGGCTAGCAATGTAACAGCAGTTATCTGCGAGTTTCCCTGCTATCACTGGCACAGTAGCCAGTGATTACTCGCGAGTCTAATGCAAACAATGGCAATCCTAGTGTTGTCAGCGTTTCTGACAAAACTAGGATTGATATTGATTTGCATTGGACTCGTGCGAGTAATCACTGGGAGACTCGCAGAGTACCGAGTCCTGCGAGTCCCTTACTACTCGCCGAGTAACGAGTCCTAGCGAGTAGATTCGCCCATCCCTAGTACCTACTATATTTGGTTAAACAAACAACTCACCCTACTGTGGTGGCTGGAGCTGTATCTCTTTGGCATGGCTGTGATGTTAGGTGATATTGTTTATGCTGCTTCTCAACTGCTTTTCCAGGTTTGCTAGAGCCCTAGACATCACAGGAGAGGCTGGCAGCATACCTCACTGGGTAGGCCAAGGCTGGGGCATAGAGATCACAGGAGAGCTGGATTTAAAGGGCAGACAGCCGGCAAAATACGTCTGCCAGTCTGAGCACTGCGGTCCCCAGGAATCTACCTGAGGGGAACAAAAAAGTCATCAAGGGCCACATTCAGCCCTGGGGTCAGAGGTTCCTCACCCCTGGTTTAAAGGGAGTGTGTCACCAGATTTTATCTACCACATCTGATAAATGCACGATGTAGGTCAGATACCCTGAATCTAGTGTTGTACGCCTATCTAGGCTGCTTACTGAAGTTTGGATAAAATCCCTGTGTTATCTTTGCTGCTTTACCAGTTCTCTGATGGATGAGGTCTGTATAACCCAGCCCACAACACTGATTTCCAGCTTCCTGTGTACACACTGCATAGGCAGAAAGCTGCTAATCAGTAATGGAAGCATGGTTATTCTGAACGCATGCATATGAAGAACTACATGGCAGCAGGTCTACTGTCCTCTAGGGATCATTTTCAACTAATAATATGGTAATTTGATCAAAAATACTGCACAGAAGACCAGTAAGTGACACAATGCTGAACTCATGGTATTTGCCACTATTTTAAACTGCTCTCACATTAGGTAGCAATAACCTGGTGACAGATTCCATTTAAAGTGCCTGTTCTTGGGATTGACTGAGAGTCACCACATGGTTATATCTCTTTTTGCCAATAAAGTGCTTTGACACAACTATGTTTTGCCCCTCAGCCAAGCGGGCAGGAGCAACTGAATTTGCATACCATGTTCAATTTAAATTGACAATCCAAACACAGTGCTCTTCAATGGTAGTAAAAATGGGGGAAACCTTATGACAAATCCACTTTAAACTTGTAAATAGGGATGTAGAATGTATCTGAACTCTATGGCAAAATAAGTCAACCACAATATGAGTGTTATTCCATGTAAAGCCAGTCTTTAATAAGACAGCCAAGTGCAATCTGATGTGATCAGCATAGCAAAGATTACCTCTTCTAATCCCTGACCATCACCAAATCATAGTGTGGACGGGAGCCTAGATTCCGATTTGCTCTGATTCTCTGACACAATGAAAAGTTGGAATCAGTTTTAAAATTTGTTCTAAAACGTTTACATTTATTTTGCCTGCACAGAGTTAATTGAAGCAAGCAGTGTCATGAGATTACTACCTAAACAAAACCTCGGTATTGACAGGGTTTATGTGTGAAAGATGGGTCACTATGTCTTCAGTTTGTGCTTTGAAGTCTGGTATACTTTTATACTGTATGTATTTTTTTGTTGAAACGCTAATATTGGAGACTAAACATTCATTGAGAAAATGGGTATACATACATTATTGATATCATAGAAAACATTGTATCATTGCACGCACTTAATCCCTCAAATTCTGTTGGGCGAATGAAGGTTCGATCATTCATTAAATCTCGCCAGACTCTTCCATACACACAAGCGCTCACTGTGTGAAGTGCTCATGTGTTCTCTATAACAGAGCTGCTGCAAGACATCTCTGAAAGTGACATCTCTTATAGAATAATAGGATCGTTAGTCTGAAATTGGACATGTGGAATACTTATCACCCTAGACGTCATCCGTTAGTGAGCATCATCACAATACATATTAGACTGTTGGCTAAACAATTCAATATCAGCGGGCTTGGCCAATTTTAATCTAATATGTATGTGGTCCATAAGGCGGTTGTCTACTACTAGTACAACCCTTTCTCATTCCTCACATTTTGCACTTTTAAAATAAAAAATATTATTATTCATCTCACGTGCCGACAGCGTTCCAGTGGTGCCTGTTCTTGTTCTGTAGAGGCTCACATGAGGTGGATACATCACATTCGCCTAATCACTGCTGACTTCCCTGCCTTCAGACATATAAGAAATCAATAAGAGGTGAAAGCTGTCACTGGCTGCTCATGTCCTGTTAATTATTTATATGTCTAAAGGCGGGGAGAGGGAAGTCAGCAGTTATTGGGCGCGTGTGACGTATCAACTTTACGTAAGCCTCTACAGAGCAAGAACAGGCATCGCTAGAACGTTTTGGGTACGTAAGATGAATAATTATCTTTTTTATTTTAATAGTGGCAAGAATAAGGAAGTTAAGAACATCCAAGTGTAGTCCAAGTTTCAAGACCTGACATAATGGAAAAGGTGGAGAAACTTTTTCTTCTCATCCATCTCTGAGAAAAATTGATGCCACTTTGATCGAACTATGGTCAGAGTCTGATTAGCATAATTGGGCTGTTGTTCTCAGAAGGAAAATGGTCATGTGCATCTACTATAAGATTGTATGCATGAGCCCATAATGTGTGTGTCAAAGACCAGTTGGCTATTTCCTTTATTCCCCTTAAGAGTGAATGGAGTTGATGAGCTTATGATCAACCAGCACTCCATTCATATGTATTTTTCAGAGACCCAGTTGTCGGACTTGGTAGGCATCCCAGTGGGCAGACCCCCAGCAGGAAATTATCCTCTATCTAAGGGAACATAAAATATATTTTTCTAACGTCATACTAACTCCTTATGTTTTACCTTTAAAGAAAACTTGTCATGTCCTCCGTGCCCCCAGAACCACCAACAATTGTATGCACATATCAAAATTCTTTGCATACCAGTCCCTTGATTTATTTGCATACATAAACATATCTTTAGAAAAAGTATTTCAAAAGCTTGTGTATGTGCGAGCTTTTGTTAGGCCAGATTCACATTTACGTTCGGCACACTGCAGTGTATGCAGCGTATACGCATACGCAGTGCTGAACGCAAACATTTTCATGTGAACGCAGCGGAGATTGTCCGCATGCGTTCACATGAAAATATCAGTGAGGCTGCCCGGCTACCCAATCAGCGGCTGCGGCCGGGAAGCGGAGATCATTTAAAATAGCCGGTGGGAAAGCCTACGGTGAAGTCGGCTTTCCCATCCCACTATTTCAAATGAACAGCTGATGAACAGCTGACTTCATCAGATGTTCATTTGAAATAGCGGGGCGGGAAAGCCGACTTCACCACCGGCTTTCCCGCTGGCTATTCTAAATGAACCAGCAATGACAGGGAGAGAGAAGAAGAAGAAGGAAGAAGAAAGAAGAAGAAAGAATAAGAAGAAGAGGGACAGGATTCACCTGCAGATGAACTCGGAGGAGGTCATCTTCCACAGCATCTGTGCGCTTGCCAGCAGATGGCAATGCGCACAGATTGAATACAGTTCATTTTCTGTGCGCAGCAATGTGCGTGCGTATAAAACAAGCACATAGCTATGCACAAAAAAATCCAACAGTTTGTGTTCAGCTGCGCATAAATTATGCACAGCCGAACGCAAACGCAGCTGAACGCAGTCACAAACAGGCACTGCGTGTTCCCATGTTAAACATAGGAGCGCATAGTGCCTGCGTTTTGCTGCGCTCAGATACGCTGCGCATCATGTGCAAATGTGAAGCCAGCCCTTAACCTCACAACATTGAGCTTCTGAAGCCAGGTGTATGTGTCCCAGCTTGAGCGAGGCATAGTGCGGATGACTTACAATAATGTGCAGTGAGCCTCTCAGAAACCGGGATGCATACACCAAGCTTCAGAACCTCAATGCTGTGAGGGGAACAAAGCCGTGTGCATGCACAAAATTTATAGTGCTGGTGAGGACACCGACTTTTCTAAAGCATGTTATCACGCTCACTCATGCTAAGTGGGCCAACTAGTCGGGGAACTAATTCCTCCTCGACTAGTCAAAGCCTGATTTTGCATATCATAAACAGACTTTGGAATACTTTTTCTAAAGATCTGGTTATATGTTCAAATAAATGAAGGCACTGGTAGGTAGGAAATTTAGATATGTGCACACAACTGTTGGTGGGGCTCAAACTATGTAATATTTAGAAAAAAATGTGCCTAGTGAAATATATAACCAGCATGCATATACACTGTATAATATATGGCCTTGGTCTGTTCCTGTAGGAACAGCTACTTCCAAATGACATCTGGTGTTAGCAGTGAACAAATAGTGAATTGGCCTGGCTGTTATGGTGGGTTTACACGCTACAATATCGTTCCGATATCGCAGTTCAATGGCGCGGGAGCGTGCATTTAGTGCACGTTCCTCCCACATCGCATTGAATGTTTACACGCTGCGATATCGGAATACAACGTCCGTGCGATGTCTACGCCTCCCAATCCAGGATCGCATAGTTAACATGGGAGTGAATGGGTGACGTTTCAAATCGCATCGTAATTGGGCGTTTACACAGCACGATCCGGCTTCAATCGCTATGCAATATCGGGGCATTGAATAGCACGCTCATTCAATCCCCGATATCGCATTGACATCGTTCCTGCATCGTATTGGACGTTCACACCATACAACGCAGGCACGATGTCGGCTCCAACGATTGAACCACGTGACTTTTCATTGAAATTGTACTACGATATCGCAACGTGTAAACCCGCCATTACAAGTAGACATTAGAGCTGCTGAGGAACAAGGGTTGAGTATCTTGTTACAGACTGGGTGTGGAGCTTGGAATATCTGCTATGAATAAGTAGGGCTTTGATTTTATGGATGTCACATTTTACACTTTAATTTACTTATTCTTTTCTTGATAACAACTAAAATGTAGCTAAAGAACATTAAAATGTTACCTGCAAACATTATACCTGTAATTGCCAACAATATTTGAGAAATGGCTTTTATATTTTGTAATATATCAAATATATAATTTGTCCTATTTCAAAGGCAAGTGGAATCAGTAAGGATTCAATGCAGCGGAGTCTATAAAAGGGTTGTGAGAAGATTATCATGAAATAGCCCTTGAAATGCTGCTGGGTAAATAACAGAGGAGTGAAATCATTATGCTCATCCCTCCTGAGAAAATGAATCATTAAGTGGATTTTTTGTTGCCATAGTGTATTGTGAGTCCAGTGTTTTTATTAAGAAAAGATGAACAATTGACATAAGTCTATGGTGACTTTCTGCAAATGCTTTAATAAAGACGTTTGTGTGGTCTTTATACCCCTAGTCATATAAATGTGTATTGAGAGTATAATACTGGATTTCGCAAAATGATTAGTCAGAGTCACAAAACTGGGAGCTCAGTAGCCTTAAGAGTTTAGAGATGATATAGCCAAAGAAAAGAGGTTTAGCAGTAGCCATATCCTGAAAGACCACAGAAGTGAATAGTGATAAGTGCAAGCAATATACCAAACCAGGAGATCTACAAAGAATGGAAGAAAAACCAATAATATGTGCTGCTACTGTGTTTCCCAGAAAATAAGACAAGGTCTTATATTAGTTTTGGCTCCAAAAGATGCATTAAGCCTTATTTCAGGGGATATTGTGTATTTACCTAGTATCCCGAAATAGGGCTTTGGCAGCCCTTCCAGGATATGTAATTTATAATCCTGTACGTTACCCAGTTGTGTTGCTGTAAACCCTGGAAAATTCATAGTGGTGCGACAGCTAGTCAAACATATGTAAATGCAAAATTAATATTCATTGCCCATAATCCTGCCCGCTGTACTGTGCAGGCATCAGTGATTGGGTGCAGTCAGACTGCCATAATACTCACCCGAGTAACACATCTCAATATCCGGATTGATTGTCTGCTTTCCTGACCGGTGCATGACGGCATGTATGCAGCTGTCACTTTCAGGTTGCATTAACATACTTTTTACTAGCTGGCGCTCAACTATACAATTTTCGAGGTTTACAGCAACACAATGGGGCAACGTGCAGCAGTAAAAGTTACATACTGGTGAGGATGCACTTCCTCTGTATCTTCTAATATTCAAACAATACATTTAAACTCAATGCAGACTAGACATTATTTTTTTTGTCTAAAGAGAACCCGACAGGTCCTCTGACACTTTTACATTACAAAAAAATCACCGAATAGGACATAAAATTCTGAAAAAACTCACCAAAAATTAGCCATGTTAAATATCCATTGCACCTAGCAGGAGGCTGCTAGCTCCACTGAGAGGCAACACAAGTGTCTGAATACCAGTGCTCAATCTCCAGCAACCTAAGCGATGGGGGCGGTTGTGGCCCCTGCGACCAGCCATGCTAACAGGGCGGTGATTGGTGGTATTTGTAGACACAAGGTTACCATAGGGCGTCAGTCACAATGGTACATATGATGCATAGTGTCAGAATGCAGCCTATTGGTCACGCCCATGCCATCAGATCAGGTGGGCTGCTGCGCACCATATACCTGCATCACAAATGACAGATGCCCCCCAAGGGTTCAGCCAATCACCTCCCTGTTAGCATGGCTGGTCACAGGTGCCACAACCACCCCCATCGCTTAAGTTGTAGGATATTGAGCATAGGTATTCAGACACTTGTGTTGCCTCTCAGTCTAGCAGCCTCCTACCAGGTGCAATGGATATTTAACATGGCTAATTTGTGGTCACTTTTACATTACACCCATAAACCTTTTAAATTCTTAGTTCATGTACTCTGGTAATGTGAACCTGTCTCTTCAAGAAATGCTTTTTACCTACAGATATAGGGGTAAATTGCTGGTAAATAATATTTAAATGGAACCTGTCACCTACTTTATGCCCCCAAAGCTATCACTATCGGTCTCTGAAGCTTCATAGTAATACTATAAGCATCCCTATCTAAGCTACTACTAGAGTATAAAAGATGATAAAAATAATCTTTTAACTTACATTTTCCAATGTTAATTAGGCAGTGTCTAGACACTCTGAGCGTTGTTGTTGTGTGCATGGCTGCCTTCCATCTGTGGTTAATGTCCTAGTGCTTTCTTCCCCTGTGTGTGTCTGTGTGCACAGTTTACAGGAAACATCATAGCAGCTAATCTCTACCCACTATCTTGGAGTCAACAAATTAAAGATGGAGCCTAAACAATGGAGAACTAGCCAAAATTAAGGATACCACTAACATAATGTTCAGACACATCTTATTTGAGCAGCCATCTTTGAATCCTTAATTTACCATACAGCAAGTTACACAATTTAGCCATGGTTATCTAACCCTAAAGTGATTAACCTGAGGATCTATATATAGGGCTGTGGCAGATTTATATTTACAAGTTTCATTTGGGGAATGGGCTTAAGGGTAAATGAAAGGCAGTGAAAACAAAAACTATCTTGATGGCAAAACTTGATACTATAAGGGGCACCTTTTGACTTCATGACTTCAACTATATGTTCTCCTTTTCTTCTATTTCATGTACCTTGGGGAAAGAAATCCTCTTAAATTTACATCAAATGTGAAAATCCATAATTATGTTAATCTTAGGGCAGAGGCACACTATGAGAGATGCATGTGAGATTTTCGCTTGAGTCTCACATGACTCACCTGCAACGCCCTCGTCTCTCTGGACAGAGGCATGTCAACTGCTTGTATTTCTATGGAGCTCCATGCTCCCATCTAGAGAGCCTAGCAGCTGTGCAGGATGAGTCATAAGCGAGTATCTCACTTGCATTTCGCATAGTGTATATCTGCCCTTACCCTAAAGGCTGCTTTACATGTTGCGATATCGCAATGCAACTACGATAAAAAGTCACGTGGTAGGGGCGTTGCAGTTGATATCTTCGTGTGTTGTGTCGTGTAAATGAGCAATGCAAGCAAGAACAATGCAATAACGATATAGTTTGTGAATTGTGCATGTTGTTAAACCATGCAATATTGGCTTGACGATCTGGCATGATCGTGCTGTGTGACAGCGCAACTATGATTTGGAGCGCCAATTTGGGCAATTTTAATTGGTCGTTCCCTGAGTTGCTCAGATGCAGTGTGCAAGAGGGGCGTACCACATCATAGTTGTGTTGCCTGCCGATATCTCCCTATATAACATCTCCTATGCGATCTTGGACAAATGCTAAAAACGTGGGCGCTCCCGTGAAATCGTATGCAATATCGGAACGATATTGCGACGTGTAAAGCAGCCTTAAGGGTACCGTTACACGTTGCAACATTGCATGCAATTTCACTTGCAATTTGCCGGATGCAGTAAAATTTTAGACACATTGTTCCATTTGTACACAGCAACAAAATAGAACAATGTGTCCATGATTTCACTGCAACCAGCAAATTGCAAGTGAAATTGCATGCAATAATTATGTCCATAATTATGCAATATCAATTTCATACAATTCGGGTGCGCGCACGTTTTTGGCACTTGTCCAAGATCGCATAGTAGATGTCACACAGGGAGATATCAGCAGGCAACGCAACTAGGCTGTTGTCCTCAACTTTTGTGCGCTGGGTATGAGCAACCCAGGGACTGAGCATTAACATTGTAGTGAATAGGGGAAGTTGCAAACAAGATCGTAGTTGCGCCGTCACACAGCATGATCATGCCACATCGCATATGCAATATCGTACGGCTGAAGGGCTTGCACAATCTTCTTGCAATATCGTACCTTGATTTTTTCGAGTCGCATTGCCCATTTACACGACACAACACACGAACGATATCAACTGCAACGGCCACACCACGTGGCTTTTTGTCGATGTTGCATTGCGATATTGCGACGTGTAACGGTACCCTAAGATTTTGATTCAGTCCATAAATAAATCTAATTAATGACATTTGAAGATGTATCGTTGTTGAATTCAACTGCATTTACCTGTTTAACAAATGAAAATGTGGACAAAGTATAAAAATTGTAGAATGTAATTCATGAGTAAAAATGAGGCCAGGAGGCAGAAATCTGACACAAAATGATGTTGATTGCAAAACAAATCCAAAATATCAACAATGGGAAATCCGCTCAATATGGACTAAACACAGCAGGAAGACATTTAGTACTTATTTTCAGTTGTTAAGTACCCAGTGTGCCCCGAGTTAAGCAGATCTATTATTTGGAGTTAAGGAATATTGCTCATTTGCTGCCATAAGAGTATTTTTTTTCAGTGGGAGAGTTTTTGTAACATAAAAGGAATTTAGCATTGCATGGCTTTTTATCCAAGCCATCTGTTGTAGAAGTCTGGATTTTTAGGTGAATTTTATGGTTATTATGATCTTTTCTATTTGGAATAATAAAGCAATTATTTGCTAAAAGTTACATTTTACGATAATTAAATACATTGTGGTTATCATTGCATAATAGTTGTTTTAATGTCATCAAAGAGAATCAGATACAAAAATAATTGTAATATCTCTAGGAACACTGAAAGTTAAAACTATAATTTACAATAATAAAAACATCATGTAGCATTGTAACATAGTAGAAGATGCATTTTCAAATATAATGTTTCTATTAGTTGAATCTAGCAAGATCATTTTAGAAAAAGTAAGCACTTTAAAGGGATCCTGTCACCCCCAAAACACCTCTAAACCTATTAAAAGCTGTCCCTAGAGCATATTAACACTTTCCCTACACTCCTTTTACCTCCTAAATGCAGCAAGTGACATTGAAGAAAAACGTTTTTATAGTACCTCATTAGTGATGATAATGAGTGACTATGCTATTCATAGTCACTCATCCAGGCTGCCCCTCTTCTTCATATCACGCCTGAATAGGCGTGATGTACATGGCAGATTCAAATTGCCGCCTCCCTGCGCGCCTCCCATCTCTCCCATAGCGTCCGGGCTGCAGTGTGGCTGGGTGACGCGATCTGCGTCATTCTCGTGCCGGGTGACCTATTTACACCGGCGCCGCGCTGTCAGCTTCAAAATGCGCACTGCGCACTTGGGGGTGACAGGATCCCTTTAAAGGGACACTGTCAGGTCATTTTTCAGTATGATACTAATATTACCCTTGAATAGTGCCTGGGCAGACCTCTTAAAAAACATGTAAAACCATTACTGTACACTTTGTAGTTTCCACGTTATCAGCATTGTCAGACAATGCAGGGAGCTGCTGCATTAGTCCTCTCCATTATAAGCACAGACTATTAGTCCAGCTGTGTTAGACTGTTCATTTAAATATTCACTCCTTTTCAGCAGCTCTCTCCTCCCTCCTCCCTCCTCCCTTTGCTCTCTCTCCTTGTCAGGTTTCAGTTTCAATAAGGAGCTTCAGAAGGACTCTAACGGTACTGTCACACACCACCATATGGCTTCCATATCACTGGTGATTTGACGTGAGCGCGCACATTTTGGGCACTTTTTTCTAATTGCTGTGGAACTCTCACATGTAGCAATCTCGCGTGCAATGTTCGGCGATCCTGAGTTACAGAAATCGCCTGCAGAAGACCGGAAGCGATCTTCTCTTCACACATCGCCGCATCACACGCCACAAACGTGGCAGTGATGTGGGCATACTGTTTTGATAGGGGCATGCTAGAGTGGGTTTCACCGCGCCCCTATCACTGCGATTGGTGGACGGAATTGCATGCCCATTGGTCAGCCTTGTATGAACGCGCGGGTCATGAAATAAGGCGCCTTGGACATGGCAAGCCAATCAGAACACAGTAACACCCACCAATCGCCGCAGTTGCGGCGCGAAAAAAACAACATCCAAGCATACCTACAGGATTTATTTCAGGATCACTTTTTACGTCGCTATCGCCCTGTCACACTGCACAATCCGCTGAAATTGCCTGGTGGATATCGCCTGATTTCCCTGCAGTGCAGAGCAATCAGGCGACGCTCCATCAGTGATTTCTCGATGTAGAATCGCCCAGTCACATGCCACTACGCGGGAATTGCCAGCGATCTCGCTGGCGCTATGGCAGCGTGTGACGTTACCTTTAGAGAATGCAAGCACACATTTGCCTTACTGCCTTACCTGATCTAGATAAGGGTCTACTCCATTTGTTTCTATAAACAGGTATCCTTGCTGTCCTGTGAGAGATTCTGTGTTTTATTTGACACCTTGCTTGGAGGTAAACACAGAGAGCAGAGAGGAGACTACAGCCCCACCTACTGATCTTCTGTACAGTAATGTGGACTGCAGAGAACCAAGTGGATCATTCACTGTGATTGACAGATGGAATTAATCTCTTTATTTGACGTTTACACAGGATAGGAGGGAAATATAAATAAAAGAAATACATGAATAGAGAGCTTAGAGAAAGGAATTAGGAAATAATATATCGGGAGATTAGTTCAGAGATATATGGGGGAAACAGATTGTGACGACTTTTTAAGCCAATGTTAGTAGATTTGAATTGGATATGCTGAGGAATTGGGAGTCAGTGGAGGGATTTGCAGAGGAGAGAAGTGCGGGTGCAGTGAGGAGAGAGGTGTATTACTCAGTCAGCAGAGTTAAGGACAGATTGGAGAGGTGCAAGAGTGTTAGCAGGGAGGCCACAGAGGAGGAGGTTGCAGTAGTCAAGATGGGAGATGATGAGGGAATGCACTAGTAGTTTAGTAGATTGATGGTTGAGGAAAGGACAGATTCTGGAAATATTTTTGAGTTGGAGGCGGCAGGAGGTGGCAAGAGCTTGGATGTGCGGTTTGAAGGATAAGGCAGAGTCAAGGGTACTCTAGCACGGACTTCAGACAGGCAAGTGTGATGTAATTTATTGTGTAGACAGATCGGTAGGAGTGTGTGAATGGGAAAGAGTGATTCATTTGTCTACATTTAGTTTAAGGAAGCGACAGGAAAAGGAGGAGGCTGATAGACACTCTGGACAGCAGAGAGGTGAAGTCTGGACCAGAGAGATAAATCTAAGTGTCATCAGCATGCAGGTGGGACCATGGGACTTTATGAGTTGTCCTAGGTTAAGGGTATAGATGGCAAAAAGAAGGGGTCCCAAAACAGAGCCTATGGAATTTTGACCTGACAGATTCCCTTTAAATATAAAATATGCATCTTATTTTTATCCTAAAACCTAAAATATATATATTTTTGGAAAATAAATACAAATAATGACATAAAAAGACACATAGTAAAGTAATCATACCATGGAACTTTTCCATAATTTGTACATTACACCAACAAATTGAAATATATTTTATTGGGATTGTGCACAATATACAATACAATGCAGCAAGTATTTGTGAAGTGTAAAAGAAAATACATGGTTTTATAAATATTTTCCAATATTAAGTCTGAAAAATGTGACATGCATTTTTATCAGCCCCTTATGTCTGATACCCATATATGAATCCTATTAGTTTACAAGTAGCGATGAGTGAGTGGCGTAATATCCGCACTCGCTATACTCATAACAAGTATTTTTTAATACTCGCATATTCGTCCGAATAGCGCGTCCAATGTTAGTCAATTAGTGATTGGCTACACCCGCACACAACAACACCCACAAAATGAGTCTTTCCGGAACAGGATGGGAAGGTGGGCTTTTTTACATTTCTACTGCATTAAACACCTTTCTGTGCCCCCCAGAGAGATACTAACATCCAATCTGCGCTCACTGAGGTGCCAGCTCACATTGTTTACTGAAGGGAGCTGGTAATATATGTCAGATCGATAATGATCGACACATCACTCATGAGCACCAGCGATATCGCCAAGTAACGAGTATCACAAATACCGTACTATCCGTGCGAGTAGTAACGATTACAGTCGTTCATCACTATTTATAACAGGGTCCCTCAGGTTTCCAAGTGACCAGTAGAAAAGCTCCACAGAATACATTACTTTCCTTCTTTACTGTGGTACTTGCTCTTATCAGATGAGATAGCAAAACACTGCTCACAGATTCCCTTTCATTGAATTTTGTTTTTTAAAGTTGACATTTTTTATTTTTTTCCATATGGTGATCAGTATTTAAAATATAAATGAAAAATCTTGCAATATTCACACTGGCCACAGGTGCAATTGTAGAAGAAAAAAAGAGTTCAATTTCGTAAATCAAACTACTATCAGAGTCTGATCACAGTGTGATCAGTTTTCTTGGATGTGGAGAATAGTAAACCTTCTCCATTCTGTCCGCACTTGGATATCATCCGAGGGTGGTCTAATTTAAATTCACGGACCTATAGACTTAAATTAATGACTGATGTTCAGTTTGCAAAGGAAAACCATGCATACAGTGATTTGTTTTCCTTGAACCACTTGGTCCAAGGGAAAAATTGACCTGTGCACTCCTTTTTGAATAACATTGGTTTAAGTGTGATAAAAAGATTTGAGAGATCACACTTGGACTGAAAGTACGGTCATTTCCTTATCGCCACTTTACACGTCCCGATATCGGCTTCAACTCTGACCAAAAGTCACGTGGTTCATGCGTTGGCCCCGATATCGTTCGTGCGTTGTATGGTTTAAATGTCCAATACGATGCACGAACGATGCCAAAACGATATCGGGGATCAAATAAGCCTGCTCTCCAACGGCCCGATATTGGTTGGATGTTGTGGCTGGATCGGGCTGTGTAAAAGCCACAACGATATGAAGTACAACGTCCCCTATTCTCTCCCATGTTAAATGTTTTTTCCTGGGTCGACCGTACAAGGGGGCGTACACATCGTTGGAGCGTTGCCTGCCGATATCGCGCTGTGTAACATCTCCTATGCGATCTTGGAATTCTGCCCAGAAAAAGCGCGCTCCCGCGGCGTTGGATCCAATATCGGACCGATGTTGGATGTGTAAAGTAGCCATTAAGGTCGTTATGAAGGGAGGACAATTAAGTGGAGCTGTGACATCACTGTTAATGGTAGATCCTGTGTTATCAGCTGTGCATAGAGGTGTTACCTATCATTGTAGCCCTGCCTGAGATTATAATGAATCTGCTGAAAATGATTTCTGAAAGGATCAGAAGTATGAGTCTAGAATTTTAGTATGCAGAGTGAAAATTTCAAGATCGTACTTTTTTTTTCATAAGAGATATGTAATTTGTTAAAAAAAATTGTCATAAGTCATTAAAATGATACATGAAACATAATAATCTGATTTAAAATTAGATAATTTTCAAGATATACATTTCCCATGACACAAAGAAGTCTACAATCTGACATAAGAGCCAAGAATTTGTCTCCTATAACGATATGCTACTAATTATTTTAATAAGATGACATGATGTAGTTACCAAAATATTGGACGATATTACCTTATTTTGAACATTATTGCATGTACAACAAAGCAATATGGATAGAGGGAAGCTCTGTGGAATAATAGGGTGCATTAAGGTCTTATCCAATATATGTTAAAATGATACCATCATTGGTGTGCTCACCTTTGTTAGTTGCGTTATAAACAAGAATAAGAGTGCTTAAACATATATGGCTGCTGCAGATGAACGTGTATATAAGACCCCTTTCTCGTCAGCATTTTTGTCCAGATCCGGCTTATCTAGACAAAAAAATGCATCTGCACCATGAGCCGCCTTACGACCGCACTTGCGGTACACTTGCGGCAAGCCCCATGCATTGTCTATGGGGCTTGCGGCAAGTTCGATATTGTTGCGATCAGACACTTGTGGCAGTGCAAAATAACCGCAGCTGACCGCGTTTTTTTTTTTGCAGCCGCAACTGCCACAAGTGCCGGACCACGGCAATATCGCACTCGCCGCACTTGCAACAAGCCCCATAGACAATGCATGGGCCTTGCCGCAAATGCATAGCAAGGGCGGCTGTTAGGCGGCACATGCAACGTTTTTTTGTCCGGATCGTCCGGAACTGGACAAAAAAACTGATGTGAAAGGGGCCTTACAAAGGTACAGAATGAACGATAAAAGAAGGGAATGTGCTCAGTCTGCGCTGCTGTGGAGAGTATTTTCCATGCGGGTCCAGGGTGTAGTGTGGTTTTATTCAACATGTTTCAAAGCTGCCGCAAACTTGGTTATCTTTACTACTGAAGAAGCAAAGCAGCCTAAAAACACATTAAATAAAATCACATTGCACCCTTTAATATGTTATGGACCTTCCTGGCAAAATCTCTCCACGTCAGCGCAGACTGAGCACTTTATCTTCTTTCCTAAAGCAATAGGTGTGACATACTTAGCCATACTCTTCAATTTAGTAGTGCCTCTGGACTGAGTGCACATACCCATAGGAAGTGCACTGAGATACAGGCTGATTTTCTACTAAGGGAAAAAAAAAAAAAAAAAACCTCTTTATATCTGATTTTCTAGCGAGTGTGACCGCGAGCTACGTGTGACAGAGCAAGTGCGACAGAAGTAAGTGTGTGACTTGTGATTCAGTGACTTTGGATTCAGGGAGTTTGGAAGGGAGGACTTACTGAATTGCTGGTTGTATTTAATTAATACTTTGCATTTCTTTTTACTTATCATTCTGTCTGGTGCAATCCCCATTAGGAAATGAGCTCCATGATTGGCAATGCCATCCAGTGTACATCTTGCCACATGTATGCATTCCTTGACCAGCCGGTCGAGGGTGCATACTGCTGTGTGAGATGTGAGTACGTTGTGCATTTGGAAGCCCAGATACTGGATCTAAATGAACGACTGACAACGCTGAGATCCATAGACAATATGGAAAGGAGTCTGCTGCTCACTGAACAGCTGCTCAATGGGATAGATGTGGGGGAGGATGGTAGTATGGAGCTGCAGGACCGTGAGGTAGCCAGCTGGGTGACAGTTAGAAGGCGGGTAGAGGGAAGGGTGCCAGGGAGGCTAGCCCTGATCTGGCACACCCCAATAAATTTGCTATGTTGGCAGATGAGGGGGGTGTGAGTTCAGGGATAGCACTGCTGCAGCAGGGCATGACCTCTGAAAGCCAGAGGAGTGTCTGCTCCAGTAAGGGGGAAAACAGGAGAGAAGGGCAGGCCAGACAGGTGCTGGTAGTGGGGTACTCAATTATTAGGGGAATAGATAGGGCAATCTGTCACAAAGACAGGGATCATCGAACAGTGTGCTGCCTACCTGGCGCTCGAGTCCGGCACATCGCTGACCGGGTTGACAGATTACTGGGAGGGGCTGGTGAGGACCCAGCGGTCATGGTGCACATTGGCACAAATGACAAAGTTAGAGGTAGGTGGAAGGTCCTTAAAGATGATTTCAGGGAATTGGGCTGCAAGCTTAAGGCAAGGACCTCCAAGGTAGTATTCTCTGAAATACTGCCTGTACCACGTGCCACACCAGAGAGGCAACGGGAGATTAGGGAGATAAATAAGTGGCTCAGGAATTGGTGTAGGAAGGAGGGGTTTGGGTTCCTGGAGAACTGGGCCGACTTCTCTGTTGGCTACAGGTTCTATGCTAGGGACGGGCTGCACCTCAATGGGGAGGGTGCAGCTGTGCTGGGGGAGAAAATGGCTAGAAGGTTGGAGGAGTGTTTAAACTGTGGATTGGGGGGAGGGTATTCATTGTATAGGAGGGGAAGATAGTGTAAACAGTAACCTGGGCACAAGTAATAAAATTGGGGGTGGCATGGGGGGTGGGGTTAGAACAGTCAATATAGTAGGAAGGAATAGAGGTAAAGAGAGATGCGTAAAGTGCATGTTCACTAATGCCAGAAGCCTCACCAACAAAATGGAGGAATTAGAATTGATTTTGTTGGAAAATAATTATGACATGGTAGGGATTTCGGAGACTTGGCTGGACGAGAGCCATGACTGGGCTGTTAATTTACAGGGCTATAGTCTGTTCAGAAATGACCGTACAAATAGGCGAGGAGGAGGTGTATGTTTATACGTAAAATCATCCTTAAAACCCATCCTGCGAGATAATATAGGTGAATCTAATGGAAATGTAGAGTCCCTGTGGGTGGAGATAAGGGGAGGGGGAAAAAATAATAAATTACTGATAGGGGTTTGTTATAAGTCTCCAACAATAATGGAAGTGGAGGAGAATATCCTCATAAAGCAAATAGATGAAGCAGCGACTCAGGGAGAAGTCATTATTATGGGGGACTTCAACTACCCTGAAATACATTGGGGATCAGAAACCTGCAGTTCCAGCAAAGGTATTAAGTTTTTGAAAACTATGAGAGACAATTACCTTTCACAACTGGTTCAGGACCCAACAAGAAGGGGGGCACTGCTGGACCTAATATTAACCAACAGGTCGGACCGCATATCAAATATACGGGTTGGAGGTCACTTGGGTAACAGTGATCATAACTTAATAAGCTTTCAAGTATCCTTTACTAAGACGTGTAATAGAGGGGCCACAAGGACACTAAACTTCAGGAAGGCAAATTTCCAACGGTTGAGAGATGATCTTAGTGCAATAAACTGGGACGATATCCTGAGACATAAAAGTACACAACACAAATGGGAGATGTTTATTAGCATCCTGAATAGGACCTGTGCACAATATATACCCTATGGGAATAAGCATGCTAGAAATAGGAGGAAACCACTATGGCTAAATAAAGCGGTAAGAAGTGCAATATGTGACAAAAAGAAAGCATTTAGGGAATTAAAGCAAGTAGGTAGTGATGAAGCATTAAATAAATACAGAAAATTAAATAACATTTGTAAAAAGCAAATCAAGGCAGCAAAGATTGAAACAGAGAGACTCATTGCCACAGAAAGTAAAAAGAATCCCAAAATATTTTTTAACTACATAAATAGTAAGAAACTAAAAAATGATGGTGTTGGCCCCTTTAAAAATAGTCTGGGTGAAATGGTGGATGAGGATGAGGAAAAAGACAATATGCTAAATGACTTTTTTTCAACAGTATTTACACAAGAAAATCCCATGACAGACAATATGATCAGTGATAACAAAAAGTCTCAATTAAATGTCACCTGCTTAACCCAAGAGGAAGTACGGCATCGTCTAAAAATCACTAAAATTGACAAATCACCGGGCCCGGATGGGATACACCCCAGATTGCTGCAGGAATTAAGTACTGTCATAGATAGACCATTATTTTTAATATTTAAAGATTCCATAATAACAGGGTCTGTACCACAGGACTGGCGTATAGCAAATGTGGTGCCAATATTCAAAAAGGGGACAAAAACTGAACTTGGAAATTATAGGCCAGTAAGCTTAACCTCTACTGTGGGTAAAATCCTAGAGGGTTTTCTAAGAAATGCTATACTGGAGTATCTGAACAAAAATAACCTCATGACCCATTATCAACATGGTTTTACGAGGGACCGTTCATGTCAAACTAATCTGATAAGCTTCTATGAAGAAGTAAGTTCTGGACTGGACCAAGGAAATGCAGTGGATGTGGTGTATATGGACTTTTCAAAAGCTTTTGATACGGTGCCACACAAAAGGTTGATACATAAAATGAGGGCAATGGGGATAGGGGAAAATATGTGTAAGTGGGTTAAGAACTGGCTTAGTGATAGGAAACAAAGGGTGGTTATTAATGGAACACACTCAGAATGGGTCACAGTTAACAGTGGGGTACCACAGGGGTCAGTGTTGGGCCCGCTTCTATTTAATATATTTATTAATGACCTTGTAGGGGGCATACAGAGTAGAATCTCAATATTTGCAGATGACACTAAACTCTGCAGGGTAATCAATACAGACGAGGACAATATTATATTACAGGAGGATTTATGTAAACTAGAAGCTTGGGCTGCTAAATGGCAAATGCGCTTTAATGGGGATAAATGTAAAGTCATGCACTTGGGCAGAGGAAACAAAAGGTATAATTATGTGCTTAATTGTAAAACACTGGGCAAAACTGTCACTGAAAAAGACCTGGGTGTATGGGTAGATGACAAACTCACATTTAGTGGCCAGTGTCAGGCAGCTGCTGCAAAGGCAAATAAAATAATGGGATGCATTAAAAGAGGCATAGATGCTCATGAGGAGAACATAATTTTACCTCTATACAAGTCACTAGTGCGACCACACTTAGAATACTGTGTACAATTTTGGTCTCCGGTGTATAAGAAAGACATAGCTGAACTAGAGCGGGTCCAGAGAAGAGCGACAAAAGTCATTAGAGGACTAAGGGGTCTGCAATACCAAGACAGGTTATTAAACTTGGGGTTATTTAGCTTGGAAAAACGAAGGCTTAGGGGTGATCTTATAATAATGTATAAATATATGAGGGGGCAGTACAGAGGCCTTTCTAATGATCTCTTTACTCTTAGGCCTGAGACTGGGACAAGGAGGCATCCTCTACGTCTGGAGGAAAGAAGGTTTAATCATAATCACAGACGCGGATTCTTTACTGTAAGAGCAGTGAGACTATGGAACTCTCTGCCACATGATGTTGTAATGAGTGACTCACTACTAACATTTAAGAAGGGCCTGGATGCCTTTCTTGAAAACTATAATATTACCAGTTATATATACTAGATTCTTTGATAGGGCGTTGATCCAGGGAATTAGTCTGATTGCCATATCTGGAGTCAGGAAGGAATTTTATCCCTCAATGTGGAGCTTAGTGTTGCCACATGGGGTTTTTTTTGCCTTCCTCTGGATCAACATGTTAGGCTATGGGTTGAACTAGATGGACTTAACGTCTTCCTTCAACCTTAAAAACTATGTTACTATGTTACTATGAATATGATTTGGAAAATAAAACACACACAAATACCTTCTTGACCAAACTTTAGTGGAAATGACTTTGAACCTATCAAATTGTACCAAATCCTTAAATATGTTTCATATCTCTCATTATTTGTACAAGCATATTTACCTCCAATGTTTTAGATTATGTAGCATTTACTAAGTCCTACAAGTTTGTTATCATTCCATTACAAGCATTTACTTGTTCTAATGCCATCTCAGATATGAAACTTGTGGTCATTTGGTACGGATATAGTTAATACCTTGCATTTCTGTAACTAAGAGTTATTAATACTAATGTAAAATGCATTTGATATTATACAGATGGCACAAGATGTTGTTACTAAGTTATTATCTAGGATAAGCTGCACTGTTAAATTCAGGACTTACAACTATTACATCAGATTAAACTATTGCAGTGAAATGGGCAGCAAGATAAAGTTAAAGGACTTTAATATAAAACTGATTAAATTTTGGATTTATTTGCTACTAAAAAAGACCACTGTGTTTCTATTTATGAAAATGTAGTATTATTAGGCTGATAATTCACTAATTGTAAGTATTGTGTTATATTATACTGAAAATAGTGCAGGTGTAGATTCACAACATTATAAAACCAATTATGGATGTACTTTACTGTAAAGTTCTCAATGTGTTTTTTAGCATTTTTTAAATGGACTGTAACATTATTATTTTTTGGAAAAGATATCTTTCATACTAACCATTTACTTTACTTTAAAATTATAAATCATGCTTTGATTTAAAGGGAACCTGTCATGTCGTTTTGTGATATTAAACAGCCCCCAATTGTGTTTTAAATGATACAATGTGGTTTCCTAAAAACAAAATTCCATGTATGTATCTTAAATAAAACTTATATTCTGAGGAGACTGAACACACATATCTGGCTTCAGTCATAGGGGAGGCGCTTTTCATTGATGTCACTCAAATTTATTCATGATATTTTTTTAATCCTGCTGTTCTGTTTGCGTCCATATGACCCGAAATGAAATTTGAGACCCTGCAGATTATTTATTATGCGGATATGAAACTTGTGATTGACTTTTCCTCATTTGAGGGGTTCTTACTATGAGCGTTGTTTTTTTATTTACTTTTTGCTACCCACTGATTATTACACTTGTAGTGTTCGGGTCAATATGACCCGATAATATTTTATACTATTCAACAGGGCACTAATTCTGCCTGCAAAATGTATTTGTTTTCCTGTGTACTTCATCTCAATATTCAAAATGGGGGTATATATATACAGGGGAATAAAGTTTACGATGTAGTTCTCGTGACGCAACCCGCAGCTTCTGGTGATTGAGCACCAGCGTCGCTTCAGTCCTCCGGAGGGTGGTGGTATAGAAGGCTTGATGGTACAGCTCCCTGCAGATGGAGCTAACCTCCCGGGGCAGGGATGCACCGGTGATGGTAAGGGTACTGGTAATGGATGGACGGAGAAGAGCAGGGAGTAGCGAAGAGACAAAGACATGGAGACTCGTTCCCCTACCCCAGTACTTTACTGGAAAAACAGATCGGGGATCCCTCCTGAGTATGGGCACTCGGGGGGTTCCCTCCTTCCGTCTGGGCTGCCTGTTTGCTCTCTCCAGGCCCCCTCCCTGGGATTCCTCCACTCTCTCAGAGGATCCTGTTCTCTGTCTTCCCTCAGTCCCGACTGAAACTCACTGTGTGTCCTCCCTCCTCCCCTAACTTTCCCCCCTAGGGTATGGGACCTGTGCCATCTGCCTAAGTGGGTGTGTGTGGGTGTGCTAGGATGGGAGCCTCCTGAAAAACATCTGCATTCCGTTGAGACAGGGGTAACCGCACACTCATTTATGGGTGCAGTACCCCAACTGTGACGCCTGACCAGGTGGGGCGCCACACATGAACCTGTTCACCCTTTTTAAGAGATAAAAAAGAAAAACTGAAGTTTTCATTATTTTTCATTTGTTGTTTTATAAAATAGGTTAACACAAAATTATATTTAGTTAGATTTCATGTTATAGTAATAGAAATCTTAAGCATGTTTGTTATTTTTATGCAGAATGCTATAAAGCGAACAGCATTGCAAACAGCCCGTGTAACCTTTTTTTGAAAAAAATAAATAAAAACTAAGTTTAAATTTCATTTTTCATTTGTTGATCAACCATGTTCACATGTAGTTTAATAATGAAATAGACATTTTTATAGGTCGGGTCATATTGACCCGAAACAGTACAAGTGCATAGTAAATGCCATCAGAACAGCAGGGTTAATTATATTACACACCCTGCATTGTAATATATTGCTTTTTCTGCAGTATTCAGTATAGCAGGATTGGCTTAATGAACTGTGGTGATATCACGACCATGTGACCATAATGGACAGTACTGAAGTCAAATTGTCGTGACATCACCACAGGTCCTTGTACTTCTCCTTCCTTAAGTGATGCTAATATATTGCAATGCAGGGGGCGTGACTACGTTTAGAGAACTGTATGACTGAATGTGGATTGATGTGGTTGCCAGCTGAGGTATCAACCCCAATGACTGTTTGTGCAGGTACCTAAGGTAAACATATACCGTAAGCATCTAAAGTGCTTATTATTATAAAATACATGGATATTTTTTAACCTGGTTAATGATGCACAATGTATGATCTAAATATCATTGGGGGTGGTTTAATAACAAAAAACTACATGACTGGTTCCCTTTACCTCTAAATCTTGACTATTGCAAATTATTGTTTCCAAAACCTGCACCCATATAGTGATCTAAGTTTGGATAAGTGAAGTAGTAGTACAGATATTAGTATGGATGTTAAAATACAGCAGATCTCTAAACAAAGTGAGCATAATGAGATGAATATTACAATACTCAGCCAAGTATTTAAATGATATAAGTCAAATTATTTATATGTTAGCCAGTTATTTACTCAAATAACATATATTAGAGCAAAAGATGTCCCAGAGGTTTCAATGCAGTTTCTTTTTCAGGAGAGGTGTCTCAAGTGAATTGAGTGGAGGTTAACACTAGCGATGGGCGAATACTAAATTACTCGGACTCGCTAGACTCTAACGAGTAGGATCCCGATACTCGTTGTGAGTCTAGCGAGTCCAATGTAAATGAATGGGGAAGCGAGTATTGCAGCGATTCCTCTGCTGCTGGACCCCAGAAAGGGGTCTGGCAGCAGAGGAAAAACCTGCAATTCCCCATTTTATTCTTTAAAAGCCAGTAGCAAAAAGCCGCGAGCTTTTAAAGAATAGTTAAAAAAAAAAAAAACGGATTGAACCGGATTGAACCGTTCCGGTTCAATCCAGTCCCATAGACAGTCATGTTAAAGTTAACCGGCTTGAACCTGACCGGGTCAATCCGGGACAATCCGGTTCAAAGAAGTAGAGGAATACAATTTGCAATTGATTTTCATTGGACTCTCTACTGTGCGAGTAATCACAATGAAGCTCGCAGAGTAAGGAGTCGGCCGAGTACCCTACTACTCACAGAGTAGCGAGTAGTAACGAGTAGATTCGCCCATCCCTAGTTAACACATATTTGCAACAGTAAAAATAGAATTATTCAACAAATGTTAAAAAAATATAAATTCTATGTGTAAATAATTTTGGAAAACAGTTTTAATAGGGTTTAGTATACAATTTAATTAAAACTATGTAGAATTTTATCCTAGAAACCTTGATATTTACCATTTGTACATTTGTTATACAGTACTTCCCAAGAATAATGGTTTGTTAAACTGCAGCATTTTTGCAGGAGCCTGAAACAATTTTACCAAAATCTTGTAAAGAGAAAATAGGTTGTAGGGGTTGTACACTATTAGAACAACCCCTTCTCATAACACGTTGACCTATTAAAATAAAAAGCTTATACTTTCCTTCTATACTGGCATCGTTCCAGCAGTGATGGCACTAGTGTTCCCCTGGACACCTAGGTTGTGATGTCACGCCAGCATCATGTGCACTCATTTTCAGCTTCTCTCTACTCTCCTACAGACACAAAATTAATTAACAGAAAGTAAAGCGGATGTCACACACGTCGATATCGCTGTCAATGTCGCTCATACGTCACAGATTTTCAGTCGCTCAAGCGACTTAAAAGTGACGCAGGAGCGACATTGAAGCGTGTGACCAAGCGATGCAACCAGCGATATGTCGCTGATCGCCGATCGCAGGTTTCACTGCCAGACGTAAAACCTGTCGCTCATCGCTCAGTAGACCTTGTGCATCGCTGCGTGTGACGCTAAACTCAGCGACGTATTTTCTATTTTGACAACGTACAAGCGACTAAATAAAATCGCTCGCAAGATGGCGACATCACCGCATCGCTGGGTCATATTGACGCGTGTGACATCTTACCTGCGATAATTCCACATCGCACAGGCGATTAATAATTTGTGACGCATGAGCGATATCGCGGGCGACATTGACACGTGTGACAGGCCCTTTAGCGTCGGCTGCAGTTCTCACTTCCTGTTGATTAATCATATGTCTGAAGGCGGGGACAGTGAAACCATCAGTGAATGGGCGTGGGTCTCGTGTGACATCCCAACATCACGTGAGCCCTGGGATCCCAAGTGCCAGCACCGCTGGAAAGGTGTTGGCATGCAAAGTGAGTATAAGCTTTTTTATTTTTATACGGCCAAACATGGAGAATGAGATGAGGTTGTTTTAGTGGTGTAATAATTATAATGGATAACTCAGGGGTCTTTTTGAACAGAACACAATGTACTTAGAGTCCTAAAAAGCCTGTCTTTACTGGGACTCCAAGCCAGGATGTTTGTTTTCATGGGCCACGATTTAAGTACTCAGGTTCTGTAAAGTTTGTCTAAACACTTGCCCATTGTGTTCGATGCCTACAAGTTTGTTTTGTATTTTTCTGCAGAGATCTAATCATGGTGAACACCTGCTCTAATTTGGGTTCTGTAATCATTGCTTCAGCAGACTCATTTAGCGGCTAGGGTATCCTGTGAAAATTATAATGGATAATTCAGGAGTCTTTTTGTGTGGAGCAAAGATACAACAGAACATAGTTTATAGGTGAAAAAGTCTATATTTATAACACACGGTGATAAACAACAAAGTGCAGAGGAAAACTCTGCACTTTGTCCATAAACACACATTGTAGATATTGAATGAAGACTTAACAAAATGTACGTTGAAAAACTTCAGAGGAAAATTCAGTGGAGCACTTGGAGATGCTGTAAAAAGAAAGTCTATGGCAAGTCCAAACAAGGAAATTTTTAAGTAAGTCTGTATAACACATTCAATCATACAGGGAGACCTGGAAAGGAAGTCTTCGAAAGTCCTGAACCAGATGCAGAGCAAATTACCAGAGTCCATAAATCCAGAATAGTCTCGTGCTCTGCATCTACTGTATTTGAATGTAGGAAGCAACAGAGCAATTAATAAAGCAACCATCTTACAAGTCAGCAAAGGCAGGTGAAGCAAGAACTGCAGCATAGGGAATAGCATGAGCAACCAGAAGCAGAAGGAACACTAGCAACAGGTGTAGGTAGCAGAAGCTCTGAATAGAAGGAATCAGGAGATTCACACAGGATTTGCAGGAGATGGCAGAAAACTTGAGAAGCCACTAGGAATAAGAAACCAGGCAAAATATTGGAGCAATGACTAGATGCTGGGGTGGGGTTTATAAAGGCAGGAAACAAAGGGCGCATGAAGAAAAGGACACCATCTTGGAAGAGAAAAAGAATGCCCAAAGAGTAATCAAAATATTCAGATTTCTGACAAGTGGTGGACAACCCCTTTAACTTCTTATTACTCAGATACATTTATCTATGGCGTAGGGCATAATTATCTCTTTTCTTGTATAGACAGCAAGTACATAGGAAGCAAGAAGGGTTTTGCTGTAGCTTGTTGTATTACAGCCACTCACCAGACCGTGAGGAAAAGTATAAGGCATGACTGAGCTTCTGAGACAAACTAAAGAAAAATCCTCACCAAAAATAATTCACTTTTTTTTAAGTACATCATGGTCATGACACTCTTTATATTGTTCCAGAAAATGAAATATTTATTTCCAAAAATGATTGCACATAATCCTTTTTTTGTCATACATATGTTTATTTATTTTGTGTGTATTGGAACAACCCAAAAAAAAGAGGCCTCTGTGGGCCACTCTAACATAAAACATGTGGAACCCATTGTGTTTGCAGGACAACCAGTGGTCACTCCCTCTGTGAGAAAGGAGGTTGTTAGTGGTTGGGGCTGGTGTCTTGCATTCATAATGCCTTCAGTTATAACCTGGGCAAGGCTGCACACAGCACTGAGTGTAATGGTTGTCTGACCTGAATCTGCTGGGTAAGAAATTCACTCTAACATAAGGCCCGACTGGTGGAGGGCTGCAGTAATAGTTGACTTTGTGGAATTTTCTCCCATCTCCCTACTGCATCTGTGGAGCTCAGCCACAGTGATCTTGGGGTTCTCCTTTATCTCTCTTGCCAAGGTTCTTCTCCCATGATTGCTCAGTTTGGCTGGACAGCCAGGTCTAGGAAGACTTCTGGTGGTGCCAAACGTCTTCCATTTAAGGATTATGGAGGCCAGGGTGCCCTTAGGAACTTTGATTACTGCAGAAATTTTTTGTAACCTTGGCTAGATCTGGGCCTTGCCACAATTCTGTCTCTGAGCTCCTTGGGCAGTTCCTTTGACCTCATAATTCTCATTTGGTCTGACATGCACTGTGAGCTGAGAGGTCTTATATAGACAGGTGTGTGCCTTTCCAGATCAAGTCCTACAGTTTAATTAAACAGAGCTGGATTCCAATGAAGAGTAGAACCATCTCAAAGAGGATCACAAGGAAATAGACAGCATGTGAATTAAATATGAGTGTCTGAGCAAACTTATGACCATGTGATATTTTAGTTTTCCTTTTTCAATAAATTTGCAAAAATTTCTACATTTCTGGTTTTTTTGAGTCAAGATAGATTGCAGAGTGTACATTAATAAAAAAAATGAAATTTTTAGAATTTACCAAATGGCTGCAATGAAACAAAGAGTGAAAAATTGAAAGGTGTCTGAATACTTTCCATACCCACTATTAACAGTAGTTAGAAAGATTAGTACAACACGTTTCAGCCAGGCACGGCCTTCTTCAGGTGCATGAAAAACATTTTTTGCATCAAGTCTTATCTTTAGAACCAAGATAGCAGCAGAACAGCTATTTTTAGGTGCCAGGCCGCCATGATAACCAATTAGCGTCATTCAATTGTACCTCAGGGGTAGATCCGTGCCATAACCTTCCCCCAGGATTGAAAGATGTAAACTGAAGCAAGGGAGGGGGTTAACTGCTATAAAAAAAAAATAGACAAATGTTCAGTACTAAAATATCTGAAATTATCAATACAAAATATCTAAAATATGACAAGGTATCTAAAATTCATGCAGTAAATCTATATTTCTTCAAAACCTACCAGACAATATTGTAAAAGTCATGGCTGCCCTGTGCACACAGCCAATCATTTCCTATATGTACTAATCCAGGCTTAGATTTCTTTTTTACTTTATCACAATCATCAAGCAGCTTTTTTTTTCTTTATTTAAATTTCTGCTTAAATTGTGGTTCAATTCTGGAAGCGTCTTATTTAAATTCTGCCTGCAATAAGCTGGAAAACATGGTGAGCATTATGAGGTTACACAGAACTCTGGCAAAGAATTACACATTAACTGATGTGATGGAAATCAAAAGCTGCTTTCTAAATCAGATATTATTTAAATAAAAGCTTGCATTTACTTTTATCCCTTAAAAGCACCACATGGCCACACTATCAAAGCCGCAAACTGTTCATCAATTTATAATATATCTTTATCATTTCCCCCAGGCTACAGACATTGAAGTGGATGAAAATGGAACTTTGGACCTGAGTATGAAGAAGAATCGACTCCATGACAAGACCGGTACATTAGGCTCTTCCAATCCCATCCTATCAACTCCATCGTCTTCTCCTTTTAAAACCAGTAGCCTCTTGGTCAATGCTGCCTTTTACAAAGCCCTTTGTGAAAAGGAGGGCTGGGACCCCCAATCAACTACAGCAAGGTGCATGGTAAAAATGGAGAGGACAGTGAGGTACGGTATCTACATGTTTGTCATATAATCTCAGATTATAGAATGTGACTCACATATCAGATCATTTTAAAGTAACCTTATTACAAGTGAATAAAAATATCCCTTAACTGAGTAAATAACCTTCATGTAGCAACTGTCCTATATTCAGTGCCAGCAATGTGCAGTCCAGGAAACCCTCCTCCTCAGTATTGTGAAGTAACCGTGCCAAAAGATCTGTGCAGAACATAGTGAATACAACATAATATTTCATCACAGGGCAATGATATCATCTCATGCTATGGTCAGCCAGATAGTTTCATCCAGGCTTCTCCTTTCTTCCTGTAGGGTATACACAAGTCATATATTATATATAACCAATTTAATGGAGCTGCAGTCATGGCAAATCTTTAGCACGATTATGTGTACAGCAAAATAAAAAGTTTTATTAACTATAAGGATAGTCTCAAAGGTAAAACATGCAGATAAAAGAGCCACATTCAACTCTGAAAGAAAGTCAGGAGCCACATCCAGCTCCAACCAAACCTTTCTTCAGTAATTGTGTCATCCTGCTCCCCCTCGAAAGTAGTGACACCCAAACCTCCACTACCAACCACAGCTTTCCCACAAAAATCCCACTGAGGCAGTAAATACTTCTAGGGGTTCCCACATTACCCTGATTTGGTATTCTCACACCAAGCACTCCCACCACACTATCATATCCAGTTTTCAAGTACTTACTTTGATTGGCAGTATCATCCTAACTTTAGATTACCATACTTAAAGAGAACCTGTCAGGTCCTCCTTGCCCGCAGAAACACTAACAGTTGTGAGCACATATCAAAATTCCCTACCCCTGGCCTGGCCTTTGGGGTTTAGAGATGAATTAAAAGGAACCTGTCAGGTCCTCCCTGCCCCTAGAACCACTAAAGGTACCTTTACACGCCGCCACTGCGGGTTGGCAACTGCCTGGCAATGGGGACTTTTGTGCCTGTTGCCCTGAAATTGCTACGAAATGGCGGCGTGTAAATTGGGAAGTTGATCGCGTTACCCACTGTTGATTCGAATACCTGTTGCTGAGCCGTGCTCAAAAACCCAAGGCAACACAAAGGCACAATTACCATGGTAGTGGCGTCTAAACGGGCACAGGGATGGAATTTGCGTCGCCTAGTGATCTCCCAAAGGGCGTGCCACAGCGTGCTGTATACCGTGCACCATCAGCGATGATTGGTGGGGGCTACTGTCTAACCATTGGCTGTCCCTTCACAGGGCGCCATATTTAAAGAGCTGTTCATTCAAAATACACATTTGCAATGGCGTCATGTATTAGCCAGCCTTCCTGCACAGGCTGGCCAATCATGACGCTATTGCGTTGTCCAATCAGCGTATTAGCGTCACGGAATACACAACTCTGTCACGCCTATGTACTTGCAGCGCGAAAGATGTACGCCCATATTCCTTTGTGGATAGCAGCGTGTGAAGCGGGAAAGGTACTCAACAGGAAGTTATCCGAAGGAGCTGTGGGAACTTCCGGGGAACCACGATACCTTCAGTTGACAACGCAATGATGGCGTGTACAGTACGGTACGGTATCGGCGATCGTTAGCAACCGTTAAAAACGTGCGCGTGCACGTGCAGTTAATACCGGTTGCTAGGCACAGTGGCGGCATGTAAAGGTACTTTAACAGTTGTGGGCACATATCAAAATTCACTACCCCTGGCCTGGCCTTTGGGGTTTAGAGATGAATAAAAGGGAACCAGTCAGGTCCTCCCTTCCCCTAGAACCACTAAGAGTTGTGGACACATATTAAAATTCCCTTTCTTTGGCCTTTGGGGTTTAGAGATGAATTAAAGGGAACCGTCAAGTTCTCTGTGCCCCCACCAAAAACACCAACAATTCTGGGAACATATCAAAATTCCCTAACTAACAGTCCCTTCATTTATTTTCATACATAAACAGATCTTTAGAAAAACTATTTCTTAAGTAAATTTATGATATGCAAATTAGACTTCTTACTAGTCGAGGGGACGTGATAACATGCTTTACAAAAATCAGCTTCATTGCCAGCGCTATACAAAGCTTGCGCATGTGCGCTAACAGCCTTGAGCTTTTGAAGCTTGGGTGTACGTGACCCGGCTTCAGAGAGACTCTCTGTCCAAGATCGGAAATGGCTTCAGAAGATCCATGTTTGACCCTGAAGTGTCAACTGCAAGAAGATTTAACATTATAATAGGAACATGTGCTGTCAGTGTAAAACACAGATAGAGCATGTATGCGAAAAACGGACATCGAAATGAGGCCTTATGGGGAAGCTCCCAAAAATAAAACCATTCAGATAACATCCCGTTACTAGTATTGACCGAACTATGAGCAAAGTGTAAGTTAACAAAGACAAATGTAGCATAATTTACTTATATTTAGAATAGAGGATTGTATTAAAAATTCACCAGACTTATATTTCTTAAAGATGTAGCTTTTTATTAAATTACTTATTCAGTGACAATTGTCCAGTCTTGACTTCCTTGAATTCACAATATTTTCTTTATTCTATGTAGAATGGTAATCATGGACTCAAGATATACAGATAAAGGAGCACTGTAAAGAGAGTTTTTTTAGGGTGAAAGTCTATGTTCATAAGAATTTATTGAGGAAGAGTTTGAAGTGGATCAGCTCCAAAGTCTTCCTCACAGACTGATTCAAATGCCCTTTAAATATTCTTCAATTCAATGGAAAAATCACTTTGATTTTCATATGATGAGTTTTGTAAGCATTTTTATGTCGAGAAGGTTTTGACAATCTGGCCGCGGAGAAAGGGAAGTGGCATGTCACTTCTTTGGGGCGGATTGCTCTTGGAATCCACTCAAAGCTTAACAGTTTACCGTCAAAAGGCTGCAAAACCACTTTAAAACCTCTCTAGAAAATGCTTTGGGGAAAAAAGAAAACCTCCAAAAATAAAACTGAAAATGAACTGTTCGTAAAGTGGATTCCTCTTGAAAAATCTGTCAGATTTCTTCCACCTCCATCCATAAATCGTTATGTATAATAAGCCTAAAAGATGTATTTTTCTGCTGGTGTTATTTTATGCGTATTTTGGTGCGTATTTGGTGCAAATCCGCTCTAAATATGCCGCAGCGTTTTCCCAGCAAAGTCTATGAGATTGGTGATGTCCAGCGCACATGGTGCATTTTTTTTCTGCAGCAGATCCGCTGCGTATTTCATTACGGAGAAATCTGCAGCATTTCAATTCTTGATGCGGATTTTACTGTGTTTTTCACCCGCAAACTCTCATGTTAACTCAAAGTCTGCAGCAGATATGCAGGAGTCTATGCACGATGCATATGTGTCGCTTATTTTGAGCCTATTTTGCATTACAATCCGCAGGAAGTGATAGTGTTGAAGGGGGAGCAGGATTTGATCCTTTTTTTTCTGACCAAAGTATCCAAGCTTTATTCTTTATTGAAACAGTCACAAAGCACCCGCAAATACGCATCAAATACGCACCAAATCTGCACCAAAAATGCACCATGAGGACAGGGATGGTTTTGGTGCATATTTCTGACAGTAGGTGCAGGTTTTGGAAGTCGATCTGCACCACAAACTCAGTTTGCTTACACAGCCTTAGTGAGTCTGTACTAGAATGCCAAGACCCAAATAAAGTATCCTCTAAAAACTGTAGTGCATTTCATATTTTTCTTTTGACTCACAGATGACCACTAATTTCATTGCTCTTTGTATCGATAAAAGTGGCAACAACCATCACAGAAATGCTACAAAAATCAATGATCTTGAACCCACGTTTAACTGACATGCAATAGCACAGGACAATTTAGAGCAGGGGTGGGGAACGTGACCTTCTCTCCGGCCCCCGGGCACATTGCCGGAGAACGCAGTGCTCAGGCCGGCAGCTGCGCCACCCTCTAAAGAAGCACAGCAGCGTTCACTACTGAACACTGCTGCACATGAGGCATCACATCTTCACAAAGGCAAGTGTCAGAGCCAATGGGAGGGTGTGATGTGTGGGTGGAAGTACCGTAGGGTGAGTTAATTATTTGTTTGACCAAATATAGCAGGTAATTTTCAAGGAGATATTTTTGTGTGGCCCCCAAAGGATGGTAGAAATTTAAAAATGACTCCTGGCAGGAAAAAGGTTCTCCACCCCTGATTTAGAAAGTTCTATGGTACAGAATGGTAATATATCCATTAAAGTCAGTTGCCATACAGATGTTCCATGTGACGTCCGATTTTTTTTCGTGCACCAGCAGACTTGCAATGACAAGTTTCATCCAGTATACATCTCCGTGCGCAGCATGCTGTGATTTTTTCTTCCGGCTGATTAGAACTAAGGAGGAGTTGACAGATTAGATGGAATAACGTTAGCCCAAGTGCAATTCGTTTTTTTTCCCACATTGGACACACCATTTGATAAGCAGGTGTGAGCAAGGCCTTAGGCTGTTTTCACACTGCCAAATTTTCAAATCCGTGTGGTTACATGAAATTCATGTATAGTCATGGACAGTGTTGGATCTGTGCAAAAGGATGCCAACGGATGTCCATGGAAGGTTTTTTAACAGATCCGTCATCAGTCACCAGAGATAGGAGTGGGAGGAGCTGTACCTTGCTTCTGAGCATGATCAGTACAGCCAAACGGATCTGTTAAAGGGATCAGTTGTTTTCACAGATCTGTACAGATCCACGCTCCATAGATCTCCATGTTAATTTCAGACGGACACCAACGGATCTGAGTTTGTCTGTTGGTGTCCACAATTTTCGAGGAAGCCCAAAAACAGAACAGTTTCTGTGTACATGAAAAATGCAGACACCAATGGATCTGTGACAAAACAGAGACACACAGATGGTCACTTAGGACCAATTCATGCCCATAGGATAACATGGGAGGCCATAATGGATCTGTGGCCATCTGTTTGAAAACGGATGGACACAGATTTGCAAATTTGTCAGTGTGAAAGCAGCCTTAGATAGGAGAACAGCTTAAGAGCAATAGGTTGAAAACACAGGGGATAACAAGGTAGACATTTAGAGATATTATAGATTAATGTTATTTGTTTCCTCTATGACAAGTTTTAATAGAGAATATTTAGTCTCCTAAATTAATTCAGATCCCCTGGAAACCAGATTTCCATGATACAAAAATTCTCTATATACATATATATATGTTGAGCCCCAGGCCCTGGAGTACTCGGGTATCAGGCTCGGTGGGGTGCTTCCCACGGGATATGTCACGGGTGGCAGCGCCTGAGCCCATGGCCTGGGTGACACTTCAAAAAGGGGTGTATGTACAGGGGATTACAGTTTGTCATGTGACACCACTTGTAGTGCCTGGTGATAGGTCACCAGCGCCACCACAGTTCTTCGGAGGTGGATGGTAATGCAGCTAAGATGGCAAAGTTCCCTACAGGTGGAGCTGGTCCTCCGGGGCAGCGTTGTGTGAAGGGGCAGCTTGGAGTGGGATTTTTGGTCGGGATGGGAAGTGAAGGAGCAGTCTATGAGGGCACCGGGAGCGGAGAGGAATGACGCACACACACTGTAGAAGTCTCTTTTACCTTTTATTGGTGGTATAGCAGGTAAATATGTCCAGGGCACTGACAGGTGACCAGGTGCACAGTGGGTCCCCACAGCAAGTGGGTATAAGGCCTCCTCTGCTTCTCTACAGTTCCTGAAGCCCTGTCTGCTTGCAGCCAGACTGGCCTCCTCACTTCCTCTGGTCTCTACTCTCCCTCCTCCTGCGCGGTCCACGGGTTACCTTCTCTGATCACTGCAGTAGTACACTGCGGTGTCTGGCTCCCTCTCTCTGGGTATGCAGGGGGACCGGGTGACTGAAGTCTCCACAGTGTGACAGAGTTTTCTGTAGTCTTGAAATAATCCTACAGGTGCGGATCCCTGAAGTCCGGTACATCTGTGGGTGAACCTCCACCGGTTCCTCACTCCCTTGACTCTGCTCCTTGCCTTCTGTCCCCATTCCTAGACTTGCTGAATGACAGAAGGGCCACTCCAGGTCACTGGCTCAGGCCTAACCACGGCACCGACCACCAAGACGTCTTCGCAGCTCTCCTAGCATCTGCACACTCTCCCTAACTCCTCCCCCAGCAGCAGTATTTATAGGGGATCTCACCTAAGGTCAGCAAGTGGTGTTCACCCTATTATGCCGGGGTGGAAGGTGTTGCATGTTGTAGGTACGTGCTGTGGAAACCCAGCTGTGCATTAGGGAAGTCTGTGGCTACCTGCCTGAGCAGGGCGCCACATATATATAGAATGTCCTGTATGTTGCAGGGATAACACCATTGATACATGCATAAATTGGGGATTTGCTGTGGATTTGCCACAGTGTATCTGCAGATAATCCACAGTAAGACTATGTTCACATGTTGCATTTTTCTTTTTTCTGCAGGCAAAACCTACTCTCTTGGCAGCACAGTAACTGCTTACACAAAGTAGATTTTGCTGTGTTATTTTCTGCATTTTTGGTGCAGATCATATGTCATTTGTTTACGTTTAATAACGTTATATTCATTTACTAAAAAAGTTGTAAAAATGCAGCAAAAACTTATGGTTGCATCTTTGCAATTTCTTATTGCTTTCTATGTTGAAAAAATGCTGAAAGAAATGAGATTCTGCAGTTTTCAAAAAGGCAATGCAATCAGGAAACAAAAAAGTAATTGTCTGCATGAGATTTCTGCAATCTTAAAGATTTTGCTAGTAATGGGAAAAGCAGCATTTCATTTGCATAAAAACCACACTTCCTGCACCTGACTGCAAGTCCCATAGAGAACGAATGGGGCTTGCCACAAGTTGGCTGATACACAGCGGATGCCGCAGATGTGGCAAAATCTGCCTGATCTGCCGTGAATTTGGTAAAACGCTGATGTGAAAGCAGCCAAACGGCCAATTTGCGGCAAGCCCCACTCATTCCCTATGCGACTTGCGGTCAGGTGCGGCAAGTGCGGTTTTGCCAGATCCGACAGATGCGCTAAAATCTGCCGGATCTGCCACGAATTTATAAAATCGCAGATGTTAAAGGTGCCTTAAGAATATGTGTATTCAGTATTTGCATCAGAAAACTGGGTTTCAAATACTGGAGTGTTGGCAAGAAAATTGCTGTGTGAACTATGATTATTTTTGCTGCATTTTTAAAGAGGACCTGTCACCCCCCTGGTGCTTTCAAATGTAACAGCAACACTGAATGCAGCATGTATACTGCATTCAGAGAAGCTGTGTAGTAAGGCTCTAGCCCCCCTCTACCCTGAAAAAACACTATGCAAACATCACAAGGAGCAGGAGCAGAAGAGGAGGGCAGCTCCAGAACAAGAGGTGGTGGAGGCAGACACATAGGGAGCGGAATACACAAGGAGGAGCAGGGAGGACTGTGCCAGCGGCGAGGACATCTTAATCAGATTCGACCGACGGAACCTCTTAACTGTAAAGTTTGCAAAGTGTTTTTTTTGGGGTACAGGGGTCTGGAGCCTTAGTACACAGCTTCTCTGAATGCAGTATACACCCTGCATTCAGTGGTGCTGTCACTTTTGAAAGCACCCAGGGGAGTGACAGGTCCTCTTTAAAGCCTTTTTGATGCCTTTTCTTCCCATTCATTTGAATAGATGAACAACACCTAAAATAATTAACATTAATACACAGTGTAGATAAAGTTGACGGCTGCAGCCCCCAGCTGCATGCTTTATATCGGCTGAATATCAAAATATGGGGGACCCCACATGTTTTTATTTTTCATTATTTAAATAAATCATTAAAAAATGGCATAGGGTTCCTTCAAATTTTGGTACTCAGCCAAGGTAAATTACAAGAATGGGAGTTGGTATTCTGGGTCTGGGAAAACCCTTGGTTATTGGCCCCCCAGGCTAAAAATAACAGCCTTCATCTGCTCCAAAAATGTCGCTTTTATTAGGTGTGCCATATCCTGGCACTTTACCAGGTTGTTCCTGAATGCCCTAGTGCGGTGGCATTCGGAGTAATAAAAGCGGTTAATGACAGATGTGACCTGACAGTTGACATCAAGCCCTGGATTGGTGATGTACAGGTGTCTAAGAGACCCTACATTACCAATTCTATAAAGAAATAGTTAAAAAACATTCATCCTCTCTTAGTGCTATTGGTCTGAGAGCAGTGCATGCAATGATCTGTCACTTTTGATGCCAACGCTTAGCGCGATGTAGCAGAGGTGGGACGTGTCGTCAAAAGACGTCATGAATTATCAGAACTGCAAGAGTATTTTTGGGATTCATAAATGGGTAAAAGAGGGTGTCTATGTGTCTTCTTTCAAAAAAAGGATTTTTCTTCTGTCTTTGTTTATTTACTTACAGGATTGGTAATGTGGACATCACCAATCAAGGGCTTGATGTCAGCTGTCAATTCACAGCTGTCACTAACCCCTTCTATTACCCCAATTGCCCCTATACCAGGGCAATCGGGAAGTGTCGGGTAAATAACCAGGATTTGGTGCATCCATCTAGTGGATATGCCATTTCTGGGGTGGCTGTAGGCTGGTATTTTTTAGACTGGGGGTCCAATAATCATAGGACTCCCCAGGCTGAGAAAACCAACCCTCATCAGAGTGCTTTATCTGCGCTGAGCATTAATATACAGGCGACCGCACAATTTTTTTAATGATTTTTTTACATTAATATGACTGTTGCCATACACTAATGTGTATTGCAAGCAATTACTGATGCTGGCACAGAGAGGGGGGTGGGCGCAGTCTGACTGCAACCAATCACAGATGCTGGCAGAGAGAGTAAGTGGAGGATGTAGTGAATAAACATGAGGCTTAACGAGCAGACCTGGAAGTAGCATAGCCACAGCGCTGTGACTGGTAAGTCCTGTGTAATCTCCATTTTACTTCCTTTGGTAGCCCTCTGGCCACTATTTTATGGCACAAGCCTTCGGGTCCCCATAGATCTCTTTGGGGTTCAGGGTTCCAGCTCAAGTTCAGGTAAAGTCCGTCCCAAACCAAGACTTTTTTAAAGCCCGTCTGGATTCACCAAACTGAACAAATGTGAGTTCGCCCATCTCTAGTCTTCAATGTTTTAGATCAGCGTGACATCAGTGAACGGTCCGTGGGTTCATTTTTACCATAGACAATTTTCACAGTTGGACAGTTAAATAAATAAATGACCAAGCTTCTCGTACACTTTGTTATGCTAAATGTGTAGAGATGGCACACTGATGCCTTTCATGTGCTGCACGTGTTTTTCATAGATTCATAGACTTGTATTTGTCCTTTTTATCCATAATACCTTAAAAATAATGGATGTGTCAGTGTGTTTTGCACAAACAGTCCGTGAAAAAACACAGATGTGTGTATACCACCAAAGATTATAATGGTGCATGCTATATCCATGAAGAAATGTATACAACACGTACATGCTATAAGGTACCTTTAGACGCCGCAACTGCGGTGTAGCAACTGAAAGGCAATTGGGATTTTTGTCACGGTTGCCTTGAAATTGCTACGAAGTTGCGGCATGTAATTTGGGAAAGTGATCGCGATTTTCTAAGTTGCTCCCGGTTGCGGTTTCAGCGCACTGTTCTAAAACCAGAGGCAACTCAGACGGTGAATTGCCCTGGTTTTGGCGTGTGAACGGGCGATAGGGATGGAATCTGCGTGACCTAGTGATTTCCCAGAGGCGCGCCACAGCGTGCTGGATACCGCGCCCCATCAGCGATCATTGGTGGGGGCTACTGTGTTACCATTGGCTGTCCCTGCACAGGGTGCCATATTTGAAGAGCTGTCCATTCACATTACACAATTGCAATGGCGTCATGTATTAGCCAGCCTTCCTGCGCAGGGTGGCCAATCATGACGCTAATGCGTTGTCTAATCAGCGTGTTTGGGGCGCGGAATACACAACTCTTTCACGCCTATGTTCTTGCGGCGCTGAAGATGTACGCCCACATTCCATTAGTGGTTGCGGCGTGTGAAGAGGCGACGGGATTCAACCGGATGTTTCCCGCAGGATCTGTTTCAACTTCCGGGGAACCATGTTCCCTTAGGTTGAGGGCGCAATTGCGGCGTGTACATGCGGCATCGGTGTTCGGTATCAACCGTCAAAAACGTGCACGTACGGTTGCTACCGATCGCCAGTGATAGTTGCAGCGTGTAAAGGTACCTGTATGGACATCTGAATGGGGCGGCTGTGGTTTCTAGTTTGAAATATATTTTTAGAAATAAAAAATTGATTGTGTGAGAGACAAAAATCTTGTTCATTGTGTAAAACAGAATATTCAATTGAGGGATTTCTAATGAAAATAGGGAGTGCTTAATGACGTCTACGGCAGAATACTGACCTACGTTGGATGAAATTAGTAAATATTTTTGTCCCTTTTCGTTTTCAAGGTTTTATATGTGGTCTTTTGTTCGTTGCACCAGTTCATACACACAACAGTTGCTTAATTTGGGTGGCAATTTACAGAAAATATTGTCTATATGTCTCTGTGAAATAGCCTGTCCAGATGCCCTCTAACAAACAAAAACAAAAAAAGGATGAATTTGGACAAGGCTCAAAATCTCAGCGAAATCCTTGATAAATAAATAGGGCTGTTAGTTTAGTTCACACTGTCACTTCTCCAACAATTTCAAGGCTTAAAAAAATGTTAAAAGTGCCAGATGCCATTGACTGTTATCCATTTTATCACTATGTTCTGGTCTTCCATCTGCATATTAATGGAATTTAAACTATTCCTCCCTCTCTCTTTCTTTCCCTTTTTGACTAACCATCAGGCATATTAACACAAACACCTACTAAATGTCACCGTCACCAAAGCTATTTAAAGGAGAACGTTTTAAATTACTTTCATATTTAGCTAAATTGCACAAATCTTGATCGCTGACGGAGTGTAACATTGGGAACACGTGTATGAATTGTCAGCAACATCACTTTCCAAACATACTCAGTTAAAAGTAAGATACCATTCTAATATACGGTACATTTCTAGTGATTGCACTTCCATTTAGTTCCTCCACTTATTCTAAGGCTATGTTCACACGGGCATTTTTGCTCCCTTTTGCTCCCTTTTTGCTGCGTTTGTAACCCGTGTTTTCACCTTGGTTTTATGTAAATCTGTGTTAATTCTTTCCTGTGTTTTTGTTTCCCAGCAAAGCCTATTTGATTAGACCGGTTTCACATTTGAGTTCGGGACGCAGCATTTGCAAACGCAGCCAAACGCATGCATGCTGTTTAACATAGGGACACATGGTACCTGCGTGTGGCTGCGTTCTCATGCGCTTGTTCAAAGCACCCTCCAAATGCAACTTGTTGCACTTTTTGTGTGTCTGAGGATGCTTGCTTCTTCCGCAAGCATCTTGAAGCGCACAAAGAATGCATGGCAGTGAACGGAGACGCACTGCCATCTGCTGGTCTCTGCAGGCACGCATTTTTTTCTTGTGACAAAATCCACAGCTCCTCCCAGCCTATTTGCCATTGTGGACTCTCTCTCCCTCCCTCTCCCTCCCCCCCTCACCCTCCCTACTCCTCCCTCTCCCTTCCTCTCCCTTCCTCTCCCTTCCTCTCCCTCTCTCCCTCCCTCTCCCTCTCCCTCTCTCTCCCTCCCTCTCTCTCCTCTCTCTCTCTCTCTCCTCCCGACCGCTGTACAATGGGTTTCAATGGCCGGTAATACATTACCATGGGGAATAATTTTGTTAAAGCATGCAGATAATCAACGCTGCATTGACAGAATTTAACATGCGTTTTGGCATGTGTTTGTGCATGCAGATTATCCGCAGCATTCACAAACGCTAATGTGGAAGTAGCCTTAGCTGTCCACACATATTGGTTTTATTTCTGTGCAGAAAGAGTTAACACCCTTGGTTTTGCTGCGTTTTTGAAAGAATGAGCATGTCAATTCTTTTCTGTGTTCTTGCTAAACTTTCTATGGCAAATATGCAGTAAAAACACAGCAACCAAATTTGTGGCAAAAATGCAACAAAATCATGGCAAAAATGAGCAGAAAACTCCACAAATCCATAGGAAATCCACAGCAAAAAACGCAGCAAACCTCCTGCCAAGAAATCTGAATGAAAAAGCAACGCTTTGAAGTTGCTAAAAGCAATGTGTCTGGACATAGTCTAATGGCCACTTCACATGCTAGAATATCGTTAACGATATCCTTAGAACAATCACGTGACCGTGATCGTTCCGACATCATTAGTGCGTTGTCACACACAAGGATATCGTTAACGATATCCCATTCGGCAACGCACCAGTTAAATTGGAGAAGACGGTGTGAATGATTTACACATGTGGTAGATGGCAGTTATCAACTATTTTGAATAGTATAACTATTTGGTCAAAGGGCATAAAAATCCCAAATGTAATAATTGCAAATTTTCACATTTTTTCTTTTTTTACAATAAATAAATGCAAATTGTGTCTACCAAAGTTTGCCACCAACATGAAGTACAGCATGTTACTAAAAAACAACCTGAGAATCTATGGGATTTGTTGAATCATTTGAGGATTATTAACGCATAATGCGGCACTGGTCAGAATTGTAAAATGGTCAAGAAGGTGAAAACCGGCTGGGGGGAAGGGGTTGATAAGGAAACTGGTTCAACATATATAAAACACAATTATATGTTGTACTAATTCTGTTGTGACCCTTGTGGAATCAGAAGGGTGTTTTGATAAGGAAAGTCACAGAAAAATGAATGGTAGCACCTTAATTTTACTAATAATGGGGTTATTTTTATAGTACACTAATGGCACCAATAATGTGGGGCACTCAGTACTATTAATGGGGGCACTATGCTTGCACTGTAAGGCTATGTTCACACACTTCGTTTTGTAGTATTTTTATGCATTTTAAAAGCTGCTTTTTACAATACCAGCAAAAGCTATGAAAAGTCAGAAATGTCATGCACAAAATTGTTTTTTTTTCTTGACTGAAATAGGAAACTGCTGTGCTTTTAAAAACTGCCTATAAAGGAAAAGCTTTTTGTCTTGTAGAGATTGACACAGCAATCCTGCATGCCAGTAATGAGGAGACTTATAGCCGCAATGCTCCTCTGGGAAAAATGCTAATTGTCTCTTCAGGGAAGAAGTAGATGAACTCTAGTGCCACCTATTGGAAGTAGCAGTCATAAAAGTCAAAATGAACTCTTTAATGAGTCTTGCATAGGTGGCACTACTTTCTCCCTGAAGAGACATTTTGGATATTTCCCACAGCAGCATTGTGGCTAGAAGTCTCCTTACTGTTTGGCATGCAGGATTGCTGTATCAATCTCAGCAAGGTAAATAGCTTTTCCCTAGACTCCATCCTAGCCTCTCATAAAGCCATATCAGATCACCCCATACTTTGCAATGATAAAGGGCAATGACCCCAAAATGCAGTGTCTGCAGATTGGGATTCTGATCTGACATAATTCCTAAATCTTATTGCAAGGCTCGTTAAAGGGTCATTTTTTACTTTTAGGATTACTACTTCCAATAGGTTGCACCAGAGTTCGTCTACTTCTTCCTTGAAGAGAAATTATTAAAACTGAGCACATCGATTCTTTCAGAATTCAGAGTAGGAGGCAATAAGAATGTGCCAAAACACTACAAATATGCAACCAATGCATTTGTGCTGCTCTGTTTGAATGAAACTAACTTTACTAAACGTGCTGTAGACAAATAATAATAATAATAATAATAATAATAGTATTTATTCATTTATATAGCGCTATTAATTCCATAGCACTTTACATACATTTGCAACACTGTCCCTCTTGGGGTTCACAATCTATACATCCTATCAGTATGTCTTTCCAATGTGGAAGGAAACTGGAGTGCCCGGAGGAAACCCATGCAAACACAGGGAGAACATACAAACTCCTTGCAGATGTTGTCCTTGGTGGGAATTGCAGTGCTAACCACTTGAGCTTAATAACACAAAATCTGCAACAAAAAGGCAGCAAAAACGCAAGCCTGCTTTTTGCAAGAAGCTTTTTTACTGCCACGAGACCAAGTTTTGACTGCAGAAAAAAGTAGCAAGAAAGCAATGTGTGAACGTAGCCTTAAACAAGGAAAACTGAACAAAAAGACATCAGTTGCCTAGCAAAGTTATTATTTACAAAATACTTTATTTTTATCACAGTGTCCCCATTATATAACAGATTCTGAGTCCTATGAGATATTTGATTTAGGTATTATTTAGAGACCTTGGCAGTGGAATTATTATTAGTCAAAGACTTACAGTTACGTTGCAGTAGAATATAGTTAGAATAAGTTAACTTATATTAAATAGTTGGGCAATAATAGTTGATGTAATATCCTTTGGAGAAGCGGGGAATAAATTAAATTAACATTACATTACTTTATTGTGATAGTCAATTAATTTTTAGATTTGCCAATTTACCAAGATGAGTATCAAGTTGTTGTTCATTCACGTAATCTTGAATGAATTTTGTGACCCGGGTCACTACAGTAATAACTAATCTCTGATGTGCAGAAAACAGACTGTAATAATGGAAAGTAAATATAATAATATTACTAATTACTGGTAGTAAAAAGAGGTCAAAACAATCCGAGGTCAGGTCCGGGAAATGTCGCAGTAGCAGCTAGGGGTAGACAGAAGCGAAGTCCAGTTGAAGCAGAAGTCAGGAAACCAGAGGTACAAAACAGTATACAGAGGAGCAGGCAGAAAGAAGAATCAGGACACAAGTAAGAGTCAAGTCCAGGTAAGGTAACTAACCAGGCAGAGTCTGGCTCAGAGCTTAGAGAGATCAGTCCTACACATCCAAAGCAAGTGTACTATTTACACTGAATAGGGCAGCAAGCCAGCTTAAGTAGAGTCCTAATCAAGTGAGCTGAATGCAGGTGATTTGCAGCACAGAGACAGCCCAGATTGACAATCTCCACAACAACCTATAATAGACAAAGATAGTGTTGAGATTGTGACAAATTTACTGATTATTTCCACCACAACTATAGATATGTCAAAGGTCAGAAAATAAAAGTAATGGGCTAAGAATCTCTGGCAATTGCCAATAACTTTACTTCCATTTACAGAATTAACCCCTTCAATCCTGGGCAATTTTATGCTTTTCCTTTTTTCCTCTTTGTTTCCAAGAGCCTTAACTTTTATATTTTTCCATCACTACTGTATAGCCATATTAAGGTTTGTTTTTTGCAGAACAAGTTGTATTTTTGAATGACATCATTCATTTTACCATAAGGTGTGCAGGAAAACAGAAAAAAAAAATTCAACTGAGCAATCATTTTTGCTTTTTTAATTTACCACGTTCAATTATATGGTAAAACCGATGTGTCAGTATGAATCCCCTGGTTAGTATGAATTCATAGATATCAAACAGGTATACTTTTAATTAAATTTAAAAAAAATTCTGAAGTTTGTAAAAAAATAATTGCTCTTTTGGTGCCATTTTCCTCGACCCATAGCGTTCCCACTTTTAGGGCTCTGAAGCTGTGTGATGGCTTACTTTTTGCATCCTGAGCTGACATTTTTATTTATACTATTATTAACTTTTATGTTTTAAAATTTTTTTCAGATGTTTATAAACTTTTTTTTCCAGTTTTTCTTTATTTTACATTGCCCCTTAGGGCACCTCAACACTGCAGTGCCTGATCGCTTCTGCAGTACAGAGCTGTGCTGATACAAGGCTCGGAACTGCAGAAATGATCAGCTCCGGCGCTCATCATCTGATCTGTTCTGTTGCTGTCATTGCAACACATTGGCAAACCATGATCACGTCACAGGCAGTGGAGAAAAATAGCTCAATCCCCACTGTGGTGTGTCATATCACACTGTCAGAGTTTGACAGCACAATCTAACTAGTTAAAAGGCACAAGTGGATCTCGAATCCACCCACACCTCTTAGCTGTACATGTCAGATGAATGAGTGTTAAAGCACATTATAATAATCATCTTTCACCGCTGCTGTTACAGTGGGGCAGGATGATTATTACTGTACGAGCATGGTGGGAAATTCAATCGCGCTTACTCGCAAGTTGAATCCCCGACAAATGCTGCCTGGGGTTCCGTGGACAGCATCATAAACACATGCACCACACACGCACTTACATCTCACACTTGCAGCACACTCAATCAATACAAGCAGGCACACTCACCACACGCACCACACTCGCACCAAACACACCCAGAAACACGCATTACACTAGCATCACTGTCGTGCATCAAACACGCTCTGTGTTTGATGACCGACAGTGTGTCTTCAGCCTGACTGTTACAATCTAATCTAAATGAGGTTTGCAGAAATCCATCAGAATGCTGACAAGAAACCCTCATTTAGATGAATAGGACTGATTTTATAGTAAGTTGTAGAAATTTTGGCAATACATTTGAGTAAATAGGCAGTCAAAACAAAGGAGATTGAACTGTGACTTATGAAACCCTTAAATAGTTGAAGCATAATAATGCAAAAGTAATGTAAATAAATGAGTGCTGTTTGACTTTGTATATTATTGATTGGCGCTTATTATGGGTGATTTATATCTGTTTTGTATAAGGGCCCTAAAAGTAGCCAATCTTGCTGCTGATGTGTTCTGGGCACCCCTAACTGCAATCTAAGGCTTTATTCACACGTGAGTATTTTTGATCAGTATTGCTTCAGTATTTGCCAAAACCATGAGTGTCTCCTACACACAGAACAGGTGTCAACCTTTCAAATACAATTTATCTCTCTAAGTTCCACTCATGGTTTTGGCAATTAAACACTGATCCCAAATACTGATGTATGATGAAGTCATGAAGAAGTATTGTGAAGCATGATCATTTATGGTGTGTGCTCATGATCAGGAATTGCACAATTTTTGATACAACATATTGCCGCTGCGTCCAAAACACTGCGTTGTACAGTACAAGCATAATCGATGGGATTTCAAGAAATACCATGCCCACTGTGTTTCTCCCATCACAGCATGTTTTCAGCTACAGTGCGGGTTTCTGGACTTCCGCATCTCCGCAGCGTGTTGATATCATGCTGTGGAGTCAGAAGCGATCACCATCAAGTCAATGCAGGGAGAAACCGCCCCGCACCCACCGTAGACTGTGTTCACCCGTGAATCCCTCAGGTCCAAAAGCATTGCGTCCAACATGCAGTGTCTCCAGATTGTGTGCACACAACCTTAGGCTGGAAACACACTGTCCATGTGATATACGAGTTACTCGAACGAGTGTTGGATCATTAACCCTGAACGACCTCTCCCTGTCAGGACTGGAGTGTGGAGTCTTGACCATACCATGTGCACACTGAAGGAAGAAAAAAGAAAATGATTTACACTATTAACAAAAACAATCAAAGTATTTTATTTTCAACAAAACCTTACTTTTTTATATAATAGCTAATAGATGGAAAATTTATTTGGTTGGCTTTCTGGAAGTCATACAGAAGTTGATCATTTGAAGTCAATAGGAAAAAATTGCATCCCCCAAATATTAATAGCGAATTCTGCAGAAAATCAACCAACCAGAATAAAGTTTTCTTCTTTCAGAAAATTATTTTGAAAGCTAAAGAAACAATTTGATTAGATGCTAAAAAGCAACACTTTCACCTTATTTCTCTATCAGCTTTTGTAAGGTCCCCATTGAGCTTGTTTGTTTTGTCTTCATCCTACATCTTGTTAGGCTGCTTTCACATCAGCGTTTTTTACTGAATGCAGCATTTACTGCATCTGCCACCTAACGGCTTACTTGCGGTACACATGCGGCAAGACCCCATTTCTTCTCTATGGGGCATGCAGCAGGTGTGGCAAATGAGGTGTTTGCCGCGATCCGGCAAATCCAGCAGTTGCGGCGGGTCAAAAAACAACAGCTAGCAGCATTTTTTTTCCCACGCCGCAAGTGCTGGATTCGGTAAACTGCACTTGCTGTACCAAACCGCAAGCCCCATTCAGAATGCATGGGGCTTACCGGATCGGTGCCACAAGTCGGCTGTTAGACGGCAGATCCAGCAGATATGGCGCCATCTGCCAGATCATCTGGAAACATCAGCAAAACGCTGATGGGTCATTCCATGTCAAGTGAACCAATGATTATTACCTCTATATTTTTAATTCTTTTGAGATTTTGTTATTTGATAATAGCAGGTCAGACAATGCAAAATGTGAAGAGAAAAATTTTTTAAAAAATTTATTTTTTTTTAAAATGATTTTCAAAGTTCGGAAAAAGTGTGAATTTCGCTGTTGCCTGCCTTTACGTTTCTCCTCATAACTAAGGCTAGGAATAAGATAGAGAGACAAAATAAACACCATTCTACTCAGAACTATACAGGCTTTCACCAGATATGTCACAAGAGGATCTTATTTTACCCATGTGATCGCAAGCGCAAAACTTTAAAACGTATTTCCGAAAAATCGGCGCGCTTTAAATATTTCAAAAACTGCCCATGTGTCTGCTGTGCTCTTAGCCACATCTGTACCAAATTTCAAGTTGGGATCGCAATGGGATCATATTTTAACATATTTTACTATTAATAGCGTCAATGGGTCATTCCATATCAAGTGATCTAAATATGAATATTTTTTTTTACCTGACGTCTTTAGATTTTTTTTTTTTTTTTTCCTTTATGAAGTACTACTTTAGTTAATTACAAATTAAAAGTTTGGAATTTTTTTCTTCATCAGTTAATTTTTTACAGATTTTTAAAGTTTAAAAAAAGGGTGAATTTTGGCCTGGTACGACTTTAAATTTTTTTATCTCGGGCTAGAAATAAGATAGAGAAACAAAATAAACACCATTCTACTCAGAACTGTCCAGGCTTTCACCAGATATGTCACAAGAGTATATTTGTTAATTTTAATTTTTTACCTATGCGAATGCAAACGCAACATTTTGAAACGCATTTCCGAAAAAAACATTTTAATAAAAATTTTCCAAAACTGCCCATGTGTCTTTTATGCTCTTAGCCACATCTGTACCAAATTTCAAGTTGGGATCGTGATGGGATCATATTTTAAAATATTTAACTATGGTTAATCTCATTTTTATTAAATTTTGAAAAAACATATGAAAGACATACATTCAATCTTTTAACAAAATCTTGAGACATATAAAATATACAAAAAGAGAATTCACAAAGTTATTAGTAACTTTAAGATAAGCTGCAAATTTACTTTTGCGCTTATCTCTGGTGCAATATATACTACAATCTAAATATAATTCCAAACACTCAAGTATACAACCTTTCTCAGGGTTTTGAGATGTTCTGATGTCAAGGGGACAAGCAGCCCCAGCAGAATGATTTTTATTACTTGGCCCCTTCTAACAGGTTGACCACGTAAGTGGGTCATTACCCGTTGAGGCCTAGTTGGAATAGTCTATCGACTGGTGTACCGGAAAGGAAGGCCGAAATATTAATGATCTACTCACAGCTCAGAGTTTTCGATACCTGTCTAATGTTCACTAGAATTCTGAAGGTATAGGCGTAGAAAGGAAATACCTAGACTGAATGTATCAGATGGGAAGAAAAGAGAGATAGAAAAGAAGAGAGAGAGAGAAGAGAAACAAAAACCATTAGAAAAAGTTATACTGGGAAAGAAAAGCCACGTAAGAAAAAAAGAAAAAAAGGAGGGGGGGGGGGACGGGTGAGGTATGGGAAGGAGAAAGGGTACTCATCCCACTGGCTCCCCATCAGCCAGAGGTCGAGCCATATTATCTGTGCTGGAAAAGATACTCCTAAATTCTGCAGAGTCGTGAAAAAGAATCCATTCAACCCAAATCCCTAAGAATTTGTTCCGAGATCCCGACGCATCAGCTGCGAGCTCCTCCATTCGATATATGTCCATCAATTCTTTGAACCAATCAAGTAGAGATGGAGCCCGGCTTGATTTCCAGAACCTCGGGATCACAGCACGAGCAGCCGAGATGCAAAAGCGGAGAATATCCCTCTTCTGTAGCCCAATAGGACCTGGAAAAAATGGATAACATTGCCGATTCTGGGCAGCATTCGGCTTCTTTACCTGTTATCCGGGCGTATGCATTGAAAACCTCAGACCAGAACCGCCGGATTTCCCCACAACTCCACCAAATGTGTATCATTGTACCCTTCTCTTCCCCACAGCGCCAGCAGGTATCAGGGGTTCCAGGGAACATGTTCCGGAGTGTCGTCGGGCACAAGTACCATCTAGTGAGCAGCTTATAGCTTCTTTCTTGTGCAGAACAAGCGCTAGCTAGTGAGTGAGTAAATATAAAGCATTTCTGCCAATTAGCTTCTGAAATGCTACACCCCAATTCCCTCTCCCAAGCACGTTGGAAGTAAAGGGTGCCCTGCTCTCTCATGGACCCTAAGGCCTGGTATAGAAATGATATTTTGCGCCTCGGTGGAGCCTCCAGTTGGAATAACCTCTCCAATAAGTTGGGCGTCAATCTTACCCTGCAAGAGTGGTCAGCTGAATATAATTATGCTCTGTATTGGAGAAATTCGAATCACTTAAGAGGTCTCGTAGGTTCTTTGAGTTGTAGCTCTGCCATCGGGGGCAAACCACCACTGGACAGAGTCTGTCCTACTCGGGTGTCATCCACAATCCGCCAACATAAAAATCTCTGTCTGTCAAATCTGGGTGGGAAAGATGGGTTGGAAAAAAGGGGAGTCAAAGGGCTAAGTCTGTCGTTTAAGCGGAGGGTTTTCGTCACTAGGTGCCATACCTTCAAGGTGTTTCTGGTCATGTCTGTCAAAGGTACTAGGTCTGTGGAGTCTTTAGGGGAAATCCAAAGCAGGTGTTTCAGCGGAATCCCCAAACCCTCTTGCTCCACCCCTACCCATTTCTTGGAGGACGCATGATAATGCCAATCTAGAGCTCTAACGAGAGGAAGCCTCAAAGTACGCTCGTATGTTGGGTAGTCCAACCCCTCCTCTGGTCTCGGGCAAGGATAGGATATTCATTCTCAATCTGGACCTCTTGCCCCCCCAGACAAATCTAAGGATCATAGATTGCATTTTGGAGAGGAAGCCTCTATCCAATAGAACAGGAACTGTCTGAAAAGTATATAAGAGTCGGGGCAAGACATCCATCTTGACTACGTTTATTCTCCCGAACCAGGATAGCTTTAATTGTCTATAGGAGGTAAATGCCGATTCCGCGTTAGTCAAAAGGGGTTGATAATTTAAATTGAATATTTGTTTAAGATCTTTTGGTATAAGGACTCCCAAGTACTTAATGGCTTCTACTTTCCATTTAAATGGGAACTGTTTAGATAGATGAGAAACCAATTCTCCAGGCAAAGAAATATTGAGTGCCTCGGTTTTGGAGCAATTCACTTTAAAGTTGCTCAATTGTCCGAACCGTTCAAACTCCATTAAGACCGAAGGGATGGAGACCAGGGGCTGGGAGATGTAAAGTAGCAGGTCATCTGCAAATAAGGCTAATTTGTGATGACTCTGTCCCAGCTTGACCCCATGGACGCATTCATTGGACCTAAGTGCAAAATATTTAACTATTATAGTGTCAATTCAAAAGTCACCAAGAACACAATCAGTCATTTTTTCACAATTGCCCGTCAATAGTTTGAATTTGATATAAAGAAACATAGTCTTGTAACATCTCAAATGAAAGCTGTTACCGTTCTGAGTAAAATGATGCCTCTCCCACTTCATTATCTTATTTCTAGCCTGAGATAAAAAAAATTAAAGTCGTACCAGGCCAAAATTCACCCTTTTTTTAAACTTTAAAAATCTGTAAAAAATTAACTGATGAAGAAAAAAATTCCAAACTTTTAATTTGTAATTAACTAAAGTAGTACTTCATAAAGAAAAAAAAAAAAAAAAAATCTAAAGACGTCAGGTAAAAAAAATATTCATATTTAGATCACTTGATATGGAATGACCCATTGACGCTCTTACTAGTAAAATATGTTAAAATATGATCCCATTGCGATCCCAACTTGAAATTTGGTACAGATGTGGCTAAGAGCACAGCAGACACATGGGCAGTTTTTGAAATATTTAAAGCGCGCCGATTTTTCGGAAATGCGTTTTAAAGTTTTGCGCTTGCGATCACATGGGTAAAATATTAACAAATATCCTCTTGTGACATATCTGATGAAAGCCTGGACAGTTCTGAGTAGATTGGTGTTTATTTTGTTTCTCTATCTTATTTCTAGCCCGAGATATGATAGAAAATGTAAAGCCATACCAGGCCAAAATTCGCACTTTTTTAAAACTTTAAAAATCTGTAAAAAATTAACAGATAAAGAAAAAAATTCAAAACTTTTTTTTTGTAATTAGATAAAGTTGTTCTTCAGATAGAAAATTTTTTTTAAAAATCTGAGGACGTCAGGGAAAAAAAATATTCATTTTTGGATCACTTGACACGGAATGACCCTGATGTGAAGGCAGCCTTACTGTAGTTTTAAACCAACGCCAACTGACCACTATGGTGAGTGATGTACTGTACAACTGACTCCATTTGACCTTCTGCCAATATTTACTTCCTTTTAATGGAATGCCTCTGAATGCTTGACTCCTTATATGCCTTCTATGGTCTTGCTTTGTCCTATTCTTGGCACTCCATGATCATATTTTTGGAATGGATTCATAGTTTGCTCTATTGTTTATGCATTATTACTTCTCAGTTTGACCCTTTGAACATACTGTTCTCTATTTCACCTTTGCATTGACTAACTAGTATCATTCGTCATATTGGAGGAAATTTATGAGTTCTAATTTTTATTCAGTTTGGTCCCAAAAACTGGTGAAAATACTATAAATCACATTCATTATATGATTTACACATTTTTTGCAATGGGATGATAATTGACATGATTTAGCAGTGACAAAGAGTCATGCTAGTGATGGTAAGGTAGTAGGATGTCACACACATGAAGGATAAGATAGTTAATCTATAGCAGGGGTCTCAAACATGTGGCCTGCAGGCTGCATGCGGCCCCTGGGGCTTTACTGTGCAGCCCGCGGAACCGTGGACAAACTTCAACATGCCGGCGGCGCAGTGCAGGGGAAAGCTGCGGTCTCCACTGTGTTATGATTTCCGGATGCGGGACTGACAAGCTCTGTTGCTCTACAAGACCTATGTAGACCAACAGCCAATGAGAGGCCCGCAGCTGCCGTCAGCATATGACATCACCTGCGGGCCTCTCATTGACTGTTGGCTTGCATCTATCTTGCTGAGCGGCAGAGCTTGTCAGTCCCGCAGCCAAACATCATAACACAGTGGGGACCGCGGCTCCCCCTGCACTACACTGCTGGCATGTTGAAGGTTAGAAAACTGTGTGCAAGAGAGTGTGTGTGGGAGAGAGAATGTGAGTGTATTAGAGTGTATGTGTGTGAGTGTGTGTGTGAGAATGTGCGTGTGTGAATGAAAGTGAGTGTGTGAGTGAGTGAGTGAGTGTGAGAGAATGTGAGTGCGTGTGTGAGAGAATGTGTGTGTATGTGAGAGTGAATGTGTATGTGAAACTGAGTGTGTATGTGAAAGTGAGTGTGTGAGAATGTGAGTGTGTGAGAGAATTTGTGTGTATGTGAGAGTAAGTGTGTGTGTGAGTGTGTATGTGAGAATGTGAGAGAATGAGTGTGTATGTGAGAGTGAGTGTGTAATTGTGTGAGAGAATGTGTCTGTGTGAATGTGTGTGACAGTGAGTGTGTGAGAGTGAGTGTGTGTTTGTGCATGTGTGTGAGAGTGAGTGTGTTTATGTGATTGAAAGTGTGTGTGTGAGAGTGTGTATGTGAGAGTGAGTGTGTGAGAATTTGAGTGTGAGTGCGTGTGTAAGAGTGTGTGAGAGAATGTGTGTATGTGAGAGTGAGTGAGTGTGTGAGAGTGTATGAGAGAATGTGTGTGAGCGAATAAGTGTGTGTGTTTCTTTGTGTGAGTGTGAGAGTGAGTGTGAATGTGTGAGAATGTGAGTGTGTGAGAATGTGGATTGTGTGAGAATGTGGAGTGTGTGTGTAAGAGTGAATGTGGGAGTGAGAGTGTGTGAGAGAGAATGTTTTGTGTAAAAAGAAGTTAGACCAGGTTGGGGACTTCAGTACAAAAGAGGACCAGCATAAGGGACATTACTACACTATGGGGGCCAGGATGTGGACATTACAACAAAAGGGGTCCAGGTTGGGGGACATCACTACAAAAGGGGTCCAGGAGGGGGACATCACTACAAAAGGGGTCAATGATGGGGGACATCACTACAAAAGGGTACCAGGATGGGTACATTAATACAAAAGGGATAAGGATGGGGGACATCACTACAAAAGGGTACCAGGATGGGTACATTAATACAAAAGGGATAAGGATGGGGGACATCACTGCAAAAGGGGTCCAGAATGGGGGACATCACTACAAAAGGGGACCAAGATCAGGGACATTACTACAAAAGGGGATCAGAATGGGATACATTACTACTAAAGGGGACCACGATGGGTGACATTACTACAAAAAGGGAAGAGTATGGGGGACATTACTATAATATGAGGACCAGGATGGGGCATTGCTACTAGATGGGGATCAGGATGGGGACATTACTGTAAGAAGAGGACCAGGGTGGGGAACATTACTACAAGAAGAAGGCCAGGAAAGGGGACATTTCTGCAAAAGGGGACCAGGATGGGGCATTACTACAATATGAGGACCAAGATGAGGGCATTACTACAAGAAGGGAACCAGGATGGAGACATTACTACATGAGGACCAGGATGGGGACTTTACTACAAGAAGGGGATCAGGATGGGGGACATTAATACAATATGGGGACCAGGATGGGGCATTACTACAAGGTGACATTACTACTATATGAAGCCCAGGGACAGAACATTACTACAAGAAGGGGATCAGGATGAGGACATTACTACATGATGATGACCAGGATGGGAACATTACTACATGAGGAGGACCAGGATGGAACATTACTACAATATTGGGACCAGGATGTGGGACATTACTATAGGATGGGGACCAGTATGGGAGCATTACCACAAGAAAAGGGCCAGGATGGGGACATTACTACAAGAAGGGAACCAGGGTGGGGACATTACTAAAAGATCAGATTTGGACATTACTGCATTGAGCAAAACATTCTGGTATTTCTAAAAATGTCACTTAGGCGGCCGTCACATGCTTCAATCTTGTGAGCGATATTGTTAGCGATCTCATGCACGCGCGATCGCTAACAATATCGTTCACATCGTCGGTGAGCTGTCACACAGACAGACTCACCAGCGATGAGATCGCTGGTAACCATGGTACACATCGGGTTACTAGGCGCCGCGCGGCGCTTAGTAACCCGACATTTACCATAGATACCATCTTCCAGCATAGGCTCTGCCGCTGGGAGATCGTTCATCGTGGTGTCACACACCACGATGATGCAGATTGATCAAGCGATTATCGCTTGATTTGAGCTCCTGCTCACAAATCTGCATTTTACATTGTAAAATCGCTTGATTACAAGCAGCGACGCACAGACGATATCGCTTAAGCGATCAAAAAGCAGATCGCTTAAGCGATATCGTTCAAGAAATTGATGCGTGTGACGGCCACCTTAGTCCTACAAGCAATGCGGCCGCCCGATATAAATTATTTTTCTATGTGCGGCCAACCAACCCAGCTGAGTTTGAGACCCCTGCTCTATAGCCAGACCTCCACCCAGCTGTTTTTGGGCAGGATACAACTCCAACTGCACAGTCACTAGAGGCACCTGCACAGGAAGGAGTTTCCATGACCACAGGACTTTATGATGACTGCTCGGAACTCGATACCTGATAAGCCATTGAGTTTCCTGTACCTCCTAAGGGTCCAGGGACGAGGTTGCAAAGCAAAACAACTGCAACAGGGCAAGCATACAGAAGCAGGTAATACCAACAGGAAAGTGTGGAAGCAGGGATAGTGTACATCTAAGCTGTCCCTTCAGCTTGGAAACTCTAGGCTAATCCCTGTCCCTAAGATTACCCCTGAAGTTGGGGATGCCTGAGTCCTACATTGTATAAATACAAAAAGGGGGGAGACAAGAGGCGCAATAGTGCCCTATCACTAGTGACACACTGAGTATACCAATAGTGTACACTCACCTGGTCCATTGTGTGACCCACAACTGGTTTATAAGCCTTCGGTTTATAGCTGCTGCAGGACCTCCACCAGCCACTCGTACGTGGAAAAGCTCCTATATAGGGAAGATGGTGTGCCACGGTCCCGCTGCTGCCTCAATGGAATCCAAGAAATGGATGTCTCCAAAAAGTCACAAGGAAGGCAAGGTTCCAAAGCAAAGAACTCCTGATGAAGGTGCCAGGATAGGCGCCGAAACGCGTTGGTGAATAAAGGAGATCTTTGCTTTGGAACCTTGCCTTCCTTGTGACTTTTTGGAGACATTCATTCCTTGGGATTCCATTGAGGCAGCAGCGTGGACCTGGCACACCATCTTCCCTATATAGGTGAGTCCTACATTGGACTCACCTATAGGTCCCCCCTCTCTCCAAAGGAAGTGCAGGAGCTAGAAAGCAGGAAAGCACACAGAGAGCCTTGGCAAGGCAACAGATATAGCAGGGTTCCAGCAGATCTCAAAATAGAATCATTGCTGCTGTCAAAAAATAACACCATAGCTGAACAACAGTGAACTTCACAGTGAAGTACATATGCTCTATCTCTTTCAAGGAGTGAGGTGAGAGGGAGGTAGATATAGCAGAAGGGAGGGTAATTATAGACTACAGCTGAAAGTTTAGAGAATACTTCATCCAGCAGTGAACCTTAACCACTTCAGCATAGCAGAGCAAGCACAAAAGTAAAACTGTTAAGTTAGCTCTGCAGAAAGCCTACGATTAATCAAGCTGAGACTTTCTGACATCATGTGTCCCGGAGGTGAACTCACAACTCATGACACAAAGTGCGCCTTCATCATGTTTAAGGTTTTGTCATTTAAGATGGAACATTACATGCCTAAAACATTTATATACATTTCAGTGGGACAGCAAGCCACCTAATAAGCGTCTGAAATTCTCTAAATTTGGCAAGAGCATGAGCCACCATGACAAAATGTGTACCTTTTAAGCCTATAACTTTAGGAAGCCATTTAATCATGTGTTTTCCTAAATTATTTTTTTTTATCTTCATGTAAGAGAAAGTGGAGAGACGCACCATGAGAGGAAACTGGTGGTCTAGTGGGATAATTGTGGTGGGGGAGATTAACCGCTCACGGGAAGGGTTTTTTTCTTGCCTTTTATATTGGTGGATTTTGCATAAAATTCATTAACTACATTCATGGGCTAACAATGTTTGACAAATTGAAACAAGTTTAAGATTGCTTATTTATTTTACTCTTTTGTACTTTTTTATCGTAAATGTTGCACAATCCTTTCAATAAGCTTCAAAATGCTGCACCTAAGGCATCAGCTGTGCAGATTTAATATCACATTACTGTACTGGAGTACAATTGAGAAAATGTGTTTCAGGATTTTGAAAGAAACAAGGAATTTAGCGAAAATAACTCGATAACCAAAACGAAGTCCATTAGATTTAACTAAAGACCAGACCAAGTAATCTTAATGTAAATAAGGTGCAAATCAATCTACAGGGTATTGGGAAGGAGGCAGTAGGTCAGGGGGTTGCAGCAGCTTGAGCGCGAGTGAGGTGGCAGTACGGTCATTGCAGGCAGTAGGTGTTTTTTAATAGATGAGTTTTCAAGTTCCATTTGAAGATTCCAAATATGGGAGACAATTGAATGTGTTGAGGCAATGCGCTCCAGAGGATAGAGGGTGCCCGAGAGAAGCCTTGGAAGCACTTGGGAAAGGAACATATGAGAGCAGGGGACAGAAAGATGTCTTGTGAGGACCAGAGATTAGTTTAGAGATATATGGAGGCGACAGTATGGACAGCCTTGCCAGTCTTTGCTAGTACTTTAAAATGGATTCATTGTAGGATGGGAATCAAGCGAATGGATTTGCAGAGTTAAGGAAAGACTTAAGGACAGACTGGAAAGGTGCAAGAATGTTTGGAGCACAGGCAGACACAAACATAAAAGGGCCCCTATGCAAGAACAGTGTATGGGCCCTTTGTAGTCCAATTGTGGCACCCTGTAGGTTTAGTATTCACAAATATATGTAAAGGAGGTCAGCCAGAGCCTGTGTTGTGGTGTGGTCGCTGTCAGACACAGCAGGATCTGTGGAGCCACATGGGACATCGTGTCCTGTGCAGTCCTAGTGGTGCCAAGCTGCCAGACAGCAAAAGTTAAGGATCACAAGTGGGGAGGTAAAGGTGTGTGTAGTGTAGTGGGCTGCCTTGAGGAGATCTTGAGTATTCAGCAATAGGAAAAAAGCTAAAGTATTTTCCGGTAAGCTTGAGGTGCCATGGAAGCCAAGGTCAAGGTGTAGAGGAGGGGCTAAATGATGTAGTATAGAGTCATAATCAGAGGGAGTGAAGAGCACTGTGACAAACTGCCAGAAAGACAGCTGAGTTCCTCACACCATCAGAGGCTGCGACCCTGTATGTTGAACTGTAGATAGCTGTATATCACCACCATCATAAACTGCTAAGTAAACATGAGTCTTATTGTGTTGCTCCTGAAATCTGGACAATATTTATTGAGAGCAGCTATTCTGCATCTCCATACACAACTTTAACCCCATATGATTTTGCTGAGGACGGGCTGCCAGCCGGAGAGACCACCATGACCATTGACTGCTATTACACCCCGGCCCAGTAGAGATTGACAGAGACACAATAGTTCATCAAAATCTGCAATTCAACCTGTTTTGAAGGTGGAAATAGGCTCTTAGGTTTTGGGCCCCTGTGAAGCTGCACAAGATGCACCATTGGTATTTCCACCCCTGGTTGGGAGGCAACAAAGAGAAGATTACTGTAGTTGAAGTGGGAGATGAGAGGGCATGCTCTACTATTTTAGTAGATTGAGGTTTAAAGAAAAGATGAATTCTGGAAATAATTTAAAATGTAGGGGGCAGGAGGTGGTGAGGTCTTAGATATGGTTTGAGTGACAGGGCAGAGTCAATAGTTACTCCAAATCAGTAGATTTATGGTACAGGGGAGAGCATGATGTTATTTATAGTGATAGATCAGGTAAGGGGGCTGGATAGGATCAAGGAAAGATGATGAGTTTGGTTTTGTCCACATTAAGGTACACCACCAGGCAATGCAATGAGGTAGTATGGGGATAGGAGATGATAAATGTGTTATTAGTGACGTATGAGGAGGGTTGGGTGAAGGGCACTGGGCACGTATATGGGTACATTAAAGCTTTGTCTGATGTTTTCAATATTTTTAAAGTATACGGCAAGGGTTCTGCAAAAATGAGGGATGTTAATAAGGGCATGGGTGGATCTGGAAGGAAATTAAGTGTTGACAATCTCTTAAGGGTTGTGAAGTTTTCCTATTTATAAAAGTCACTATAAAATATTTTTTTATTCCAGAAAAGCAATGAAAAATTGGTCCCTAAGTTTACATTGTCCAAAAATGGATCAGTTTTCGTTACCAAACCTATGAGTTTTTGCTAAAATAAAGATGGCAAACAGACACTCACAAAGTGCCCAGCTTAATATGGGCATATACTATGTTGCTGTCAGAAAACAGGTATCTGTCCAGACCTTTACATAATGTGTGCTGCAAGCAGCGGTTTCCTGTCTATGGCTTTCCAGCTTTGTGAGGTTACAAGTTTCAGGATGTCCTCCCAGCCACAGGCTATACAGGGTGCCCTAACTGATGTAGATACTTGACTTATTTGGCTGTGACTTTACAATGTTTTTGCCACTTTAAACATCTGCTTACATTGTGTGTAATTCTGCTTTGACTGTGCCGTTATGTTATAATATGAAAATCAAAAGTTCATTCATTCAGTTCAGTACATTCATTGTTATAGCAAATGTCATCCACTCTTACGTAGTAAATATGAAATTTGGGGCCTGGCTACTCATTAACAGTATGATGAATGTTCCGAAGAATGATTTCCCCTAAGTAACATTTGCTTAGCATTTTATTTTCAAGTACAAAAGTTATTTATATGCTATACCTTTGTTTTACTTTTAATCATTAAAAAACACCTACTCAACACACAAAACAGCAGATGGCAGACTTTACTTTTTTATAGATAAATAACCAGAAAGGTCAGTGAGAAGATAAAGGCTTGTTTTTAAGCTTATATATCAGGGTAGCAGGGCAATAAAGACCTGAAACCCATCTTTGTTATAATTTTAATATCATAAAAAATCCTAAAAATAAATTTTTTTTATTTTTTAGCTAAAATTTCTAAGTTTATTAATTTCTCAATACACACAGCAAATGAAAAACGTCACTAATTCTCTAAGTAAATATATTCCAAAAGGTGCTATTGATACGAATTTCTCCCCAGATGACAGAAACAACCAATACAACCAACACAGGCAAAGAAATCAAACCGTGGCTGTCCATAAATTAAGTTACCGGTATTTGTAATATTGAGAAATTACAGGAGGGAAAAGGTACTGAACACAGTTATTGAAATGTATTTAAAATTGTGGACAAAAGCCTTCGTTGGTGATGACAGCTTCAAGATGCCTCTTGTGGTACCTTTACACGCCGCTACAGAAGGTTAGAAACCGGGTGTCTCACGTTCACGAGCACGTTCCAATGGTTGCTAACGGTACCTGATACCGCCTTTACACGCCACTATAAGGTGCTCTACAGAAGTTTTTTTCTATCCCTGGATGCACTGACGGGTGCCGCAGGTAACCTTCTGTAGAGCACCGTCCCTCATTTACACACCGCTGCAGAAGGGAATATGGGAGGACCTGGGGCAGCAGGGACAATACATAGGCGTGCCAGAGTTGTGGATTACGAGACGCTCGTACGGTGACTGGGTCAAAGCAATAGCATCATGATTGGCCAGCCAGCGCAGGAAGGCTGGCTAATACATGATGCTATTGCAATTGTGTAGTGTGACTGGTCAGCTCCTTAAATATGCCGCCCTATGCAGGGACAACCAATCGTAACCAGGAGTTTCCACCAATGATCGCTGAAGGGGGGCCGAATCCCGGAGGCTGTGTTACGCCCCAGGAAGTTCACTAGGTGTCGCAAAAACCTTCCTGTTCCTCATTTACACGCCGCTACCATTTGGTTGAAACCAACCTGTTTTTGAGCAGTGCTGAAAAACAGGTGTCGACAGTGACCGGTGGCAACAACCTGATTTACACGCTGCTACCTCGCGGTGTTTTGACGGTGCAAGATACAATTGTCTCCGACACCCGGTTGTTTCTAACCTTCTGTAGCGGTGTGTAAAGGGACCATTATATGTAGAAGCTAGTCGCATGCATTGCTCAGGTGGGATTTTGGGCCTTTCTTCCACGCAAACACTCATCAAAAGCTGAATCTTCCATGGGTTCCTTCTATGAACTCTGAGCTTTAGTTTTTTTAATACATTTCCTGTTGGATTCAGGTCAGGTGATTGGCTGGCCCATTCTAGCAGCTTTATTTTGTTTCTGTGAAACGATTTGAGAGTTTCTTTGGCTGTGTGTTTGGGATCATTGTTTTGCTGATATCTCAACCCCCATTTCATCTTTATCATCCTGATAGATGGCAGCAGATTTTCATCAAGAACGTTTGTCTGATCATTTTTCCTTCAAGGAAGTTTGCTAGTGCAGTTATGCTGAAATACTGCTCCACATCATAATGATCCCACCTCCAAACTTCACTGTTGGTATGGTGTTTTCCGGGTGATATACAGTGCCTTTTGTCCTCCAAACACAGTGTCTATTATGGCATCCAAAGTGTTAAAGAGAACTAACCAGCAGGATTTAGGTCTATGAAGAGAAGCCAGTTCCTTACAAGCTCTGGGATACTGAAAGCAATCATACCTTAACTTCAATGATTACATGTATGATTGCAAAGATAAATGTTATAGAAGTCTTTAGAAGGTGTGCAGCAGGGGGATGGAGTGTGCAGCACATTAGCATAAGATGGGCTGGAATAATTATTATGGTTCCCCTGTTTGTTCTAAGCTATACACTCCCACTCCCTCTCTCCTTCCCTCCATCTCCATGCTTAACTGTGATCATCACAAGCAGCAGAAGCCCCCGATCCCTCCAGTCTCTACACATCCTTAATTGTCTCCTCTCGCAGACCTGCACAGATCCCTGCTATTTTCATCATAGATCACAGATGACAGATCACAGATAGGGATCTGTCCATGAAGTATGCTGGAAGTTGTAGTGTCTGTGGATGTGCAGACTGTGTGATGGAGCAACCATTGTTGGTGAGATGTCACATGTCTAGATATCGTGGATGATGCACCAACGATGTAGTGATCAGGTATCGTTCGCACAACCCAGCGAACGATACTTGCTCATTGCTGTGAATGGGCGAAGTCGTCAACGACATTGTTATCGCGGTGTCACGCACAACTATATAGCAGGTTGGCTGATCGTTGATCATTTGGTTTGAGAACATGTTCTCAAACCTGCAATCAGTGATCCAATGACTTATCGTAGTTGAATCTTGGTGTTACACGCAACGACGTACTAACGATATCGCTGGAACGACTCCAAACCCGTGCCGTATCAGCGACATCGTTAACGATGTTGTGCCGTGTAACGGGGCCTTAAAGGTGAATGGATGGTAACAGAAGATAATGAACAGTGTATTTAATTGGAATCTGTCAGTAGGATCAACCTTCTTAGGCTACGTTCACACATTTGCGTATTTTGCTGCGCTTTTTTGCGCGCGCTTTTTGCCGCGTTTTTCGGCCGCGCAAAAAAGCGCAGCAAAATACGCAGGGGCTTTCACACACTGCGCTTTCTTTCCCCCAGAAAGCGCAGTGATGTCACAGAGGGGAGGAAGAATCCTGCTTCCTCCTCCCCTCTGTGACATGTGTAACCGCCCCATTAGACTTCACAGTGTATTAATAAACACTGTGAAATCTAAATTAAACAAAAGCAAATGTCTGAAAAATAAAAAAGAATGAATACATCACCTTCCGACGCCTTCTGCCGCTGTGCGATCCCCGGTTCAAGTCAGATCTCTTCTGACAGGACCTGTGATTACGTCAGAGGGGGGGCGTTACCGGGCAGTCCCATCGCTGATTGGCCGCTCGCGGTCACATGACCGCGAGTGCCCGGGAACGTCACCACAGGTCTTGTCAGAAGAGATCTGACTTGAACCGGGGATCGCACAGCGGGAGAAGGCGTCGGAAGGTGATGTATTAATTCTTTTTTATTTTTCAGACATTTGCTTTTGTTTAATTTAGATTTCACAGTGTGTATTAATACACTGTGAAGTCTAATGGGCGGCCACAGCTGCCCCAGAGGGGAGGAGGAAGCAGGATTCTTCCTCCCCTTTGGGAGAATACGCAGAAGCAGCTGCGTAAACAATTGACATATCAATTGTTTACGGAGCTGCGTTTTCTCCCGGAAAACGCACTGCGTATTTTTACGCAATGTCTGCACTGCAAAGTGAATTTCCCATTCACTTTGCAGGCAGACATAAGGCACATTGCGTATTTTGAAAAGCGCGTGGCAAAAACGCGGCAAAATACGCAATGTGTGAACGCAGCCTTAAACTATCTACATTATTATTATTTATTTATAGAGCACCATTCATTCCATGGTGCTGTACATGAGAAAGGGTTACATACAGAGAAGTAAAAAATTTAATGAACAAAGTGACAGACTGATACAGAGGGGAGAGAGGACCCTACCCTTGCGGGCTTACATTCTACAGGGCAATGGGAAGGGAGACAGTAGGTTGGGTCTGCTCGGGTGGTGCTGTAGTGCCAGGTCCGGTGGTGGTGGAGCGTCAGGTCCAGTGGTGTTGAGGCGCCACTGTGGTCATTGCAGGTTGTAGGCTGTTCTGAAGAGATGGGTTTTCAGGTTCTGCTTGAAGGTTCTGAGTGTAGGGGACAGTCGGACGTGATGGGGTGCAGCATTCCATTGCAGAGGGGAGAAGTGGAGGAATAGCGAGGAGAGAGGGTAGGTCATAGTAAGCTAAACACACAAAATAATATCTTGATATCTGAGGTCTGATGTGTTATTTCAGAGAAATCCATGTTTTTCTTATATGTAAATGAGCTGTTCATAGCTATGGGCCAGACCTGCATGTGTATAGATTGTTGATCCTAAGGGCAGAATCCCTTTAACCAAACACCGCACTAACAATTATCAACAAAAACAGTAAACAATGTTCCATGTTAAGGCAGATGCAGACATTGCTGGGGTTTATACACAGGTAAGCAAAGAGAAAAAGCGTGGCAATTTTAATAAGGGTGGTGCTAGTTAGGTTCACATCCTAAAAGCAAACACCTGAAATAGGCGGTTGTATTTAGATGGTATGCACGGGTGGACTTTTACAACTGCGTGTAAAAAGTATTTATCTTTTTTTCTCTTCCAACAGGCACACTTTGTAGGGTAATCAGTTTCATTTACATTTCTGTAATGACAGGAGCATATCTAGGGGGATGGACAGGAAGGAAGGTAGGACATTTCCATGGGTGCAGCCGGCAGGGGGGCGCCATTGGGGCACCTGATGCAACAGTCTGAGGTGTCTTCCTGGCAACTGAATTTTGTTGCCCCCATAGAAGGAATTCAGCCGTTGTCTGAGCCGGCTCTCCCGGTCACAGCTGGCTCAGAGAAAGTGGGGTCCCAGCAATCAATTGTACTTTTGTGTTTCAGGCACGAGTACAACAGAAGCCCTGACCATCTGCATTTCCGGGTCAGAGAAATGTCAACAGTTTGATCACGTTAGCTGATCACACTGCTGACATCACTCCTGGTGCCGCAGAGGCAAGAACAACATTGGCGATAAGCGCTCCAGTGGAGATGAAAACACCAAAGAATTATTGTAATTAGGGGAATGGGAGGACAAATTTGAGTACACAGTATGGCGACAGATAATGGGGGAATGTATATAGACACAATATGAGGAATGGGGGGAATATATGTGGACAAAGTATAGGAAGAGAGGGTAGGGAGTGCATGTGAATGCAGTACGGGGAGCACAGAGGGGAAGAAATGTAGAGGACACAGAATTGTGAGCAAGGGGGAGATTTGAGGTCACAGTATCAGGAGCAAGGTGGAAAGAAATTTGAGGACTGTATGGGGAGTGGCAGAATATACTTAATAATACAATATGAGAAAGTGGCAGGGTGGGTGTGGACACAGTATGGGGAGCGAGGGGGTATGTATATGTACACAGTATTAGGAGTGAAGGAACATGAATGTGAAGGCAGTGAGGAGACAGTATAGGATGAAAGAAATGTGAGGGGGCACAGAACAGAGACTGGGTAGTGTGGGCAGGGCAGTATGGAGAAGGGGCAGCATGGGGGAACATTGTGAGGCCATAGCAAGGAGGGGAAGTTTGTCAAGGAGGGAAATTTGATAAGGGAGGACAGTATAGAGTCTTTGCATTATAGGGGGGACACAGCGTGAGACGACATTGTGAAGAAGGGGACTAGTATTGAAACGTGAGGGCAAAGTGGAGGGCATGCACCGTAAGAGGCAAAATGTATGGGTTATAGAGATATTTTTATTCAGAAGCATTTTCATTTGGCTCTTTTTAAGGGAATTGTGCCAGGGTATGTTGCAGAAGACCTATTGCAACATCTCCCTACCTTTGTTAAGGATGTAATAAAAGTTGTAAGTTCATGCAATGCAAATTTATATGGGTCTGACCTCACAATTGATGTATGATTTACTGATGGGTGTTTTTGTGATGTATTCTCGTACTGAGGAGTGTTTTGATGCCGTGTTTTTGTGCTGATGGGAGTTATACGGATGTATTTCTGTACTCTTGGTGGTTATGACGATAATGAATTTCTGTACTGATGAGGGTTAAGGCCCCGTTACACGGCTCAACATCATGATCAACATCGTTCAAAAGTGACATTTTGAACGATGTTGAAACGACATCGTTAGTGCGTCGCTGCATGTAAACGAACTATTCAACTACAATAAATCATCGAGTCGGAGTTGACAGGTTTATGAACATGTTCATAAACCTGACAACTTCAACTCAACCAACCTGCTGCATCGTACTGTGTGATACTGCGATAACGATGTCACTGACGACTTCGCCCTTTCACAGCAATGAGTAGGAATCGTTCGCAGGGTTTGCGAACGATCCCTGCTCACAACATCGTTGGTGAGTTGTCCACGATATCTAGATGTGTGACATCTCACCAGCGATGTTGAAATGATGTCAGAAATGACCGCGCACCCGAGATCGTTGCCGAAATTGTTTCAACCTTGAAACATGTGATGGTACCTGTAGGCTATGGGTTGAACTGGATGGATTTAAAGTCTTCTTTCAACTTTAAAAACTATGGTGCCATGTTACTATGTTACAATGTTGTGATACTGTGTTTCTGTACTTCATGCTTCTATCATTTTTTCACTAAACATTGAGAGAATAAGGTCGGGTACACACCACGGTGTAAACCGGACAAGCCCCGGACCTGATCTAGAAACAAATATGCCCTCTGGTCCGGTTCGCAGCCGGATGCAGCTGAGCGCAGCTGCAGCTGCTGGAATTTCAAGATCGCGGCTAGCGGGGAGATAGCTGTAGTCCTGAAATCTGTGCAGGGGACAACTGGTGGTGTTGAAGTTTAGCAGCTCTTGCTGCTAAACTTCAGCAGCTGGCATCCGGTTCCCGGATCCAATGTTTTTGTCTGAGCGGGGCGAGCCGGCGACATACACTCCCATGTTAGGGAGCGTTGGATCGCCTCGGATCCGGAAGGATTCAATTTTGTCAAACTTATCCCCCAGACACAAAAATGTTGCTTGCAACGTTTTTGTGTCCCAGAGATAGATCCGAATTGTCCTGAATCCTCCCGGACAGATAGAAACCGGATGGCACATAGCTGCCATCCAGCTCCACCCAGCCCTATAGGAATGTTATGACACCGAAACTGGATCCGGGGCTGTCCGGTTCACACCAGAGAGCCCCAGATCCAGAAAACCGTCATGTGAAACCGGCCTTAGAAAGAACAGCTCATTAGCACATAACTGTAATTAAGCAAAATTGCACATAAATGACTGGTCCATGACGACTACTCAAACCACTTGGGGTGGCGGGGGCAACAAAAATAGAATTCTAGTGCCAGGTGCTGGGAAACCTAAACACACCTCTGAGGATGAAAAAAAAATTATATTGTCATTGAGAAAAAAATTATGGCTTTATCATCACACAATCCAGGAAAAACATTTTTGGCACACATGGCTTGGTTTCAGGATTTTTTTGTCAGAAGAAACACTTGGATAAAGGGATATCTAATTGTCCTCCTTGTTTGCAGTGTCTGAAGTCTAAAAATATGCTACTATTTAGGTGATGTTACTGTAGAATATCTAAAATGAATCAACTCACAGTCACACTGACTGTGCATGTACAGAACCTCCATAAGTCTTTTGAATATTTCAATTATTTACTGAGGTAGAACTACTGTTTTCAATATGCTTCAGAGTTGCAATAGTGCACCACAATCAGATTAGGCATTTTTCTATACCTGCGTTCCCTGATTCCTTAACTATCCTGTAAAGTGATGCAATGTCATTACTCTGCCAGCCCTTATCTGTTATATTGGCTGTAGTAGTTTCCTGGATATGCTGCGCTAAACTATGTGATGTGATAGCTGCAATGCATTATGGGAAAGCCCAAATAACTGCACCTGACATCATGAGCCCGCTATCTGGCTGCTTCGTTCTTCATCAGGTTATTTATTATTATTATTATGCTCATAAATCAACTTACGCATTGCTTGAGTGTATGGGCAGTACGGTGGCCCAGTGGTTAGCACTGCAGTTATGCAGTGCTGGGGTTCCTGGGTTCAATTCCCACCAAGGACAACACCTGCAAGGAGTTTGAATGTTCTTCCTGTTTTAGTGGGTTTCCTCCCACACTACAAAGACATACTGATAGGATATTTAGATTGTGAACCCATTGGGGACAGTGTTGGAAATGTATGTAAAATGCTATGGAATGAACAGTGCTATATAAGTGAATAAATACATAGACTCCATGTTGATCTGTGCTTGATCGATGAGATCACCTATAACAACATTTGTAAATCTATCCGTTAGGGAAATGTGGTGAAAATTTAAGATGTTGTGGTATTTATTAGTGATGATATATTCTTATGAATGAAGAAGGTCTTGGTTTACAATCTAGTCTATCACATGATAATATTAACCTATCATGGACTCACCCTTAAATCAATAACAAAACTCATGAAGCATGAAATATACAGAAAAATCTTAATCAAATAAATAGAGACACACAATTTACATTAAAATCAAACCCCAGTAAAAACAAATAGAAAAAACACCGGAGCAGTGTGGTCACAACAATATAATGTAAGAATAGGTGTAGTCCTCAAAGGTATTCAACGTGCATTGTAATATACAAAGAATTATTCATGATATAATATGCTGGATAGACAATTAACAATGAAATATATTATGACTACAATGACCACAAATAATGTACAATGGCTCAGCAGCCCATAGTATAGTTAGTCCTCAATAAAATGCATGTGACTTTAAGGTGCCTAAGAAAAAGTACCACAAGATCCGACCATACTAACCATCATTTTTACCTCACTGTCCAGCACCTCGACGTACGTTTCGCTATTGCTTCAGTAGCAGAAAAGAAGTAGTATAACTGTATTTCTATTACAATTAAGCTATACTGTGATGAAACCCACTGTCATCTTTGCTGTAGGCAGCTCAATTTCATGTGTCAATTTACCATGAATATATTTTTTTCAGCTGGATTCTGGGAGTTGCTCAGAAAACACAGATGAAATCAAGTTTTCTGCAGATGGTCAATGCCAGCCCGAAATCCAAGTTTCATTCAAGAGACATGAAGAAGGAGCTCATTACGTATGTGCATTACTTATCTATGCAGTTTCGCAGTTACCTTCACACGTGCCCGAACATTTTTAATGCAGATTTGGCTAAAAATCTTCAATAAAATCTGCTGGTGATAGATGTGTATTCTGTAATAGATTTGCCATAGCTTTACCCCACAGCCTTTGAAGTCTGCAAAGAAAATCTCCTTGAGATTGAGCAAGGTGTAGATTTGACGTTTGCTGTCATTTTCATGCAGATTTCTTAATGAGGACAGATTCTACTTAATGGGACTGTAAAACTACATGTTATTTCAACCCTATTCATGTGTATGAGTGGGAGGAGTTCAGTGGATATCCAGCTACGTGGTGTGAACAAAGCTGGTCAGAAGTACAGGACATCACTGGACCGACTAATAGCCATTGTTACATGCCATAAATATTGTATAGGTAAAGTGTTTCAGCCATGTACAGTGCCATGCAAAAGTTTGGACACCCCTGGTCAAAATTACTGTTATTGTGAAGCTGAAGATGAAATGATCTCTAAAAGGCATAAAGGTAAAGATCACACATTTCCTTTGTATTTTAGGCAAACAAAAATGTTTCATCTTTTAACATGTTTAAAATGACAAAAAGTAAAATTGGCCTATGTAAAAGTTTGGCACCAAATGGTTAGTACCAAGTATACCACTTTTGCAAGTAACAGAACTTGTAAATGATTTTTGCAGCCAGAGAGTCTTTTAGTTTTTTTAAGGATTTGCATCTATTCCTTCTTGGAAAAGTCTTTCTGCTTTCACAGAAATTTTGCTTGGTCTTCCAGACCTTATCTTGACCTCCACTATTCCTGTAAAAATCCATTTCTTAATTTCATCTCGAAGTAAGATAAGGGCAACTTGAAAACACTTTGTTATGTTCTCATATCCTTCTTATGATTTGTGGGCCTCCACCATTCTCATTTTCAGAGTGCTAGGCAGGTGCTTAGAAGAACCTATGGCTGTTGTTTTTTTGGCAGAAGGTTAGAGGGGGCCGGGTTTTTATTAAGCTGGGACATTTGCATCACCTGGCCTTTCCTAATGATGATATTGAACAAGCCCTTACCCAAACAGAATTAAGGTCTGAAATCTTGGTCGAAGTTATCTGAGCACACAAAGCTCAAGGGTGCAAAAACTTTTGCATCTGTCCTTTTTCTTTTTTGTAATTTTTGAAATAAAAACAAAAATATGTATTTTTTTGCCTGGAATATAAAGGAAATGTGTAATCTTTTACTTTGTGCCTTTTAGAGATCATTTTATCTTCAACTTCCTTAACTGTTCACAATACCAGTAATTTTGACCAGGGTGCTCAAAGTTTTGCATGCCACTGTTGTAGATATACAATAGATAATATATTATAAGGACAATAACCAAGATTGTCTTTGTATGAATGCACAATAAATGAAGAGTTAATAACACATTAGAGCTTTGAACGCCAACTATACATTTATTATGGACATTTAGTGCCTCTCATCAGGGTGTGATTCATAGAGCCCAGCTTTATATGAGATACCACATTTCTTTAAATGTAATAAAAGCTACATTCTTAATGAATCAACAACATCGATTTTCCAATCTTTCTTTTACTTTGTACTGTAATTTAGTGATTGTACATGCCTCATATAATTCTGTAATATTATGTAATAACCCTGTCTGGGTAAGGGGTTACACATTTAGGTTTCTTATTCATCTAATATATAATTCCCCTAACGCACTTCGTAAGTTTCGGCTCTACTTCCGTTGTCGTGGACGTGGCTGCTCAGCAGCCACGCGACCCACGAAGCATTGCGCGGGCCATTGCGAGCCGTTGTCAGGGCGCGAGCAATGGCCGCGAGGCAGCCATTGCGAGTCTCCCGCCCCGGCGACGACCGACGAGAGCCGAGCGCCGTGGACGAAAATAGAACCAAGGGCCCGGCCATAAATTCCTCTAAACACCGCTATGTATCTCAATGGGAAGTGAGGCGCTATGCTGATTGGGTCGGCGCAGCACACAGCGACCAATCAGCATAGCGCCTCACTTAAGCGGTAAATTTAAAACTCAAAGTCGTCCATTATATCTCTATGGGAAGTGAGGCGCTATTCTCATTGGTCGCTGTGTGCTGGCGGCGACCAATGAGAATAGCGCCTCACTTTCAGCGGCTAAATTTGAAACTCAAAGTCGTCCATTATATCTCTATGGGAAGTGAGGCGGTATTCTCATTGGTCGCTGTGTGCTGCCGGGACCAATGAGAATAGCGCCTCACTTCCCATAGAGATATAATGGACGACTTTGAGTTTCAAATTTACCGCTGAAAGTGAGGCGCTATTCTCATTGGTCGCCGCCAGCACACAGTGACCAATGAGAATAGCGGCTCACTTCCCATAGACATACATAGCGGTGTTTCGAGCGATGCATGGCCGGGCCCTTGGTTCATTTTCGGCCACGGCGCTCGGCTGTCGTCGGTCGATGCCGGCCCATGAAACTCGCAATGGACCTACAGTGGCCGATGACCTATATCTATATGTATATCTATATATCATATGTATCATCTATCTATCTATATCTATCTATCTATATCATATATCTATCTATCTATATCTTTTATCTATCTATCTCTATCTACTATCTATATCTATATCATCTCTATCTATCTATCTTATCTCTATCTATATCATCTATCTTATCTCTATCTATCTATCTCTTATCTATCTCTATCTATCTATCTCTATCTATATCTCTATCTATCTATCTCTATCTATATCTCTATCTATCTATCTCTCTATCTTATCTATCTCTATCTCTATCTCTATCTACTATCTCTATCTATCTCTATCTACTCTATCTATCTATCTTACTCTATCTATCTATCATCTATCTATCTCTATCTATCTATCTATCTATCTCTATCTACTCATATCTATCTCTATCTATCTTTATCTATCTATATCTCTATCATATCTATCTATCTCTATCTCTATCTATCTCTATCTATCTATCTACTATCTATCTATCTATCTATCTATCTATCTATCTATCTCTATCTATCTCTCTCTCTCTCTCTCCCTCTCTCTCTCCCTCTCTCTCTCCTCTCTCTCCCTCTCTCTCTCCGGATTCTAGACTCCCGATTCTTTAGAATCGGGCTCACAGCTAGTCTTATATAATTTTTTGTGATGGATTTGCAATTTACAAACATCAACATTTTCAGCTAAAATAATTTCATCATCATTATTACACTATTAAACTATTCTCTTTCATAGTTAAAGTGTAGTGCCATCTTGTGGTGGAGTATAGAATCTACAGCCTGCAGCTGTGAGTCCGCACATTATGCTTGGAAAAAAGCAACAAAGTTATGCCAATGCAAAGGCTTTAAATGAATAAGTTAATACGTAAAATATATAAAAATATACAAAAAAAATTTCTTCCATTGTGTTGAAGGAACCTTAAACACAGATTTCACACTGCATATACTATATATATATATATATATAATATATATATATATATATATACCTCTCCAAGTCAAGCTACGTATATAAAATTCCGGCAATGCTCTTCCGGTTCCCCCTTTTCCACATTGACCTTTCTAGAGGATAAATCCACATTCCCAGGAAGTAGATAAGCATAATATGAATACATATTGTGGAGACTACTTTAGTCAATGCTTTTCTTCATCATACATCCTATAATCTGGTTTGTAAATGCTGTTTCTAACAATATAACCTCTACATCTAGAACAGTTTATACTCAACACATGGCTTCTTGTTTTCCAGTTGTCCAACTCCAGGGTGTGATGGAAGTGGTCATGTAACTGGAAATTATGCTTCTCATCGCAGGTATGTGTAGAATTATATACACAAGGGAGATGATGCATTCAGTTAGATAATGATTTATGTGAACATGGAATGAGAACCGATTTTAAATGTGTTTGTGTTATTTATATACTTGGGCACTACAGAGGTAATTATTCACCTATTTTAAATATTATAAATATTTAATCTTTGCATTTCAGCTCCCCTCCACGCTCTTGTGTTATGTTTTCCTAAGCAATATTGTTTTAATACAGTGGGAAAAAAGTGTTTAGTCAGCCCCCAATTGTGCAAGTTCTCCCACAAAAAGATGAGAGAGCCTGTAATTGACATCATAGTGACCTCAACATAGGTAGACATCATAGGTAGACCTCAACTATGAGAGGCAAAATGAGAAAACAAATCCTGGAAATCACATTGTCTGATTGGGAAATACATTTTTTTCAAATTTTGGTGGAAAATAAGTATTTGGTCACCTACAAACAAGCAAGATTTCTGTCTCTCACATACCTGTAACTTCTTCTTTAAAGGGAACCTGTCACCTGGATCTAGCCCTCTCTGCTATCACTACCTGTCCCTGCACCTTCCTAGCTGCTCCCTATCTATCCCTCTGTGAGCTAAATCCGCTCTATAAAACTGGAGAAAAATAACTTATAACTTACAGCAGTCCCTGAGGCTGGGGACTGAAAAGGCGGTCCAGGCTCCATTCTGCCTCCTCCGGCACATCCCTGGCAGCATTGATTCCGCCCCGCTGGGCAGCATTATATCTTGCTTTATCTATTTCACAAAGGATTTAGAACCAAGTAATTAGATGAACTTTTGCTATTGACCAAATACTTATTTTCCACCAAAATTTCCAAAATTTGAAAAAAAATTCTTTCCAAATCAGACAATGTGAGTTTCAGGATTTGTTTTCTCATTTTGTCTCTCATAGTTGAAGTCTGCCTATGATGTCAATTACAGCGACTCATCTTTTTAAGTGGGAGAACTTCCACAAATGCTGGCTGACTAAATACTGTTTTCCCAAATGTATATCCTCCGGTATATTTGTATACATTTTTTTTATAACCTTAAAGGTACCGTCACACGCAGCAATTTTGCAGCAATTTCACTGCAATTGCTGGTTGCAGTGAATCATGATACATGGTTCCATTTCTACACAGCAACAAAACAAACATGTATCCATATTTCACTGCAACCAGCAAATTGCCAGTGAAATTGCTTGCAAAATTGCCATTTTGTACGGTAACCTTAAGTGTTTTTCACAATTTCTCTGGCACTTTATTTAAGTGCATATACATTTATGCACTTGTACACTTGTATCCCTTCATATTTGCACTTTCAGTGCTCACCTACACACCATTTGTCTTGTACACACATACATTCTTCTTTGCTTTATATCTGTCATATATTTGCACTTTTGGTGTACACACATACACACTTGCATACTTCTCATGCACATTTTCATTTGTGCTTATTATTTTTAATATCATCATTATACATACACATTATTACTTACACCCCCCCCTCTTTTTTCATTATCATGACATCTAAGATATTTACCCAGTGAGTCTCTTGCATATGTGTTATTATATCTAATACATAACCTGTTAATTATTGTGGAGCATTGTCATGTAATGTTCTTTTACTATAATATTATTGAATGGTGCTGTATTGTACCAATATTGTCTTTGTCCTACTTTGTGTATTTGTATGAATTTATTACTTAAACATTTTCCTGATATATAAAAAATTGTCTTGATATATTATTAATAAAGATCATTGTAAATACTTATTAGCCAATGTGCAGTTTATCCGTATAGGTTGTGCTGTTTGCCAGATTGTTCCAGACTACACTGGTATACTGTTAAAAGTTTTCATTTATCCCTAGTAGCTCTATGGTGCTCTGGCAACCACACATATAGGTATTCAAAAATATTACAAAATTACTTATATTCACGTCTGCTATTGATTTATTTTTTATTCCATAAATGAATGGTCACGCTTTAAACATATGATTAGCATTAGTATTGCAAGGAATAACACAAGACTTCAAAACCCTATCTGAAATGTTAGTAGATATTACTGTAGGATGACTGTGATTCCAATGACTGGGAAAACTATCATTAGGATTTCATTACTATTTTCTGTAATAATGTTGTTTTCTCTAGTGTCTCTGGTTGCCCACTGGCTGACAAGACATTGAAGTCTCTTATGGCTGCAAATTCCCAAGAACTTAAGTAAGTGGTACCGTAACACTAATATGTACAGGTGCATTTCAATGTTATCAAAAAGTTAATTTATTTCAGTAATTCAATACATGAAGTGAAACACATATATTATATAGAGTCAATGCAAACAGAGTGGTCTATTTCAAGTGTTTATTTATGTTAATGTTGATGATTATGGCTTACAGCCAATGAAAACCCAAAGGTCATTATCTCAGAAAATTTAAAGTAGGGAGGATGAAGGGTCTGAGAGATAAAATATTACCTAAATACAGTGCCTTGTGAAAGTATTCGGCTCCCTTGAACTTTTCAACCTTTTGCCACATTTCAGGCTTCAAACATAAAGATATAAATTCTAATTTTTTTGGGACACAATCGTGAAATGTAATAAAATTTAATAAAATAAAAAACTGAAAAGTGGGGCGTGCAATATTATTCGGCCCCTTTACTTTCAGTGCAGCAAACTCACTTCAGAAGTTCAGTGAGGATCTCTGAATGATCCAATGTTGTCCTAAATGACTGGTAATGATAAATAGAATCCACCTGTGTGTAATGAAGTCTCCGTATAAATGCACCTGCTCTGTGATAGTCTCAGGGTTCTATTTCATGTGCAGAGAGCATCATGAAGACCAAGGAACACACCAGGCAGGTCTGAGATACTGTTGTGGCAAAGTTTAAAGCCGGATTTGGATACAAAAAGATTTCCCAAGTTTTAAACATCTCAAGGAGCACTGTGCAACAGATCATATTGAAATTAAAGGAGTATCAGACCACTGCAAATCTACCAAGACCCGGCCATCCCTCTAAACTTTCATCTCGAACAAGGAGAATACTGATCAGATATGCAGCCAAAAGGCCCATGATCACTCTGGATAAACTGCAGAGATCTACAGCTAAGGTGGGAGAGTCTGTCCATAGGACAACAATAAGTCGTACACTGCACAAATCTGGCCTTTATGGAAAAGTGGCAAGAAGAAAAGAAGAAAGCCATTTCTCAAAGATATTCATAAAAAGTCTTGTTTGAAGTTTGCCACAAGCCACCTGGGAGACACCAAACATGTGGAATAAGGTGCTCAGGTCAGATGAAACCAAAATCGAACTTTTTGGCCACAATGCAAAACGATATGTTTAGCGTAAAAGCAACACAGCTCATCACCCTCAAAACACCATCCCCACTGTCAAACATGGTGGTGGCAGCATCATGGTTTGGACCTGCTTTTCTTCAGCAAGGAAAGGGAAGATGGTTAAAATTGATGGGAAGATGGACGGAGCCAAATACAGGACCGTTCTGGAGGAAAACCTGTTGGAGTCTGCAAAAGACCTGAGACTGGGACAGAGATTTATCTTCCAACAAGACAATTATCCCAAACATAAAACAAAATCTACAATAGAATGGTTCAAAAATAAACGTATCCAGGTAGTAGAGTGGTCAAGTCACAGTCCAGACCTCAATTCAATCGAGAATCTGTGGAAAGAGCTGAAAACTGCTGTTCACAAATGCTCTCCATCCAACCTCACTGAGCTCCAGCTGTTTTGCAAGGAAGAATGGGCAAGAATTTCAGTCTCTTGATGTGCAAAACTGATAGAGGCATACCCCAAGAGACTTGGAGCTGTAATCGCAGCAAAAGGTGGCGCTACAAAGTATTAACTCAAGGGGGCCGAATAATATTTCAGTTTTTTATTTGTTAAAAAAGTTTAAAATATCCAATAAATTTCGTTCCACATCACGATTGTGTCCCACTTGTTGTTGATTCTTCACAAAAAAAAATAAATAGAATTTATATCTTTATGTTTGAAGCCTGAAATATGGCAAAAGGTTGAAAAGTTCAAGGGGGCCAAATACTTTCACAAGGTACTGTAGGTATCAGAGAATCCACCTGTGTGGTTGTGAGAGTCACAACCACTATAAAAGCATATTATGGCCGCTACAGTCCCCAGCGAGGTACATATAGAGTAGGGAGGGTAAAGGGTTAAAAAGCATGCTGCCATATTCCATGAGACATCAACGGGTGAATATAATATTTATTTATTAGTCAACATGTTTCAGGGCTCCCTGGCCCCTTCCCCAGGACAAATCAATATCATTTTGCCATGTTTAAGGTTCTTTCTGGGAGCCTTGAAACGCGTTGTTTAATAAATCACCCTTTGATGTCTCATGGAATACGGCAGCGCGGTTTATAACCCTTCTTCCCCTTTACTTTAATTTTCTGAGATAATGGCCTTTGGGTTTTCATTGGCTGTAAGCCATAATCATCAAAATTAACAGAAATAAACACTTGACATAAATCACCCTCTTTGTAATGATTCTATATAATATATGTGTTTCCCTTTATGTATTGAATTACTGAAAAAAATTTACTTTTTGATGATATTCTAATTCATTGAGATGTACCTGTATGTGATAATTTTCACTGTCCCTTATAAAATGTAAGTGTATATAGGTAATAGTATCTTTATAATATACTCAGTATTTTAAATAAATTGGTCTTGGATGCTATATGTCTTGGTTGAAAAGTTATGCAAAGCTAAAGGGAATTAGTCACCAGGTTTTTCCTAAAGAATCTTTGAGCAGTGTGGTGAAGGAACACAGATCCTGATTTCAGTGATGTGTCATTAAGGCTACGTCCAAACACATTGGTTTTTGCTTTTGCCAAAATGCAGCACAACCTTAGGGGTTTATGGTCTCTCCTGACAAAGCGCATCCGTAAAACATATCCTCAAAAAAGCGCTATGCAAAAGCAGAAATACGCAGCCTAGAACCTGAGTGTTCACACTTTCTACAATGAAATTAAAGCGAACCTGTCACCCCCTCCAGGCATCTAAAGATAACATAGCCACCTTCTGCAGCACTAAGGCTGCATTCTGAGAAGGTGTATATAGCATTTATGCTCCCTTGATTCATTGAAATAAAGACTTATATAAAATCTGTTTCAAACCTGACCCAAGACCGGGAGGCTGGTCTTCAAGCGTCTATCTCCCTCCTCTATGGTGTCAGTTATCCCTCTCTGCTCTCTGTGCACCTCCTCCAGGGCCACCTCCCTGCACTACAGAGCTTTGTCAGCTCTGCTACAACATAGAGCTGCTGTTATAAGAGACCCCACAGTAGTAAATCTAGCAGGAGGACCCTGAGCAGACAAAGCACTGCCTGCTACATAGCAGCCTTGAGCTGAGCTGTCAGCAGTGCAGCAGAGTTGAGTTTGTGCTTTAGATCAGGGGCTGAGGAGCAATGCTGCTGGGTACAAGAAACTGAAAGTGAAACCTGCTCAGCTCAAGGGCTGCTATGTAGCAGGCAAGGCTTTGTCTGCTCAGGGTCCTCCTGCTAGATTTACTACTGTGGGGTCTCTTATAACAGCAGCTCTATCTTGTAGCTGATCTGACAAAGCTCAGCTCTGAGTGCAGGGAGATGGCCCTGGAGGAGGTGCACAGAGAGCAGAGAGGGATGACTGACACCACAGAGGAGGGATATAGATGCTTGAAAACCCGCCTCCCGGTCTTGGGTCAGGTTTGAAACAGATCTTATAAAAGTCTTTATTTCAGTGAATCAAGGGCGCATAAATGCTATAGACACCTTCTGAGACTGCAGCCTTAATGCTGCAGAAGGTGGCTATGTTATCTTTAGATGCCTGGAGGGGGTGACAGGTTCGCTTTTAAACCAATGTGTGTGGACATTTTATCTTTAAATCACATAGGTTTTGCTAAGAAACAAAAATGGAGGTTAAGATTAGCATAGATTAGCATAAAACCAAGAGAAAACCTGAACCCAAAAATGCAGCAAAAACGCCCTGTGTGAACATAGCCTTTTTGGTCTGCTAAATGTAGTTTTCATAAAATCACTGTTTTATCAACAGGAGATTATCACAAGGGGGGGGCTAAAGGCCCAGTCTCACATAACGACCGCTCCAGCGATCCCGACAGCGATCACGACCTGCCGGGATCGCTGGAGAGTCGTTACCTGATCACTGGGGAGCTGTCAAACAGGCAGATCTCCCCAGCGATCAGGCAATGGGAGCCACCTCCCACATCGCTGAAGGCGAGATGTCAGCGTCCTCCCTGCTTAGTGGTGCCTTACAGGCAGCGCTAAGCAGGGAGAACGTTGGTAACTATGATAAACACCGTTTATCATAGTTACCAGCATCCTCCCTGCTTACAGGCAGTGCTAAGCAGGGAGAACGCTGGTAACCATGGTAAACACCGGGTATCTAGGCAGCACGCACTGCCTAGATACCCGGTGTTTACCATGGTTACCAGCCCTGTGAGGTCACTGATCGCTGGTTTCTCGCTGTCACACGCAGCGATGCGTGCTGACCAGCGGGAAACCAGCGATAAGAAAATGACCCGCAGCAGTTTGCAGCGATCAGCGACCTCACAGCAGGGGCCTGATCGCTGCAAAGTGTCACACATAGCGACATCGCTGGAGAGATCGTTGTAACGTCATAGTTACAACGATCTTTCTAACGATATCATTATGTGAGACAGTGCCTTAATTATTGTGTTACCAGGTAGTTTATCCCCCACCCTTGCCCCTAATTGGCATCTTTCTGCCTTTCCACACTGTACACAGAAAGCTGCCAATCAGTGATGTGGTCGGAGTTAGGCTCACGTCACACACACAGATATTTGTGCAGAGATTGTTCGCAGATCTCTGGTTTCAGTGATAACATGGACACATTAATCCATTTTGTGGCTGTATATAAATGGATTAATGTGTCCATAATTTCACTGCAACCAGAGATCTGTGAACAATATCTGCACAAATATCTGTGTGTGTGACGTGGGCCTTATATAGAGATTAGCCTTCAGATAATTAGTAGATCTGCAATAGCTAAGGGGGCCGTCACACGGAACGATATCTTGCCCGATATCGTTTAAGCGATCTCCTTTTTGATCGCTTAAGCGATATCGGGCAAGATATCGTTGCATGTAATCAAGCGATTTACGATGGTAAATCGCTTGATCGTGACATCGCTGATCTGAGCTCCGGTTCTCAGATCTAGCGATGAACGATGCAACGATCTGCATCATCGTGGTGTATGACACCACGATGATCCATCTCCCAGCGGCAGAGCCTATGCTGGGAGATGGTAACTATGGTACACGTCGGGTAACTAAGCGACGCGCGGCCCTAGTTACCCGATGTGTACCATAGTAACGAGCGAGATCGCTGCTCCACATCGCTGGTGAGTCTGTCTGTGTGACATCTCACCAGCGATGTGAGCGATATTGTAAGCGATTGCGCGTGCACGTGATCGCTTACAATATCGCTAAAGATATCTGTGCGTGTGACGGCCCCCTAAGACAGATTTTAATCAAAACTGCAGAACCCATTAATGGTGGGTTTACACACACCAATCATTGTATCCAATCTCTGAACCAATCTCTGGTTGCAGTGAAATCATGGACAGATTGCTCCATGTTGTACACAGCCACAAAATGGAACTATGTGTCCATGATTTCACTGCAACCAGAGATCTGTTCAGATATTGGATACAATGATTGGTGTGTGTAAACCCACCATCAAGTAAGTGATGCATCAGTGGAATCAGAGTCTTTGCCCTTATACCAGGCTGCTCTCAAATGGGATATCAAAAACCCGGTGACAGATGCCCTTTAATTAGAAAATGTAGGAATTCACTGGAAAAAAAGTCAAATCTAAAAATGTTACAGAAAAAGCAATAATTTTTGCCTATTCACAATTCTAATGCACCGAAGGATGCTGCAGATCTCCATGATAAATTCAGAGGCAGCACAGGTACTATTAAAACAAGCACTCACGCACCTACGCACCTATCATTCAAGGAGGTGGTAGTTGCCTAGCATTCTAAATGCACATGGTAAGGCTTGTATAGGATGGCAATCACAGATAAGTGTAGTGCACCATGCCAGCTTAGGCCCGCATCACACTGCAGCGTGATCCGGTCCGGTTCTGTCCGGGATGACCCAGACAGCTGCGGACCGGATCTGCACACAGGACTGGGGGGCTATTATGCCATCTGGTCCGGTGTGCAGCGCACGCAGGGGTTACTGCTGATAAGTCAGGACCGCGGGCGCTGCGGTCCTGACCTGTCAGCGGCTGCAGCTGCGTGCGCTGCACACCGGACCAGAGGGCATAATAGCCCCCCAGTCCTGTGTGCAGATCCGGTCCGCAGCTGTCTGGGTCATCCCGGACAGAACCGGATCACGCCGCAGTGTAAAGCGGCCCTTACAGCTTATTGGTCACACCCATACTATAAGCTCAGGTGGGCTACCAAGTACTCCATAAGTGCACCACATTTAGAATAGTAGGTGGCTACTGACTCTATGTATGGTAAGTGTGCAAGTGGTTATTTAATCTGTGCACTTCCTCTACCTCCGGCTTTTTTGATGGGCCTGCTGCATCTTGTAGTGCATTATAACCAAATAATGATACATACGCCTGCCTTTTTTCTGTGTTGATTTTTGGATTTGATGCAATTTTCATTGAATTGCTATAAATTTTTTGTGGGGACTCTAAAGACAATGAGGACTTTTTTAAGTAGTAAACATGCATATTTTGGCCAATATGTATTTTTTCATCTTTTATAGAGAGCAGCCAAGCTCTGTAGTGTTTGTGGTGGGGGAATTGGGGTGTCTGTCCATGTGGGGTGTACTTAGAGAGAGTTAAGTGGCCCATCTGTTCTAATAGTATGAGGATGCGCAATCATCTATAAAGGCCGGTTTACACATGTCGACATCGCTAACGATGTTGCAGCAACTTGTGCCGTTGCAGCGACCTCGTAGTGACGTCGCTGCGTGTGACATCCTGCAACGATCAGCGATCAGCTCGCTGATTATGGCGGAATGGCCAGGGAAATTTTTTGTTCGTTGGTCTCCCGCTGGGCGGCCAGTATCAGCGTGTGTGACAGCGGGAGACTAACAATCAACGACTTCCTGGCAGATGCCCAGCGCCGCTCAGTAATTGCTGGGACATGGTAACCAGGCTAAACATCGGGTAACTAAGCGCAGCGCTAAGCTTAGTTACTCGATGTTTACCCTGGTTACCAGCATTCTCATTGGTTGCTGGTGAGTCTGCCTGTGTGACAGCTCACCTACGATCAGATAGCAATGTTCCAGCGACCCGATTGTTGGTTGGATCACTGGGACATCTCAGCGTGTAAACCGGCCTTAAGCCAGCATTGGTGCATTCCATGCCTTACCTGTCTGCATTTATACTGGTGGACAACCACCACCTCCATGAATGGTAGACATGTGAGTGTTGTTTAATAAGCATTTTGCATCTTCACTGTCTTCGCCTTTATCATGAGGCTGCTAAATCCCATGGTGCAGTAGTATTGTGACCAGGTGTTACTAAGCATGGCTACTTTTTTTCTGTGATGTTTTTTTTATTTAGAAAATGACTGTAGTTTATGGAAAGCTATTACCAAAAATGGTTAAAAAAATTAACTTTCAATTATTTATTTTAATTATGGTAAATAATAAAATTTTAGGTGTAAAAAAATGCAAATGAGATCTGAAAATAAAGTTCTGATATTTTAATTTTTAGCGTTTTTTAACTCTGAAGGACACTTTACACACACCAACTTATCTGTCCAACTTCTGACCAACTTGCTGGTTGCAGTGAAATCATGGACACATTGTTCCATTGTACACAGTCACAAAATGGAACAATGTGTCAATGATTTGCAACCAGTAAGTTGGTCAGAAGTTGGACAGATAAGTTGGTGTGTGTAAAGTGGCCCTGACATATTATGATACCAAATTTTTATGAAAATGAAGACATTTTTACAGGACCCCACCTTCATCCAAAATGTGTGATGTTTAGATATGAGTGGACCAGTGGAAGGTTTGGGTTCTTCAGGTTCTGCTGGACGTCAGGTCAAGTTCAGGTCCAGAACAGACCTTTATCTAAACTTCAGTGGAAGTCACTGATTGGGCAGTTCTGCTCTCAGCCCATATACAGTCAGCCGTAAACAAAGCACTTCCAAGGAAGGCAGGGTTAGGTTTTGTAATCTTCTTTTCTATTGTACACACTACATCCAATAATGCTGATTTTACCCCCAGTGCAGCCATTAAAACACTGCAAGCAACTTTTTAATTTTTGGTCTTTTATATTTTTTTCAAGGTATATTTTTTTTTAATCTTTTCTATATTTTGCATTGGTCCTATTAGGGGGCTAGAATCTGAGACTGATGAGATCATTGAGACATTGCACTACAATACTTTAGTATTATATTCTATTTTATAATGACTGATGCTTTATGGCCATAGGCTGTAATCCATAAGGGCACAAGCATGGTCGGCATGAGCGCCTTCAGTAGAACTCAACTGCGGTGATAACACCATTGTCACCCTAACATTTCAGCAGTCACTAACAGGTGCCAGCTGTGAAATACAGACAGCCCCTGCACTATTAGGAAGAAGCTCCAAGGATGGTGCTGGGATTCATACAAGTAAGGGTGCCTTCACACTGCGGTTAGATCCGGTCCGGGGCTGTCAGGGGCGACAGCCCGGGACTGGATATTGGCTACATAGTATCTTATGGGGCCGGATGGAGCAGGATGGCAGCTATCTGCCATCCGGCTTCCATCTCACCGGAAGAATCCGGGAGAAGTGGGATTTTTCTCCCGGACAAAAAAACGTTGCTTGCAACGTTTTTGTGTCCGGGGAGACCAATCTCCCCATAATTGGTGTCTCCTGGATTCCACCAGATTCCCCCGGATCCTCCCGGATTGCCCCGGTCCCTTCCGGGGCAATCCAGCGCTCCCTTAACATGGGAGCTTATGGGGCCGAATTGCCCCAATCCGGGAGGATCCAGGAGGATCCGGGAACCGGATACCTGCGGCTCCATGCCACTGTTATAATTCAGGACTGTGGCTAGCTCCCTGATCCGGGGCAATCCGGCTCTCCCTAACATGGAAGCCTATGGGGCCGTTTTGCCCCTATCCAGGAACCAGATACCGGACGCTGCACGCCGCTGTTATTTCAGGACCGCGGCTAGCTCCCAACAAGCCGCGGTCCTGAATCATCAGCAGCGGCAGCTGTGTCCGGCTGCACACTGGACCGTAGGGCATATTATCCCTCCGGTTCTTTGTGCTGATCCAGTCCGGGGCTGTCAGGTTCACCCCTGACAGCTCCGGACCGGACCTGACCGCAGTGCGAAGCCGCCCTAAAGCCACTTTTAAAACAATTAGTATGAAAAAGACCAGCCATGTTCATAAAGTCATCATATATATACTGCTAGACAAAGGTTCTGGCATGCCTTTCACTTCCATTATTAGTATTACATAAAGCATCTAATTTCAATATGAAAAATAATGAAAATGGAAAAATACATGAAAGAAGACATAAACGACAGAAGCAAAAGTGACAAGGGTGGTCATCCGCTATCTTTTGCAGAGTTAATGATAACAACAATTTTCCTTCTCACAGCCTTATGGTATAATGTGAAAGAAAGAGACTCCCTCCACCGGGGAATAGGGATAACTGACATCTATTTAATCCTTTTAAACTATATAACCACTTATATTTAGTAAGTTACATATATTTTACTTGACATTTCACATATTACTGAAGCTGGAATCTAAACAAAATATTACTTAAAGTACTGGGACCATCCTAATTCTGGGGAATGGAAAGGCTTGACCCCAGCAAAGAGATGGCCATATGTGTTAATGATTAGTCTTCATGAGAACCAATATTCATTAGTAATAATCAACATATTCGAGAGTATGTGTACATCTCACTTCTACATGGGGAGAGAGACCAGGCCCTACCAGTTTTGACATCTATGGAGGACCCAATTGTTGGGCCTTTCAATAATCATGTATCTATGACATATACAGTGGATGATTATAAACCTGTTCAGAATATACTATTTAGACATAGTATGAAGAACAAAAATCTGAAAAAAATTATATATATATTATATCCCTAACAGCAAGGATCTGCATGTTTTCAGGTGCCCAACCCCTGGCTGTGATGGATCTGGACATGTCACTGGAAATTATGCTTCTCACAGAAGGTAAACTAACTTTCTGTTTGGACTTTGGCCAATTACATTTACCATTAGCATCTTAATAATTTTAATTATATCCACAGTTTGTCAGGCTGTCCTCGGGCCAGAAAAAGTGGCATTAAAGCATTCCCAAGTAAAGAAGACAAAGAGGACCCAGAACTTAAGTAAGTCTGATAATCATACTCTAAGGGTATGTTTACATAGAGCTTTTTTCCGCTGTTTTCTGAATGGGTCTGTTCTTGACAAACGCTGGAAAAAACTCTCATAAAATGCTCAAAAGAATCTTCCTAATCATTTCAATAGGAAAACAATTTGCTGTTCAAATGTTCAGGCTTTTGAGCGCCTTTTAAATGCTTCAGACTTTCAGAAACACCAGGCATTTAAAGGAAGTGACATGTCCATTCTTCATTTACAAGAGACGTCAAAGGGAAAACTACAAAATCCCCAGGAGATGCATGTGCATCCTTTTGAGTAGTTTCCAAGCATTTTCTGCTTTAAAAAAATGCTACATTTTATTCATAGCTTAATAGATGTCAAAATCCATTCAAATATTGGAAAAAAAAAAGTCACCAAAGAAGTCAACAAAAATGCCACAGAAAAGGAACAATTCCTGAAGCATCTTTTCAGGAACTTTGATAAAGGAAAAAACATAGAATGAACATCCCCTAATAATAATAATAATAATAATAATTTTTATTTATATAGCGCCAACATATTCCGCAGCGCTTCACATTCACAATACAAAGCTCACATTTAAACAATCATGAGAAACAATTAGAAAATACAATACAATGCCAAAAACAATACAATGCAAAGCATAACATAATATAGTAATAAAACAAAACTCCCAGTTATTAGCTAATTTAGACCCTATTAAAGTCATGACTCTGGTGTTTTCTGATTTCCTTGTGCAGAAAACGATTTACATTAATTATTCAAATGCATAGTGAACCATTCCACCAATCAGCTGCCATCCCTTGTCACCTTCCCTTATCTAGAGTAACAGCACTCACTTGTCCAGAACAAGCTCTGCCTGAACTGAAAACTCACCTATGTGTGCGCTCAGACATGGATACTACAGGAGTCAAAAAGGCCCAGCAAACATTCCCATCATCTTCTGTATTGTTTGGCTTGTAGACTGACACTGTGTGCACTTGGTTCCTGCACTGATATTGTTTGCCCTATATTCCTGCACTGATACTCTGTGTCCTAGGCTCCTGCACTGACACTGTGAACATTTGGATCCTGCACTGACATTGTGTGCTTTTGGATACTGCATTATATTATTTTCCCTAGATTCTTGCACTGATATTGTGTGTCCTAGACTCCTGCACAAACACTGTGTGTGCTTAGATTCTGCACATACACTATGTATGCTTGATCCTGCACGGACAGTTTGTGCCTCAGGTTCCTGCACAAACACTGTGTGTGCTTCAATCTTACACTGACACTGTGTGCACTTGGTTCCTGCACTGGTAGTTTGTGCCTCAGGTTCCTGCACAAACACTGTGTGTGCTTCGATCTTACACTGACACTGTGTGCACTTGGTTCCTGTACTGATATTTTGTGCCCCAGGTTCCTGCACAAACACTGTGTGTGCTTGGGTCCTACACTGACACTGTGTGCACTTGGTTCCTGTACTGATATTTTGTGCCCCAGGTTCCTGCACAAACACTGTGTGTGCTTGGATCCTACACTGACACTGTGTGCACTTGGTTCCTGTACTGATATTTTGTGCCCCAGGTTCCTGCACAAACACTGTGTGTGCTTCGATCTTACACTGACACTGTGTGCACTTGGTTCCTGTACTGATATTTTGTGCCCCAGGTTCCTGCACAAACACTGTGTGTGCTTCGATCTTACACTGATACTGTGTGCACTTGGTTCCTGTACTGATATTTTGTGCCCCAGGTTCCTGCACAAACACTGTGTGTGCTTGGGTCCTACACTGACACTGTGTGCACTTGGTTCCTGCACTGATACTGTGTGTGTTTGGGTCCTGCACTGACACTGTGTGTGTTTGAATGCTGTACTGATAGCAGTAAAAATAAGGCCATGTTCACACCTTCATTTTGCTGTTCTATTTTAAGAACAGAGAAACAGAACTTATGAGGAAATTGGACTGATTACAAAAAAGATGCAAACTGAAGTAGATTCCATTGATTATAAAGAGGTCTGTCTAGTTTCCATTTTGTATCCATTTTTTAAACTAAGAAAAGTACAGAATGCCCTCTTACAGTTAGGTCCAGAAAAAAAAAGAAAACCAGACGAGTCCCATCATAGTTAATAGAGCCCATTTGCTTTAATTTGCGTTTGTTTTGTAATATCCGTTTTACACATGAACAATGTTTCTCTGGTCATAAGGCCCCTTTCACACGTTAGTGTTACCGGTAAGTGTGGCATCCATGAATTTGCAGCCTTTTTCACGGGTGCCACACTAACCTTTAAAAACTATAGCAATCTTCACATGTCCATGTTCTAACAAGGATCACATCTCCATGTGAACCACATGTGTCAGTAAGGGCCACGTCACACACACAGATATCTTTGCAGAGATTGTTTGCAGATCTCTGGTTGCAATGAAATCATGGAAACATTGTTCCATTTTGTGGCCGTGTATAAATGGAACAATGTAACACTGCAACCAGAGATCTGTGAACAATATCTGCACAGATATCTGTGTGTGTGACGTAGCCCTAAGGGCCACTTTACACACACCAACTTATCTGTCCAACTTCTGACCAATTTGCTGGTTGCAGTGAAATCATGAACACATTGCTCCATTTTCTGACTGTGTACAATGGAACAAGGTGTCCATGATTTCACTGCAACCAGCAAGTTGGTCAGAAGTTGGACAGATAAGTTGGTGTGTGTAAACTGGCCATTTGGGTCCATGTGAACACATACAGCTCATAGATGGTATCAGTGTGCCATCCGTGTGCCATCCATGTGTTGTAAATGATTAACATTGAAAATGTAGAAGAAACTTTGCAATTTCATTTTCTATATGCATACCAGAAAAACACAGATGACACACGTTTTTAAAAATGTGCACACAGCTGGGTGATTAAAATTAAATAGGTAAAAAATGTTTGTACTGTGTTAGCCAGTAAATAGAAAAGTATTCAAATCTTAGAGTACTTAGTGGTTGATACCTTTTAACGTCTAAGGGCTCGGACACACATCAGTGAAACTCGTCCAAGTGTACTGTGCGGAAAAATCGCATTGCTCTCTGACCAATGTTAACTAATGTCCGAGACCACATTTCCGAGTCTCATACGCTTTTTCCGCATCTGATTCTCGGATTGCGAGTCAGTCGCAACATGTTGCGATTCTATGAGAGTCATGGACGAGACTCGCCAATGCAAGTCAATGGGTCGACAAAAAACACGGATTGCACTCGGACCACACTTGCACCATCTGAGTCTGATGCTAGTTTTAATTGCTACATTACCATTCTGTAACTCAGACAACTGTAGGAAATGCACCTGTAAATGATTATACATCAACTAGCTGCTGAGGAAAAAAACAGATTGCACTCGGACAGCACTCACAAGCCACACTGAGCAAAACTACGATCACACTCATCACTCTCGATCCGAGAATCGAGCATTTTAAACTCGGAGGTTGTCATCCTCAAGATGTAATAATAGCAACTTTCAAGACTTAATGTACTTTACACGCAGCTACAGTAGGTTTTCCACAGTAACTTACGCTGCATGAACATGGAGACATAGTTCATTTGTAACGACAGATAGAACATTCTCATGATTCACTGCAACCAGAAGTTACTGTGAAAACTGTTACCTGTAGCTGCGTGTAAAGGTACCTAAGGCCTTTCATCAGGCTAATAATGACACAAATTGTGAACACACACATATGGAGGGTTGGATAATGCAGTAAACAAGGCAGGTGACGTAAAGCAGACCATAGAATGATCAGTATTGTGAAGGGAAGGGTAGAAGGAGCTGGGGCAGTAAATATCAGCATTCAGAGATAAGAAGCTTAAATGTTTTATCGTCCTTTGATTAAGAAGTTGGTCCTAGATTTGAAGACTCTTGAATTGATGTAAAAAGGCAAATCCATGTGACACATTCATTCCTGCTCTGAATGTGTTAAAGGTCATCATAAGTTTATATTTCCTGATTCTTCTATCCCTTTGGGATTTGAAATGACTTTTCAATACTAGAATTTTCATATCTATTATGGTGTGATGAGGAATATAGAAATGACTGTGTGCATGTTTCTTTTATTATGGGAAGATGAGAATTGATTCTTGCTTTAAGTTTTTGCCCTGTCTCCCCTATGTACAGACCACCATTGTTACATTTGGTATACAGATATTTAAATACACCACATTGGTTGTGCTGCAGCTGAAATTACCTTAGATCTTGTAGTCCTGATCCATACTTGCACATTTTCTGGTTGCAGGAGAATGTTCCATTTGTGTTTGGAAAGTGAGCTTCTGACAATTATGCTTTTTAGATTCAAGGGTTACATAAAACACAGAAGTGGGAGATCTGGAAATATAGATTTTAGTTGGGCATCTTTTTGTAGTAGTGGTTGCAATTTCCATGCAACTCCTCTTAACACCTCCAGATTTGGAATATAGGCTTCCTTCAAGGGTCTCCCATTAAGCTTCATGCATATTCACTGTACTGACCGGCAACAGTCAATCACAGATGCTACTCTCTGTGAGAGCATCTGTGATTAGCTATTGCAATCAGTCTGCATTTCCACAATCTGGACAGTGTGTGTTCTTGGTTGCCAATACAAATAGATAATGGGGTGCAACCGCCCGGTGGACCAATATTATGGGTGCAGTTACATGGGAGTTGTTAAAACATTAAGAATTTAAAAAGGAAAGAACTACCGTATCAAAAGCGCACACCAGGTATGCAGTGCAAAATAGTATTTTTATTGTGAGAAGACAGAACGGCAGAGTTATGGTTAAAAACACATTCGTATTGAAAATAGAACATGGAGGGCACTTTTCTTACATTCTTTTAAAGTTTTAAATTCTAGTTTTTGTTTGAGACCCACAGGGAACTTGAACCTGCAGTCATCTGATTGCTTATACTACATATTACAATACTATAGTATTCTAATATATAGGAAAATCACAGTTTAAAGAACTAAGATTGAAGTGATGGAGGCCTTTCAGCTGGTCTTTGCCTTTCATTATAACCCACTGTCACACTAATCATATCACAAAGTACCAATAGAGTCTAAGAATATGGGCACATATTCCATTCAAATGCTGGTGTCAGAGATTAAAGGGAACCAACTAGCAGAATTAGGTCTATAAAATGAAGCCAGTGCCTTACAGGCACTATCATACCATTTACTTCAATGGATGTATGTAAATTGCAGAGAAAAGTGTTGTCAAACACCGGAACAACAGTGCAGCAAATTAGCATATGTGCAGCACAGTGTCACTGTGAGGGACTGAGTTATTTTTATTCCTCTAAGCCAAACCCTCCTTGCTGCCTTTTCTCCCTGTCACTATAAACCAGGCACATTACATCTGACATCGATGTATGGTGATAGCACAATGTCAAGCATCATATGTGGCTGAGCTCATCACTCCCTCCCGCTTTCATCCCGACTTCTCACTGCTTCTTCTCCTGTCTGTATTTGACCGGTCACCAGAGAAGGCCCTGCCCCCTTGATTCTGCGCATGCCCAAGGTTGGAATCTGTGATCTGTGATGACAATAGCGGGGATCATTGTCCCAGTCGCCTCTCCTGCTTGTGACCGCGGTCTGTGAGTGTGAGGAGACTGAAGATGCATAGACTGAGAGGGAGTTGGGCCTTCTCCTGTGACTGGCAGATTACAGACAGGAGAAGAAGCAGTGAGAAGCTGGGAATGAAGGCGGAAGGGAGAGTTCTTGAGCTCAGCCATATAGGACACCTGACTTGTGCTATCACCATGCACGATAAGTGCAGAAAGGGGGGTTTTGGACAGCGCTTCTGTCCAACCGAAGAAAAATTATACTATATAGATTTAATTATTTGTGATTTATTTCTATATGTTTCGGAATGCAGAAACCCTTTCTTCAGGAAAATCACAGATAAAATGCTTAGTAATAAATCACAAATAATTAAATCTACACAGGTATACCCTATGTAGCACCTTTTTCTTTTCCAGCTATATTTTGTATCGCCATGCACAATGTCAGATGTAATGTTCTTGGTATATAGTGACAGGGAGGGAATTAGAGGGGAGGGAGAGGGGAGGGCTTGGCTTAGAACTCACAGAGGAGTAATAAAAAAGAAACCCAACCCCTCATAGTGATGCTGTGCTGCACTTATGCTAATTTGCTGCACTGTTTTCCCAATGTTTGATAACAGTTTTCTCTGCAATCATACATGTAATCATTGACGTAAAGGTATGATTGCACTCAGTATTCCAGACTGTGTAATGAACTGGCTTCACTTTATAGCCCTGAATCATGCTAGTTGGTTCCCTTTAACTGCAGCTTTCAGTGGTTAACAGCTATGGATGGAGTTTAGCTGTGAAGGGCCCTTTACACGCCGCGACGGCAGGCTGAATACATCCCGCTACAGGCTACAAATGTAGCTTGTAGCGCCAATGTAGCCCGTCGTAGCGGCGTCTGAAGACGTGACGCTACAGCCGGCAACAGATACATCTGTTTCCTAGGTCTGCTCGAAAACTGATGGCTACAACGCCGATGGTAGCGAGCTGTATCGGCGTGTAAAGAGGCAACGGAAGGGAACTCGGGACACCCTGCGATGTAGCTGCAATGTAGCTAAGGCGTGACCCTGGCTCCGTGTTACCGCGCCCCATGTGCGATCATTGGTGGAAGCTGCTGCATGACGATTGGTAGTCGCTGCATAGGGAGGCATATTTAAGGAGCTGACGAGTCACACTACACAATCGCTCGAGCATGCTGTATTACTCAGCCTCCTGCGTTGCCTGCCAAATTAGGATGTTATTGCTTCGTCCTATCAGCGTACGGACGGCTCGTAATCCACAATTGTGGCACGCCTATGTGCTGGCCCTGCTGCACCAGGTCCGCCCATAGTAGCTGGTTATAGCGGTGTGTAAATGAGCTACAGCTGGCTACTTGAGACACCCGGCGATGTAGCTAGCTATAGATGTAGCGTGGCGTAGCGCACCTTGTGGCGACGTGTAAAGAGGGTGCGTTGACCGTTTGTAACCGTTTGAGCGTGCTCGTGCACGTGAAGTAGCGGGATGTATCCAGCCTGCCGTCGCGGCGTGTAAAGGTACCATTAGAGACAGATGTCAACTATTTAATATAGCCAGTATTTGTCGTGAGCAGAGAGAGCTAGCCTCCAGAGCCCTCTCCATACACATTCAATCCCACAATCCCATATCCAGCCCAAAGGCAAATTCCCAGGAACCGAAGTGCTCAGAATGGCCCTTGGCAGTGCGTTTTAACAGCTGGATGCCCTTTGGTTGTTACATTAAAAGCACTCACACACAGAGTTCACTATTGAATGCTGTGGCTCATGCAATGAGTGCCAGTGTCCATTCATACTTTCGTGGGTGGCGTCAGTGTGCTTTGTGCTCCAGTGACTGTCCACCGATGACAACAGTAGCAGCACCCCCATGTTTCCTGTGATTTATATGCCTTTCCTGTGATGTATATATGCCCATGCCTCTCCTGTGGTGTATATGCCCTGACATTTACTGTAATGTACAAACCGTTTCTTCAAGAGGGAAAATAGGTTCACTCAAATTCAATATAAACCAACAATAGGCAGTTTCAAAAGTGAGGATGATAGGAGTGACTCACAGAAAAAGCCAAAACATGGGCCACTAAATATATTAAAAAATATATATATTTTATTAATACCATCCTAAAAGTGCAGGTGAGTACACAGACAAAAGGGTAACAAAAGTTACATCAAAGGTACCAAATACCAAACAGAGTCGCTCATACCTGTGAGCGCACCCAGAAATAGAGACAGTAAATTGCCATATGAGGTGGACATGCTGTAATGTATTTGCCTCAGTATTTCCAGTGGTGTTTATGCCACAACCACAGCATTTTCTGTAAAATATAAATTGTAGCCCAGTGCCTCCTATGTGATGTATAAAGAGAATTCTTGGAATCTTCTTGTAATGTATATACAGCAGACTCAGTGTCTCTAATGTGATGTATATACAGCAGTCTCTGTGTCCCTCATGTGACGTGTATAGAGTAGGCTCAGGGTTTTCCATGTTATGTGGATATAGGACAATCTGAGTGTCTCCCAAATGATGTGTTCAGCAGTCGTGGTGCCTCGTATGTGATGTATATACAGCAGTCTTGCTGCAATCTATTTGATGTATATAAGGCAGTCTTGCGGTTTCATATATGATGTATATTCTGCAGTCTGAGTGTCTCCTATGTGCTGTATATACTGAAGATCTCCCACTGCTTGAGTTCTATAATCGTTTCATGAGCAGTGATGAATTTTCCACTGTGAGAAGACATGTGGCGTAATATATTGAACATCTGTATTCAGAATGTATTGCTATTCTTTTCAAATACTAGCACAAATCAGCAAATCAATTGAAAGTAACATCATCGACACCACCTAACATCACAAGTCACACCAAAGAGTAGTTCCAGCTGTCAAATTAGTGGTGAGGTAATTAAAGGTTTGACCAAATATAGCAAGATAAATTTGAAGTTAATAATTTAGTATGGCCCTGAATAATAGTATAAATATTCAAATGGCCACTCGCAGAAGAAAGGTTCCCCACTTCTGATGTAAGTGACATTTCACTAAGGGGTTGTCACGATGGTCTCTCTTACCTGAGAGACTTGTCACTGTTTTTGGACCTCTATCTCATTTCTATAGTGAGACTTCATATTAAACATGCTTTTTTCCTTTAGCAGTTGAGGAGTTAATGTCAGTCTCTGCTGCCAGCAAGCTAGCTAGATCTTGTCCAGTTGTGGCCATTCTGTGATTACTCCTTCCCCTTTATATATCCCTTGGACCCAGCATGCTCTGCTGGTGATTGAATTCATTCTGGCCAAAGCTTCCAGAGGTGAAGGAAGCTTTCTGGAGAACCTTCTACTGCTAAGTCGTCTGCTGACTGGAGAAGTGGCAGCAGGCGTGAAGTTGCTACCTTGTTGTTCCTTGTCAGTCTTCCCCTTCCCTCTTGTATCCTTTATTGCAGTCTTGGGACTAGCGCTCTTGCCGGCCATTCCCTATTGAGGGCAACATCAGGGCCAGCGAGGGCTTAAGGTATCCTGCTCAGCGATGAGTTGAAAGAACTCGTATAGGGACGGTAGGGAGATCAGGGCACAGCTGCAGGTGAGTGCAGGAGGTCACCTACCCTCCATTCCCTATGAGCAGGGCCCTCCACTGTATTTATCCCTCTGGTGTCTCCCTCTCTGTTGTTCTGTGTAGCGCACCAGGCATTGTTGGTCCGTGCGCCACTGCCACACACGGTAGTTCGACATTCCCTAGGCCCTTTCACATCAGCGGTATTTTCAAATCGCTGCAGATGCGGTGAAAAAACCGCATCTGCCGCGATTACCGCATAACCGCGACACTTGCGGCACACTTGCGGCAAGCCCCATGCAATGTCTATGGGCTTGCGGTAAGGGCGCGGCAGGTGCGGCAAGTGCGGTTTCGGCACTTGCGGCAGGTGCGGTCGCGGAAAAAAACGCTGCAAGCGTGGGGCTTGCCGCAAGTGTCGCGGTTATGCGGTAATCGCGGCAGATGCGTTTTTTTCACTGCATCTGCCGCGATTTGAAAATACTGCTGATGTGAAAGGGCCCTAAATCCAAGCATGACGGGGTCGAGCACAAAATCTTTTTGATTGTTTTTGAAAGTTTACTGGGTAATACCCTATTTATAAAGGATGGCTATAATACATGCAGAGCAGTGACAAAGCAGAATAGTGAAAGATTTGAAAACAAGATACTATCTTGTGAACAGCCATGTTCTAACAATCATATCATGATTATGTTTTGCACAGATGTCCTGTAGTAGGCTGTGATGGTCAAGGCCACATATCAGGAAAATACACGTCTCATCGAAGTGCTTCAGGCTGTCCTCTGGCTGCGAAAAGGCAAAAAGAGAGTTCACTAAATGGCTCATCACTGTTATGGAAGCAAAATAAGCAGGAGCTGCCACACTGCCCACTTCCAGGCTGCAATGGGCTTGGCCATGTCAACAATGTTTTTGTCACGCACAGAAGGTACTTTGCATACTTTCCTTTTTCCACATTCATTTTTAATCTGATATCTGTTTTCCAAGGTAAATTATGTCCAACAAAATCTAGTTTTGGTCCTACAGATTTGAATTCACTGGCCAAAAAATAAAAATCAATTGCTTATGGGACAATAAAGCCAAATCAGTGGAATATATCCTACTTGTGGTAAAATTATTGAGGCAATTTTTTTCTTTTTGTTAGCACTTACTAGACACAAGGTTCTTGCAGATATTACAGGTTGTCTGGCAGTTGAAAAATAAATATTCCCTAAGCCATATAAAAATATTTCTTAACTTAAAGGGGTTGTCTGGATACAAGTCTGCAGTCACTATGTGACTCTATAGATTCTCCGGTTCTGGCACAAGTAAGTGATATGACTATTCCAGCCAAAACCCAACTAAATGTTTCTGGCCTTGCTCAATTATCTTCCATTAATTAAGTGAGGCCATGCAAGTCTTATCGGCATGTGACCACATGTGCACAAATCACATACTTGTAGCCTCCCACCTGCATCTCCCATCACCGGTAAGGATCACAAGTATGCAAACCATGAATTCTGGTCAATAAAATATATTTCCATTTGTATTTCTCAGAAAACCCTGAGATGACAGCAAACACTGCTCCTCACTTCTGCTTCTTAGATGAGACTTTTGTTTCAGCATGTACTTAAAAACTGCATGTCCCAGGGACCCCTTCCTCCCTTTCTACACGTGATATCCCATGATATCCCATCTGATCATGTTACATGTCAATAAATCCCGTACATGTCCTCTCTGTGATTTTCAAAGAATATGTCCCCATTATGGTCTGTGTTGATATTCACATACCCATATTGTTTGGGGACTGTGTATTTGCAAAAAATCATGGAGACATGTTCATTTTTGATCAGATTCAGGGATCAAAATTATCCATACAAGCCTATGGCTCTGTGAAAATCACAGACAACACATAGACGGCATCAGTATGGTGTTCGTCAGTAAAGCTGTGATGGATAGGAGAAGCTTTGTAATCTATTTATCTACTTCCCTACTTCACTGACTAAACACTAATAAATATTGGATCTAAAACAATGATGAAACTCTTATGGAGTACATAAAATATCACTGATGTCTGAGTGAGGTCTAAAGTTTTCTTGTAGAAAGCAGTGAGCGAGAGAAGGGGATGGCTTAGAAATGGAGAAGTCACACACCAGACTGTTTGTGGTCATTTGCTTGAAAACGTACTGACATAATAGGGCAACAACCTGCGTCAGTGTGTCATTAAGTATAAGAAAACGACACTACTGCTGGGATTATGTGACCAATTCTGGCTGGGGGACTCCGGACAAATTTGGAAATAAATTAGTGCCTGACTTTATCATGAGATGTATGAAAAATAAAGTCTCCAGATAACCACTTTGCTGTTTTAAAACAGGAAGATGGCATAAACAATAATATTGGGGAATAACACCATATTAAAGGAGTTTTGTCACGCTGGGTGTAGGGAAACACCCAGCACAGGATGATGAGGGGGGAAGAGGAGTCCCTGATGCTAAAGGCAAAAGGGGAGATGGTGACCCCTAGGTAAACTAGCGCTGACACCTGGCTCCCCTATAGGCCCTATACAGTTTCCACAACGGTAGCCGGGCGGGATACCCATTTCCTGACTCTCCCTTAACTACAACTACACAAGTATCAGAGCGGGTGAACACAAGTCAGCAAGGCTCCAACTATACAAGATACACACCAGGGAAACAAAGAGAGAAGGGAAGAAACACTTAGCTGGAGAAGATCCACACTGCAATCATACAGGAACTCCAGGATTCACTGCTTAAGCTGAGATACTACCTCCAATTACCTGACAAGCTATTGTCGAGCCCAGGCTGTGTGGCACTCGGGTGTGAGGCTCCAAGCGGTTAACGGTGTCACGGGGAGTGGTGGCCTTACCTGATCCCGTATCCTGGGAGACTTCTTTGAAAAAGGGGTATATTTACAGGGGATTATATACAGTTTGTCGTGACGCCATCTGTAGTTCCTGGTGAGGTGTCACGAGCGCCGCCACAGTCCGCCGGAGGTAGATGGTAGCGCGGCTTAGTTGGAAAAGTCCCCTACAGGTAGGGCTGGACCTCCGGGGCAGCGTTCCTGTGAATAGAAAAAGTTCATGCAGCATAGAGACTGAGGCTGAAGCAATATCACTTTCCCTCCGGGTACTTTACTGGAAACTTGTAGCAGCATCAGTTACAGTTCAGCATTCAGATTTTACAAGAACAGGTAGCTAACGGGTGGCTGCAAATGGATCCCAGGTAGTATGGTGGAACCCTTGGTGTGCCTGCTTGCTCTACCCCATCTGTTCCTTCTTGCTTTCCAGTACGGTGTGAAGCCTGGTGACTTGAAATCCAGCCTGACCTCCTGTTCTCACTCACTTTTGTTGCCGTCGGGTAACCCTCTACTGGCTGGCCGCTCGTTCCTTTGGCGGTGCCTGGTTCCCTCTTTCGGTCTGCTTTGGTGCCCGGGAGAATTGTAGACTCCACGGGACTCCGGATTCTCTGTGGTCCTAAAGTATCCCACAGGTGCGGGTTCCTGTACCCGGTAAGCTGTCTGGGAGACCTGCCGACGGCACTCTTTCCCAAACTGGCTGCTCTCTCCTGGAAAAGCTTTCTTCCTTTTTTCCTTATTTCCTTTTTCTCTTGCATCCCTCCTGGTACCCCAGCCGAGAGACCCAAACCTTCAACTTCCAACTTTCAACTTCTACTTCCCTCTCTTGTTCCCCCTAGAGGTGGTTTTATGCCCTCCCGGGTAACCTCCCACCGTGTAAACTAGTGTGGGAGTGCTGGTTATGGGTCCCACCCACCATCCTAGGCTCCATTTGCAGCTGGAGCATCTGCACCTCTTTTACAGGTGCAGTACCCCTCTGTGACGCCTGCTTAGCAGGGCGCCACACTATCACCAGCAGTGCATCCTGGGAGTCAATGGGTATAAATAGACAGCTCAGGGTAAGACATCAGCTGAGTCCTAGTGACCTCAAGCTTTCACTAAAAGAGAAATGTCTCTTAAAGCGACAAAGACTTTTTTTAGGCTTTTGACTGTTTGGCCAAATGCCGCGACCTTCTGCGAGTGGCCTCTACAGTCTCATCCGTGCCTCCTGATCACCCGTGACAGGTTTTTCCATGAACAAAGTTAATTTTAATCAATGAATCTTGGAATAATAATAATAAATTCCACAATTGGATGTGTTAAAACATGTTTCTGTGCTGAGATAATCCTATATATATATGCACCTGCTATGTACTGTGTAATGGCTGTCTCTTACTGTACAGGGACATGGTCTGATCATACCACGTCTCCTGTGCTGAGATAATCTTATATATGTGTCCCTGCTATGTACTGTGTAATGGATGTGTCTGACCCTACAAGGACATGGTCTGATAATACCACATCTCCTGTGCTTAAATAATCTTATATATGTGTCCCTGCTATGTACTGTGTAATGAATGTGTCTGACCGTACAGGATATTTACCTGTACTCAAGTTGAAGCAGATCTATCACCAGATTTCACAATACAAACTTCACAAAAAATTAAACAGATCTCTCACACCTAATGTATCTGCTGTGTATCTTACAGTTTATCTGGATGCCCTTTAAATGCACAAGCTATAAAGAAAGGGAAACCATCAGAGGAATTAATGAGTGTAAAAATAAAGACAAGTGGAGGTAAGGACATGCTGTGCTTCTATCGTAACAAAATTCATTTCACTCATCTAAATACTTCTTTTTGATTCATGAAAAGGTTTCAGTGAGCTGAAAAGCAGCATAAAACATAAATTTCTTTCTTCCGTCCTTTTTTCAATAACGTTTCTGACATACACATCTTGTACTTTATCGGGATGCTTGAAAGCATTGCCTAAGGGTTTACACAGAATAAAAAGAAAATTATTCTAAGATGTGAATTAAAAGATACCTTTATTTAATCACTTAAGTTTTGTGCCATGCTTCATGAGTTTCGTTTCTTTTTCATTTTTCCCTGTTTTTGCGTTCATAAGTAGTGATAAGTATTTATAGTATACAGACCATCTACATCTAAATATGTACTTCTGATGGTTGCAAGTTTATTTTTCTCTAAAGTCCTCCATACTCATTGGACTAATGCCAGCTGAACCTGCCGATACTGATGTATTTGTCTGATGATCTAATGTGTATGGGTGCCAGGCGACTGATGGTCAAGAAAGATTTTAATCGGACATTCTGATTGATGGATCGTATGTTGGTGATGTCAGGTGTCTGCAGCGGGCTTCTCGATAAAAATCTCATCAAAGAAGCCCAGGCAAATTTTATCGATTATGCTCTTATTCCAACTTTCAACGAAACACGGCGGTCGTCATCAATGTGATATTGAAATAGACTGTACCATAGTATAGGTGATAGCCCCTAGATCCACAAAAAAGAGGTGTCATCTGTTTACCAATGATGTCATCCTCATCATCACAAGAGGGAGGATCCACCCATTTTGGCGCAATTTTCTTATAAAACACTAAATACATCACATAATTGCTGAAAAAATGGCCCATGCCTCCAGACATTATTGGAGGCATGGGCCATTTTTTCAGCAATTATGTGATGTATTTAGTGTTTTATAAGAAAATTGCGCCAAAATGGGTGGATCCTCCCTCTTGTGATGATGAGGATGACATCATTGGTAAACAGATGACACCTCTTTTTTGTGGATCTAGGGGCTATAAAAACCCCCTCTATGAGTATGCTTGTAATATCCCTGAGGAAGACGCCGGGTTGTGGCGTTGAAACGCGTTGGAATAAGGAATAAAGAGGATGAAAGTTTGCTGGGCTCTTTGGTGAGTTTTTAATCCAGAAGCAGCGCGGACCGTGACACACCATCACTCCCATCATCTTTCTTGGAACATACCACGATCCAGTGGTAGGTGGAGGTCCTGCAGCAGCTTGGAACATTGATTCCTAAACGCAGTCAAACCAGTTTGTGGGACCACAACTGGATCAGGTGAGCGGCCACACAGCACCACCGTCTACATACTAGTGTCGCTAGTGATAGGGCACTATTGCGCCTCTTGTCCCCTCCCTTTATATTTTGCATTTAATCGGACATGTCTGATATCGGACTGCTGATCATATTGTTCTCCCCGAGATAAACCGTCATATGACATGTCTGTCAGCGGCTTTCTCATAGAGGACACAGGAGTGCTCATCAAAGATAGCGGTCATGTGCATGGGAATATCGGATATGATGGCTGTCTGACAAACTATCAACTGAAACATGGTTCGGCTGACAGTCATATAATGTGTATGGCCAGTTGAAGACTACGACCTGTTTAGACAGTAGTATCAGAGTGATATCACAGAACATTATTAAAACTCTGTGATAGGAACATTTACACATGCCGACCAGTGATGTTAAACAAACGCAAGTTGTTAGTAGGATCAACAATCCTAAACTGTCTATATGGGCATGTAGGTGATTTGAGGTTTTCATTTAATGTAAGCTGTATAGGCAGATTCTTAGGGAGATCTGTGTCCAGACCATAGATCTTAACAATCTCATTTAGGCTAGGGTAAGACTTGCGTCTGCCCCTGGCTTGCAGGATCCGACAAACTTAGTTTCTGGCCAGAGTAGCCATAGCGGTACCAGCAGGTAACGCTATGCGCCACTTGTCTTTTGATCCCTATGGCAACCGGACGCTTACCACAGGTGCTGGCTTCACAGGATATGTGCTTTTGCAGAGCGCAGAGGAAACACTATTTGCAGCGTTTTCCTGTGCGCTCTGCAAAAGCGCATATCCTGGAGATCTCTGTGGAGCCTAAGGCTGCGGTAAAAGTCCGGTTGCCATAGAGATCAATAGACAGGTGGTGCATAACGTTACCTACTCCGGCCAGAAACTAAGTTTCTGCCGGATCCTGCAGGCTCAGGGGCAGATGCAATTCTGACCTTAGTCTTACATATAAGAAAAATGTGAACTTATCTGCAATAACACATTGGAGTGCAGATAACAAGGTATTATTTTATTCAGTTCCTATGACCTATATGCTCATACAGACAGATTTAATGGCACTGTGCCAGATAAAAAAAAACGAACATAGTCCTGCCCTGCACTCTAACGGGACCTTCTTTTTGTTCCTTCCTTGGAAAACAATATTCACAAAAGTTAAATATATTACAGCAGTAATAATGTCCTCTGATTTACCATTATAGTAATTATGTACCCCACTTGCCACCATAAACCATTATTAGATTCCTCAATCTGCCTACCATGCAGTAATTATGTCACCCATCCTTTCCTCTTCCTGCCATAATGTCTCTTATCCTGGGCCCTTTTTGTAATTATGTCTCCCACCCTGGGCCCTTCCTGTAATAATGTCTCCCACCCTGGGACCTTTCTGTAATAATGTCACCCATTCTGGGTCCTACCTGTAATAATGTCCTCTATCCTGGGCCTCTTCCTGTGCAAATGTTCACATCTTGTCCCCTTCCTGTAATAATTTCCCTCACCCTGTTCCATTTATTTCATGTTGTTTTGTTCACAGGTCCACTAGGTCTCATCACTCAGCCAAATTAGCCAGGCTTGACTTTAGTTTCTGACCTGGTCTTCCCCAGAGCCTCTGATGGTGAGGGTTTTGCACTGCAGGCAGAAACTGGGGGTGCCACTCAGAAGGCTAGAGCTGTGACAGCTGGCCCCAAGAGTATGGACACGTACTGTCTGGCGTAGACAGGCGCAGCTGGATGGCTGAAGCAGGCAGGTGTAGATGTAAAGGTGGCACAGCAGGTGAAGACAGGTGCAGGCTGGTATGATGGCACAGTTAATGAAAGCAGGTGAAGCCAGGGGCAGGTTGGTATGGCGGCACAGTGGATGGAGGCAGGTGCAGTCAGGCACTAGGTCAGAGGCTCTAGGGATTCAGGCATAGGTATACAAAAACAGAATATGGGACCTAAGTACTAGCAACCTGTCTGTAGGGGATAGGCCATAGGCTGAGAAGCACTTCCAGGTTAAAGTGCGCTGACCCTTTCAGAAAAGAGTACATGTTGCACGCAGCCTAAGCCCATACTTGCAAGACCTGTGGCAAATATGCTGGAACAGAAGACATCAGGTGAGACTTAAGGGTGTTCCGCAGACCCACTGGAAGAGTGAGTACGTCATGGCCGTTGGTCCAACAGCTGCAGGGATTCTGACGCCATGACGGGTGTAACACATGTCTGGATCCAGGGCACCTGCTTATAATAATGTCCTCCATCCTGTCCCCCTTCCTGTAATGTCTCCCATTCAGACCCCTTCCTTTAATAATATGACCTATCTTGATTCCATATATTCTCCATCCTGGTTGCCCATGTCCCCCATCCGGCCGCTATGTTCTCCACATTGGCATCTATATTCCCCATCTTGGGCTAGTGTATTCCCCAATATGACCCAATATGCCAACCATCTACTTGCTACACTGCAAACTATTGCCATCATCAGTACCTCACACATAACCATCCATGCCGCCCACAGAGTTCTGACTATCATAGTACTTGTTCTCTTTACCAGCCACAGTCATTTTAGTCGGGAACAATTTAGTGTGGAATACAATTATTTTTCATATCTTTGCAGTGTTTGCTTTTGATGTCCAAAAAAATGCTATATTTTCTGTGTCCATCAAATAGCAGTTGACTACCACATCACCATTTATTCTGGTTCAGTCTGAAAAACTGTATTGAGGCCCAGCAGTCAATATTTAGCACAGGCTCAGAGGTGAATTATTTAAGTATGTCTGTTACAAAAGTGACAACAGGCAGGGTAATATATATATATATATATATATATATATATATATATATATATCTACTATATAATTGCCGTAGCACGTTTTGTGTCGGCCCCCGGCACGTCGTGGCTATGTCACACTGTGACGTCACCACGCCGTGCGAGGCATTGCCCGCGTAGCGGGCATTGCGACCCCTCGCCGCTGTCATCCCGCTCCCCTCGCTGTCATCCCGCATCCCTCGCCGCTGTCATCCCGCTCCCCTCGCTGTCATGCCGCATCCCTCGCCGCTGTCATCGCCGCTCCCCTCCACGCTCCACGCTCCCCTGTCTCCCCTCCATGCTCCCCGCTCTCCCCTCCACGCTCCACGCTCCCCTGTCTCCCCTCCACGCTCTCCCCTCCACGCTCCACGCTCCCCTGTCTCCCCTCCACGCTACCCGGTCTCACCTCCACTCTCCCCGGAGAGCTTGGTAACCAAGGCCGCGGTCGGGTAACTAAGGGGCGTGTCCGTACCACACACCCGGCCCCAGCCGCATCCATTATGTGCTGAGCCCAGGGGTGGCCCGAACAAGCCCAAGGGGACCACCCCAATCACACAATGATAGGCTGGATGCCACCTCCCCCTTAGATTCCTCACCGCTTCCAGGATCACAGCATCACAGGGGAGGAGCCGCGGTGCATGATGGGAGATGTAGTCCTCAGGGGACCGAAAATGCTGCAAAGCTGAGGAGACAGCTCTAATCACAGAGATAGAGGAGATCTGCGCCTTCTTCATACAAAGTCTGCACTGAAGAGTGAGATTATATGTGTGTGTGTGTGTATACTGTATACGTGTGTGTGTGTATACTGTATATATGTGTGTGTATGCTGTATATGTGTGTGTATACTGTATATGTGTGTGTGTATGCTGTATATGTGTGTGTATACTGTATGTGTGTGTATACTGTATATGTGTGTGTGTATGCTGTATATGTGTGTGTATACTGTATGTGTGTGTATACTGTATGTGTGTGTATACTGTATATGTGTGTGTCTGTATACTGTATATGTGTGTATACTATATATGTGTGTGTATGCTGTATATATGTGTATACTGTATGTGTGTGTGTGTATACTGTATATGTGTGTGTGTATACTGTATATGTGTGTGTGTGTATACTGTATATGTGTGTGTATACTGTATATATGTGTATACTGTATATGTGTGTGTGTATACTGTATATGTGTATACTGTATATGTGTGTGTATACTGTATATGTGTGTGTGTGTATGCTGTATATATGTGTATACTGTATATGTGTGTGTATACTGTATATGTGTGTGTGTATGCTGTATATGTGTGTGTATACTGTATGTGTGTGTATACTGTATATGTGTGTGTGTATGCTGTATATGTGTGTGTATACTGTATGTGTGTGTATACTGTATGTGTGTGTGTATACTGTATATGTGTGTGTCTGTATACTGTATATGTGTGTATACTATATATGTGTGTGTATGCTGTATATATGTGTATACTGTATGTGTGTGTGTGTATACTGTATATGTGTGTGTGTGTATACTGTATATGTGTGTGTGTGTATACTGTATATGTGTGTGTATACTGTATATATGTGTATACTGTATATGTGTGTGTGTATACTGTATATGTGTATACTGTATAAGTGTGTGTATACTGTATATGTGTGTGTGTGTATGCTGTATATATGTGTATACTGTATGTGTGTGTGTGTGTATACACTCTGCCTCCTTCCTGCGCTGACCACTCTGCCTCCTTCCTGCGCTGACCACTCTGCCTCCTTCCTGCGTTAGGAAGTGCGTTAGGGTCACTCTGCCTTCTGTCCTCCGCTGATAAACTCTGCCCTCCGTCCTCTGCTCATCACTCTGCCCTCCGTCCTCCGCTGACCACTCTGCCCTCCGTCCTCCGCTGACCACTGAGCCACCGAACAGTGCTGACCACTGAGCCACCGTGCAGTGCTGACCACTGAGCCACCGTACAGTGCTGACCACTGAGCCACCGTACAGTGCTGACCACTGAGCCACCGTACAGTGCTGACCACTGAGCCACCGTACAGTGCTGACCACTGAGCCACCGTACAGTGCTGACCACTGAGCCACCGTACAGTGCTGACCACTGAGCCACCGTAGAGTGCTGACCACTGAGCCACCATATACAGTGCTAACCACTGAGCCACCATACACAGTGCTAACCACTGAGCCACTGTACAGTGCTGACCACTGAGCCACCGTGCAGTGCTGATCACTGAGCCACCGTACTGTGCTGACCACTGAGCCACCGTACAGTGCTGACCACTGAGCCACCGTACAGTGCTAACCACTGAGCCACCATATACAGTGCTAACCACTGAGCCACCATATACAGTGCTAACCACTGAGCCACCATACAGGGCTAACCACTGAGCCACCGTACAGTGCTAACCACTGAGCCACCGTACAGTGCTAACCACTGAGCCACCGTACAGTGCTAACCACTGAGCCACCGTACAGTGCTAACCACTGAGCCACCGTACAGTGCTAACCACTGAGCCACCGTACAGTGCTAACCACTGACTCACCGTATACAGTCTTAAACACTCAGCCGCCATACAGTGCTAATCACTCAGCCACCTTATACAGTGCTAACCACTGAGCCACCTTATACAGTGCTAACCACTGACCCACCATACTGTGCTAACCAATGAGCCTCCATACAAAGTTAAGCACTCTGCCTCCATATAGTGCTAACCACTGAGCCACCTTACAGTGCTAACCACTGAGCCACTGTACAGTGCTAACCACTGAGCCAGCATACAGTGCTAACCACTGAGCCACCATATACAGTGCCAACCACTGAGGCACCATACAGTGCTAACCACCGAGCCACCATATACAGTGCTAACCACTGAGCCACCATATACAGTGCCAACCACTGAGGCACCATAGAGTGCTAACCACTGAGTCACCCTATACAGTGCTAATCACTGAGTCACATTACTGCTCTAATTATTGAGCCACCATATACAGTGCCAATCATTGAGCCACCATAGAGTGCTAACTACTGAGGCTCAGTTTACAGTGCTAACTATTGAGCCAGCGTATACTGTGCTAACCACTGAGACCCTGTATACTCTGCTAACCACTCAGCCGCCGTATACTCTGCTAACCACTGAGCCGCATAAAGTCTGCTAACCACTGAGTTGCTGTAAACTGCTAAGCACAGTGCTGCGGGCAGGAGAGGGCCGGGGGACAGCGGCCGGGTGCGGCCAGGAAGGCCCCCCCGCCCCTACTGCCCGCACCCGGCCGCTGTTCCCCGACCCCCTCCTGCACGCACCCGGCCGCTCTTCCTCGGCCACCTCCTGCCCACACATGGCCGTTGTTCCCCAGCCCCCTTCTGCCCGCTGTTCCCCGGCCCCCTCCTGCCCGCACATGGCCGCTGTCCCCCTGACCCCCTCCTGCCGCACCCGATCGCTGTCTCCCTGCCTCCCTCCTGCCCGCATCCGGCCACTGTCCCCCGGCCCCCTCCTGCACGCACCTGGCCGCTCTTCCTCAGCCTCCTCCTGCCCGCACATGGCTGTTATTCCACCAGCCCCCTTCTGCCCGCTGTTCCCCGGCTTGCTCCTGAACGCACCCGGCCACTGTCCCCCGGCCCCCCTGACCGCACCCGCCTGCTGTCTCCTCCTGGACTCTGGCACCGCTGCACACCGGTACTGCTGTATGTATTCTATCTACTATATAATTCCGTAGGCACTTCAGTGTCGGACCCCGCAAAAGACCGTGCCTTTGTCACTCTGTGACGTCACCACGTGCGAAGCATTGCCCGCGTAGCGGGTATTGCAACCCCTCGCCGCAGTCAGCACATACCCCCAACCCCTGTCACCACATCCCCCCCATATGTCCGCACACCCCCGCTCCGATCCCGCTCCGGAGCTGCTGCTGTCAGCACATGCTGACACAGTGCTCCGGAGCCTCTCCTGTAACCACACTCCCCGATGTCCACACACACACCCCCCCCCCGCTGTCACACACACACCCCCCATATGTCCGCATCCCATATGTCCGCCAAAATCGCGGCAGATGCGGTGAAAAAACCGTATCTGCCGCGATTGCCGCATAACCGCTGCACTTGCGGCGCGGTTGCGCTAATCCTCATAGAAAGTATAGGGGGACTTGCGGCAGGTGCGGCAAGTGCGGTTTTGCACTTGCGGCAGGTGCGGCCGCGAAAAAAAAACGCAGTCAGCCGCGGTTTATTTCGCGCCCGCACCTGCCGCAAGTGCAAAACCGCACCTGCCGCAAGTCCCCCTATACTTTCTATGGGGATTATTTGAAAATGTTAAAACAATTTTTAAAATATTCTAGACACCCGATGCATTTGCATCGGGCTCACAGCTAGTATATATATATATATATATATATCATACCTATAGTATATCATATAATCTGCCATTAAGACATCACTCTGACATACATTTTTTTTTAGATTAATTTTTCATAAGACTTTTTAATTCGGAATTAATGAAAAAAGCCAATCTTGTCTAATCCATTACAATGTCAAAACAATGAACAGCAGATGTATTACATATGGATAGCATTAATGTGCAGTCCATGATTGTCATCCACTCATAGACTTACATTGGACTCATAGACTTGTTTTGATAGTTTTGGTCCATGACTCAAAAAAAAAAACATGGTCCTCCAAAACAACACAGAAATGTGGAAGGCATTATACTCTATATCCTATATGACCAGTTGTAGGAGACGCAGGCCACAGTTGTTCATTACATTTGGTAGGCATATTATTTAATGAAAAAATCATGAACATTTTATTAAAAAATAAATAATATTACTTTGGTAATGTAATACTTTTCATTTTAAAAAGTAAGACTCCTACAGGGCAGTGAGTCATTACACAGGGTATTTTTCACCACTGTGTACTATCCGTTTAACCCATAGCCTTATATGTTACATTCACTGACATTGCTAAATCTTAGTAAAGAGTAGAGATAAGCGAGCCTTTCCGGGGACTGTTTGGGGATGGCATTCGTGGATTCTCTTTTCTTCAAAGTGTTGGAGTCTGGATCGCTGTGCTCCGGTACGCTGGGTGGCCGGACCAGTGTGAGCTGCTTGCTGTGTGAGATCGGCTCGTACTGGCCCTTAAAGCCAAGTAATCATCCATAATATCTTGTCTAAATGAAAAAAATCCCTTCGGAAGTGTTACACTTATGGCTGGCTGTATGTGGGCAGAGAGCCAATCAGCAATTTACTGACTAGCGATGGCGAAAGGGGTCATGTTTGGGTCTCAAACATATAACCCCTGTACGCCAATCATATTTTTGCTATTCATACAGTTGTGGCCAAAATTATTGACACCCCTGCAATTCTGTCAGATAATACTCAGTTTCTTCCTGAAAATGATTGCAATCACAAATTCTTTGGTATTATTATCTTCATTTAATTTGTCTTCAATGAAAGAACACAAAATGAATTGTCCTAAAGCCAAATTGGATCTAATTCCACACCAAACATAAAAAAGGGGTGGACAAAGGTATTGGTACTGTTAAAAATTCATGTGATGCTTCTCTAATTTATGTAATTAACAGCACCTGTAACTTACCTGTGGCACCTAACAGGTGTTGGCAATAACTAAATCGCACTTGCAGCCAGTTGACATGGATTAAAGTTGACTCAACCTCTGTCCTGTGTCCTTGTGTGTACCACATTGAGCATGGAGAAAAGAAAGAAGACCAAAGAGCTGTCTGAGGACTTGAGAAACCAAATTGTGAGGAAGCATGAGTAATCTCAAGGCTATAAGTCCATCTCCAAAGACCTGAATGTTCCTGTGTCTACCGTGCGCAGTATCATCAAGAAGTTTAAAGCCCATGGCACTGTGGCTAACCTCCCTAGATGTTGACGGAAAAGAAAAATTGACGAGAGATTTCAACGCAAGATTGTGCAGATGGTGGCTAAAGAACCTCGACTAACATCCAAACAAGTTCAAGCTGCCCTGCAGTCCGAGGGTACAACAGTGTCAACCCGTACTATCCGTTGGTATCTGAATGAAAAGGGACTGTATGGTAGGATACCCAGGAAGACCCCACTTCTTACCCCGAGACATAAAAACACCAGGCTGGAGTTTGCCAAAACTTACCTGAGAAAGCCTAAAACTTTTGGAAGAATATTCTCTGGTGAGATGAGACAAAAGTAGAGCTTTTTGGGCAAAGGCATCAACATAGAGTTTACAGGAGAAAAAAAAGAGGCATTCAAAGAAAAGAACACGGTCCCTACAGTCAAACATGGCGGAGGTTCCCTGATGTTTTGGGATTGCTTTGCTGCCAAATTAAATGAAGATTATAATACCAAAGAATTTGTGATTGCAATCATTTTCAGGAAGAAACTGATTATTATCTGACAGAATTGCAGGGGTGTCAATACTTTTGGCCACAACTGTATACATATCAAGCATTGTTAATGATAAGGTTATGCTATAGAAATTATATTTATATTATTAAAATGATAGCATAGCTAATGAATTGTTCCAATGGAGATTGAGGACTTGCGTCTCTAGAGCATTTATCCAATTAATATACAAGAAAATACATGTTCTCAGCACATACATAATATTTGCTGCATTGAAGCAACTTTCTGCATGCCTGACAAAATCAAACTGATATCTGCCCATGTAATGTAATACAGGTGCATCTCAATGAATTACAGCATCATCAAAAAAGTTAATTTTCCACAGAGATTCCATACAAAAAGTAAAGCACATATATTATATAGTCATTACACACAGAGTGATCTATTTCAAGTGTTTATTTATGTAAATGTTGATGATTATGGCTTACAACCAGTGGCGGACCTTATGCCAAGAGGGCCCTGGTGCAGCAGCTGATGGTTAGGAGCGGGGGTGGGGTGTTGTGGGGGGGGGCGTGTGCTAGTGGATGTAGGCGTGGTATAGCTGCTGCATCTCCTAACTGCACCGGGAGTCTTGGGAGCCGGGGCGGCAGAGGAGAGGAGTGGCGGGATCAGCCGAGGTAAGCAGGAAACTTCCCTCAGTTAGCCCCCTCTCCTCTGAAACAGGGACATGGGGGTCGGCTGGGGGCCCCCCTGCAAGCTGTCAAGCAGGCAGGGGGCGTTTCGCACTGCCATGCATGTGGCAGAGTACTCCTGTAATGGTAATCACAGGACAATAAAGCTGTTAGCTTGCGTAAATAATTTCACAGACCCTGATAAGAGAAGCACAGTTGCTTTTTAATTTTTAACCTTGCAGCATACTGTTTTCACCTTCCATAACAAAAACCTGCTGACAGATTCCCTTTAATAATGTAGACAGTTTGTATTATAAAATGTGGTTCTCTTCCCTTTTCCTTTCCTCATTTTCTTTTTCTATTTCTTTCCTTTTTTACCTTCATCTCAATTTACTTTATTCTAGCTAATTCTAACTCTATCTTGTCCTATTTTCTTCTATCATTTTACCACCAACAGCTGTACCTGCCTCAGGTTTTATGATTGCTATTACTATTGCTATTATATTTTATATTGCTATTACTTACTAAAGTTTCATCTCTGACTAAGCTACACCTACTATACATTGTAATTAGCCAACCAATCTTACAGTTAGCCATTCTATTGGCCCTTGTGGGATACTGAACTTAACTACCGTATTTTTCGCTTTTTAAGACACACTTTTGTTCCCCCAAATTTTGGGGGAATGTGGGGGGTGCGTCTTAAAAAACGAACATACGGTGCAGGGGAGAGTGGGGGCAGCTCTGGAGTGTGTCCCGGGGCTGGGGCGGGCTGGCTGCGGGCTGTAGGAGGCAGCAGCAGGTCACGTGACCCCCGCTCATTAACTCATTTAATATTCACTGCACTGCCGCTGTCCATCACCTCGGTGCTGAAGCTAGCACCGAGGTATGGACAGGGGAGCAGGGCATATTAAATGTTCCTGCAGTCCCCCCCATCCTGGATATGGCCCCCCTTGCTGCTGTGCAGAAAATAACAAACATTTTATATTTACCTCTCCGGCGCTTGCCTCAGTCTTCAGTGCCTCTCTCCCTGACTGCAGAAATCTCCCTCCGAGGTCCCAGAGAAGCCGGTCATGTGATCGGGTGCATACTGATGACATCACCGCACTGCAGTCATCAGTGAGCCCCCGATCACATGACTGGCTTCTCTGGGACCTCGGAGGGAGATTTATGCAGTCAGGGAGAAAGGCACTGAAGACTGAGGCAAGCGCTGGAGAGGTAAATATAAAATGTTTGTTATTTTCTGCCCAGCAGCAAGGGGGGCCATGTACCAGCCCTGGGGGGCATGTGCTAGCTCTGGGGCGGAGGTGCCAGCCCTGGGGGCATGTGCCAGCCCTGAGGGACGTGTACCAGCCCTGGGGGGCATGTGTCAGCTCTGGGGCGGAGGTGCCAGTCCTGGGGGGCATGTGCCAGCTCTGGGGCAGATGTGCCAGCCCTGGGGGGCATGTGGCAGCTCTGGGGCCGAGGTGCCAGCCCTGGGGGCATGTGCCAGCCTGAGGGACGTGTACCAGCCCTGAGGGACATGTGCCAGCCCTGGGGGGCATGTGCCAGCCCTGGGGGGCATGTGCCAGCCCTGGGGGACGAGTGCCAGCCCTGGGGGGCATGTGCCAGCCCTGGGGGACGTGTGCCTGCCCAGGGGGAAGTGTGCCTGCCCAGGGGGATGTGTGCCAGCCCTGGGGGATGTGTGCCAGCCATGGGGGGCATGTGCCAGCCCTGGGGGGCATGTGCCAGCCTTGGGGGGCATGTGCCAGCCCTGGGGGATGAGTGCCAGCCCTGGGGGACGAGTGCCAGCCCTGGGGGGCATGTGCCAGCCCTGGGGGACGTGTGCCTGCCCAGGGGGAAGTGTGCCTGCCCAGGGGGATGTGTGCCAGCCCTGAGGGATGTGTGCCAACCCTGGGGGGCATGTGCCAGCCTTGGGGGGCATGTGCCAGCCCTAGGAGATGAGTGAGAGCCCTAGGGGGCATGTGCCAGCCCTGGGGGATGTGTGCCAGCCCCGGGGGACGTGTGCCAGCCTGGGGGATGTGTCAGAGCCCTGGGGGGCATGTACCAGCCCTGGGGGACTTGTGCCAGCCCTGGGGGACTTGTGCCAGCAGTGGGGGACGTGTACCAGCCCTGGGGGATGTGTACCAGTCCTGGGGAATGTGTGAGCCCTGGGGGACTTGTGCCAGCCCTGGGGGACTTGTGCCAGCTCTGGGGGACTGGTGCCAGCCCTGGGGGACTTGTGCCAGCCTAGGGGACGTGTGCCAGCCCTAGGGACGTGTGTGAGCCCTGGGGATGTGAGAGCCCTGGGGGAATGTGCCAGCCCTGGGGGGCATGTGCCAGCCCTGGGGGACGAGTGCCAGCCCTGGGAGACGTGTGCCTGCCCAGGGGGAAGTGTGCCTGCCCAGGGGGATGTGTGCCAGCCCTGGGGGATGTGTGCCAGCCCTAGGGGGCATGTGCCAGCCCTGGGGGGAATGTGCCAGCCCTTGGGGGCATGTACCATCCCTAGTGGATGTGTGAGAGCCCTGGGGGGCATGTGCCAGCCCTGGGGGACGTATGCCAGCCCTGGGGGACGTGTGCCAGCCATAACCAGAATAAGGGGGCCATATCTAGGATGGGGGAGCTATATCCCAGGATGAGGACCATGTACCAGGAAGAGGGGGCTATAAGAGACATATACCCAATATGATTTGTAAGACGGACACTGACATTATAAGACAGACCCCATTTAACATTAAAAATTATTTTTTTCTCTTTTCCTTCACCAAATTTGGGGGTGCGTCTTATAATCAGGTGCGTCTTATAAAGCGAAAAATACGGTACTTTAGACAGAAAAAAAAAAAAAAAAAAAAACCTTTTCTGCTTTTATATATTCCTATTAAGTAGCAGAGCTATATAATTATAAGAATCTTACAATCCCCTATAAGACCTATTGTCTGATATTATTTGTTATAATTTCCTTATCCTTATCCTCCACTATCATCCCATCGGTGGAAACTATATATAAGGAGATTGAGTTTACTTTTACTTATTGAAGCATTACGTGCAGAATTTCATTGGATTACACTTGAGTCACACTAGCTTTACTTTATTACAATCTGAAAGACTCATGCACTAATCCTCTAGTTTACACTGTCTACTGAATCAGCCTAACTACCTGCTTCATACAGTTGACTACGGACATAGCACTGCGATCGCTCTAACCTACTAAGAAGGTTTCTTGTCAATGAATTATTCCTGCATCTAAATCCTTATTTGTTCTAAACTCTGAAATAGCATCTTACTTCCATTTTAATTATTTTTTAAGGGATGTTCCTTTTATCAATTATTGCTATTGATATTGCTATTGTAATAACTAGTATTGTTAAACCTGTTATTAATACCTAGAACTCTGCTTTGTTTGCAAACAAATGTAATGCAATAGTAAATGTGGTATATAGAAATGAGCGCTAGGGATAATGGAACAAGCCGAACGCTTTTGTAAACATTACCTATAGGTTTACATAGTAACATAGTAACATAGTAACATAGTTTTTACGGTTGAAGGAAGACTTTAAGTCCATCTAGTTCAACCCATAGCCTAACATGTTGATCCAGAGGAAGGCAAAAAAAAACCCATGTGGCAACACTAAGCTCCACATTGGGGGAAAAAATTCCTTCCTGACTCCAGGTACGGCAATCAGACTAGTTCCCTGGATCAACGCCCTATCAAAGAATCTAGTATGTATAACTGGTAATATTATAGTTTTCAAGAAAGGCATCCAGGCCCTTCTTAAATGTTAGTAGTGACTCACTCATTACAACATCCTGTGGCAGAGTTCCATAGTCTCACTGCTCTTACAGTAAAGAATCCACGTCTGTGATTATGATTAAACCTTCTTTCCTCCAGACGTAGAGGATGCCCCCTTGTCCCAGTCTCAGGCCTAAGAGTAAAGAGATCATTAGAAAGGTCTCTGTACTGTCCCCTCATATATTTATACATTATTATAAGATCACCCCTAAGCCTTCGTTTTTCCAAGCTAAATAACCCCAAGCTTAATAACCTGTCTTGGTATTGCAGACCCCTTAGTCCTCTAATGACTTTTGTCGCTCTTCTCTGGACCCGCTCTAGTTCAGCTGTGTCTTTCTTATACACTGGAGACCAGAATTGTACACAGTATTCTAAGTGTGGTCGCACTAGTGACTTGTATAGAGGTAAAATTATGTTCTCCTCATGAGCATCTATGCCTCTTTTAATGCATCCCATTATTTTATTTGCCTTTGCAGCAGCTGCCTGACACTGGCCACTAAATGTGAGTTTGTCATCAACCCATACACCCAGGTCTTTTTCAGTGACAGTTTTGCCCAGTGTTTTACAATTAAGCACATAATTATACCTTTTGTTTCCTCTGCCCAAGTGCATGACTTTACATTTATCCCCATTAAAGCTCATTTGCCATTTAGCAGCCCAAGCTTCTAGTTTACATAAATCCTCCTGTAATATAAAATTGTCCCCCTCTGTATTGATTACCCTGCAGAGTTTAGTGTCATCCGCAAATATTGAGATTCTACTCTGTATGCCCCCTACAAGGTCATTAATAAATATATTAAATAGAAGCGGGCCCAACACTGACCCCTGTGGTACCCCACTGTTAACTGTGACCCATTCTGAGTGTGTTCCATTAATAACTACCCTTTGTTTCCTATCACTAAGCCAGTTCTTAACCCACTTACACATATTTTCCCCTATCCCCATTGCCCTCATTTTATGTATCAACCCTTTGTGTGGCACCGTATCAAAAGCTTTTGAAAAGTCCATATACACCACATCCACTGCATTTCCTTGGTCCAGACCAGAACTTACTTCTTCATAGAAGCTTATTAGATTAGTTTGACAGGAACGGTCCCTCGTTAAACCATGTTGATAATGGGTCATGAGGTTATTTTTCTTCAGATACTCCAGTATAGCATCTCTTAGAAAACCCTCTAGGATTTTACCCACAGTAGAGGTTAAGCTTACTGGCCTATAATTTCCAAGTTCAGTTTTTGTCCCCTTTTTGAATATTGGCACCACATTTGCTATACGCCAGTCCTGTGGTACAGACCCTGTTATTATGGAATCTTTAAATATTAAAAATAATGGTCTATGACAGTACTTAATTCCTGCAGCACTCTGGGGTGTATCCCATCCAGGCCCGGGGATTTGTCAATTTTAGTGATTTTTAGACGATGCCGTACTTCCTCTTGGGTTAAGCAGGTGACATTTAATTGAGAATTTTTGTTATCACTGATCATATTGTCTGTCATGGGATTTTCTTGTGTAAATACTGTTGAAAAAAAGTCATTTAGCATATTGGCTTTTTCCTCATCCTCATCCACCATTTCACCCAGACTATTTTTAAAGGGGCCAACACCATCAATTTTTAGTTTCTTACTATTTATGTAGTTAAAAAATATTTTGGGATTCTTTTTACTTTCTCTGGCAATGAGTCTCTCTGTCTCAATCTTTGCTGCCTTGATTTGCTTTTTACAAATGTTATTTAATTTTCTGTATTTATTTAATGCCTCATCACTACCTACTTGCTTTAATTCCCTAAATGCTTTCTTTTTGTCACATATTGCACCTCTTACCGCTTTATTTAGCCATAGTGGTTTCCTCCTATTTCTAGCATGCTTATTCCCATAGGGTATATATTGTGCACAGGTCCTATTCAGGATGCTAATAAACATCTCCCATTTGTGTTGTGTACTTTTATGTCTCAGGACATCGTCCCAGTTTATTGCACTAAGATCATCTCTCAACCGTTGGAAATTTGCCTTCCTGAAGTTTAGTGTCCTTGTAGCCCCTCTACTACACGTCTTAGTAAAGGATACTTGAAAGCTTATTAAGTTATGATCACTATTACCCAAGTGACCTCCAACCCGTATATTTGATATGCGGTCCGGCCTGTTGGTTAATATTAGGTCCACGGTTGTGAAAGGTAATTGTCTCTCATAGTTTTCAAAAACTTATTACCCTTGCTGGAACTGCAGGTTTCTGATCCCCAATGTATTTCAGGGTAGTTGAAGTCCCCCATAATAATGACTTCTCCCTGAGTCGCTGCTTCATGTATTTCCTTTATGAGGATATTCTCCTCCACTTCCATTATTGTTGGGGATTTATAACAAACCCCTATCAGTAATTTATTATTTTTTCCCCCTCCCCTTATCTCCACCCACAGGGACTCTACATTTCCATTAGATTCACCTATATTATCACGCAGGATGGGTTTTAAGGATGATTTTACATATAAACATACACCTCCTCCTCGCCTATTTGTGCGGTCATTTCTGAACAGACAATAGCCCTGTAAATTAACAGCCCAGTCATGGCTCTTGTCCAGCCAAGTCTCCGAAATCCCCACCATGTCATTATTATTATCCAACAAAATCAATTCTAATTCCTCCATTTTGTTGGTGAGGCTTCTGGCATTAGTGTACATGCACTTTATGCATCTCTCTTTACCTCTATTCCTTCCTACTAGATTGACTGTTCTAACCCCACCCCCATGCCACCCCAATTTTATTACTTGTGCCCAGGTTACTATTTACACTATCTTCCCCTCCTATACAATGAATACCCTCCCCCCAATCCCTAGTTTAAACACTCCTCCAACCTTCTAGCCATTTTCTCCCCCAGCACAGCTGCACTCTCCCCATTGAGGTGCAGCCCGTCCCTAGCATAGAACCTGTAGCCAACAGAGAAGTCGGCCCAGTTCTCCAGGAACCCAAACCACTCCTTCCTACACCAATTCCTGAGCCACTTGTTTATCTCCCTAATCTCCCTTTGCCTCTCTGGTGTGGCACGTGGTACAGGTAGTATTTCAGAGAATACTACCTTGGAGGTCCTTGCCTTAAGCTTGCAGCCTAATTCCCTGAAATCATCTTTAAGGACCTTCCACCTACCTCTAACTTTGTCATTTGTGCCAATGTGCACCATGACTGCTGGGTCCTCACCAGCCCGACCCAGTAATCTGTCAACCCGGTCAGCGATGTGCCGGACTCGAGCGCCAGGTAGGCAGCACACTGTTCGACGATCCCTGCCTTTGTGACAGATTGCCCTATCTATTCCCCTAATAATTGAGTTCCCCACTACCAGCACCTGTCTGGCCTGCCCTTCTCTCCTGTTTTCCCCCTTACTGGAGCAGACACTCCTCTGGCTTTCAGAGGTCATGCCCTGCTGCAGCAGTGCTATCCCTGAACTCACACCCCCCTCATCTGCCAACATAGCAAATTTATTGGGGTGTGCCAGATCAGGGCTAGCCTCCCTGGCACCCTTCCCTCTACCCCGCTTTCTAACTGTCACCCAGCTGGCTACCTCATGGTCCTGCAGCTCCATACTACCATCCTCCCCCACATCTATCCCATTGAGCAGCTGTTCAGTGAGCAGCAGACTCCTTTCCATATTGTCTATGGATCTCAGCGGTCAGTTGTTCATTTAGATCCAGTATATGGGCTTCCAAATGCACAACGTACTCACATCTCACACAGCAGTATGCACCCTCGACCGGCTGGTCAAGGAATGCATACATGTGGCAAGATGTACACTGGATGGCATTGCCAATCATGGAGCTCATTTCCTAATGGGGATTGCACCAGACAGAAATGATAAGTAAAAAGAAATGCAAAGTATTAATTAAATACAACCAGCAATTCAGTAAGTCCTCCCTTCCAAACTCCCTTAATCCAAAGTCACTGAATCACAAGTCACACACTTACTTCTGTTGCACTTGCTCTGTCACACTCAGCTCGTTTCACACTCGCTAGAAAATCAGATTGAAATCTTTTTTTTTTTTTTTCTTTTCCCTTAGCAGAAAATCAGCCTACAGCTCAGTGTACTTCCAAAGGACTGGAAGCCCCCTTTATTAAGATAAACACATTACAGGTCCTTCTCCCACAACGCGTTTCGACGCTACATGCGTCTTCCTCAAGTGGATTTGCAAACAAAGTCACTCAGCGTAAATCTAACTCTCCTTACAATTAAACCGGGTTTACTACAAATCCTCTCCATACGCATCAATCACCAGTTTCCCCCCTCCCCCCCTCTCCCCACACTAATGAAGAGTTCCATAGTTTACTACTGACATCACTTAGTACCACTTTCTTGCAATTAACTGCCATAAGTCCTGCTTTAGAGTCCTCTAGAGCACTAACTGAAGTAAAATGCCTCCAAAACTTAAACTTAACTCCAGTAACAAATCTGCTAATAATGAACACATTACTGATTCGGGTAAAGACAACCAAAAACTCAAATTAGTTTCTTTGGCTCACATCACTACCAGTACTCTACCTGACAATAACCCAGAATCAACTGTAACTTACCCAGAGGACTCAGGAACCTCAACAGAAGATTTGATGGCATACGAAAATTCACAAACCATTACTAAACGCAAAGAAAGAGAAACTCCGACCAAACCGCATCTAAACTGCAGCCTTCCAGAAGATACTGATTCTGAAGACGAAACTAAATTTAAAAGCCCTGCTCGACGACGATCAAGAAAAGATAACGCTGATGATGACCCTCTATTGAATTTTAATGTGGGCCAACCGATGGACAGAGATTTCTTTCATAAGCTCTTTTCAGCCTTCAAAAAGTCACTAAAAGCAGATCTTACAGAACAGTTTGAGGATATGCGATACTCACTAGCAACAGTTGTATCCAGAACTGAAAACAACGAGAGAGCTGTACTTGACCTTAAAAAGCAAAGCAAAGAACTCAAAAAGGGTCAGGACCACATGAGAGAAGAAATAAAGTACTTAAAAGATAAGTTAGCAGACAGGGAAGATCGTGACCGCCGCAATAACCTCAAATTTAGAGGAATTCCAGAAAAGGTTAAGAATCCAGAACTCATGTCCTTCATGAAAGACCTGATTAAAACAACGATTCCCAATTTATCGGACATCCAATACTCTATAGAAAGAGCACATAGACTTCCCAAGCCATCCCACCTACCCAATGACATTCCAAGGGATGTTATAGTCAAATTCTCATTTTACCAGACAAGGGATTAGATTACCAGCTTCATGTGGTCTAATAAATCTCTGCCTCCTCCATATGAGAAAATTAAAGTTTTCACCGACATATCAAAAGAGACCATGACAAGACGTAAGGCTTTGAAACCGGTTACGGACATTCTCCAAGAGAAAAAAATACCATATAGATGGGGTCGTCCATCCACCAATGTTATCTTCTCCTTTAAACAAAAAACAATTACAATTGATGAGATCTCAGCGGGATTAAAGACTCTTAAGGACCTACACATCTCTAACACATGAGCCTATAAACTTCACCAAGCACTTGATCCAAGGTCACTTCATAGGCACAAAGGCTAAAACTTTAGTCTCCTCGGAAGTTTATCACCGGCCTCGGCCCTTCCGCCTATTAGACTTTTAGTGGTAAACAAGCCACTTACATTTCACGGGTTTGAACCCGGCTGTTCAAAGTTTCATTGTTAACCCTGTTATAAAAAGGAAGTCTTAGTATTAATTCATCAAAGTTTTACCCCAATGCCCCTATGTACACTTTATCACCTAAAATCACATATCGACACTCAAGCACCTGGTCTAGACTATGGCTAACAAATTTCTATCCTACAATGTTAGAGGTCTAAACTCCCCCCAGAAAAGATTCTTAATTTGGAAAGAATTGAAAAAACTCAATGTAGACATTGCAGGTCTACAGGAAACTAAATTTTCCTGTGACAACCTACCTAAATTCACGAACAAAAATTATCCAAATATCTTTTTATCTTCCAATAAAAAGAAAAAGGCAGGAGTGGCTATCATTGTTAAAATATACTGTTAAGTTTGAAAAAATTAACCTTATAAAGGATGATGATGGTCGCTTTCTAATTCTCATCTGTAAAATTAATGACACATGCTACACCCTTGTTAACGTGTACGCGCCCAACAAATGACAAATTACTTTCTTAAAAAGACTACCGTATATACTCGCGTATAAGCCGAGTTTTTCAGCCCAAAATTTGGGCTGAAAAGTCCCCCCTCGGCTTATACGCGAGTATACAGTATATATACATATATATACATCATATATGTATATATACAGCAGCAGCCCCGGAGGTATACAGGCCCCCCCATCAAGCTCCAGGGCCCCCCCCTCTTGCGCGGCAGCCTGTAAAGGAAAATCATACTTACCAGTGTCCTGTCGCGCCGTCCGCAGCTTGCCGACATGACGATCCCGGGCTTCATTCCGCGTCTTCCGCATTCCTTTAGTCGCGGGCAATGACTACAGGAAGTCGGAAGCCGGAAGACGCTGAATGAAGCCCAGGATCGTCATGTCGGCAAGCTGCGGACGGCGCGACAGGACACTGGTAAGTATGATTTTCCTTTACAGGCTGCCGCGCAAGGGGGGGGCCCTGGAGCTTGATGGGGGGGCCTGTATACCTCCGGGGCTGCGGCTGTATACAGCCCTGGGGCTGCGGCTGTATACAGCCCTGGGGCTGCGGCTGTATACAGCCCTGGGGCTGCGGCTGTATACAGCCCTGGGGCTGCGGCTGTATACAGCCCTGGGGCTGCTGCTGTATACAGCCCTGGGGCTGCTGCTGTATACAGCCCTGGGGCTGCTGCTGTATACAGCACTGGGGCTGCTGCTGTATACAGCACTGGGGCTGCTGTATACTACCTAAGGGCTGCTGTATACTACCAATGGGGCTGCTGTATACACCACTAGGGCTGCTGTATATACCTCTGGGGCTGCATATACCTCTGGGGCTGCATATACCTCTGGGGCTGCATATGGGGCTGCATATACCCCTGGGGCTGCATATGGGGCTGCATATACCCTGGGGCTGCATATACCCCTGGGGCTGCATATACCTCTGGGGCTGCATATACCCCTGGGGCTGCATATGGGGCTGCATATACCCTGGGGCTGCATATACATCTGGGGCTGCATATACCTCTGGGGCTGCATATACCTCTGGGGCTTCATATGGGGCTGCATATACCTCTGGGGCTGCATATGGGGCTGCATATACCTCTGGGGCTGCATATGGGGCTGCATATACCTCTGGGGCTGCATATGGGGCTGCATATACCTATGGGGCTGCATATACCTCTGGGGCTGCATATACCTCTGGGGCTGCATATACCTCTGGGGCTGCATATGGGGCTGCATATACCTCTGGGGCTGCATATACCTCTGGGGCTGTATATACCTCTGGGGCTGCTGTATACTACCACTGGGGCTGCTGCTGTATACTACCACTGGGGAGGCTGCTGTATACCTCACTGCTGGGGGTTGTATACCTGTGCTGGAGTCCACCCTCGGCTTATACGCGAGTCAATAAGTTTTCCCAGTTTTTGGGGGCAAAAGTAGGGGGGTCGGCTTATACACGGGTCGGCTTATACACGAGTATATACGGTAATTAAAACTGTACATGAATTGCAGAAATGCCAGCTACTCATGTTCGGAGACTTTAATGCAGTACCAAACCCTTTCCTAGACTCCTCCAACAAATCCAGAAACTTGAACACATCGCTAGACACATGGATGAACAGTGAGGAACTCTTCGACGCCTTCCGCTGCATTAATTCCTCTTCAATTGAGTATACCCACTTCTCTGATGCACATAAATCATTTGCTCGGATTGACCTCCTTTTAACTGACATTCATACATTACATTATATCAAAACTATTAAGATTCACCCTAGAACGTGGTCGGACCACTCACCACTCACTTTTTGAAATTTCTTATGGACCCATTCATTCTGAACAAAAAATCTGGCGAGCCAACTCTTACTTATTTCACCATCCACATTATAGAGAAACAATTCAAAATTATATCAATCTCTATTTTCAAGAGAATGATTTAGAAAACACCAAAATCTCAACCCTTTGGATCGCCCACAAAGCAGTTATTAGAGGCCATTTAATACAACTTAACTCTAGACTTAAATGTAACACCATAAAGGATTCCGAAAGAATTATTAAAGAAATTAAAAACCTAGAGCTACAACTTGAAAAGTCCCCCAATGATAAAATCTATACAGATATTCTCCAACTGAGAATTCAACTAAAAAACTTATTAGCATCTGAATATGATAAATTCATACGCACCATAAAAAGCAATTTCCATAACTGTATGGACAAGCCCTCCAAACTCTTTGCCAACAAAATTAAAATTCAGAGACGCAAAACTAGAATCCTCCAAATAAAAACAACAAAAACTTAATACATAAAAACCCAAAGGATATCTCGAATATCTTTGCCAGTTTTTATAGAAATCTGTATAATTTAAAGGAAGACCCAGCAGAACTTACTCCCTTAAAATCAGATATAGACAAATTTCTAGACTCCATTGTTCTTCCCTCTATTTCAAAAGAAGACTTGAATTTCCTTAATTCCCCTTTTACTGAAACAGAAATTCTAGCGACAATTAACTCCCTAGCCAAATGAAAATCTCCCGACCCCGATGGCCTACAAAACGAATACTACTTAAACTTTAAAAACTCTCTTGCCCCATACCTCACAAAACTTATAAACTCTTCCACCACATCCCAAGACGCCTTCCCAGCGGAAATGCAGGAAGCAATCATTATGGTGATATCCAAAAATAAAGGAGACACTGAAAATGTCACCAATTACCGTCCTATTTCCCTCCTAAACTCGGACTTAAAAATCATTGCTAAAACTATCACTTTGAGACTTCAGAAAATCTCTCCTGGACTTCTCCATAAGGACCAAGTGGGATTTATTCCGAGTAGAAGAAACTCTGACGCCACTAGACGTGCCATTAATCTGCTATTCTGCATTAAAAAAACTAAAACTCCCACCCTGATGGTCGCTGTCGATGCTGAAAAGGCGTTTGATAGAGTCCATTGGGGCTTCCTCTTCCAAACCTTAAAAAAATTTGGTTTTGAGGGCAATATTTTAAACTCCATCACATCTCTCTACTCCACTCCCTCGGCAAAAGTCCTGACCAATAATGTTTTGTCAGACAAAATTGTTCTCACTAATGGCACAAGGCAAGGTTGCCCCCTTTCACTCACCATTTTTGATTTCTACATAGAGCCCCTAGCCGAAAAGATTCGATCTAATCCCTTAATCTGCGGTATCCCGGCACACAAAAGACATTTTAAAATATCTTTATTCGCAGATGACATTCTTTTAACACTATCTGCACCACTTAAATCGATAAGGAACTTATTGGACACAATTAAAACATTCTCCAATATTTCATATTACAAAATAAACTTAACTAAAACGCAAGTTCTACATCTAAACCTAAATCCGCAAACGTTAGTTGCTCTTAAATCGGAGTTTAATCTGGCCTGGGAAAACAACCATATCAACTATCTTGGAATTAAACTTATTAAACCTCTAACATCAATTGTAGATACTAACCTAAAAACCATATACAAAACTATACGGACCGATATTCTACATCTGGCAAAGATAAAAATTTCTTGGTTTGGCAGAATCAATGCATACAAGATGAGCCTTTTACCAAAACTTTTATATATTTTTAGATCTATCCCTTTAATAATCCCGAATAAGTGGTTACAAAAATTGCAATTTCAGTTGGTTACATTCATTTGGGCAAAAAAGAAACCTAGGGTAGCGAGATTAATCCTAGAAAAGAAACAAAAAACATGGAGGACTCGCCTTGCCCAATTTAACTGCCTACTACCATGCTACTCTAATTAAATTAAGCCAGAATTGGTGGGCAGGAGAAGATGGGCCGACTTGGTTAGATCTAGAGGAATCTATTAAACCTCAGGGTGACCTTGGCCTCAACACTCTCTCCTACCTATGTGACAAAACTAAGAAACTCCCTGAGGAAATTGCTGTCAGATCTGCAATCCTTTCTTGGAGAACTCTACTGAAACTATCTCACAAGTCTCATCCTAGGTGTCTCCAACGCGGATAAATATAGATATCTTGGAACTTATATCGTCAAGAATTAAACTAAACTCATGGAAGAAACTAGGTGTCAAGTACATTGCAGACATAATAGATGAAAGAAAAAAACTCATTCCCTTCCAACTTCTTATGGAAAAATTTTAACTCGACATCCTAGAAGAGATGACATGGAAGAAGATTCAAAATCTCATCAACTCCCATAAACTAAACTTTTTTCTACCCCAGAACCTAGCTCAGATGTTCAGATATCCTCGAAGCCTTCTTTTCTGGAAAACTGGGCATATACCGTATATACTCGTGTATAAGCCGACCCGTGTATAAGCCGACCCCCCTACTTTTGCCCCCAAAACCTGGGAAAATCTATTGACTCGCGTATAAGCCGAGGGTGGACTCCAGCACAGGTATACAACCCCCAGCAGTGAGGTATACAGCAGCCTCCCCAGTGGTAGTATACAGCAGCCTCCCCAGTGGTAGTATACAGCAGCAGCCCCAGTGGTAGTATACAGCAGCCCCAGAGGTATATGCAGCCCCAGAGGTATATGCAGCCCCAGAGGTGTATACAGCAGCCCCAATATACAGCAGCCCCAGTGGTATTGCAGCCCCAGTGGTATTGCAGCCCCTATATACAGCAGCCCCAGTGGTATTGCAGCCCCTATATACAGCAGCCCCAGTGGTATTGCAGCCCCAGTGGTGTATACAGCAGCCCCTATATACAGCAGCCCCAGTGGTATTGCAGCCCCTATATACAGCAGCCCCAGTGGTATTGCAGCCCCAGTGGTATTGCAGCCCCTATATACAGCAGCCCCAGTGGTATTGCAGCCCCAGTAATGCAGGGCCCCTATATACAGCAACCCCAGTGGTATTGCAGCCCCTATAAACAGCAGCCCCAGTGGTATTGCAGCCCCAGTGGTATTGCAGCCCCTATATACAGCAGCCCCAGTGGTATTGCAGCCCCAGTGGTGTATACAGCAGCCCCTATATACAGCAGCCCCAGTGGTATTGCAGCCCCAGTAATGCAGGGCCCCTATATACAGCAGTCCCAGTGGTAGTATACAGGCAGCCTCAGTAATGCAGGGCCCCCCCCTCATGCTCCGGTCTCCTGTAAAGCAAGTTATACTTATCAGTGCCCGTTGCCGTCCGCGCCCGCCGCTGCCGACATCCCGATCCTCCGTCTTCATGCATCTTCTTCCTGTTTCCTGTGCGCGTCGCCGGTAATGACGTCACTGCCTGCGACGCGCACAGAGCAGGAAGAAGATGAATGAAGATGGAGGATCGCATGTCGGCAGCGGCGGGCGCGGACGGCAGCGGGCACTGATAAGTATAACTTGCTTTACAGGTGACCGGAGCATGAGGGGGGAGGCCCTGCATTACTGGGGATGCGGGGGCTGCTGTATACCGCTGTATACAGCAGCCCCCGCACTGACTCGCGTATAAGCCGAGGGGGGTACTTTTCAGCCCAATTTTTGGGCTGAAAAACTCGGCTTATACGCGAGTATATACGGTATATCAAAGCTTTAACCAAGACTCTCATTTTTCACACTCATCGAATGTAAAAGCATGGGAAAAAGAACTAAATGTAGAAATTACAACGGATTTCTGGCATCAAATTTTCGAATCTATCTACTCTTACATCCCCTGCTCATCCCTTGCAGAGACCCACTATAAGATTTACACACGCTGGTATTATACCCCTCTTAAACTTCATCAAATTCAAAACTCCAACTCCCCCCTCTGCTGGAGGAATTGTAATGCTATTGGTAGCTTGACTCACATTTTTTGGAGCTGTAGAGTTAAAATGCTTCTGGGACAGAGTTGAGGCTCTAATTAATAGCATAACTGGCTTGAAATTACACCTATCTTCTGATCTAGTACTTCTCCTTGTTGGCCTCGAATCCATCCCTCATAAACATAGACCTATCATTACGCAAATTCTACTCACAGCTAAAAGTAACATTGCTGCACTCTGGAGGGACCCTATTCCCTCTATGGTGGAAAACACAATAGAGAAAATAGCATGTCACAACACATACGAATACACATACGCCCTTAGAAACAACCTTTTAAAAAAATACTCCAAAAAATGGAAGGAGTGGAATAAAATTATGTCTCCCACAAATCAACCATAAAGACCTCAACATTGTACAAGACCAGATTAATCTTCGTACCCAAATCCAACTTATTTAGCATTACTATTTCAAGTAAATCATACCCACGTTAATTCATAGCGGGCATTCTTATATACGTACTCTTTGTACTTCCATGTATGTAAATAGTTAAGTTACTGTTTAGCAACTCGCTATTCATGAAATAATCAAATTAATGGAATATGATTGATATTTATGTAAATCATTGACCGAGCGACTAAAGTCTTGAGTAGTGTTATATATTTCTGATTCATCCTCGGTCTATGAATATATAGATTGTACATCTTTCTTCATATTGTCCCACCTAGATTACTAATCTCCTTTTATTGTACTTCATTGATTTCTGTATCATTTATGCTAATCATACTGTATGTTATATCGTTCTTTTATATTTGCAAACCAATAAAAATATTTGAACATAAAATGTGGTGACCCAGCTACAAAGTCATCAAAGTGCCCATATCAAAATGCATTACCCTGAATGTAATTCTCCATCTTTGGAGTACAAATATTTTCACCCAGGCAGTCTGAGCTACTATTTCTCTGTTATAATGGGTGCAGTAACACGCTAATAAGTTGGTTAAACCGTCATCCTGAAGCAGAAGGGAACTAATGATTATTGGCTGATCATGTCACTTTAAATGCCTGTAACAGGCGATAACAATGACAATGGGGTCTTATCTGTGGTATAAAGTGAACCCTAAAAATTAGGGTTTTGCTCACCTTGAGGGGTTGTGTCAGGTACAACCACTGGATAATGCCTAATAAATGCAGCTGCTGCAGCCCCAGTATCGTGGGCACTTCAGAATGGTAAAGTGGAATACAGGGGTTAAACGGTGCACTTACATGCAATAAAGATGAGCACTAGATTTTTGATCTGTGATTTTTATTTGTCTCATTTTGGAGTTTTACTCCTTCATCAGGATCATCACATTTGCCTAATGGGTAAATATGATGTTCCTGATAAAGGAGTAGAACTTCAAAACACGTTTAATTAAAGTCACATATCCAAGATCCAGTACTCGTCTATATTACACTGCAGCACAGCATTTAACCCCTCCATTACATTTTCACTTTCCATGCTTTCAATTCTAATCATCATGTAAAAAGATTCACCATTTTTGGACTATGGGGCTGCATTATAGAGGGTGGGTCATTTATATGGATGCACCTAAATAAAATGGGAATGGTTGTTCATATCAACTTTCTGTTTGTGGCACATTAGTATATGGGAGGGGGAAAACGTTTCCAGATGGGTGGTGACCATGGAGGCCATTTTGAAGGTGGCTATTTTGGATCCAACTTTATTTTTTTCAATGGGAAGAGGGTCATGTGACACATCAAACGTATTGAGAATTTCATAAGAAAAACAATAGTGTGCTTGGTTTCAACATGCTTTTATTCTTTCATGAATTATTTACAAGTTTATGACCACTTAAAAAATGTGTTCAAAGTGCTGCCCATTGTGTTGGATTGTCAATGCAACCCTCTTCTCACGCTCTTGACACACTGATAGCAATACAACAGAAGAAATGCTAGCACCGGCTTCCAGTATCCGTTGTTTCAGATGCTGCACATCTCGTATCTTCACAGCATAGACAATTGCCTTCAGATAAGTGATGAGGCAAATGTTTTTGAATGGTGAAATTAACAAACAAAACCACTGCTATTGGTCTGACACTAACCCACAGTGGATAGATCCCTCCAAGACTGTTGGAACACAAATGATGGTATGGTGTGGTATATGTGGTACAAAGATAGTGGGGCCATTCTTCATCAATGGAAACCTCAAGGCCACTGGATATCTGAATCATGTAGCATTTTCAGATATCTGAAGTTTTCCTCCTCCCATGTACTAATGTGCCACAAACAGGAAGTTGATAACACCAACCATTCCCATTTTATTTAGGTGCATCCATATAAATGGCCCACCCTGTACTATCAGTATTAATACAAACTATTCTGCTTACCAAGTGAAAACTATCACTGAAGCATCCCAGATAATATGTGTGCTGAATGGGGTTTCTGCAGGAACCATATGTGTCTAGGTCACACAGACAAAAATGTGTCACTATTAGCATACGGCGTGATTTTAAATGATGCACTGAACGGCGCCCATTGAATCACTCAAGTATTTTCTGGCTTTGTGCAAGAGCAAATGAGCATCCTGAATACTAGTTACACCTCATGTCTCATTCACATCATGTACCATATTAGTAGATGACCTTTTTACACCACACACACATCATCCTTTCATAATATTAAGAATAAAAAATTTGAAAATAACTGTTCATAAAATATACATATTTTAATGTACCAGCAGGCGTAGAGAATGGGGATGATATCAGGAATTTAGATGAAGAGATCAAAGAATTGAATGAATCAAATTTGAAGATAGAAGCTGACATGATGAAACTTCAAACCCAGGTTAGAAACACTTTTAGTTATGCTGTGTAAATAAACTTGGAAACCTGCGGTTTAATTAAAAAAAGAGGTGCTAAAAATATGCACTTTCTAATTGGGTCCCCAAATTAAAATAAATATTGTATAGCATTATATATGAAGTCAAATTATTGCAGCGTCAGGACCCCAAATGATACTAAAAAGAAATGTAAAAGAAATTGTAATAATACTTATAAAATATATACATGCTAAAAATAACTAAAGAAATAATTTTCAGAAGTAAAATTAGTGAACCATAACATTTACATACTGTATATGATATTAACACAACCATACCAATATGATGAATATAAATTATTCAATATTAATTAAAGTTAATTATGCCAAAAAGGATGACCAATTTTTGTATTATTTCCCAAAGAGACTAAGTTAGGCTGCTTTCACATAAGTGATTTTTCACCATTCACGGCAGATCCAGCAAATTTGCATCTGCTGCGTAACGGCTCACTTGCAGCAAGTCTGTGTTCAGCCCGATTCATTCCCTATGGGACTTGTGGTCATGTGCGGCACTTGCAGTTTTGCCAGATCTGGCACTTGGGCAAGTCAAAAAAACACTGCTAGCAGCGTTTTTGTTCTGTTGCTGCAAGTGCCGGATTCGCCGGATCCAGCAAAACCGCAAGTGCAGCACATGACCGCAAGACCCAAAGGGAATGAATTGGGCTGATTCCAAGTTTGCCGCAAGTGAGCCGTTATGCGGCAGATACAGCAAAACCGGATCTACCGGATCTGCCACGAATGGCAAAGATTGCTGATGTGAAAGCAGCCTAACTCAAAAAGTGCTATCTACCTTAAACTGGTGACAAAAAAAAACTAAGCAGAATTGTAAAAAATGATCAGGTCCAATTACAGTTATTTGTATGTAATTATATTCAACTCCAAATAGTTATACTTTAAATTATAACTCTATCTGTAAGGGCCGCTTTACACGTTGCGATATCGTTCCGATATTGCATACGATCTCATGGGAGCACGCACGTTTTTGGCACTTGTCCAAGATCGCATAGTAGATGTCACACAAGGAGATATCGCAGTCAACGCAACTACGATGTAGTACGCCCCTTTTCCACGCTGTGTATGAGCAACCCAGGGAACGACCATTTAACATTGGAGTGAATTGAGGAAGTTGTGCTCCAAATCGTAGTTGCGCCGTACACAGCACAATCCTGCCACATCGAATAAACAATATCGTACGGTTGAAGGGCTTGCACAACATTCTTGCAATATCATAGTTAGGTTGTTTTCACGTCGCATTGCCCATTTACACGACACAACGCACGAACGATATCAACTGCAAATGGCCACACCATGTGACTTTTTATCGATGTTGCATTGCGATATCGCGATGTGTAAAGCGGCCATAAAAGTTTTTCCCTTATATGGCTTTGCGGATAGGAAAATAAAAAATTATGGCTAACAAAATGCAACAGGAAAAAGATGAAAAAAGATGGTTGCCAGGTTCTTGCACAAGCTTCCTGGCTACACTGAGTTTTGTTATCCCCCAAACGAATTACATTGATCTTACACAATTCCGGGATGATATATAAATACAAAAGAGGTGAATGACTTGTTGAACCCCTTTCAGAACTAGTCGATTTTTCATCTTTGCGCCTTTGTTTTTCCCTCTACTTATGCCAAGACCCATAACTTATTTATTTTTCTTTCAATACAGCCCTTTGAGGCCTTGTTTTATAGAGGACGAGTTGTACTTTTGAATGACTCTATTCATGTTATCATATGATGTACTGGAATGCAGGATAAAAGTTCAAAGTGTGGCAAAATAACAAAAAAGTGGAATTGTGCCATTTCTTTTTTTTTTTTTAGTTACATTGTTGTTTCTATAGTAAATCTGACCTAGTCATATGATTTTACTGGTCAGTAATATTATGCAGATACTAAACATGAATAGGTTATATTTTGCTAAAGTAGTGAAAGAATTCAGAAACTTGCCACTTTCACGTTTTACATTTTTGGACATGGTCTGAGAAAGGGCTTGTTTTTGAACAGTGAACAGACATTTTTGTTGATATCATTTTCGGGTCTATACGATGTACAGCAGGTGAAATAAGTATTCAACATGTCACCAATTTTCTAAGTAAATATATTTCTAAAGGTGGTATCAATATGAAATTTTCACCAGATGTTGGGAATAATGAGAAATGACACAAAAAAAGTACTGAACACATGAGAATGAGAAGTGTAAAAAGCCAAGGCAACAATATCAGCTACTTAAATTGATGGTCTATAAAAGGGGTCTCATTACTAAGGTGCCACACAGGAAACATCTCATGATGGGTAAAACCAGTGAACTGTCTCAAGACATCATTGTTGCAAAACAAACTGTTGGCACTCCTAACAGAACATCTAACCTATTGAGTGTTCCAGTGAGCTCTGCTGAGGCCATAATCCGGAAGTGGAAAGAATATAAGTGTCATTAGTCTGTGACAGCTTTTTGTGTTATTTTACTTTAGGTGTTTATTTCTTCAGTACTAGGAAGGGGTAATTTTCTGTCTTTACTGGTAGTGCTAGGAAGGCTCGCTGAAGTGTGTGTCCACTCCCACTTCTCCTTAAGTAGCCATGTGTTTCCTAAAGCTGTTGTTGGTGATAGCTCATTCTTACCTCGAACAGCCTGGAGTGTGGATATGTGTGAGCCACTGCTGTGAAGATCAGCCAACCTGGTGGTGTTCTCCTTGCTGCAGTTTGGAGTTTAGCAGCAGATGTGGCACCCCTGTGGGTAAGTGTCAAAGAACCACCTAGTGCACAGAGGGATTTCCACATCAGGTACACCTTACATGCAACACCTTCCACCCCAGACCTCTAGGGAAAGCTCTAACCACTGAGGTCAGGCAAGCTGCTGACGTCAGTTGAGGTCCCCTATAAATACAGGTGTAGGGGCGGAGCTAGTCAGTCAGACAGTCGATTAGTCAGTCCATGCAGTGCGGAGCAGCACTGTGAAGAGATCTTGGTAACGGTGCTGTGCTAAGCCCGTACCAGAGGGAAGACTAGCCAGTGTAAGGGCCCAAGAGTGAGGGTCAGAGGCAAGGTGAGGAACAAAGTGGGGCAGAGGAACCATACCGGTTCACCCCAGAAACACCCGGACACCGTAGTCCTAGTCCGAGTCAGTGAGGGATTACAAGCCCAGCAAAGAAAGCACCAGAAAACCAAAAGACTTCAGTCTCCTGGGACACTTGTCACATAGCATAAAGGAGAGTCAGGGACCGTAAGAGAGAAGTGGTGCCCAGCAAAAGGCTTTCATCATCTGCAATACAAGTGAGGAACACAGCCGAGGTCATGGCTGAGTTTCAGGCAGGCCAGGACATTAGCACACACACAATGAACAAGGAGGCCGCATAACTCACTGGGTGTGGAAATCCTGAAGTGCCACCCAACCACCTGGAGTGTAACCTGGACGTTACCTGCTATTCCATCAGTAAAAGGTACGGAAACAGCCTCAGAGTGTGTGTGTCTATTGTTGCGGCCAAAATCAAACCTGAGTAATACATGTGACTAGTTTCTCCAGACACAAGATGTCTTGAAGCTGTATTTATCAACAATAAGCTTTTGTATGAAGTATTAAATACATTTCAGTAAGTGTGTTCAATATTTTTCCCTGTGTCATTTCTTGTTATTACACATCACTAAATGTATGGACTTCTATGGTTTGATTTGTTTGCCTTTGGGGATTGGATGGGTTGTTACCGATGTCTGGTAAGAAATTAATATAAATAGCACTTTTAGAAGTAATTTAACTTAGAAGATTGGTATTGTGTTCAACAGTTATTTCACCTGCTGTATACTGTACCGTACATAATGAATCATATATATTAATGTCAAGATATACATTTTGATCTCCAGTTATTAAATGTTTTTCTGTTATTACAGCAACCCAAAAACTTCAACTTGACAATCTGATTATTTTTCTTGTTGTATACAGATTATATAGATAGATTGGACTTTCACAAATGCAATGATACCAAATGTGTATTTTTTTATTTTACTTTTCACTGGGGAAAAAGGACAAACTTTTATATATAAATATATATTTTTTTTTTCAGATTTTTGAACTTTTTTACTGTATTTCTTACTCTCCTTAGGAAATTTAAACCTTTGGCTGTGCTTTATACAGCAATGCCATACCATTGCTGTATATAGCAGAAATAATTTTTTACAGAAGTTCAATGATGACAGCCAGGGATCTTAGCAAACCCCTTGCAACACTTTGGCATCCCACAATGTCAAGTGCCTATGAGGGGATAGAATTGTGTGTCTCCATGCCGGTGTGCAATAAATGCTGCCTCCACAGATTGACAGTGGCATTTAACAGGTTAACAGCCATAAGAAGAGGCAGGTGATGGCTGAGTATCACGCCATGATCTGCCTGCTTGGCATGTGAGTCATTATCAAGTAGGTGACTTATGCCATAAATTCCTAAATTCGGAGTCTGTTATTCAAGGAAAATGGACCATTATTTGGGTGTACCTATAATGAAATCAGATTCTGAACAAGATCAATTAAACTCCTGCTGTTGTTTTTTTGTTTTATGTATTATTTTTTCAAAACAAAGATTATTCAAGGAAAAACACCTACTGTTGAAAACAAAATGCATTATTTTGGTTAGTTGTATGATTAACTGCTTAATAATTACAATCCAGCTCTTTGATCATCATCTGATTCTTGATGAATGCTTACAATGATAACAAATTTCTACCTAGTCTTATTTTCCAGACAACAGACCTAACTGTCCCTTTTGTGTCTAATCATGTAAAGAATAGGTCCCAATAACAATACAAAATGCCAATCCCCAAATATTAAGAGACCTTAATGCTATGTGCCAACAAGAGCACATTTGCTGCACATTTTTATAGTATATTTGTAATAATGTGCAGCAAATGTGCATGCTGTATAGGTTGGCCAGCAAAGTCAATGTGACTTCTCCACTTGTGACACATCTGCACTTTTTGTGCAGTATAATAGTTGCTTATTTTTAATGATCTTTTGATCTGTAAAAATGAGTAGCATGTCAATTTTTTCATGCCGCTTACCTTGTATGCTTCCCGACACTTCCGGGCATTGGCCATGACACACGTCACATGGGTAGAGGGTGTGTGAACCTCGTGGTGTGTGCCTAGCCGAAACCTGAAAGTGCCTGCCGGTTATGCAAGGTAAGCTGCGTGTTACAGGGCGGGGACATCAGGGAGGGATGCAAAATATTCTGCATAAAAAAGCAGATATTACCAAGCAAAAATGCAACGCTTATGCTGCGTAATACATGCTAAAAAGCGGATGCAGATTTGATGCAGAAAATTCTGCATCATTGCGCAGACTATATATCGAACTATCGCCAAGGGAATAGGCAGATTAAAAAATAAATTATTATTGTAATCATTTCAAAATGAATTATGAGTAAAAATAGTAATAGGTGAATACAGTAGGAGAAAAACGGATAAACACAAGAAAATATATGTACATCATCCTATATATAAATATAAATAATGGGTTCACAATATAGCAATGTAATTACAAGTACAACATATTTGTACAGATACTGTATATGTGTACAGCAATTGTTTATTTACTCATTTCTACTTTGGCCCTTTTGTTGGTATAAACTATATATTGAGATGGAGTCAATACACATAAGGATAGATATCAAATTGCCTGTATACCTCTAGTAGTGCTGTCACAATCAATATATACTACGGAGGTGCAAATTAAGCACACCATATGCTGCATAAAATAATGCTAAATAATAATGTGTAGTTGAGATGTCTTCTAAGTATGTGATCCGACAGCCAGATACAAATTTATCAATGACAGGTAAACAGTCTACAAGGTACCATCCGTGTAACATTACTCCAATGTTATACAAAAGATATCACCAAACTCGTATGGCAGCAAATCCCACAATGTAGAAACAGACTAAAGACATACAGGTAAATTCATAACATAGTTATTATACCAACCAATCAGATGTCAGCTGCCTGTAAAGGCTGATACTTTCTGTATTATCACTTTACATACAACTAACACCTATTTCTTCCCCGACTCCAACATATGTAGGCACTCTGCTCTTTTGTTTCCACCTCCTTTGGCAGCAGCTTAGCTTTTTCTGGGAGAAAATTACTGGACATGTTGAAGTCTAACATGCCTGATCCTTTTTTTTTCCACTGATATCTGCTTACTACGGGGGAAGTTGGTATGCAACTGGCAGTTCAGACAAAATCTTCGAGTTTAACCAACTTTCCTCTGCATAAAGGCAACTTGAAGACGTGTCAATAATAGTCCTGCATTAAAATTATATGACATAGGGCTAAAAAAAAAAATGACCACACACGCAGTTCTGTATGCCTCATTCCAACTATAATCACCAAGTTTCCTTTTAACCAATTACCTTTTCTGATTTAGATCTCTTCAATGGAGACAAATCTGAAAACAATAGAGGAGGAGAACAAACTCATAGAGCAGAACAATGAAAGTCTTTTGAAAGAGCTGGCTGGTCTAAGCCAAGCACTTATTTCCAGTCTTGCTGATATCCAGCTTCCACAAATGGTAAGACCATATACTGTAAATTCCCATGATGAGGACCAAAAATAAAGGTGCATCTTCCTGAAACTTTGTAACATAAAGGCCTACCAAACTCTCGTTCTCATCCCTTCACACCCGTGCATTCAATCAGGACTTTTCACTGAAAGAGCACATTGACCTACAGACTTTCCTATTCCTTACTCTCTAGAAAACATACTACAGTTTTGGGAACATGGATAAGCAGCACTTGTTTGTCATACATAGGAGACTTACATTTTGCATTATTGATTACACATGGAAACATGTATTCTCCTAATAACTGTAAGAATCAATTGTTCAACCTAAGTACTTTCAAGGATTCAATGTCATCGTGATTCTTGATAATCCTTTTTAGGAACATTATTTATTAGCAATGTGCGATTATAATAAAACTTTGGATTTTTTTGTACTAGACTTAAAGAGAATCTGGCAGCAGGATTTCAAACCCCAAACAATTTATATGCACATGTAGCTTTCAAAGACAAGTCCAGCAATATCTTTTCATAGCCTGTCCATTCCTCCATCACTGAGAAATCATCGTTTGGAATCAATATGCACATGAAACTGAAGTGCCTCTGGTGCATGGTAGTTCTACTCATGCATCTGATTACTCTGGTTCTCTTATCCCCCCAGTGATGCCTTCTTCTGCTTGTATGACAGTTTTTTTGATGTGTGAATGTGGCGCCCCTGCGGTCTGGTCACCACTAGAGGTTGCAGCAACTGGGATCGGTGGGTCCAGTCACCGAAACGCACACCCAGCACACTCCGATCCCAAGACTAGGGACTCTATGCCCAGCAACGGGATGGCAAGAGGAGACAAGTGGAGGGTGGGAATTTTAGACAGGGAACGGTCAGGAAAGGAAAGTCAGCGAGTTTCAGTTCAGTCAGACTGAGAGGAGAGAAACTATCATTACAGGAGACTGAAGGGACATGGACCCGGCGGTCTGTACCATCCTTAGGTTATTCTGGGTCCCGGGCTACAGACCGTAGAGAGACAGAAGGAGTCCTAGGGGCACGGGTAGTGAGCAATTCACCTATACGCCCGAATTATCTGGAAAGCTGAAGGACAGGGCAGAAACCAGGGTGCTAGCTCTGAGGTAGCCAGGATGCTCCACGCTCCAACTGCAATACTGGTCAGTGGCAGGGCCTTTATGTCCCTTACTTCATTCCAGCAGCCGGGCACCACTGTGCTACTCGTCTCTCCGCAGGAAATCTTTTGCTCACCTCCGGAGCTCAAACCGACTGTTGGAACTATACCACTCTGCTGACGTCCACAGACACGTGTTGTGCACTTCCAGTTCTTTATGTTCCGTAACCAAACCCCGTTGCAGCGAAGAGAAGGCCTCTGTACTAGGGCCAGGGGACCAGGCAGGTCACTGAACAAAGGCCCGTGGTCGTTGGATTGTAGCTTTGCGTGCGGAAGAGTAAGGAAAATAGGCCCATAGAAAGGAACACAAAAGGGGGTGATCCGGAAGAGCCATCCCAGCTGCTAAAAGACTACAGGAGCCACCACTGCACTGTCTTGTAACTTGAGCACCTGCCGAGAAAGCAAAATAAACCGGGTTGAAGCTCAGTACTGTGTAAGACTGTTATTTCTGCGCCTGAGGAGAGGTAGACTGAATTACCAAGCCAGCAGCAGGAGCCTGCCTGAGAGAGTCTCTTTGGTTGCCCTGGGGACTCGCTCTTCCCGTGGAGAGCTAAACCATCATAGCTGCTACTCCCATCATCCCCAGAGGTCCCGACTGCAGCAGCAGCTATATCGGCTGCCTTCCATTGGTGGCTTCATGACAAAAACTCTTGTTTTTTATTTTTATGTCTTTCTTTTATCACTTTTTCAATTTTTTCCCTTTTTAAACTGATCACCCGACGAGGGGATCACGGACCGGGTCACGCCACCATGACATCCCGCAGCCCTGACAACGTCGAGAGGGCCCGGTTCTGAGTATCCCATGGTCCCCGCCAGGGGCGAGTTATGAACTCAAGCCAGTGAGCTGTCGAAGAAGAAGGAGAAAGCAGCCCTGTGTAGACAATAGAACTAGAGTGATAGAGGATTGAGAAGTGCCTTCAGGGTCCAAGGCACTTCAACCTCACTTGCATTTCAATACAAAAAATGCTATTTCAGTAATGGCCCAATGGACTGTGTAGCTAAAGGGATTGCTGAATGGGTCCTTTCACACATGTCCTTTGGGCTGTATATTGGCATTTCAGTACATTCTGATAATAAATTATATGTAAAAGAACAGGTCTTTAGTGGACCAAAAAGGCTTATAAAGTAAATTAAAATAAAAAAATTTTATTACTTAAAAAAAACTGTAAAAAATAACTATATTTGGTATCCCCATAAACATAATTTCTCTGTACAATAAATTTAAAGTCAAAATTATGAACTCATACATCATTTCAACAAAAACGTGTACGTTCTGGCTGTGGTGTTAGGATGTGGTGGGTAAAATCATAAAAAGATCATCTGTAGTCTGCATTATTTGAAGTCACTAAGGAGTTAAGTGCATTTTATTAGATGTTTCATATTTCAAAATAACACTATAGAGAAGATAATATCTCATCAAATATCCTGGTTCTCTTTCAACCCTTAGTAAAATCCAAGCACATCATTTACAGTTTTTCGACAAACATTGGCAGAATACTGGAACAGGATAAAGGCCTGTTTTTTAGAATGATAGATACCAAGTGGAGACATTTAACCATCTCATGAATTATACTTACATACGCATGTACAAGTGATACACATTTACATATTAATAATATGCAAATATCTGCATAATACTTTTCAAAAATATGTCATTAAATGTATGGTCTCTCCACAGGCAACCTTTTATATGTATGAATTACATGGTAGTCAATAAGGTGAAAAGCCATCCCTGAAAATGTAGAGTCACACATAGGTAATATACCATCTACGCTCAGACCACAATACACAGTTTGACTGTGGGTCTTCTATCCTTACCTAGCCACCTCATAGATATATATGGAGAAGGAGAAGCTGTGCGTAGCTACACTGAGGATGATTTTGTGACCATATAATGAAATACGGTATTTTTCGTTTTATAAGATGCATCGGACAATGAGATACACCCCAAATTTAGAGGAGGAAAATATGGGGGAAAATTTCATTTTAATTTTAAAATAGGGGTCCAGTCTTATAGCCAAGTGTAGCTTGGTGGAGCGAGGTCTCAGGAAACAGGGTTGCCATTGCAGGGAGTTGGTTATCAGCACCAGTGGGGCAATGTTGCAGGCCCTGGGCTGGGAGGTGGGAGTGTCCCATTGGCACCAGTGAGGCAATGCTGTGAGCCCTGGACTGGAAGGAGGTGGTGTCACAGCAGCAAGAGTGAGGTGATGTTGCAGGCCCAGAGCTGGGAGAAGGGGTGTCACAGTGGTGTAAGGCAGGCACCATTAATCTCTTGGCAGTGGAAACGATTGACTTCAGGAAAATGGCTGCAGTGGCGTTGCATGTGCAGTTTGATATCTCAGAGAGACCCCACCACTGGGGGATTAATGGTGCTTGCCTCGCATTGCCACAACAACTCATCCTCCCTGCCTCAGGCCTGCAGCATCGCCCTACTCATGACTCTGCCTCCTGTAACCCTGCACCACCTGGTAAGCTATATGTATACTATAAGACACCCCCTCATTTTCCCCCCAGTTCAGGGGGGAACGCATTTTATGGTTTGAAAAATACGGTAGATGTTTTTAGAAGTTATTTTCTGTAGCTAATACAGTAGGGATCTTAATTGGGTTCACAAGCAAATCTGTAATACATTATATAAAAATGCATGTTGATTTTTAAGGCAAAATTGTACAAAATAATGTGTAAAGATAAATATTACCTTTTTTTAGTAACATTTTGCACATAGAGTAATATTATTACTTGTACTGTAATAATGCTGAAATTCCATGGTAAACCTTGAGTGATCTGATCTATAGTACATTTTTCTTTCTCCATTTAGGAACCAATTGGTGAACACAACTTTGAAGCTTATGTAAATACACTGACAGAAATGTACAGCAATATGGAACGGGAATACTCCCCGGAATGTAAAGCCCTCTTGGAAAGTATAACTCAAGCCGTAAAGGGAATCCATGTATAGTATATCTGCTGGGCACACACAGCTACACAGAGAATAGACTCTACCTATAGACTGCTGGATTAAGTATACTAGCACAAACAATACTGACGATTGGTGTGCTGCATTTCCAACTCCAACGTTGCACTATTTACTTCCCCAGCAGTCATAAAACTAAGCAAAACATGAAAAATAAACTACAATTTATCAGACTGTTTACACTAACAGCAACACGCTAATCAAGTGTATCTCAATGTACTTATTTTTGCTCATTTTTCTCTATTGCACTCTTTCTTTTGTACAGTGAATGTATAAAGGTGTTGGCAACTATTTTTTATAAATTGTATTTATTTGGGATTGAAGGAGTTTCTGTTCATAACTTTTAATGATGTTTCTTTTGTTAGGCTTACCATATTTTTACAAATATCTTTTTATAAGTTATTTTCTGAGTGGATTTTAAATAGATTTAACGAAAAGTGATTCTGTAAATTAATATGATAAAAAAAATCTTGGAATGAAAAGAAACGTTACTTTGGCTGATAAAAATGGGGGTTCCTAGTTCTTCTATTTTTGGTACTAATGCCCATTTGATTTCATTATAATTTTCCAAGTACTGTTGCTGCGACATAATTTCAGGGATTACGCAAGTTATGAGATGACCACCCATACAATTTTTCTTTTTCTTTAGGCCGATGCTAGCAATAATCATTAGTAGCATTTAGTATTGTTTCTTTCACTGTATATTCTGTCCCACTGGATCTCTTGCTAGCACTTGAATAAATCATAATTTATACCTCATAACCTTTAGTGTATAGAAAAGTTACACATTAAATTAGATTTTGCTTGGGCGATGTGTTTTGCTATCTACAGATATGATTCCAATCTTCTTCCACACAAGGTGGCAATCCTAGAAAGTTAAAAAGAATTGTGTACCTAATGTTTTTCTATGGTAGTTTATTTGTGTTATTAAGTTGTGTTTTATTACCTTGCACCTCCATAGATTGTGAAGATGATTGCTATGATAAGTAGAGATGAGGGAACCTTTTGAAGCTCGGATTGCGAGCGGTGCAGCCAAACTGTGATCCTAAATGTGACCTGAACCTCAATGGAAGTCACTGATTGTCAGTTCAACTCTCGGCCCATGTACAACTAGCCATAAGTAAAATACTTCCAGGGCTGGGAGGACAAGTTTTTTTCCCCTAAAATTAATTTTAGACACACTTTACATCCAAACACTGTGCTTTTAAGCCCAGTGCAATCCAATCAATCACTGCATATGGCTCACACTGGGCTAAGCACCAACTGAACCGACCACAGTGATGCTCGCTCCAGTGCTTTGCAAATGTAAGGCCTGGGGGAACAGCTATTCTCCATGTGGAGAGTAACCCTGCCAGCCGGCAGTGAGGAGACTTAAAGCCGCAATGCTCCTCTGGGACATTGCCTATGCAAATTGTCACGTCAGGGAGGAAGCGAAAAAGTCTAATGCCACCTAATAAAAGTAGCAATCCTAAAAGTCATAATTGACCCTTTAACAAGCCTTTTAATATGATTTAGGATTTTCCGTGCAAATGTAAGGTCTGGGGGAACAGCTATTCTCCGTTGTGGAGAGTATCCTGCCAGCCGGCAGTGAGGAGACTTAAAGCGCAATGCTCCTCTGGGACATTGCATATGCAAATTTTCACTTCAGGGAGGAAGTGAAAAACTCTAATGCCACCTAATAAAGGTAGCAATCTTAAAAGTCATAATTGACCCTTTAACAAGCATTTTAACATGATTTAGGATTTTCTGTGCAAATGTAAAGCACCTGAACTTGAACCCGAACAGATTTTCTCAACACCGGGAAGTTTGGCAAACCGAACTGAACCTTGAAAGGTTCGCTCATCTCTAATGCTAAGCCCGGGAGAAGTGAATCATCTTGGTACTAGATGAACAGTTAATATGTTCATGTGTAAATACTCAATATACTCAAAACAAGGACAGTTAATATGCTTTCAGTGTTTTTCTTGTTTTAATAATTTTCACAAACTATATTTTTGCAACAGATGATGTTAAAAACCAGCTAAACTGCCTTGTATATGTACATCTAATGTGCATATGTGCCTCATTGTAAATGATTACGTTCATACTGCATTTTTCTTTATTCTCAATAGGCGCTAATACATCCCTGTAATCCTTAATTACAGCTAGAATCGTGATCTTCTTTGGCAGAAATAAAATTCATAAATACTGTACAGGTAGACTGGATTATAAAAATGGGTGTAGTAAAGCACTTTTTCAACTTTCAATCTATAAATGTGCCATTGTGTATATTGTAACATTAAAGGGGATGTCGAAGAAGACGAAATAGTTTTAGGGAAAAGAAAAACAGTCTATTTTTTTCCAATTTTAGACAACCTTTCTAAGCCTTTACATCCTTGATATATTCATTTTTACAAGCACACTGTAAGTAAGCACACTGCTTGCATAGCATGTTTTCACCTGTGCTTCATTTTGTTTTTTTATTTATTTTTTTTAATTATGCAACTGATGGTAGTAGAGGGCTGATATTGTCTCCATATTAAGTAGTTTGCTGGATCCTTTTACAACTCTCCTGTTCCTACCAATTTTTTTTATTTAAAAACAGAATGAATGACAGCAGAAAGAGAAACAGATCTAAAACTCCTTTGTGCATAAACTTCTCACTGGAGATTTGATGACTTAACATATGCCATGACAATATGTAGCTTCTAATAATGTTCACACCACCCAATATAATATGTATAATGCCCAAGTTAAATAGATAAGTTCATTATGAGGAAGGAAAAAAATATAGAAATCGGTGTGTATTCTATATAAAAAGCTCTTAGCATGTACTATATGCATCCTTACATTCCCTGATTGATGTCTATTCGGACGATTCACGCAGGAAATCAAGAAATGATGGGTGTGCTAACAGCCAGGAAATTGTGTCTTCACAATTACCTCCTACCCTGTTTAAGACACTCTCTTATCTAACTTTTTACGCCAAAAATGCAGTATGTCTTATTTCAGGGGATGTCTTATTTTTTGATTATCCCCCTTCAAGCCCCAGTATACCCAATCAGCCCACAATATCCCCACCATCCCCTTGTGCAATATAGATATCATATATGCTCATTTCCAACTTTTATTTTCTCTCTCACAGAAAAAACGCAATTTATCAATATGTACTGTGTATATATATATATATATATATATATATATATATATATATATATAATGTTCCAAATTATTATGCAAATATTCTTTTTATCTGATTTTCCAAAATGTTTGGTGCAAATGACAGTCAGTGTAATAATAAAAGTCATCACCCGTTATATTGAATTTTATTGAAGAAACCTCCCAATGATATCAGTATAATCTTCAAAATTAAAAAACTCTAAATTCAATAATCCAAATTATTGGGCACAGTAGAGTTTCTAAACATTTGATATGTTTGAAAGAACTGAAAATGCTCATTTGTTGAATTTGCAGCATTAGGAGGTCACATTCACTGAAATAAAAAGCTATTTAACTCCAAAACATCATAACAGGCCAAGTTACATGTTAACATAGGAACCCTATTTTGATATCACCTTCACAATTCTTGCATCCATTGAACTTGTGAGTTTCTGGAGAGTTTCTGCTTGTATTTCTTTGCATGATGTCAGAATAGGCCCACAGAGCTGCTGTTTTGATGTGAACTGCCTCCCACCCTCATAGATCTTTTGCTTGATTATACTCCAAAGGTTCTCTATAGGGTTGAGGTCAGGGAAAGATGGTGGCCACACAATGAGCTTATATTCTTTTATGCCCATAGCAGCCAGTGACACAGAGGTACAGTGTTGTGCAAATTAATTGGGACAGCAAAAAACACATTTTTGAATATTTAATAATAAAATGTTATAATGCACTAATTACATACTAATTTTAGTAAGAAATATGTCCTCCTTTAGCAGATAGAGATTTTCAATGCATTTTGGCATTGATTCTACTATGTTTTTGCATAAATTCTTCAATTCTTCATCATGGAACCACACTTGTATGGCACTGTTTATCATGCGTTCTTTGGTTGTACAGTCCATTTTGCCAAGACGTCTCTTCACAATGCTACACAAATTTTCTTGGCAAAAAGGACTAATTATCACAGGTATCAGATTGATTCCAGTGATCCAAAGAACCATAAGATGCAATACCATCAATACCAATATCAATACCATTGACAAAAATAAAACCTATGACACTTAAAACTAATTTGCATAATAATTTGGAACATATATATAGCAGGTGATGGGTGATTTAAGTATTGTACAAGTCACCAATTTTCTAAGTAAATATATTCATAAGGGTGCTGTAGATTATCATAAATTAGGTCCATAAATTAGATTATCTATAATAATGAAAAAATGACTTGGGTCAAAAGTATTGAACACAGGAAAGGAGAGGGGTGCCATGGAAAGTCATCATGACACCTGCTGAAATCTATCAGTAATTTAAATACATCCTGCCAGTTAGCAAAAAATAATTTCAACTGGTTCAACTGATGGCCTATTAAAAGGTGTCTCATTACCATAGTGCCACACAAGAGCCCTCTCATTATGGGTAAAAGCAGTGAGAATTTGAACAGTGTTTTTATGGAAGAATGGACCAAAATCCCACTTGCGCAATGCATGTGACTAGTTTCTCTAAACATGAGATATCTTTATGCTGTCATTTCAGAAAGTGTGTTCAATACTTTTTGACTGTCATTTCCCATTATTACACATAACTTTATTTATGGACATCTATTGTTTGATTCTTTGCCTGTGTGGATTGGATGGGTTATTACCGATGTCTGGTGAGAAATTCTAATCAATAGCGCCTTTACAAAGATATTTACTTAGAACATTTTTGACATGTTCAATACTTATTTCTCCCGCTGTATACATATATAAACATACAGTGATCAGCATTAATTAGTACACCCAAACATATTAATCAGAAAATCTCTTCTTCAGAATCAACATTTTCTATGGGATAGCATTCGATCCAACTTGTTCATTCTATGCCTGGAAGACATGGTGCTGTCCTTAAAAATCATGAAGGCCTTGGATGCACTTGCATTTACAATGGATAAATGTCAGATTATTAAACAATGTGGCTGTGTCCATCTACAAGTTTTTTCTTAGCCCTAATCGGCATGTGAAAATAATCAAAGCATGCTTCGTTTGGCCGCGAGTCTCAGATCACATGCACCATACAACTCTATGGGTGTGAGTGAAACATTGCACTGCACTTCCATGACATCCGAGTGCAGGGTGATATATGCTGAGACAGACAGTGCAGAAGATGGAGAGATTAATCTCTCCCTTCTCTCCACATCTGTGATCGGATTACAGTGAATGACACTTGACTCATGCTCACAGTAGTATTAGTATATCACATTTGATATTTACACATTGGATGTAATAAGCTATTGGAACCAAGGCCTTATAAAAAAAAATAAAAAATATTATATGTAGTAGATTTTGATGTGGGGTGTATTCATTATTGCATTAACTAATTTAAAGGGACACTGTCAGGTCATTTTTCAGTATGATACTAATATTACCCTTTAATAGGGCTTGGGCAGACCTTTTAAAAACATGCCAAATTATTATTGTACCGTTATGTTATCAGCATTGTCAGACCCTGCAGGGAGCTCCTGGATTAGTCCTTCACATAATAAGCAAACAGGAATAGTCTGGCTGCTGTGTAAACTGTCAAGTAATTATGCACTCCCTCTCAACTGCTCCCTCCTCCCTCCCAGCAGCTCCTTTCTCCCTTCTCCCTCCCAGCAGCTCCTTCCTCCTTCCTCCCTTCTCCCTTTGCTAAAAGTGCAGTGTCAGGTTTCAGCAGCTTCTGTTCTATTGAAGACACGGAGGGAGAGAGCTATTACAGGTCTACCTTATCTAGACTCCATTTGTTTCTCTAAGCAGGTATTCCTGCTGTGACAGTTTCTGTGTTGTATTTGACCTCTTGTGCTGCTGCAAACACAAAGAGCAGAGAGGAGAATACAGTCCCCCCACCCCAATGATATCCTGTGCAGTGATGTGGTGTGAATATATGACATGCATATTCATCTTATGGGGAGGGGACAGCAGAGAACTAAGTGGATCATTCACTGTGATTGACAGATGGAATGAATCTCTTTATTTGAAGTTTACAGAAGATAGGAGGGAAATATAAGTAAAAGAAATACGTCAATAGAGAGAGTTTAGAGGGAGGAGTTAGAAAATGATAGCAGTTACATATGGATTTTTGACCTCACAGTTTTCCTTTAAGCAAAACTGCAGAGTTTAGGACAGTTATATTATTAACCTACTTTTATGTTATGGGTTCAAAAAATGTTCTATAAAACTCAAGTCTTCTCAAAATTTTGGAAACTGTTCTTGTGTTAAGCAGGATATTGATTAAAATCTTACTCTCCAAACAGGGTGCATTCATTATGCTGAGAACTATAGATTTTATTAAGGTTATCCATCAGGTAAAAAATAAATATCCTCCAAAAAACCTAAAAACGTATCTTATCTAAACTCATGAGTTCTAGGTATTCAAATATAATTCTACTTGCATATCTAATAATTTGGCTAGCAATAATGTAAATCCACTACTAAGTGAAAACAGTTTATATAATTAATAGGAAAAGGTGGGGGACTCATTAAAGTTAAGTTTATTTTAGATGCTCATACCTCTCAATTTCAGGACCACACTCTTTCTGATGGAACAGTTGCCAAAATGCCAGTTTATGCCAATGTATAAGGGTGAGAAAATGATCAAGACATGGGGTATTTGTAAGAGATTTTAATGTTTACTATTTTCTTTTTGTTACTGTAAAAGGCAGTGCAATATTTACTATATTTTTCATTTATAACTTGGAATGATAAGTGAAACATGCCCAGAAAGGAAGGACTAAAAGATTGAAGTTGTTACTTGTGAAGGAACGAAACCAATTGAGAAGGGGGTCCCTAACCTTTCTGACTTTGAGAGCCACATTAAGCACTGAAAGAGGGTCGAGAGCTCAGTTAACTCAGAGAGAGGGTCATAAACCACATTTAGCAATAAGGGAGGGTCACGAGCCACATCTAACCTCTCACCCCCTCACAGTAGTGACACCCAGAGCCCCCATTACCGTTAAACTGATAGGCAAAAGAAAGCTTTTCAAAAGAAATCACAATGAGGTAGTATTTCAAGATACAGAGATTCCTACCTTAACCTCAGTCAGGTTTGCCCTCTGTTTGGGGCTTACTCACAAAAGTCACCATCTTGAGACCTGCTCTTCATAGACATTTGCTAGACCTGGTACTAATGCACCAGACTGAAATATAGCCACGAGAGACACATCATGGACTCACGAGCTACATGTGGCTCCTGAGCTACAATTTTGGGACCCCTGCAATAGAGCATCACATAGAAACTGTTTAAATAATTGGAACTACATGTTTGCAGTGTTGGGCTAGTGTTCGTTAGGTCCAAAAGAGGAAAAAATCAGTCTGACGAACATCCATTCCTAACATGATAATATTCTAGAGCAGGGGTCTCAAACTCCAGGCCTCAAAGGCCGCACCCAATCCAGGTTTTCAGGATTTCCTAGAATTTGACAGTTGGTCATTTGATTACCAATTGTCAAATGCTATGGAAATCCTGAAAACCTGGACTGTGTGCGGCCCTCGAGGCCTGGAGTTTGAGACCAATGTTCTAGAAGAAGGTAATTGGCTACAGAATAAATTACAATTGTGATTGTGTTTTGATGGCACATAAGAGCTCCTTGTTTCGTCTGGGACTACATAGGTGTGTAAACCCAATACTACACATGTGATTGAGGCAGATAAAGTGCTTCTTCCTGTCCATTTATTTGAAATTCATCTATTTGCCTCCAAAAAAAAAATGTCCCATAGACCCCCTGCTCCAATGCAATAAGAATTTGGGCAAGAAAGCCTCATCAGCACATGTAGTGCAGACTATCCAACAAATGTGACAGCTACAATAAGGTATCTGCTGCAAAAGGTTAAAACTAATCTAAACCACAACTGTGGCTGTTAAATATTTAATGAAATGGGCATTCAGGGATGAAGCAGTAACTACTGGAATCACTGAAAATGTTAATATTTAATTTATGTTTAAATGTTTTCTATATTTAAGTTGAATATGAGGAAATCTGGCGAACATATGTATTTATTGCTAAGGCTTAATTTATGTCTGATGCTCGGGATGTTTGGTAGCGTATGTTGTATTTATTAATTTGCTTCCTTTGTAACTGATCTGTTCTTTTTGTAATGTGCACTGATTTTTTTTTTTTTCGTGTTAAATTGCATCAATGAGCAGCACTGTAAATTAGATCTTTTGTAAGAAGCGATGTATGCAATTTTTATTTGGAGTAGTTTATATATTGTGTCTTCATAAATTAATATTTCTTACATTCAGAGCAACAAATTGTGTTTGTGCTGTAAATTTGGTGGATGTTAGGAAATAAAATTGATTATAAAACACCAAATAAACTTTTCTTATGTTATTTATGGTCTAGTAAGTAGGTGACATGCTATAGGTTTAGTAACTTTTTGTTTATAGCATTGTAAAATGTTTTACCAGGTTTTTTTATGTTACAAAAAAAAATAATTGGTCTGTATTTTATATCAATGTTAGTGAATTAAAATCATGAGTGGAATCTACAAATGAAAGATTCATGCCTTTTGGGCGTGTTCAACCTCCCCTGGTTTGTACATAAACCTTTACAAAGGCGACACCAAAAATATTATGCCAAGGTATAACATGTAACAACAAGAAAAGCCGAAGCACCCAGGAAAACAGTAAATGAAACAATAAACCAATGACTTAAAAATCTTGATTTTATTAATAAAAGCAAAACTAAAAACAACAGAACATGAAGACTTGATTAAATAAGCCCTACCAATAAGTTTTTTATTCATTAAATGTATTTACGAATGTAACTTTGTGTTCGCATTAGAATACTCACCTATCGCTGCATTCTACAACTCCATACTTCTCAGTGATGTCACCAGAATTGTAACTTGCCCCCTCACCTCTATACATAAGCTGGAAGTCTCTTTTACAATATAAGTCTATTGAGCCTCGTTCTGATGCACCATAGACTTGATTAATACAATTACACTACAGGGTGGGCCATTTATATGGATACACGTAAATAAAGTTGGATCCAAAATGGCTGACTTCAAAATGGCCACCATGGTCACCACCCATTTGGAAAAGCTTTCCCCCTCCCATATATTTAAGTACCACAAACAGGAAATTGATATCACCAACAATTCCCATTTTATTTTGGTGTATTCATATAAATGGCCCACCCTGTATATTACATGCATATATTCACAGATTAATTCATACAAATTTAATGGGAGAGCTTCTTTATGAATGTGGTTGGTGAAGGTGAGTAAAAGATCTCAAACTGATCGCAGGATAAATAAAATTATTACAAACAAATAAGTGCATAAATCAAACCAGTATTGTAGACACACACACATATATATTATATATATATATGTGTGTGTATATATATATATATAATATGAAAAAGATCCTTGCAGCACACAGCTACTACCAATGATGTACATAAGCTACTAGCTATATATATTTGAGGAAAAAGTTTAAAAACTTACGTTTTTTTCAAAAAACTCAAAAATCTGCAATTTTTATTTAATTCTGAAGTTCTTGGTACATACATTGGCCAATGTCTGTTTGCTCATCAACTGCAACAAAGTGACTTCAGGGTCTGATGAGTCCTATTCTGATATCCCTATCCTCCTTGTCCACCCCCCACTTTTCAGTGGGCAGACACCATCAAGACCCTCCATCACCTGTAGGTAATGAGGGTGCACATTATCATATGGAGTTGCAGGTTCCATACTGCAATGTGCACCCTCATTACCTACAGGTGATGGAGGGTCTTGATGGTGTCTGCCCACTGAAAAGTGGGGGGTGGACAAGGAGGATAGGGATATCAGAGTAGGACTCATCAGACCCTGAAGTCACTTTGTCGCAGTTGATGAGCAAACAGACATTGGCCAATGTATGTACCAAGAACTTCAGAATTAAATAAAAATTGCAGATTTTTGAGTTTTTTGAAAAAAAAGTAAGTTTTTAAACTTTTTCCTCAAATATATATAGCTAGTAGCTTATGTACATCATTGGTAGTAGCTGTGTGCTGCAAGGATCTTTTTCATATTATATAACCCTGCAGCTTTGCTAGCACCAGTTCACATTTGTCTTTGAGTGCTGTGCAGTTTTTTTCTTGTTATATATATATATATATATATATATATATATATAAACAAGAATTTAAATACAATAGAAAAAGCTTAGTCAGGCCGGCTTCACACTACGGTTTGACCCGATCCGGGGCTGTCAGGGATGAACCTGTCAGCCTCGGACCGGATCAGCACACAGAACTGGAGGGCAAATATGCCCTCCAGTCCGATGTGCAGCCGGATCCCTCTAATTGCAGCCGCAGCTGCTGATTTTTCAAGATTGTAGCTAGCAGGGAGCTAGCCGCGTTCCTGAAATTACAGCAGCGTGCAGCCGCCGATGTACAGTTCCCGGATCGGATGCTGCATGCTCCAATTTTGTGTCCGGGAGAAAAATCTGATTCCTCCTGGATTCTCCCGGACACATTGAAACCAGATAGCAGAGAGCTGCCATCAGACTCCATCCGGCCCCATAGGATACTATGGGGCCAAAACCTGGTCCGGGGCTGTCAGGATCATTCCTGACAGCCCCAGATCAGATTAAACCATGGTGTGAAGCCGGCCTCAAAGGTATAATTAATATCAAATTGTATAAATAAAGTGCAAATAAAAATACATAGCAATGACTGAATAGTCAAATACTACAGTGCCCTGAAAAAGCATCGATACCTTGTGAGCATTTCCACATATTTTGGCACTGCGCCCATAAATTTAAGTGTATTTAATTGGGATCTTATGTGATATACCAACACAAAGTAAATCATATCTGTCTTTCTAAATATTTTAAAAATCTAAATCTGATAACTGTGATGTGCATTTGTATTTAGCTCTTTGTAGTCTGACACCCCTATATAAAATCCTGAGTGACCAGTTATCTCCAGAAGTCACTTAATTAGTATATCGACTGCATGTGTGTATAATGTTTTATCATCACAGCTACAGATGCTCAGTGAAGGTCTCAGAGGTTTGTTTGGGAACATGAAGGGATCAAACGGCATTCTGAAAACCAAGGAACACGCCAGACAGGTCAAATATACAGTTGTGGGGGAGAGTAAAGCAGAGTCAGATTATAAAACAAAAGCTCAAGCTCTAAACATCTCATGGAACACTGTTCAATCCATCATCCAAAAATAGGAGCATGGCACAATTGCGATGCTACCAAGGCATGGCCGTCCATCTAAACTGATATCCTAAGCAAGGACAGAACTAATTAGAGAAGCAGCCAAGACACCCATGGTCACTGAAGAACCTGTAGAGATCCACAGCTTAGGTGGGAGAATCTGTAAACGGGATAACTATTAGGATTTGCTCACCCTTGTGAATAAATACGAGTAAAATCTTATAAAAATTCTGTTACTGCTGGGATTTCAAAGCATCACTGCAGCCTTTTTTTTATTGCACCACTGTAGAAGTGCTTTAATGCTAAGTCCCCTGCCTCTAGAGTTATACTTACCTTCGCCTTCATCCTTTTCGAGTGGTGTTCCAGTCTGCAGTGAAAAATGACCTGTCAGCAGCTCCAGTGTTTCATAGATAGGTCACTTTTCAATACATCTCTATGGGAGCCTTGTTTTGGCTGTCATAGAGATGCATTAAGTCTCTGTGACATAGTTTATGACTTCCTGCCAGTCAGAAGCTATGGGCATAAGATGGCACCATGGACTTAAGCGGGCTCGATAAAGTATTAAAATGCGGAAGCCTAGAATTTGACAAAAATGTCACTACAGTGGTGAAAACAAAAATGCAATAGTGGGGCATTAAATAGTTTTGACATACACCAACAATCTGAATTGTATAATAATAATTAACAAAATTGTGTGTGTATGTATAATAGATATATCTGTTACGTTATAACCATTTGTTTTCGAAAGGGAAACACCAGACACATTTTGCACATGCCAACTAGTGCTTTACAATAAGAGCTGCCCTCATGGAATTTAGCATGAAAATGTAAATAAAATAAATGTATCTCTTTATATCATGACAATTTCTTATTTAGCACAAACATTGGTAATTCGGTTCACGTTCAAAAACCCAAGCAATTTACCAAAAAATGTAAAAAAAAGAATAAAGAAAATAAATTGACGAACCCGGCTTTGTGAAAAAAGTAAATATAAAAAGGCCCTAAAATATTCCTTGCTTGTTTGGGGCCAAAATGCTCATGGTAAGACCCATTGGCCAGGAACAGCACCTAACCAAAGAATATGAGTGTTCCCAGCCATTGTGTCTTGTGTCAAGCTGTAGAAATTTTGTTTAAGCTTCTTGGAGTTTGCATGTTTTTGACACCTGCAATTTGTGAATTTTGGAATACATTCCAGATGTTGCAGCAGCTGTGAAGTCCAGGAACCTTACAATGTCCTTTAAGAGAGCTTAATATTTTTCTTTCTTTTTTTTTTTTAGAAATATATATATATATTTGTTTTATAATTATTTTTATTCTTTTGGAGAGCAAACCTTTATTATTGCAGAGGGTCAGCTGTGTGCGACGCCATCTCTTTTACACTTGTATGATAGCCTATGGCCATTATATGCTTCACATACATGGTCTTATAGGTCTGTTCACACTCATGAAACAGCATACAATGCACATTGCTTCTTGAAAATGTGGAATCACTTTATTTCATTTCATTCCATACATTTAGAGTACAGATTTTTTTTGCTTGTGCACAAGTGTGTTTTATGTATCATTAATATTGGACCTGTTTGTGCACTGCTGTCCACTAACCTTAGTCAACATGGGATATTGTTCTTTGGGGATACCTCTTTTTTGAGGTATGGGATGGTAACTTCCCCAATGTAGCAAGTTATTTGTTGCCATCGGTTTTCTGTAGATGGTCGATTGTATATAGCCGTTTATATCTTTGGTGAGGAGAATATCGAGAAATGGTAATCTATTGCTACTTATCTCATAGGTAAAGAAGAGCCCTAGATTGTTTTTGTTCAGTTCTTTTACAAACACTACGAATAATTATTTTGTGCCGGGCCATAGAACAAGAACGTCATCGATGTAACGGCCCCAAAATGGTATATATTGAGTCCAATTATTCATGGAGTCCGTAAATACACATAGGTCCTCCCACCAGCCCAGAAGCAAGTTGGCATATGATGGGGCAGCAGAGCTCCCCATCGCGGTGCCCATGAGCTGGTGGTAGAATTCCTTGGCATCACAGAGACCTGGCTCACCCCCTCCGACACGGCCTCCCCTGCTGCACTATCCTATGGCAGATTCAATCTTTCCCACACACCCCGCCCCTCTGACAAACATGGCGGAGGTGTCGGCATACTCCTATCCGACACCTGCTCCTTCGCCCCTATTCCATTACCCCCCTCTGTTACTCTCCCATCTTTCGAAGCCCACTCTGTCCGCATCTTCTCCCCCTGTGACCTCCAGCTAGCCGTCATCTACCGCCCCCCTGGATCCATCCCCACCTTCCTCGACCACTTTACCACCTGGCTACTACATTTCCTCTCTACTGACATCCCCACCATCATTATGGGCGATTTCAATATCCCCATTGACACTGCCCACCAAACCGCCTCTCAACTTCTTTCCCTGACCTCCTCCTTCGGGCTCTCCCAATGGTCCTCCTCTGCCACCCACAAAGATGGCCACACACTGGATCTCATCTTTACCCGTCTTTGCTCCCTTACTAATCTCACAAACTCAACCCTCACCCTGTCTGACCACAATCTGCTGACCTTCTCCTCCCTCACCTCCCCTACTACATCACCTCCTCTCCGCAAACTTGATCATCCCCGCAGAAACCTAAAACACATTGATCTACACTCACTCTCAGAATCCCTCCTCCCTCTCGCCAACATAACATCTATATGTGACACAGACACTGCCACCACCCTCTACAACACCACATTAACCAAGGCGCTAGACCTAGCAGCCCCCCTCACACACCACGCTCCATGCACTAATAGGCAACCCTGGCACACCACCCTCACTAAAGACCTGAGACGGGCATCCAGGGTCGCCGAGGGGCGATGGAAAAAATAACGTTCCACTGAGCATTTTGCGCTGTTCAAACAGTCCCTCATTGCCTTCAAGACTGCACTTGCCACCGCCAAACAAACCTTCTTCTTATCCCTAATAACCTCCCTGTCCCACAATCCCAAGCAACTTTTCAAAACCTTCAATTCCTTACTCCGCCCGCCTGCTCCCCCTCCCTCTCCCCTTATCTCTGCAGAAGACTTTGCCTCCTTCTTCAAAGAAAAGATTGACAGAATCAGAGACAGCTTTGATCCACTGTCCCCACAGCCTCCCCTCTCACCTATACTGCCCTCTACTTCCATCAACTGCTTCCCCCCTATAACTGAAGACCAGCTCTCCTCCCTCCTGTCAAAATCACACCTCACCACCAGCGCCCAAGACCCACTCCCATCCCACCTCATTCCCAACCTCACCTCCGTTATCATCCCAGCCCTAACTCATCTTTTCAACCTATCACTCACCACCGGCACGTTCCCCTCAGCCTTCAAACACGCCTTGATCACACCCATCCTCAAAAAACCCTCCCTCGATCCCACAACTGTCTCCAACTACCGCCCTATATCTCTCCTCCCTTTCGCCTCTAAACTACTTGAACAGCATGTCCACTCCGAGCTGTCCTCTCACCTCTCCTCCTGCTCCCTCTTTGACCGCCTGCAATCTGGCTTCCGACCCCTCCACTCCACTGAAACAGCCCTGACCAAAGTCACAAATGACCTACTGACTGCCAAAAGCAAGCGCCACTACTCTGTTCTCCTCCTCCTCGACCTGTCAGCCGCCTTCGACACTGTTGACCACTCCCTTCTACTACAGATCCTGGAATCTCTTGGCATCACGGACCTTGCCCTCTCTTGGATCTCCTCATACTTAACGGACCGCACCTTCAGCGTCACCCACTCCCACACATCCTCCTCGCCCTACCCCCTATCTGTCGGGGTCCCCCAGGGCTCGGTTCTTGGACCATTACTGTTCTCAATCTACACTCTCGGCCTAGGGCAACTCATTGAGTCCCATGGCCTCCAATATCACCTCTACGCCGACGACACCCAAATCTACCTGTCTGGTCCTGACATCGCCTCCCTTCTATCCAAAATTCCACACTGCCTGTCTGCCATCTCATCCTTCTTCTCTGCTCACTTCCTTAAGCTGAACATGGACAAAACTGAATTCATAGTCTTCCCCCCAAGACGCTCCCCCTCACTACCTGACCTATCCATCGTCGTCAACGACTGCTCTCTCTCTCTCCAGTCCCCCATGCCAAGTGCCTCGGGGTTATCCTTGACTCTTCCCTCTCCTTCAAGCCCCACATCCAGGCCCTCGCCACCTCCTGCCGACTGCAGCTCAAAAACATCTATAGGATTCGCGCTTTCCTTGACCACAACACTGCTAAAACCCTTATTCACGCTCTCATCATCTCCCGCCTCGATTACTGCAACCTCCTGCTCACTGGCCTCCCCAATACCTCCCTTGCACCTCTCCAAACTATCTTGAACTCCGCTGCCCGCCTAATCCATCTGTCTCTGCGCTACTCCCCTGTCTCCCCCCTCTGCCAAGCCCTTCACTGGCTCCCTACTTCCCAGAGATCCCGGTTTAAAACATTAACCATGACATACAAAGCCATTCACAACCTGTCCCCTCCATACATCTCTGACATGGTCTCCCGATACCTACCCTCACGCAACCTGCGATCCTCCCAAGAGCTCCTCCTCTACTCCCCCCTCATCTCCTCTTCGCACAACTGCATACAGGATTTCTCCCGTGCTTCACCCAGACCCTGGAACTCACTGCCACAACACATCAGACATTCTCCTACCCTGGGAACCTTCAAAAGAAGCCTGAAGACCCACCTATTCCGCCAAGCCTACCACCTGCAATAAGACCCGGTCCACCACACCGCCTCACAACTGGAACTTCCCCCTCCAACTGTATCCCCACCCACCCCTCGTAGAGTGTGAGCCTTTGTGGACAGGATTTCTCCCCTCTTGTTTCTGTACAACCGAATTGTCAACATTTATTGTTACTTGTATTGTTACTATGTTACTTGTCCTAGTCTGCCCTTTTTAGCATGTAAAGCGCCATGGAATATAATGGCGCTATATAAATAAATAATAATAATAATAATAATAATAATAGTTATGTTTCAAAACTAAATTGAGCAATTCAATAACAAAGAGATTTGGGGGACTCCCCCTCGCCTTCAGGAAATGTTTTATGGCTGTCAAGCCTAGTTCTTGATGAATAGAATTATATTAAGACTCTACATCAATAGATGCAAAGTACATTCCTCTATTCATTGTGATCCCGTCCAACTTAGCGATCAAGTCGCTAGTGTCCCTAATATACGAGGGCAGGGATACCACAAATTGCCTCATTATCCTATCGAGGTAGATACCAACATTCTGTGTGACAGAAATAATTCCTGCCACAATTGGTCTCCCCTTTAAAGGTGAAATACCTTTATGAATTTTAGGGAGAGCGTAGAATGTTGGTATCACAGCGTTGGTTTGTATCATAAACTCCATATCACTTTTAGATATCAAGCGAGTCTCTAAACCTCTCACAAGAATATAATGAAGTTCATAGGCGAAAGTGTCAGCTGGATCGCTCTTTAATCTGCCATAATTCGTGAAGGCGAGGGGTAGACACCTGGTATCCCACAATCTCTTTGTTATCGAATTGCTCAATTTCATTTTGACACATAACTACTTCCTCTTTTCAGGCGCATTCAACTGGCACAAAAGAATTATTTGTAGCGTTTGTAAAGGACCTGAACAAAAATGATCTATGGCTCTTCTTTACCTATGAGATAAGCAGCAATAAATTACCATTTCTCGATATTCTCCTCACCAAAGATATAAACGGCCATGTACAATTGACCATCTATAGAAAACCGACAGCAACAAATAACTTGCTACATTGGGTAAGTTACCATTCCATACCTCAAAAAAGAGGTATCCCCAAAGGACAATATCTCCGCATTCGGAGAAACTGCTCAGACAAAAATTAATTTCATAGTCGAGCTGGAGGATTAAGAGATAGATTTTTGGAGAAAGGTTACCCACGTCCGGTCCTAAACGCGGCATACAAAAACGCACTAACGTGCACCAGAGACTCACTGTTAGCTCCAAACAAAAAGATGATAATCAGTCTGTGACCAGAATTATATGTACCTTTGACACCTATAACAAAGAAATTGTACATCTATTGAGAAAGCACTTGAGCATTTTACTTGCGGACCTTATTTTAAAGGATTTTTGTCATGCCCTACCCAAATATCATATACAGATGGCGTAGGTCAATAGGTGATAGACTAGTGCACAGTCATTAACAACCACCAAAACCATACACCAATGGTTCCAGATAAAAGATTTAGTGGTGATTCCCATATTGATTAAAATCTTCATCTTTATTAAACAAGATTAAAATATCATAGTGGTTGGATTATTGTCTTAACATGTTTAGGCAAAAGCCCTTAGTCACTGAGACAATCTATTATATAATCACAAATGGGTTTTTTGCCCCTTTTGAGTCCGCTCACGCTGCGAGTCAGCGTGGTCATGTGGATACGCCCGAAGCATTGGCCGCGCAGCGGCCATTGCGAGCAGTTCTAAGGCGACTCGCTATGCCCACGCAGCGGGCATGGCGAGTCGCCTTAGCAGCGCGAAGCATTGGCCGCGAAGCGGCCATTGCGAGTCAGAGACTCGCTCTGCCAGAATCCCGATGCATGTGCATCGGCACCCAGCTAGTAATTAATAAGATGAAGATTTTAATCAATATGGGACTCGCCACTATATCCTTTATATGAGAAGCTTCCGAGTCTAAGCTGTTGCTGGAGACCTGCACCAATAGGGCGGTTCCATTTGTACACAGCAACAAAATAGAACAATATGTCCATGATTTCACTCCAACCAGCAAATTGCCAGTGAAATTGCTTAGCAATATTGCGTGTGACGGTACTTTTACATCCTATAAAGAAATTCTATTCCCTTAGATTGCTCTACTGTTTTGGTCCATAATTGTTCCATTGTGGCATCTGCACAAAATTGCACTGTTCTCACCTCTTATCTAGCTTCTAACTAGCAGCTTCCTTTTCTCCATATTCAGCTCAGGAGCTCCCTGTTCCTGTTAGGAACATCACCACTGCTATACAGATGCACAGCAATGACGCAATTGACTCGTCACTGCTAAGCTTCTCCCAGCACATGCGCGGTCCATGCTTTCCAAAGTACTTCCTGTCTTTGGACGCAAGCACCCCCACCAGAGGCCTGTGAGAATGGCATGTGGGAAACCCTACCCCCTCCAAGCAACTATACTATTAGGCATGAACCACCTCAGCGTCTCTCCTTTCTTGAAGAGGTTAGGCTCATGGATGCCATCGCCCAAGAGTGGATGCAAAGACCTAAGGCCAATGACTTTGATAACCAAAGTATCCAAGGCATAGTGGTGACATTGATCCAGGAGAGTGTGTTTGGCTTCATTGGCAAAGAATGGACTGGTCGTAGGTGCTACTTCAACTGGTCCACCCTGCTGTGTGACCACCTTCCCAAAAGACTCTGTGTTGGGGAGAAAGTCACCTTCATGAAGGAGAAGTGCAGCACAGGGTGTTTCTCAGTAAGGGTAAGTCGGCTCACCACCACAGACAAATTTGAAATCTGGCAGCACCAGACCGACCTAGAAAGCATGTTGCATTGGTTGGAGGCCAGGCACCTTTTGGTTTGCCAGCCAGCTGGAGACAAACATACAGGGGCCATCAATCCTGAAAAACCTTTTGGATTTGCTCTAATTCTTCAATCTTCTAGTGGTGGCCATGATGGAGTGTGCGGGGGGTGCAGGTGGTGGCGGAGAATGCTCCAGAAGGAGTAGCCCCTGTGACCTCCTGAGACCGTCCGGCAGCAGAGTACCATGTGGAACAGTGACATTCAACCCAGGCAGCATTCAACCCACTGCTCAAGTCTTTTGAGTCTTAATGAAGAGAGAACTTCCCCAGAAAAGGCCTATCGTTGGGTCGCTGATCCGTCCTTTAGTTGGCATGTTATCCGGAGGACTTTTCAGTTGTTGAGTTCTTTTAAGAGTGAGGCCTGTTTTTTATTCGTCTCATTTTTTCCCTATCTAACTTTTTTTTAAATCAAATACATTTTTATTAGACATGGACAAAAGTTAAGCATTTTGAATAACAGTTTTTGTTTTCACACTATATCAGAATAACTCCAACCACCTCTTTCCCTTCCCACCCACAATGGAGACACCCTTTTGTAATCCCTTTACTTGATCGATTGCTTGTATCATCAAATTATTACTCCATTAGGTTGCAAAAAATACCTCACCAGTACACCGTATCCTTTGAACCGTATTCACTGATCAATCCCTTTTCAGCCATGGCTGCCACAGTTTGTTGAAATGTTTCTGTTTGCTCCAGATATCTTTAAGTACTATGAAGCCACCATGCTCTTCAGAGTGGTGGACTGGATCTGAGCCCCACCTAACAAGTTGTGGTTGCGGATTGAGAATTTGCTATCTCGACCTCCTCTGAGAACAATGGCCTTGCTACCGGATCTAGTGGATGAATCTCGTGCCCCATGAAACAAATTGGCGCAAGCAGTACTATATACATGGAAGAAAGTCTATAATAAAATGACTCCCTCATTATCACCTATTCTCACGGTGCAAGACATTATTGGACGTGTACTTCCCCCACCGAGAACACAGCTAGACAACAACACAGATCCTGAGGCATTACGACCTACACCAATAGATAAATTATTTTTGGATGGAGCCTTACTAACCTTACTCAAATTAAGTCTGACGGCCCTCTAATGAATATCTCATTTATGCAATACAATAGCTTGAAAAGCTACCTCACCAAACATATGCGGACCTCGGACCTATTTAGATCCCTCACTTCTTTTGAACAAATGTGTACGCAAACCCAGCCACCCATACCAATTTTATCTAAATTATACCAGCTTTTGATACAGGAAACTGCCCATATTAAGCGAGCCTACCTGGGCCTATGGGAAAAAGATTTAGCAATTTCATTTACAGAGCCGCAGATTGCTCAGATCTATAAGAGATCACACGGCCCTTCGCCATGTGTGAAGATACAGGAAAACTCGCTTAAGGTGATCACCCGGATGGTATCGTACACCACTTCAATTACACACCTGGAACCCCTCGGTATCAGAAGCATGCTGGAGATGCAACTTGGAAAGGGGCACATATCTCTACACCTTTGGTGAAGTTGCCCTGTGATTCAAAAATACTGGGAAATAGTATCAAGGTGATTTATTTATTTTTTTGTAAATTTTTCTTTATTGAAGAGTTTTTTAACATATAAACATCATAAGTACAATACATAGCTATAACATTGGCAAAACATATCCAAGCAGGGGGAAGACAATGATCATATAGTAGAGATATTAGTACAATTCTCGATGTGTATCACCAAACCACGTTAGGTCATGCGTAAGTTTTGCTTACTTATAGATTATCACCCCCCCCTTTCAGTACAAAAGAAAAAGGTAGGGGCCCCGAAGCTCAAAGAAAATTCAGGGTGAAGAAAGGAAAAAAAAAAGAAAAAAATCGAAAGATCTAAAAATAATCTAGTCCGAAATTGACCCACATCCCCACAGGGGGATAAGGGTAGGAGAAGATTAGTGTTTAAGTGTGTTAAGGGGAAGGAGGAAGAAGAAAGGAGGAGAACAGATAAAGGGTGTTAAAAAGAAGCTAGGTAAAGATTAAAAGAATAAGAGAATAAAGATTTCAATAGGCCTCACGGAAAGAATTTTACAAAAAGTCTCGCGCAGGAACTCTACCATTCATGAGAACAGGCTTCCAAAGGCTGGGGCGTCTTTAAACAGGATCCATTCAGTCCAAACGATCACATATTCATGTTGGGTCTGGGAGCATTCAGCTGAGATCTCATATCTACGCAGGGTCTCCATTTCGGAGTACCACTCAAGCATGGCGGGGGGCATCTGTTCCCTCCAATGTCAGGGTACCACAGAACGCGCAGCACAAAGACAGAATCGGAGTATGTCTTTTTTTTGGGTCTTCCAGGACCCAGGAAGGATAGACAGCAATGCCATCTCAGGGGTTCCCACCAAGCTCTTGCCCGTAACCAGGGTGTAGTTACGAAATACCTTAGACCAGAATTCCCCGATCAGGGACAGTCCCACCAAATGTGAATCAGCGTACCAGTCTCCACACGCATCTCCAGCAAAGAGGGGAAGTGAAGGCAGAAAACCTATGCAGCCTGTCCGGAGTGAGGTACCATCTGTATTTTGTAACATTTTTCTAATGCATCGCTGGATCCAGACGACCTCCAAGCCATTGTGAAGCATTTTTCCCACTCTGAATCGGATACCGCCCTACCAAGATCCGATTCCCACGCCCTCTTGTACTTGTGGGTCGCAGAACCCGCCGCTTTAGCCAGAATAGAGTAGATGATTGAAATTCCTCTAAGAGAGCCTGCTCTTGCCACGAAAAGTTCTTCCAAGGGGGCAAGGACTACGTCTGGGCCCCTCAGGAGTGTTAGAGAATTTAGGAAGGAGCTAAGCTGGAAGTATTCCCACCACTTTAATTTCACGTTTGGTGAGGACGCCTGTAAGGTAGCGAAGGAGGAGAGCTCACCTACATGCAATATCTAGCCAACGCGGGTATCATCTCCAACCTTCCATATCAAGAGAGATTGTTGAGACATACCAGGAGGAAATGCTGGGTTATAGAAGAATGGGGTCATAAAGCCGGTCGAACCATCTCCTTGGACTCTCTACATGCCACTCGCCACGCCCTCAGTGTTTGAATGGTTAAAAAAGCCAGTTGACTCAGAGAGGACGTCGCTTCAGCATGGTTGCCACTGCAGATATCGTAAGGGGACCTCCATTCCCTCCTGTTCAATCTTTACCCATTGTTTGGTGGAGCTTTGTAGTTCCAATCTAATAGTCTTACCAAGATGGCCGCCAGGCGGTACCGCCGTATGTCCTGCAATCCCGCTCCCCCCGCCTCCTTTGGTGCAGTAAAGATCCCGAAGCCTACTCTCGGCTTTATGCCATTTCAGATAAATCTGGAGATCAAAGTACGGAGGGTGTGAAAAACGGGCCTCGTGGCCAGATAGGAAAAGCTTGGAAGACGTATAAGAATTGTGGCAGAATGTCCATCATCACCACGTGGATCCTTCCCAGCCAGGAGAGTTTCAGGGGACAGTAAGATTGTAACATCGCTCCCACTTTATCTAGAATAGCTTGATGATTCAAGCGGAAGGCGTCGGTCTGGTCGGATGGAAGGTTTATACCAAGGTATGAAATATGGCCCGATCCCCAGCGAAAGGGGAATCCCCGGGTTAGAGACTCCACCTCAGCCGGGGGCAAAGAAACATTCAACGCCTTGGTCTTTGAGTAATTTACTTTGAAATTACTGAACCTCCAAATGTGTCAAACTCACGTAATAGTGCAGGGAAGGTCGTAGTCGGGGATGTGACATACAAAAGGACGTCATCGGCAAATAGCGCCGTCTTATGATGAGTGTCTCCCACCGCAATACCGTGTATATTGCTGTTGTCCCTTATGGCCTTCGCCAGATGCTCCATAACTACTACATAGAGCAGGGGAGACAGCGGACAACCCTGCCGCGTTCCATTTTTTACAGGGAACAATCCGGACAGGCCTCCGTTAATGCGAACCCTTGCGGGAATACAGTGCGGAGATCCCATTCAAATATTTGCTGCCCAAGCCGATGTGTCTCAACGCCTCCCACATGAAGCCCCAATGGACCCTGTCAAAGGCCTTCTCTGCGTCAATGGACAGCAGACAAAGAGGAGACTTCCATATCTTAGCCTTCTCTATAAGGATCTAATGATATTGTCCCGCGCCTCCCGGCCTTTGACAAAGCCCACTTGATCGAAATGGACAATGGATGGGAGCTTCAGTGATAACCTGTCTGCCAAGATTTTGGCGCCAAGCTTCAGGTCCACATTTATTAATGAAATGGGGCGGTAACTAGCTGCCTCTAGGAGATTTTTGTTCGGCTTGGGGAGCACCGAAATATGTCTCTCTAGAGCCTGTGGGGGGAAGATATCCCCATTGAGAACCGCTCTGAATGTTGAGAGCATATGAGGCAGTTAGTCCCCAAGTAATGTTTTGTAGAATGTGGGCGTGTAGCCATCAGGTCCCGAGCTGCGTGCCATTGGGATCGCCTTGACCGCTTCCATTAACTCCTCCTCTGTTATGTCACCCTCAAGAGAGAGGACGTCCTCTTCAGATAAAGATGGGATGTTAACTTTGGTTATGTATGACCGAATTTTGGCTCTTCGGGCCTTGGGTGCCATGTCAGAAAATTTCCGCTTCAGATCGTATAGGGCGGCATAGAATTTTTGGAAGACTCCTGATATATCCTCCGTAGTATGGACCAACCCACCCGAGGGCGTTTTGATGGAGGGAATAAAAGCGGGGCCTCTCCTGGGATGTAGTAATCTGGCAAAACAAAACCTTGGTGTATTCTCTATGTCTTTCATACCTGCGATCTAGAAGGTTTTTCAAGGCTGTTCTTTTTGACGTCAGGTCAATCAACACTCCTTGACTACGGGAGGATTTATGAGCAGCCTCCAGGCGGCTAATCTGAGAGGACAATTCGCTAATTTGTTCAGCCTGGTGTTTCTTTAACCGTGCCCCATGTTTGATCAGTGTTCTCCTAAGAACACACTTCAGAGCTTCCCATTTGATGGTCGGAGAGGTCTGGTCGGAAGCATGCGTGTCGGAGAACATCTTAATATCAGACTTCAACTCACTCAGACAAGTAGCGTCAGTCAAGAGGTGACTATTCATTCTCCAGGTCCCCGCCCTTTTGGCCAGCCCGGGGACCTCCATAGACAAAAAAATAGGACTGTGGTCCGAAAGGACGATATTGCCAATGGAAGCTGAAGGTGTCCAAGAAAGGACCCCGTGGCTGGCCAGAAACATATCGATCCTGCTATAGGAGCCATGGACCTTAGAGAAGAAAGTGTAATCCCTGACTGAGGGGTTAAGGATCCTCCATATATCAACCAGCTGGAGCCTGCAAAGAAGTTTCTTGAGAGCCTGTACACGCCTGCGGGGGACTGCCCCCCGACCAGAAGTCGAATCCAAAGATGGGTCAAGAACAAAATTGAAATCTCCGCCTATAATGACTTGGCCTTCTGCAAAATCCGCAAGCTTCAATAGAAGGGATCTGCAAACCCTAGTCTGTTCCCTGATGGGGAGATACCAATTAACTAAGGTCAATGGGGTCCCTGACACCTTAATTTTGAGAAAGACATAACATCCTCCATTGTCTATAACAGAGTCCAGGAGCTGGTATGGTAAACTCCTATGCAAGGCTATGAAAACCCCCCTGATCCTGGATTCAGGGTTAGTACTGTGAATCCATTTTGAGTAATTGCCCCCTCCAAAGGATGGCACATGACCCTCCTTGAAGTGCGTTTCCTGGAGAAACAGAACCTGTACGCCCCTCCTTTGCATATCTGATATAATCTGCGTTCTCTTTTGAGGGGTGTTGAAACCCCTGACGTTCAGGGACCCAATTGTAAAAGATCCCTTAGCCATATTGTGTTAAATAGAAAACACCTCTGAGAATCCCCTGGCGGCTTTTCTCCACGTGGCCCAGTGAAAGAAAAGAGAAATAGAAAAAAAAACAGAGAGGGAAGAAAGAGAAAGGCAGAACCCTGGTAAGGCTATGTGCGCACTGGGCGGGATTTCGGCGGTTTACCTGTGTAAACCGCCGTTTTGTTTACATTAGTTTTATTTAAATTTATGTTAATCCAAACCGGCGTTTGGATTAACATTAAAACTAATGTAAACCGCCCAAGGCAGTGCACACACCGGCGGTTACACAGCGTCATCCGTTGCTAACCCACAGGTTTCCCAGCGGGTTAGCAAAGAATGAGCATGTTCTAAAAAACGGCGGTTCTGCAGCGGCTGCAAGCAGAATCATGTGCTGCTTCCAGCCGCTGCAGAATCGCCGCCGAGAACACGCTGTGCATCCGCCGGCTACCGCCCGGCTCCCGCCGCACATGCCCGCCAGAAAGCCGGTGGACGGCGCCGGAGCTTCCTGGCGGGTTCCGCCAGCTGCCGCCGACCAAACCGCCGGGTAAGTGTGCACTTACCCTAAGGTTCCAACGGCGGCAATATCCAACAGGTGGGGTAGATTCTTTACAGAAAAATCACGCTCCAAAGAGGAATGTGTGGTCCCCGTGGGAGTTGCCCTTTCCAAATGAAAAGGAGTATTTACCTAAGGCACCTTTTTATTATATATCTATATAGCATCATCAACCCGACTATTTCAGCCAGTGCCGGGACAAGGCATTTTGGTGCCCTAGGCAGGTAAGGCAAACGGCGCCCCCCCCACCCCCCGAAATATGTTTAGGAAAAAAAATGTCAACATACTTTGAAAGTAAATTTAATTTAAAACAAATAAAAGTAGATATAAATGAACATTATGGATATAAATTGTACATAAATAGTAATGCACACGACCAACTCTTGAAATGCTTAGCAGCCATATAGTATAAGTACCTTTTTCCTGATGAAAAGTGCAGATTTTATATCGGACTGCAACATATGCTAAATACGAAATCTAAATCAAATTCTTTAATGAGTTTCAGACGACTAAAACTTCTCTCTGCTTTTGCACTACTAACAGGACAGTGTTGATGATGTATGTAAAGTGCTGTGGAGTTCATAGTGTAATATACCGTATATACTCGTGTATAAGCCGAGTTTTTCAGCCTAAAAATTGGGCTGAAAAGTCCCCCCCTCGGCTTATACACGAGTCATATGGTATGCTGTGGGGGGGAAGCTGTGACCGGTGGCTGGAGGAGGCAGGAGGGGGCCGCAGTGACCGCAGGCGGTCACGTGGGGCCGCCTCATTAGTGCAATGAATATGCACGGCATCCCCCCGTCCATCAGCGGCGGGGGGATGCCGTGCATATTGCAATACACAGCCCCCCTCCTTATTATGGGTCCCCCAGCAGAAATAAACAGCCCCCCCCTCCTTATCATGTCCCCCCAGGCTGCGGCAGCTGTGAAAATAACAAACACTTTATACATCACCTTCCGGCGCAGCTCTCCGCTCCTCCGGTCCTCCTCTTGCCGGCTTCTTCTTCCTTCTTGTGCCGGTGTCATGTGACCGGGCGCAGGAGATGAAGTCATTTCCTGCGCGCGGTCACAGAAGCCGACACAAGAAAGAAGAAGAAGCCGGCGAGCGGAGGAGTGGAGGACCGGACGACCGGAGGAGCTGCGCCGGAAGGTGATGTATAAAGTGTTTGTTATTTTCACAGCTGCCGCAGCCTGGGGGGGACATGATAAGGATGGGGGGGCTGTTTATTTCTGCTGGGGGACCCATAATAAGGAGGGGGCTGTTTACTACCACTGGGGCTGTATATACTACCACTGGGGCTGCATATACTACCACTGGGGCTGCATATACTACCACTGGGGCTGTATATACCACTGGGGCTGTATATACCACTGGGGCTGCATATACTACCACTGGGGCTGCATATACTACCACTGGGGCTGCATATACTACCACTGGGGCTGCATATACTACCACTGGGGCTGTATATACCACTGGGGCTGTATATACCACTGGGGCTGCATATACTACCACTGGAGCTGTATATACTACCACTGGGGCTGCATATACTACCACTGGGGCTGTATATACCACTGGGGCTGTATATACCACTGGGGCTGCATATACTACCACTGGGGCTGCATATACTACCACTGGGGCTGTATATACTACCACTGGGGCTGCATATACTACCACTGGGGCTGTATATACCACTGGGGCTGTATATACCACTGGGCTGCATATACTACCACTGGGGCTGTATATACCACTGGGGCTGTATATACCACTGGGGCTGCATATACTACCACTGGGGCTGCATATACTACCACTGGGGCTGTATATACTACCACTGGGGCTGCATATACTACCACTGGGGCTGTATATACCACTGGGGCTGTATATACCACTGGGGCTGCATATACTACCACTGGGGCTGCATATACTACCACTGGGGCTGCATATACTACCACTGGGGCTGTATATACCACTGGGGCTGTATATACCACTGGGGCTGCATATACTACCACTGGGGCTGTATATACCACTGGGGCTGTATATACTACTGGGGCTGCATGTATACTACCACTGGGGCTGCTGCTGTATACTACCACTGGGGCTGCTGTATATACCTCTGGGGCTGCTATATACCACACTGCTGGGGGCTGTATACCTGTGCTGGGGTCCACCCTCGGCTTATACACGAGTCAATAGATTTTCCCAGGTTTTGGGGGCAAAAGTAGGGGGGTCAGCTTATACACGGGTCGGCTTATACACGAGTATATACGGTAAATGCAAAAAGTATTATTCTTAATATGATGTCACAATACCAGGATCTGAGGATCTTCTATTTCGAGGTCAAGGACTCTCTGATGCCATGTTGCTGCTTGTCTCGCTGTCGTCCTCCTTTGACACTGCAGTGCGGTGGACAAGAGAGCATTAACTGGTTAATAACAAGAAGTATGGAGTGTACTAAATGAGCCATAAACCCTCCCCATTGTAGGATTACTATATGGATTTTATTATTAGGGTACGGACACACTGGCGTGAAATGCGGATGAGTGCAATGTGTGATTTTATTGCATTGCACTCGGACCAATGTTATTCAATGTCTGAGAGCAGATTGGCGAGTTTCGGACGCTTTTTTCTCAGCCAGACTCAGGATGAGAAAAAAGTCGCAACATTCAGCGACAGTATGTGATTCCCGCGCGAGACTCACCAATGCAAGTCTGTGGGTCTGACAAAATCACATACCGCACAGTGACAGCACACGGACCATCCGAGAGGCATCAGTTTTTTCACGGATACATTATCATTTTGTAACTGAAAACACTGTAAAATGTTCCTGTAAATGATTCTACAGTAAATAGCTGCTGAGGAAAGAACAGATTGCACACTGATGTGATCTGAGAGAAATGTCGGACACTCGCACAGCAGTTGGATGCCAAATGGACCAAGTAACCGATGACACTCATCCAACTCTCCTGGTTGAGAAACAGACCGATTTTAAGGCGGCAGGAGACAGTGTACCACCGTGTCCTCAGCTCCGTGCTGTGCACAGTATACCACCATGTCTCAGCTCTGTGCTGTGCACAGACAGTGTACCACCATGTCCTCAGCTCTGTGCTGTGCACACAGTGTACAGTACACTCTCTGTGCACAGCACAGAGCTGGGTACATGGTGGTACACTGTGCACAGCACGGAGCTGAGGACATCCCAGAATAGACAGACAGGCCACAGACGGGCGGCGGGACAACACTGAGCCCACCTGGAAGAACTACAACTCCCAGCACCCAACACACTGCCCAGAAATCATATAGGACAGGCAGAAGAACTACAACTCCCAGCATGCCACACCCTGACAACACAGAAAGGTGGCGGCAGCTGCATGGAGGCAGACACACGGTACAGCTGCCAATATCACCACACACAGCGCCAGCCACAGCCCCAGTCCTCCTGCACCCTCGTCCTCCACAAGAGGATACAAGAGCCACAGACAGTCCTCTCACCTCCTCCAACAAGGAGCAGGTGATTGAGGCAACAGCATGCCCAGCCATCACACCGATATACTGAGCACAGATCCATTCACAAGGATCCGATGCTGCAGCATGCCATATACTGAGCACAGATCCATCCCCAAGGGATCCGATGCTGCAACATGCCATATACTGAGCACAGATCCATCCCCAAGGGGATCTGGTGCTGCAGCATGCCATATACTGAGCACAGATCCATCCCCAAGGATCCGGTGCTTCAGCATGTCATATGCTGAGCACAGATCCATCCCCAAGGGATCTGGTACTGCAGCGTGCCATATATTGAGCACAGATCCATCTCCAAGGGATCTGGTGCTTCAGCATGTCATATACTGAGCACAGATCCATCCCCAAGGGATCTGGTACTGCAACATGCCATATACTGAGCACAGATCCATCCCCAAGGGATCCGATGCTGCAGCATGCCATATACTGAGCACAGATCCATCCCCAAGGGATCTGGTGCTGCAGCATGCCATATACTGAGCACAGATCCATCCCCAAGGGATCCGGTGCTTCAGCATGTCATATGCTGAGCATAGATCCATCCCCAAGGGATCTGGTACTGCAGCATGCCATATATTGAGCACAGATCCATCCCCAAGGGATCTGGTGCTTCAGCATGTCATATACTGAGCACAGATCCATCCCCAAGGGATCTGGTACTGCAACATGCCATATACTGAGCACAGATCCATCCCCAAGGGATCCGATGCTTCAGCATGTCATATTCTGAGCACAGATCCATCCACAAGGGATCTGGTACTGCAGCATGCCATATACTGAGCACAGATCCATCCCCAAGGGATCTGGTACTGCAGCATGCCATATACTGAGCACAGATCCATTCTCAAGAGATCTGGTACTGCAGCATGCCATATACTAAGCACAGATCCATCCCCAAGGGATCCAGTGCTGCAGCATGCCATATACTGAGCTTAGATCCATCCACACGGGACCGCCGCTAACCTTAACGCTGCAGGCACCAGGCGCCGCTGCCAGGAGCCCACATTAATTTAGGTCCCGGTCTAGGCCTACATCATGGCGCCACCCACCGCGCCGTGATTGGCTGAACGCCGCGTCATAGCACGTCATAGGGGCGTGTGTGATGACGTGCTGTCATGCATAACCGCAATTGGGCGCCGAGCATGTCATGCGCTCAGAACACGCCCCGCTATGAAGTCCCGTCCTCCATACTCTCTGGCCGGCGCGGCCGCCGGCGGCCAGCACGGGGCCCCCCAGGGGGTGTGGGGCCCCCCAGGGGGCGGGAAATGGGCCCCGTCATGCGGGAATGTGCCCTGCACAAGATGGCGCCCTAGGCGATCGCCTATGGTCGCCTAGCTGTCGTCTCGGCCCTGATTTCAGCCAATAGTTGTAAAAGTACAACCGGCTTAATTGCAACCAGACAGAAGAAAAAGAAGAAAAAAAAAAAGGGGGGGGGACGCCCCCATTATATAAGATGACATTTAACCAATTCAATTATAAACATTTCAGACCCTAGATTACCAAAAAGATGGATCAGGAGGGAATTTTGAAAACAGAGACAGGAACGCAAAGAGAGAACCATGGGTATCAGGTGATAGGAAAGTTGAGAGGGAATTCGGGTGGGAAGGGAAGAAAGGATAGGAGGGATGAGGAAGAAAGGAAAAAAAAGAAAGGGGGGTAAGGGGAGGGGGGTTCTCTCTATTTAAACTTAAATTGTACGATTATAAATGAATGACAACTCCTAATAAGAAAACAGGAGTTGCCTATTGTTACCAGATGAGTCCAGGGCAGGACAATATGTCGGCTCAGAATGGGGCCTCCAGGAGAGGTATGTACGAAGGGAATTTACAGAACGTCCAGCATCTCAACCTTCTCCAGAGTGGCTCTCCTCACTGGGGCTACGACGTCTTCTATTTCTGTCCCTTCTGTTTCTTCTCTTGTGCTGGCTCCGTGGGGGAGGGGGCAAAGACCGGTGATAGCCAGCAAATGATGAGGACAGCCAGTCAGGGAAAAGAAGACCCGGGTCAGGAATGTCCAGGGCTTGGAGAAACCCCTGCAATTCTCTGGGGTGTGTCAGAAAAGCTTGTTGGTTGCCATGCCGTACCTGCAGGCGGAATGGATAACCCCAGGAGTAAAGACGTTGGTGTTGGCGCAGCAGATCTAGAAGGGGTCTCAGAGCTCTACGTTATTGGAGAGTCCGCCTAGAGAGGTCAGCCATCAGTTGCAGAGAACACCCCTGGAAGCAAATTTCCTCACATCTTCTAGCTTTAATTAGAATGTCCTCTTTAATTTGATATTTATGCAGTCTGCAGACTATATCGCGCGGTAAAGTGCCTTCAGCGGGGATGGGGCCCAAGGATCTGTGAGCCCTGTCGAATTCAATTATAGAGTCCGCAGGGGTGTTCCGTATGGAATTAAACAGGCCCTGTAGAGTATCTCTTAATTCACCCGGGGAGACCGACTCCGAAAGACCCCCGTATTCGTATATTTTGTCTCCACTCTCTATTTTCGAGGTCCTCCATGGAGTCAAGGAAGGCCTCCTGCTGGGATCTCTGGTATGCCACGACCTCCTGAAGCGATTCGATCCGTTTAGTTAGATCCTCCACAGAAGCGTCTGTCTGGGAGACCTTATGGGAGATCTCCTGAACTTCACCTCTGATCGCGGCTGTTTCAGTCTTAAGGGAAGCTTCCATTTTAGCTAAGAATTCAGCCATTTCCTCTCTGGTGGGTATATTTAGACAGCGTGTCTTGAAAGACTCCCACACGTTCCCTCCAGGGGCTGGAATGTCTTTGTAAGTTCCAATCTGACTGGAACAGAGATTTGGAGCAGCAGGGGTTAATCCACACTGTGTTGATAACTGCAGCAGGTCCCCTGGCGGGGTATTTGGTTAGATAGGGCAGCATAAGGGCCCGCCACCATGTCAGGGGTCTCCACAGCCAGCACCGAGGAGGGCACCCCCCCTCAGCAGGTACACTCTGGGAGTGCAGTGCCTCTGGATTAGGAAGGATGCTATATGTGGAAACCGGGCTGGGTTGTAACCCTTCTGGGGGCTTAATAGGCACTGGGACACACGAGGACCGTGTCACCCCGCCGATACCAATCACATTATTATACAGTTCCTGACCTCCTTTCTGCATTGCTCCCTCCTTCATGGCAGCGGCGTACATATCCCCTGTTGGATCTTCCCACAGCATGCCTGCTCCCCCCTGCCTCCTCTGTCCTGTGACTACGGGTGAAACGGAGTGAAGTCCTTCTCCGGTGTTCTGATCCATACTGACCGGGACACAGTAATGGTGGTTACACAACAATCATTGTATCAATCTCTGAACCAATCTCTGTTGCAGTGAAATCATGGACACATAGTTCATTTGTGGCTGTGTACACATGGAGCAATCGTCATGATTTCACTGCAACCAGAGATGGTTCAGAGATTGGATACAATGTTGGTGTGTGTAAACCACCATAACTGCAGAGAGCAGGGGGAAGCGTGCTCCATCTGCCTCACTGAGCATGGTGGCAGTGAGGGACACTGCGGGCCCTGCCATCTTGATAATGGCTGTAGTACCAGGGGGCCTGCTGGAACTCCTCAGGAATCTGGTAATAACCCCTGTTTTCGGGGTCTGAGGGACTGGGGTCGCTGCCAGGCGTCCACTCTTCCTTTTAACCGGCATAAGGTGTCTGGATGTCGGGTTGGAGAGCTGTATTCAGGCTTTAAAGCAGCCAGGGAGTCAGAGCTCTGGATTCAGCCTCTGTCTCCTTCCATGGCCAGGACACGCCCCCTCCAATGGTGATTTATGAGGTATTGGAGAGAGACGCAGATCTGACACAGCAAACAGTCCTGCTAAACTTGCAATTATGGCCAGGGGACCCCAAGACTACTAGATTGGCCAAGAATATTTTGGCAGCCGCCAAGGCCCTGATACCACTACACTGGAACACCTCAGTCATCCCTTCTAAGACCCAACTCTTGCAAGAAATAGATCTGGTATATAGAACAGCTGAATTGGCAGCCCTTTCCTATGGATCGTTCCCACTCTTTGAGAAGACATGGACTCCCTGGCTATGGTACAGATCTACACCATCGTTTGCCAAAATGATCAGTCTTTCCCAATGATAAATTAATGCCTAAATTATAAATGCTATAAAATCTCGGCTTTGGATTTAACATCCCTTGAAATATGCCCTTGGAATAGCACTCCGTTTAACTCGGAGCAATAGAAATCACTCAGACTTCCCCTCTTATATCCCCTTCTCTAACCCCTCTTTGCCCACCCTGACCCCCCCCCCCCTGTAATTTGCCTCTAATATAATATATCTTGATACAGAATTCACCGTTCTGGACCAGGAAATCATCTACCTTTGAGGAGACAAGTATCACTCGTGGAACTGCGATCCAGACCTTCAAATTTCTACCCGCTCTACCTACACTTACTGTATTTAGTATTGGTCTCTTTACCAATAAGTTTTCTTGCATTTTACTGTATGTACATGTACATATCATTTGTTTGTATGTTAATATTTTCTTTCAATAAAAAGAACATTAAAAGAAAGAAATGTTTCTGTTTATTTGTCTTAATTTTAATATTATATTATATATATATATATATATATATTGTGGTGATGTGGCCCCTGGCCGGGTGCTTCCCACGGGTTATCAGTGCAAGTCTCTGTTCACATGGGCCAGTTTTCCTGTGTGTGTGGGCTGTGTGAAACCTGTCCGGTGTACAGGGGGTTAACAGCTGAAGGGTTTTCATGCGCTGAGTGAACAGCTGAGTGTGAGTGCTAAAGATCTCACAGATTCATGAGCCTAATGAGCGGCTGAATCTGTGTGTGAGTGCTTGGCTGGGCTAAACCGGAATGGTGCACATGGGGTTAATCACATCTCAGGTCTGTGTGTGAATGAGATGTGCTGATTGACTCACTGTGTTGCAGCTGTAGGTGAGGCAGCCTGGATAAGAACCTGCCAGGTGTCTGAATGGGAGAGGACGATGGGAGTCAGAAGTCCAGACCACTGCCATTTGAGGACATGCTGGAAGTTATCTGTCCCTGGTGGGGGAAGTGAAGGGAGCCTGCCAGCTCCATGCCGATGCACCTGATGTGTGCATGCCAGCCAGTGATGAGGACCGAAGATGGCTCAAGGGCCAGGCGGTCATATGTGTGATTTAAGGACCGAGGAGGCTCAAGGGCCAGGCGGTCATATGGACGGTGAGAGAGACCGAGGTCGGCTCAAGGGCCCGGCGGTCATAAGTGTAGCCCACTTTGGGACTGACTGTGCTAGTCGTGATATGGTCCCGTTGACTATGTGATGGCTTATGTAAAAATGCCATGTGTGATGGATGTGATGGCTTATGTAAAAATGCCATGTGTGATGTATGATGTGTATGATGCAGTGTGGGTTGAGACTCCCTAGGAGTAGGTTGAGGATCCCTACAATAGGATGGGGAATGATCTCTGTCAGGGGGTTAGGCGGAGGTAACCGCCCTTGGGACTGACAATAGGTCATGATATGGTCCCGTTGATTCTCATGTGAATGTAATGTAATGTCATGTGATGTACTAATATGTACATTATGTCATGTGAAAATGTAACAGTGTTATGGTTTACGTGTTGAAAGCAGTTTATGACAGAAATTAATAAATCCGCTGGTTATGTTCCGTTGAAATGTAGTCGCTGATGTCATTTCCCCGTCACAAGCGGGTTCCCCCGGGTCGCTACCTCACAACATATTTAAGCTGAATTATATAGTTCATTTGTGCAATGAATTCACTCCTGGATGGAGGCTCAAATATTTTGGCATCAGTTTTCTGGCAATAAACAGCAACCTTGCAATGGCTATCTTGATTGTAATGTCTATTTTTATTTCTTCAACGTATCCTAAGCTACATACCAATTGGTCTCTGGGATACCACGCCCATATACCAGTACTATACGATTTAGCATAACAGTCCAGAAGGGGAACAATCTGGGACACTGCCACAGCATATCTAATATATCTGCCCATGTTTTTGAACATCTCAGGCATTCGGAGTTAAGTCATAACCCAGCTTTAAATACCATGTTAGGGGTCCTGTATGCCCTGTGTATTACATATAGCTGTGATAGTCTCCCGGGCTCACTATTTGACAATCTAGGTATAAACTCCAATATGTACTCCCATCTATCATCGCCTATCTCCCCTAAATCCATCTCTCATGTTCTTCTTGCTATTATTGGGTGTCCTCCTAGAAAGGCATGTAACAAATAACTGTATACCCCAGATATCGCCCCTTTCATCTCACTACCCCTACAGATAAGATGTAACGCCAGGTCCACCTGAATTTCTATTTTCCCTCTCCTGCTTTAGGCCTGAAATGCATGTTGAACCTGTCTATACTGGAAGAGACTCATCTTAGGGATCTTAAATTCTTCTTGCAGCGTTTCAAATGTTTTAAGCTCCCCTCGGTACACCAGCTGATGAATTAGCCTCCTTCCACCCTCCAAACCTCTTCATTTTTACAAAACTCTGGGAGATAGATATTGCCCTCAATAGATGAAAATTTAGTTAGTTTAGTCACTCCCCTAATCTACTTGATTTTCTGCCATGTCTTATACATCAGACCTAAAGTTTGGTTTTGTGTCCCCCATTTCTAGGAAAGTCCTGCGTCCAGTCCCATGATCAGTGGTAATATTTTTATTAAATGTGCCATACTTGCATGTACCTGTTCCCTCCCCAGGGCCTCTTTCCCACCCTTAAGATGTTGACTTTGAGCTAAGAGGAAATAAGGCCATGTGTTTGGCAGTGCTAGGCCTCCTAATCCTTAGGTCTCTGCAATTTTTCCAGTTTTAGTCTGGGGTTCTTCTTACCCCACAAACTAGCTCTCTGAATATTGATTTTTATCCTGTAAAATCTATTGTCAGTATCCAGATGGGCGAGTTATGTAGTATATACAGTAATTGCGGCGTCCCAATCATTTTCATGAGGTTGACTCTACCTACCACTGATATATGTAGCTTGCTCTATGCCTTTATTTTGGTATGCATCCTCTATTAGAGGTCGTAGGTTGAGGTCTTCAAATACCATCAGTGGGAGGGCTGTATGGATACCCAGAGAGATAAATTGTTTTTCTACCTTGAATTTCGTAAACTGTTCCTCTTCTCTCAGGTCATCTCCCACTCTATCTATTGGCAATACACATGACTTGTCCCAATTTATTAGTAAACCTGATATTCGAACAAATCCCTCAATTAGTGTTATAACATTCCTCAGAGCCTCCCCAGGATTCTCCAAAAATAACAGGATATCATCCACGTATAAAGCTATGTTCTCCTCTGCTTTCCCATATGTGTAACCTGACACCCTCTCTGATCTTCTTACATGGGCTACGAAATTGCGGCGTGTAATTGGGGAAAGTGATGGTGATTTTCGAAGTTGCTCCCGGTTGCGGTTTCAGAGCATTGTTCAAAAACCAGAGGCAACCCTGAAGATGAATTGCCCTGGTCATGGCATGTGAACGGGCGATAGGGATGGAATCTGCGTCTCCTAGTGATTTCCCAGATGCGTGCCACAACGTGCTGGATACCGCGCCCCATCAGCAATGATTGGTGGGGGCTACTGTGTTTCCATTGGCTGTCCTTTCACAGGGTGCCATATTTGAAGAGCTGTCCATTCACACTACACAATTGCAATGGCGTCATGTATTAGCCAGCCTTCCTGCGCAGGCTGGCCAATCATGACGCTATTGCGTTGTTTAATCAGCGTGTTTGGGGCGCAGAATACACAACTCTGTCACGCCTATGTTCTTGCGGCGCTGAACATGTACGCCCACATTCCCTTAGTGATTGCGGCGTGTGAAGCGGCGTCGGGACTCAACCGGATGTTTCCCGCAGGTTCTGTCTCAACTTCGGGGGAGACACGTTCCCTTAGGTTGACGACGCAATTGCGGCATCTAAATGCGTCATCGGCGATCGGTATCAACCGTCAAAAACGTACACGAGTGTGTTCGGTTGCCACCGATCGCCAGTGATAGTTGCAGCGTGTAAAGGTACCTATAGATGCCAGCAGTACCCCTCTCTCCAATGGCTCATTAAATACCCCCACTAATTTAGTTATAACCACCTCACTGAGGTTCTTACACACTTCCACTGGAATGCCGTCTACCCTTGGTGCCCTATCTCCCGCCATAGATGCCAAAGCCTTTCCCAGTTCATCTGCTAAGATTGGTTCTTCCAAACTTTTCCTATCTTCTGCACTCAGCTTAGGTAGATGTACCTCATCTAAAAATGTGCCAATCTCGTTTTCCACTGGTTGCGTCTGTGATTTATATAAATTTACCTAGAATTCCCTAAATACTTCTAGTATTCCTTCAGTAGTTGAAACCCTGCTTCCATTTTTTTTGTTTTAAAGCATATACATGAGTTGAGTCTCTCTGTGCGGCTACCACAAACGAGAGCAGATTCTCTACTTTTTTCCCCCTCTTCAAAGAAAGCCTCCTTTTGGAATGCCCTCAGTCTCTCAGCCCCCATTTAGATGTAGATTATTTACCTCCTCCTGTGCGGCCTTCATACGTTTTTGTGCTTTCTGTGTGTGTTGGCTTATAAACTCTACTTCTGCTGCCCTTAATTATTTCATCACTGCCATATCCTTATTTCTAGATTTGGCCTTATGCCTCCAAACAATATCCCTTTTAGGTAACCCTTCATGCCATCCCATACTACGGTATGTAGGTAAGCCTTCATGGCATCCCATACTGTGTGTAGCTCTGCAATGCCTTCATTAATACTGAAGAACTCAAAAACCTCCCCTCTAATTTTTTCCATTTCCAGTAGTTGCAGCAAGAAAGGATGCATTTTCCACCTTGTCCCCAAGCTACTTCCCTGATATTCTATTTGCAATGATGCCACCAGTGGACTGTGAGCTGACAATATTTTCGGCAAGTACTCTACCTCCTGCACCATGTTGTCCATCCGTTCATTGCCTAGGGCTACATCAATACAGGACAAGGAACCATACATTACCGAATAGCAGGAGTAGCAATACTTATCTACATTTCGTACCCTCCATTAATCTATCAGATACCTGAAGTACAGCCCACCAGAAATACAGGCTGCAATGGTTAAACTCTTCAATATTGTGCTGAGTGCCGGCTATCCCTCGTACCTGGAACCAAGGCCTCATCACACCCATCCACAAGAGTGGGGAAAGGTATGACCCAGCCAACTACAGAGGCACATGTGTGAGCAGCAACCTGGGAAAACTCTGCAACAGCATCCTGAACAAGAGGATCCTCAGTCTCCTCACCGAGCACAACGTCCTCAGCAAAAGCCAAGCAGGGTTCATGCCGAACCACCGCACCACTGACCACATCTATACCCTGCACAGGCTCATTCAGAGACACATCCAGAATACAAAGAATGGGAAGATATATGCCAGTTTTGTGGACTTTAAAAAGGTCTTTAATTCAGTGTGGCGCCCGGGCTTATTCCTGAAACTGCTGGAGAGCAGAATAGGAAAAAGACCTACGATGTCATCAAAAGCTCTTACACCGAGAACCGCTGCAGCGTGAGGGTGAACGGTAAAAGAACGGCTTACTTCCAGCAGAGCCGTGGAGTCAGAAAACGCTGCAGCCTAAGTCCAACGCTCTTAAACATTTACATCAATGAGCTGGCTACCGCTCTGGAATCCTCCACAGCACCAGGTCTCACCCTCCACGATGCTCAGGTGGAATTCTTGCTGTACGCAGATGACCTGCTGCTGCTGTCACCAACCGAGAAAGGCCTCCAAGACAACTTGAATATCTTAGAGAACTTCAGCTCCACCTGGGCACTACCGGTCAACTTAGAGAAAACCAACATCATGGTGTTCCAGAGGAAAAAGAGAAGATCAGGCCAGCACCCGCCATTTGTCCTCAACAAATGTGCCCTCACAGGAACAGACAAATATACCTACCTGGGCCTAGAGATTTACTGGTCAGGAAGCTTAAAACAAGCCATAGAGACCCTGAAGGACAAGGCCTGCAAAACCTTCTATGCCATCTGAAGGAAACTCTATCATCTGAAGCCACCAGTGAGGGTCTGGTTAAAAATCTTCGACTCTATCATTGCCCCAATCCTCCTATATGGCAGCGAAGTCTGGGATCCTCACACCTACCCAGATTGGTCAATGTGGGATTCCAGCCGAACAAAAATATTCCACCTGGAATTCTGCAAGCACATTCTCCAGGTCCATCGGAGCACCTCCAACAGTGCTTGTCGGGCCAAGCTGGGCAGGTTCCCTCTACACCCAACGGTTCTAAAGAAGGCGCTGTCATTGCAGGCTCACCTGCATAGGAGCAATCCAAGCTCCCATCACCATAAAGCCCTGATACATGTAGGTGAAACAGAAAAACCAGAACCCTCAGAATAGCCCAACCAAACCCAACACGACCAGAGCACCAATCACAACAACCTGGCAAAAGCCGGAATCAGGAACATGGTAGAGGAGGGCTAGGAGAGGTATGTCAGTGACTGGAAGAACGATATCATCAACTCACAGAAACTGACTATGTACCGGAGTCTACAGAGAGACTACAGACTGGCCCCATATCTGGAGAAACTCCCGGACCCCAGAGACCACAAGATCCTGAGCAGATATACACTCAGTGCCAACAGTCTGGCCATTGAATCCGGCCGACACAAGCAGAGCTACAAGCCCAGGGAGGAAAGACTGTGCCAACACTGTGACCAGGAGGCCCTGGAGGACGAAACCCACTTCCTACTACACTGCTCCAAATACTCAACAGTAAGGGACACTCACTTCAGGAGACTCTCACATCTCTTCCCAGATTTCATCACCATGAAGGAAGAAGAGAAAACCTGTTGGTAGAAGAAGAGAGAGCAGTGGAGATAGCAGCGCGGTATGTGAGTGAATGTCATAGACTGCGAGAAAGAGAACTATGATATGCCATGGGCTCTATAGCCCCCACCCCAGATCTGCCCCCATCCACCCTCCCTATGCCATGAACTTCTATAGCCCCCACCCTGGATCTACCCCCATCCACCTTCCCTATGCTATGGACTTCTATGGCCCCCACCCTGGACCTGCCCCCATCCCCCTTTCTTACAGCCCCTGCCCAACATCCCCACAGTTCCTATCCCTACTCCCTTTTGTACACTTGCTTGGGCAAAACTGATGTGTATTTAGTCCTGCCAATAAAGCTTCTTTGAATCTTTGATACCTACTTTAAATAATTGTCAAACATTGTTCTATTCCCATCACGCCTCACCAAGGTGTGATGTCCTCGTGATCATCGGCAATATTATTCTCATTGCCTACTATAAGCAGAGGAACTCCCACCAACCTGCTCAACATTTCCAAAACTTCTTGTATTTTTTTCCCAGAGAATTCTGCACCAAATCTGCATGCAAGAAAAAAAAAAAACGTTGGCCCAGCACTTCTGAACTCTCATAGACTTTGCTGGCTTCAGGGTAAACATGTAGATTTTGATGCAAATTCTTAAAATCTGCTTCAAAAGCAGTATCAAACAACGTATCATGGGCACAGGGCCTTAACAACAATATGGTGGGGTCATGTTCACAGAAAGCATCCCCCAGAGATCATGAGTAAGTCTACAAGCAAGCCGAAACATGTTGCCTGACGACATGATAAACTGATCTGAGTGTTTCAACATGCAAAGAAACCTATTTTTACCTGTATACCGACAAATGGAAATTTTATTAAGAACTCAAGGTGCAATTTTCCTTAACTCGCTGGACAATTCTTGGAAGTGAATTGATTTTAATATGGTTCGGACGTTTGGCGAACTGAACCGAACTCAAACTTCAAAATGTTTACTCATCTCTAATCATGAGGTTTTATGTTTTGCTAATCCTGGTGATTTCCTGTTATAACTGCAGATGTGTCTAGATATTTAATGTGCCACTGCCAATAGGGTAAATGGATAAGGTTTGTGTTTATGAAACAACCCCTTTCAATGTACTAGTATTACAAGAAAAGAAGAGATTATGAGCACTCTGTGAGAAAATATATAGTATACCGTGTTTTCCCGAAAGTAGGACCCCCCCGAAAGTAAGACAGGGTGGGGGTTTCGGGGGGGGTCCGTCAATGTAAGACCCCCCCCCGATTGTAAGGCAGGGTTGGGGGGGCCACTGGGAAATGTAAGGCCTCCCTTACCTTTGGGCCGCCGCTGTTCCCCCGTGGTTCCCCAGGTGTTTGCAGGCTCCTCAGGTGTCCGCAGGTGCAGCTGGGCGGGTCCGGCGCTCATGGGGTTAACTCGCCGTGTTACCCCTGCTGAAGTCCGCCCAGCTCGGGCTGTCATTGGCCGCCCCAGCCCCAACGTCACCTGCTCCTCAAGTGAGCGCCTGCCCCCGGCTCGAGCGCTGATTGGCCAATCAGCTCGACTGCTGATTGGCCCAGCAGCTCGGGCTGTCATTGGCCGCCCCAGCCCCGACGTCACCTGCTCCTCAAGTCAGCGCCGGCCCCCGGCTCGAGCGCTGATTGGCCAATCAGCTCGACTGCTGATTGGCCCAGCAGCTCGGGCTGTCATTGGCCGCCCCAGCCCCGACGTCACCTGCTCCTCAAGGCATCCGGCTCGAGCTGATTCCTCACTCCCTGCTGATTGGCCCAGCGTCCCCTGCAGCAGAAGCCTTCCACACCCACAGCCGCACTGCAGAGGAAAACGTCCACCATTGAAAGAGAAAGTAAGGAAACATGTACCGTTATACTGTACCATGTGTGTGTACTGTATAGGGTCTGGGGCTGTGTGCAGTGGGATCCAGCACTGTTATGGGGTCTGGGGCTGTGTGCAGTGGGATCCAGCAGTCTTATGGGGTCTGGGGCTGTGTGCAGTGGGATCCAGCAGTCTTAAGGGGTCTGGGGCTGTGTGCAGTGGGATCCAGCACTGTTATGGGGTCTGGGGCTGTGTGCAGTGGGATCCAGCACTGTTATGGGGTCTGGGGCTGTGTGCAGTGGGATCCAGCAGTGTTATGGGGTGTGTGCAGTGGGATACGGCACTGTTATGGGAGGCAGACAGAGGGTATACGGCAATTACCGTACAGTACCGTAGTGTGTTACTGTTACCGTACTTTGATTTGTTGTCTGCTTTCCAGTTGAACGGTGTAACGTTAAGTACTGTACTGTAAAAGATATACTGAACGATAAACAATGCTGTTACGGTATATTTTTACCCCTAGACATGAGCGCTTCCGGGAGCGGTAAAAGAAAGAGCTACTCCGTGGAGTATAAAAAAGGAATAGTGGAAGAGTCTTGGGGCAAAAATATGGCTGAATTCTGCAAGGAGAAAATGTTGAGTGAACGATTGGTGCGTAAATGGCGAGCAGATTACGGTCACCTCAGTGAGCAAGTGGAGAGCGGCATGGCTAAAAAGCGCAAGGTTGGATGTGGTCGGCAACCATTGTATACAGAGCTGGAAAGCCTGGTCTGTGAGTGGGTTTCTGACAGGAGAGCGAAGATATTGGTGGTGACCAGGGCTCAGATTCAGGAATATGCCCTTGCTATGGCACCCCAGTTTGAAATTTCCCCTGAGGAATTCAAGGCGTCACAGCACTGGGTGAATAACTTTCTTGAGCACAATGACCTGTCGTTGAGAAGATCCACGACCCTCTTTAGGCTGGAAGATGCTGAGATTGTTAAGCGTGCACTTGCATACAAGAAGTTTGTGGATGACACTGACTTCTCAAAGTACAGTCTCTCCAACATGATTGCCATGGATGAAACTGCCGTGTTCATGGGCCAAGCAGCTCAAACCACCATTGACCAACGAGGTGCCTCCTCTGTGTACATTCCCTCCACCGCTTATGAAAGTGCACGTGTCACCTGCATTTTGGCGATTCGTTTGGATGGCAGTAAAGTCCCACCTTTACTCATTGCGAAGGGCAAGAAGGACAAGATTGAGAGGGTGTCTGGCATTTATGTTCTGGAAACGGAGAAAGCCTGGGCCACACAAGCGGTTATGAGGAAGTGGCTTGATTTAATGCTGCCGCTTGTTATGCGCGGGAGCAAAAGAGGGATGCTGATCTGGGATGCAGCCAGCACACACCGCGCCAAGGACATGAAGAACTTCCTTCATGAGCGACGAATCGACCAGATCATGATTCTGGCAGGGATGACGGCTTATCTCCAGACTCTGGATATCGCCATTAACAAGCCCTTCAAGGACTATCTGCGTGCGGAAATCAATGATTATATAGAAAACCGTATGGAGAGGAACGTCTGTGGAAACTTTGTAAAGCCAAAACTGCCTGAGATTGTTAACTGGGTGAAGAACTCATGGGGAAAGATCACTGACTCCTGCGTTGCTAATGCACTGCGAGCTGGCTACCTGGACAAGACCTGCTCATTTCAGGACAGTGCCGTCGCAACACATGAGAAGTATGGGCCAATGATCCAGGCGGAAATGGAGTCCCAAGAGCCCCAAGAAAATCCAGAGGAACCTCAGAGTGTTGATGTTTATGATGATGTTCCTGAAGATGATGACCTGGTTGTGATGGAATAAATCTTGTTTTACCTTCCAGTATAACTCATTCAGACTGTTCGTTGTTGTTAGTTCGTTGTTTTACATCTTATACATGGAAATACCGTCATAATTCGGTAGTAACAAGATATTCTTGATACGCTACATTTGTTTTATTATACTGTTTGGTGATGACCGACTCTTCAGCATGTTAATAAATGTTAATTTTTTGGTTAAAAAAAAATTTGTCGTTTTTTTTTCGGCTAATGTAAGACCTCCCCCGAAAGTAAGACAGGGTAGGACTTTTTGGGGTAAAATTAATGTAAGACAGGGTCTTACTTTCGGGAAAACACGGTATGTCATGAAAGCATGATCACAAAAAAAAATTCTGGTTAGACTTTACGTAGAGAGAACTTTTAATGGTTCATTTACACGCCGCTACGGAAAGGTAGAAACTGGCAGGTATCAGAGACAATTATACCTGATACCTTGGAAGCACCACGCAGTAGCGGCGTGTAATTCAGGTTGTTCCTCCCTGTCACTTTGGATACCTGTCTTTCAACCTGAATTACACGCCGCTACTGCGCGGTGTTTACAAGGTATCAGGTACAATTGTCTCTGATACCTGCCGGTTTCTACCTTTCCGTAGCGGCGTGTAAAGGTACCATTAGAGATATAAAGAGAACCTGTCACCCCTACTGCTTTACAAACTGAAAGCACCTCCTTCAGCAGTGTCTATGCTGCATTTTGTAAAGGTGTCTATAATCTCTTTCCACCACTGTACACTGAAAGAAACACTTCATAATGTTTCCCACCATGTACTGTATGTAAATCATTGCTTAGACAATCATCTTGGTCCACGCAGGAGCACAGAACTCAGCCGGAGTGTGGGGAGACTGGCTATCATCATTGCACCTGCGTGAACTGTCACACAGCAGAACATAACAGGGCGAGCTCTGGGGCCTGCACTTCACGCAGGCGCAATGATGACAGCTGGCGTCCCCACACTCTGGCTGAGCTTTGTGCGCCTGCATGAACAAAGATGAATCTGCGCAGGCGCCGAAGAGGAGGGGAGAAAGAGAGAAAAGAGGAGGAGGCTTACACATAGAGGAAGTGGGGAGGATCTTTCCGTAAGCGATGTTAGAACACAGTGATCAGACCCATCGGATCGGCTAAGCAATGATTTACATACATGGCGGGAAATATTATAAAGTGTTTCTTTCTGTGTACGGGTGGGATAGAGATTACAAACACCTTCACAGAATGCAGCATAGACGCTGCTGAAGGTGGTGCTTTCAGTTTGTAAAGCACTAGAGGGGTGACAGTTTCTCTTAGAAGATTTTACTGTAAATATGTAACAAAAATTGTACCCAGCAGGCGGTAACAATGCTGGATTGAGCAGATAGAGCCACCTTCATATTTGAAGTGTAGTGCTTTATGTAACTGTACAGATGGCAAAACAAGTACAACCCTGCAGCAGTCAACAGTTAAAAAAAGGTTATCTTGTATGTTTTAGAGTAAGAGATCCAAATAAAGCCTAATGTAAAAAAAAAAAGAGTTGACAAAACTATTAAAACAAAATACTTGCAGTTTTCTTTTAAATGTTTTTAAGTATAAATGAAATTTTAATTAGAATAAGTCATATAAACATACATCTGCCACTGCACTAAATAGATTGTTCCCTGCTGTGATCAACAGAGGATGATGATTCTCAAAGAGAAATCAGCTATCCCAGCTTCTTCAATAATTCATCTATTTCTGCTCTCTTATGTAGCTAATGATCCTCTTCCTTTCCTATTCAATTCACTTTGTTGTGTGCTTGTGCATCTTGTCCATCTGTCACCAGACTACTGCTCTCAAGCACCTGTTACTGCATATTCCAAAGTTCATTTCAAGCGCTTTAATTTAGCTCACTAGAAATAATTATTTCCATGGCGTGTAGCATGACGTCAGTTATTGATTCATCTGTAAGCAGCATTTTGATCTATAACATAATCTTATAGAATTTACATTGATGGAACCACAATTTAGCATATTTCTCACTATACAATTGCATGTAGCTCTATACAACAGAAATTGATTAAATACAAACCCCTTTCTTGGGTTGTTGTATTCAGACTCTGCTTACCCTTCTATTACTATCTATCCATCAGTCAAACTCCATTATTCTATCTAGTAAAAAAAGAAATCCAATAAACCCAAGTCAGTCAATCTTGTCAAATCTACTAGGCCAGTGTGCCCAAACTCAATAACTCAAGAGCCACCAACAGTGCATGTTTTCAGGATTTCCTAAGTATTTCACAGGTGGTAATTTAATTACCTGCATAGGTGGCGATTTTATTGACGTGCCCCGAGAGGGTCGTGGGGTACTCGGAGCCGGGCCTCCCTCTGGCGATGTCGTCTGAGGAGGTCGGGATGTCACGGTGGCATGACCCAGTCTGTGGCCCAGAAGCAGTCAATAAAAAGGGGGAAGAGTTTGCTGAGAAGGGGAGACCGGGTTTTAGGGGTTGGTTGTCATAACGCCACCCGTGATGTTCAGCTATGGATGTCCGACGCTGCGGTCCGGGACTTCAGGGGATGATGGAATGGCAGTTGTGATGGTTTCGCTCCCCAGGGGTGGAGTGGATCCCCAGGGCAGAAGGGTTTGTGTGATGGAGGGCCAGCGGGGCAGATCTGGCTGCAGGGGAGGATCAGAGCAGTTCACATGTAGGGCCCTGCGGCCTGCGCGGGTTATCAGCAGTCTACTGCTCCTCAGGCGGGAAATAAAAAGCCTCACACACAGTTCTGAGCTCCAAACTCGGTTTACTTAGCTTTTCTCTGCGGGCATCACAAGATACAGTTCTGGTACAGTCGCGGTCTGGATAGTCCTCAACAACCGGGATAGCTCGTCCAGGACACTCCCTTATGTTCCTTCCTCTAGTTGCTGCCTTCCTTAGTGCTGCCTGGTCACCTAACTCCTGCTCGCGCTTCCGCACACAGAGCCCTAATCCAGCAGCCACGGGTCCTGTCAGGCGACCACCTGTGTCCCCTGACCCGAGTACGGCTGCCTTCTCAGTGGATGTGTCAGGAGTGGGCCACAGCTCCTCTGGACCTCGTGGCCTCCGGTTCCGTGGTTGAAGTATGGATTCTCCTCGCCACCTTCAGGGCCGGTCCCCTGGTCTGCAACCTGCCCCTCCTCTGTCACTTCAGATTTGGGTGCATGGGTGGATCACTCACTTCCCACGCCCCTAGGACTCCCTCTTTCTCTCTGCATCCTGCTGTTCCAGGACCTGGGTCAAGCCACATCTCCGCTCAAGTCCTCCGGGTCCTTCTCGTCTGCTTACTCCGCCTGCTTTCTCTCCTATTGCCCTCCCACTTCCTGTTATGTTTCCCTTTTGTCTCTTCTCCTACTTCCAGACTTTTTCCATCCTAACGTCCCACCCTCCACCTTTCTCCCTGCCGGCCCACTGACTACCTGGGCCCTCCCCTGCAGGGTCCGCCCACCTTCCCTGGGAGTGTTCGGTGCTTTTGCGGTTGTCTACACCCGTGGATTGGGTGCAGTACCCCTCTGTGGCGACCAGACCGCAGGGCTGCCACATTATCATCTGTGCAATTCTAAAGAAAACCTGAAAACATGCACTATTGGAGGCTCAAAGGATTGCAGTTGGGGAGTACTGCACTAGGATATACTGCAACAAATAATGACAGATCATGATGGATCAACAGCTATATATGATAGTAGGCTTCTAAAAATATGCGTATAATTAACAGTAACCAAATTATTCAAAGGATATACAACCTAATGTAATGACGTCAGATCTCAATTAGACAATGGCTTTAATAGAGGTTGGGCAAGACATCCCTCTTTGCTAACATCACATACATTGATGTAGCCAACATTAAATAGCAAAATGTTTATGGACAAAAAAAAGATTCCAGTGACAGTATTCCAGATAAAAGCTTCTTCTTTATTTAAATGTCATATAAAAACGTCAGGGCATGCCAACGCAGTGGCAGGGGAGAGTGAGCTAAAGATGACTGACGCTTTGCGTAGTTACGCTTCATCGGTTCCACAACCTGTTGAACCCATTCTATGCCTTTTCTGGACTTTAAAGTGCTTATTGATGCCTTCACGACATTTGTGATAATTTTACATCATAGTCAGGAACAAGTGCCTGCACGTTCAGCTCTGGGAGCTCAGCTTAAGCGATAGTTCAGCTCTGGCTGTTACAGATGGAGATGGTCCCCGCACTGCACCTGGACGTCTAACCCTCTAAATGCCATGATTAAAAGCGTATGCACCCTCATAAATGTTCAGCGAGGGCCACCTGACGACCCTCTTAAAATATGGACCTGTTTACGCTCCTAAAATTTGAGGCGGGGGCTGCCTGTTTACCTTTTACAAATATTGATCGAGGGCCTCTGAATGACCATCTAAACATTTTGAGCAAAGGATGCCCGTTTACCCTGTTAAAATATAGAGTGAGGGCTACCTGTTTACCCTCCTAAAATATGAGCGAGGGCCACCTATTTACCTGTGAAAATTTTAAACGAAGGCAGCCTGTTTACCTTCTTAAAATTGAGTGGATCATCTGTTTAACCTCTAAAAATTTTGAGTGAGGACATCCTGTTTACTATCTTAAAATTTGGAGCGATGGCCACTAAAGACTGTCTGAAAAAATTAAGCAAGGACCACCTGTTTACTCTCTTAAAGTATGAAACAAGGGTCGCTTGTTCACCCTTTTAAAATCTATAGTGTTGGCCGCCTCTTTTGCCTCTTAAAATTTTGAGTAAGAGCCACCGGCTTATCCTCTTAAAATTTTAAGTGACAGCGATCTACTTACCCTTTTAACCTGTTAACGACAGCCTTACGTCTCTAGACGTCGGCTGTCATTATCCCCGTGTTTGAAGTGAGCTCCGGCGTGGAGCTCACTTCAAACCTCCGACATCTCAGCTGATCTCACTAGCTGAGATGTCGGTCTAACAGCACCAATCGGTCCCGCCATCCGATCGGTGCTGTTAACCCCTTAGATCCCGCCCTCAATCTCTGAGAGCGGGATCTAAGGGAGCCGGAGCGTGCAGCGCGCGCTTACCGGGCTCCAGGGGAGATCTCGCGATAGTATCGCGGGATCTCCCATGCTGATGTGACAGGCCAGGGTCCTGGCTTGACCCTGGAACCTGTCATGGAGCATTTCCTGCTTGTGGTTGGCAGGGGCTGCCAACCACAACAGGTCCGCGATTCTGACACATACAGAGGAGCTGCAGCTCCTCTGTATGTGTCAGAAGTGATCGGACTGTGCATCTGCATGCCTCTCTATGGGGCTTTGTAAAATTAAGAATCAATAAGCAAATAAAGTTTTTACAAAGTTGAAAAAAAAAAAAAAAAACATAAAAGTTCAAATCACCCCCCTTTTCTCCCATCCACAATAAAAGTATTAAAAAATTAAATAAAATACACATATTTGGTATCGCCGCATTCAGAATCGCCCGATCTATCAATATAAATAATCAAATAATGAGAGCCGTAAACTGCGTAGCGCAAAAAAATGGTTCAAACACCAAAATTACGTTTTTTTGGTCGCTGCAACAATGCTAAAAAATGCAATAACGAGCGATCAAAACAGCACATCCACCCAAGTATGATATCATTAAAAACGTCAGCTCGAGACGCAAAAATAAGCTGTCACCCAGCCCCAGATCCCGAAAAATGAGGACGCTACGGGTCGCAGAACATGGCGCAAAAAGTGCAATGTTTTTTTTTTTCATGCTTTTGAATTTTTTTCCACCACCTAGATACCAATAAAGGTATACATGTTTGGTATCTACAAACTCGTACTGACCTGAGGCATCGCACCGTCATGTCGGTTTTACCATATAGTGAACACGGCGACTAAAAAATCCAAAAAACAAACGTGTAATTGCACTTTTTTTGCAATTTCACTGCACTTGGAATTTTTTTGCAATTTCCCTGTACATTATATGGTAAAACAAATTATTGCATCTGAAAGTACAACTCGTCCCGCAAAAAACAAGCCATCATATGTCTATATTGACGGAAAAATAAAAAAGTTATGGCTCTTGGAAGCCGAGGAGCGAAAAAAACGAAAATGGAAAATGACAAATTTCTTCGTCACTAAGGGGTTAAAATTTGGAGAGAGGACCGCCTGTTTACCATCTTAAAATTTTCAGTGAGACCTAACTGTTTTGCCTCTTAAAAATTTAAATGATGGCCACCCGATGACCTCCTAAAATGTTTGAGCAAGGGCGACCTGTTTAACCTCTAAGATTTGGAGCAAAGACTGCCTGCTTGCCTTAAAATTTTGAGTAAAGGCTTCATGTTTACCATCTTATAATTGTAAGTGATGGAAGCCTGTTTCTCTTTTTAAAATTTGGAACAAAAGCCACTTGATGACCCACTTAAAATGTGGAGCAAAAGCTGTCTATTTACCCTCATTAAATTTTGAGTGAGGACCACCTTCTTAGCTTTATCAAATTTTTAATGATGTCTGCCTTATAAACTCTTAAAATTTTGAGCAAGGGCCACCTGTTTACTCTCTTAAAATTTGTTGAAATGGTGGAGGAGGCAGACAAGAGAAAGGAGAAATCATGAACCATATATCCTTCTTTGGGTGGGAAGGGGTGTATGGGAATACACCAGAAAAAAAGGAACATTTGAACTGGATGTAGGTTCCATTACTGTCTTCCAGTGGGGTTGAGAAGCATGGACTAATCAAGGCCTTGTTCATTGTGAGTCAACCTGTTAACATTTTCAGTGCACAGATGGATGTGCCCATCTGTTATTATGTTTACCATCTTAACATTTTGAGTAAGGGTTGCTTGTTTACATTCTTAAAATTTTGAGCAAGGGACAACTGTTTATCCTTTTAAAATTCGAAGTAAAAGGCACCTGCTTACTATCTTAAAAATTGAAGCAAGAGCCACCTGATTACCGGTTTAACCTACAATTTGGAGAAAAGGCCGCTTAATAACCCTATTAAAATTCCAAGCAAAGGCTGCTTGTTTTTCCCTCTTAAATTTGGAGCAAGGGCCACTTGATGACCCTCTTAAAAATATTTGATAGGGTAGAGGAGGACTAGAGGATGAAGAAAGCGTGAACCAAATACCCTTTTTTTTAAGTGGGAAGGGATACCTGGAAATACACCAGAACAAAAGGAACATTTAAACTGGATTTACATTCCACTGAGGTCTTCTGGTGGAGTTAAAAAGTCTGGCCCCAACCAGGATTTGTTCATTTTGATAACAGTCAGCCTGTCAGCATTTTCAGTTCACAGGCAGATGCACCTATCAATTATTATAACCTGGGCAACGCTATAAAAACCCACTCTGACAAAACGGTAGTGGCAAGGCAGTCCAGCACCTCCAAGGCACAGAGAGATATCAGGTGTCTGCAAACTTTCCGGTACTAATAGGGAAATAAAAATATGTAGCCTTGAAAAGGACTTTTCTTTTAGGTTGCAGCATCTGTAAACCTATTGAATGACTGAAAGGCAATAAACCCTGCCTATATATCTTTAATCCAAAACTATCCCTCCTCCACCAGCTATTCTTTCACTGAATGTAGGTAACAGCAGTCTTACTAGAGAAAGGACAGTATGAAACTCTGAAAATTACTTTTGTTTTATTGGTGCAGCAGTGGTATAGATTTACTGCAATAGCAATTAATTATGCCTGATCTAATCTAAACTCTCCCTCCTAAATCAACTCTCCCTAAACTGCTCTCAGAGGAGTGTGCCAAGCATTGTTCACAGAGTCTTATAAAAGATCAGATGATGCAAAGTGGCTGGCTAATCACAGTAATGTCAGCAGCCATCATGACAATGGCATTGCCATGTAGGGCACTTAATCGATGCATGCTTAATGGCTAACAACCACAAAACATGCAAGGCGGGTATTCGAGCATGGTGTTCAAGCATCTGCAATTTTCAGTCGTGTAATGAGTGTATCAGAGCACCCCTATGCTTGATCGAGTATCAAGCAGTGACGAGGATGCTCGCTCTTCACTATTCAACATCAAGCCAAATAGTATAACATTTGTGTCACATCTATGGTTTCAATACGCCCACTGCACCCCTAAATAAATTCATTGAGGCATGTAGTTTGTAAAATGAGGTCACTTATGGGAAAGTCTGCTTTTCTGGTATGTCATGGGCTCTGACAATGTGACAAAGGCGCCTCCCCAAACCATTTAAGCTAAATTTGAACTCCAATATGTCCCTCCTTCAGTTCTGAGCTTTGCATTGTGCCCTAAAAGTAGATTTCGACTATATATGGGGCTTTGACAAACTCAGGAGAAATTGTGCAACCAATTGTACTGTCTATTTTCTCCTATTGCTCCTTCTGAAAATTAAAAGTTTGGGCCCCATAAGCAACATTTTAGACAGAAAATTGGTAATCTTTCATTTTCTCAGCCCAATGTTATACAATTCCCTACATCACCGGAGGGTAAATTGCTCACAACACACTGAGATGAATGCCTTGAGAGGTGTAGTTTCCAGAATGGGTTCACTTGTGGGGATGTTCTGCTGTTTTGGCATGTCAGAGGATCTTCAATTGTGGCATGTGGTTTAAAATGTCATTTTCATGACTCGAATGTTAAAATTCACATAAATTCTGTAAAGTACCAGTGCATACGCTTTGTTTTACAGTTTTTACATTTTTTTATTGATGGGAGTCAAGATGTAGTTATTGCCACAAGATGCTAAAACAAGGGGACAGAGATTCTTAGATGAGCGATGATCCCCTCTTTTAGATGTAGCTGGGGCAGGTGGGTTCATAGATTTTACTTGCTTTTTTCAGTCCCACTGAGAACTTGCACATGCGATCTTACTGCACCATTTAACAACTTTTAACGTAAAGGGAATTGGTAAGCAGGTTTTTGCCATCTGAGGGCAGCATGCTGCAGGGATTAAAATACAGAATTCATTGATGTGTCACATGCCACCTCCTGTACTGTTGTTTACTTAAACTGAGTGTTTTATCAGTAGGACATTATCATTTCTGTGACTAGCTGGCTCATCTCATGTTGTCTGACTCTGTCCTCTCTTCTGATTAACACCTCACTGTCTATAAAAATGTATAGAGAGAGCATGCTGTGGGCAGGGGCAGCTTTTTCAGCTCTGTTGCGAGGTTAAGTCTAAAACCTCTGATTGTGACAGAACCACTGCACCCAATCTACCTTTTTTTTTTTTAGATGCATGCAGTATTGGACAACAAAAATAATATTAAGATTAAAACTACACTGCGTGATGTAAAGATGTGGAGCAGCAATGTCTCTAATACTGGTGGTCTACAGTTAAGCTTTTCTTTTCCAGCCTAGCGTAGAAGAGGGGGTAATCATTTATTACAAAGTGGTAGAAGTATATTAGGGGGGTTGTACCAAAAAATAAAAGACATTATATAAAACAGTGACATAAAAGTCCCATTACAGTTTACATTGGTTGTCTTACACCAACGTTTAATAAGACACAAGTCCGTCCGATTATTGTGAAATCAAAATGTGACTGGTATCTTACATGTGTAATGTTTTTCATTTATGCCTCTAAAACTCCTTATACATAATTTAGCCACATGTACACTTTAATAGAAGTTATTCTAATTACCACACTGTAATGGGTGCCTACTGCAAATGTTATAAAAAACCTGGTGTTATACTGATATCCTGTGCAAATTCATGATCACAAATAAAAGTGGGCAAAAAAGGATGGCATCACATACAGTGGTGTGAAAAGTGTCTGACCCCATTCCTGATATCTTATTCTTTTGTATATTTGTCACACTTATATGTTTCAGACCCAAACAAATTCAAATATTAGACAAAGATAACACAAGTAAACACTAATTACAGTTTATAAATGAAGGTCTTTATTATTAAGAAAAAAAATCCAAACCTGTAGGGCTCTGTGTGGAAAAAAAACAAAACATAAATTAAACTGTGGTTTATCACATTTTTGGGAAACCAAGTTCAATTTCTCTAACCACACCAAGACCTGATTACTGCCACACCTGTTCTCAAACAAGGAATCACTTACATGGGACCTGCCTGACAAAGTGAAGTAAACCAAAAGATCATCAAAAGCTAAACATCATGCTGTAATCCAAAGAGATTCAGAACAATAAAAGTAAAAATTTGAGATCTATCAGTCTGGAAAAAGTTATAAAGCCATTTCTAAAGCTTTGGTACCCAGGAAACCATAGTGATAGCCATTATTCACAAATGGGGAAAAGAAGGAACAGTGGTGAACCGTTCCAGGAGTGGCCAACCGACCAAAATTACCCGAAGAGTGCAGCAACGACTCATCCAAGAGGTCACAAAAGACCCAAAACAACATCCAAAGATCTGTCACCCTCATTTACCTTGGTTAAGCTCAGTGTTCTTGATTCCACCATAAGGAAGAGACTTGGCAAATATGGCCTACATGCTACAATTCCAAGACAAAACCCACAGTTGAGCAAATAGAACAAAGGCTCATTTCAGTTTTGCCAGAAAACATCTTGATGATCCCCAAGACTTTTGAGGGAAAAAAATTCTGTAGACTGCCGAAACAAAAGAACAACTTTTTGGAAGGTGTATTCCCCATTACATCTGGCGAAGAAGTAAATGGCTTTTCAGAGAAGGAACATTATACGAACTTTAAAATATGGTGGTGGTAGTATGATGGTCTGGGACTGTTTTGATGCTTCAAGACTTGGAAGACTTGCTTTGGAAAGTGGAACCATGAATTCTGCTGTCTACCAGAAAATCATGAAAGAGAATGTCCAGACATCTGTTTTTGACCTCAAGCTGAAGTACACTTGGATTATGTAGCAGAATAGTGATCCAAAACACACCAGAAAGTCCACCTCCAATTGGCTTAAGAAAATAAAAATTAAGACTTTTGAATGGCCTTGTCAAAGTCCTGACATTAATCTGATTGAGATACTGTGGCCTGACCTTAAAAATGTGGCTCAATTACAACAATTCTGTAAAGATGATTGTGACAAAATTCCTCCAGAGTGTTGTAAAAGACTCATTGACAGTATTTCCAAACGCTTGATTGCAGTTGTTGCTGCTAAGGTTGGCCCAACTAGTTATTAGGTTTAGAGGGCAATCACTTTTTCACACGGGGCCCAGTAGGTTTGGATTTCTTTTCTCTTAATAATAATGACCTCCATTATAAATTACATCAAATGTTTACTTGTGTTATCTTTGTCTAATATTTAAATTTGTTTGGTGATATGAAACATTTAAGTCTGACAAACATGCAAATAAAAAAGAAACGATGAAGGGGCAAACAGTTTTTCACACCACTGTATCTTTCTTATATAATTCACAGACAGAGCAACATGTGGAAATGCAGAAGAGCAGCTTTTGTCTCTGCGACCATGTCTCTCCTGCTAAGTGTAAATGAACTTGTTATTAACAAGTGACAGTTTTCTTTTTTTTCAGCCTCTGCACCAAAAATCCATTTTATTAATCTTCATGTCCCAAGGTTAACTCGGTCTCTCCTGCTCAGCATTGATTACACAGATTGAGAGAAACTATGCAGTTGTGTAGTTATCTCAACGATAGGAGCCCAGCACTTATGAATGTTTACCCTATGATTTAAGCAAGAAGTCAGGTAGATCTGGCACTTACGAACTTACTGACTGTGGACTATGAGATGCACATGCTTTTAGTAACATAACCTCTTGCTAATATGTTGTGTGATAATCATTAGAAAAATAGGTGATACATCAATGTGATTTAGATTCTTTTGCCTACATCATGCTGCCATTATGATGCTCTCAGGTGAGGTAGCAAAACCTGCTGACAGATTACCTTTAACACTAAGAAGCATCTAAGAGGTCAACTCATGGGGGAAGGGGTTTGAGCATAGGCATCAGATGGCAAGTTATCCACAATCTTAGCAGTTGCAGCAGACATTAGGCCATTTGGAGGCGGAGGGGGATGAAGCAGACATACTGGATCTATCTCCAATCTTGGCCAATTTTAGGATCTGTCCAGAAAACCTGAACACCTTTGATATTCAGAAACCAGTTGTTATCCAAAGTATAATGTACATTAAGGCTAGGGTAACCCAGTGAAATATCATGTGAGAATAAATATCAGTGACACATTATGACGATGCAACTAATGATTTTCTATGTTGACGCACTGTGAACAGGTTACAAATGTTTCAAACTGTGATTCATTTTCTGTGGAGGTCACAAGTCACATGAGACTCGCATGCCAAAATCTTCAATACAAGCCATATGCGACTGTGACTTGTGTGCAACTTACTTGAGATTTGTCCATCTTTTTTTCGTAAAGCAAAATCACAACTTTAAAATAGTCATGAGACAGCAAGCCGCAACAAACATGGTGCACAGATGACTTACTCCCCCCCCCCCAAAAAAAATAAAGAATAAAAAAATTGCTTTTTTCGCTATTCACATTGCTAAAACAAAATGAAAAAAAAAATAAAAATAACCGTATCTTGTTTGAGCCCCACTTTGTTATGGCATCGTCAGAATTTTAAATTGACACTATTTATTGCAGAGGTGGTTATGCTCTGCAATGTAAATATGGAGGTTTTGCTGGCTCTTGTAGTTTAACAAGATCCTGATGTAGATTCAGTTTGTGTGTGCTGAGAAAACATGGGTGTGTTTGACTAGGCCACCTCTCCACCTATGGGTGTGTATCAGGTAGCATATCATGTGACTAGTTCTATTTCACAGGTCTCTGATGTCAGCCAGGTCATAGAGGCTACAAACCTGCTGCTGGACCACATGTGAAGAGACCCGATCTGGAGCTGGCTGTAGCTCCTAGATCCATGACTGACAGGAGTCAGTGTAGACCTTGACAGACTCTGGTCAGTGATACAGTCAGGAAGTTTTCCTGAGCAACCGACTAAGAGGTCAGTGAGTGGTGGCTGTGATACCTTCACGGGGATACAGCTGTGAGAGACATATCCAAACCCATGTGGGCGTACCCATGTAAACAAATCATAGAAATGAAAACTGTGTATGACATTGCTGGTAATGACTGATATTGGACTGTACTATAAGCAGTTTATGCAGTCTCTAAATAAACCGGCTGGACTATTTAAATGAATGATCGTTCCTGCTCTGTGCGTCATTCTGCTGCCAAGAGAGTGTACCCCTACTAGATCCAGCAAGCGTAGCCTCACACCCTTAAAAACAATTCGTAGCACAACTATGTAAAAAAAAAAAAAAATATACACAAAGAGTTATGGGTGCCAAAATACTGATACTGCAAGAGCCAAAAACTCACATTATGTTAGTGTGTTCGAGAGATTCCCCTGTCATGTGTCATGGGTAGACAATAATGATGTCTGCCGCATGGTGTAAAACAAAAGGACAGTGGGAGGATGGGGACAGCTCCTGATACTGACCAGTGATAAGGTCATGAGGTATTTAAAAAACGGGGTCTAGATACCTCTGAAGGTGACAATGTCTGAACCGCCACCCTTGCCTTGTTCCTGGTCTGCTCAGGTCTATATCCCTTCTCTCCCACCCAGGGGAGCCAGGACAGGTGTGGTAAACCCCCACACAAATAGAACAAAAAGAATACAAAACAAACTTGAAAGCTATAACCCAAATCCAATGCTACAAAATGCTCGGTTCCTAGACAGCAGATCTCCAGAAGCAACAGTAGAGTTCCACACACCAGGATGGTCTTGAATAGAATGAACTCAGGTGATTGGTCATGCGAGTATTTAAAGGGTGATGGAAGTGATCAGCAAAACTACATCACCTGACCACCAGCAGCAGAGAAAGACATTAACCCTGGCAGGTCCAAAGGAAGTGAACCCATGTAATAAAAAAAGTCTCCTGAGCTGTATTTTATAACATTATGTAAGCATTGGTCTCTTGCTGTACACAGGATTGCACAGCAGCATGCAGGAGCCAAGCAAGGGTCTCAAATAAGCCTGATAGCCATTTTTCAGCAGAGGTAAGAAGTCACATTGCTGATAAGTGCTTTTTTTGAGAAAATTAAGGAGTAGTTCCTTCAGGTTCTGAAAGTAAGAACGTTCTAATTTTCCCCTGGTTGTCTTCCACTTCATCTCCCTGATAGTACTAATAATAAATATTGTCATTGTGGTCATGTGACAATGAGAAGCTGCAGCTTTTATAGTATAACTATGGCTGCTCCATGTGTATTTAAGTTCTAACACTAGTAAAAATGTGAAAGGATAAGCAGAAGAGCACACACATGGGGCAGCCTCTCAGCCTCAGAAAATACAGACAATTTTCAAGCCAAGGTCAGGTCACAGTGCACAAACATCTAATTACCACTAGTACACTTATAAAGTAGATAAACAGTATGAGCATATCTCCCAACATTTACATAAAAGAACAAAAAATATTACAGCAGCGGCACATGTATAGCACTATACAAAATGTTTGACCACAACTATTTACCACTTCTTTTTTTTCCTTGCAGGAAGCAAAGTCTGAATGGGCATGTGACAGTAGTGACATTCAGCAGACAGCCAAGGAATGCAGGACTGTCTATCTCAAACAGTGGGAACCTATGGATTTATTTATATTCATTCACTCATAGTTGTAGCAGCCAGAACGTTTTGCCCCTTTATATAAGGTTTACTATATCATTTATTGTTATACACTGGAGCTAGTCAGTTTTGGGGACTTAGGCTGGTATATAACCTAGTCTAAGTGAGTTTTTTATATATTTTTTGGGTTATAGCTGCTAGTAGACCAAGGGGGGATTACCGTGCTATGTACTTATGTATATACTAGCTGTGAGCCCGATGCAAATGCATCGGGATTCTAGAACGTGGCAATATTATTTGCATTAATAGCATTATTATTACCATTAATAGCATAATTATTAGCATTAACAGCATTATTATTAGCATTAATAGCATTATTAACAGCAATAATAGTACTATTAATAGTATTATTAGTATTAATAGCATTATTACCATAAATAGCATTAATAATAGCGTTAATAGCATTATTATGAGGAGTAATAGCATTATTAGCATTAATAAAATTATTAATAGCATTAATAGAATTAAAAATAGCATTAATAGCATTATTAATAGGATTAATAGCATGATTATTAGAATTAATAGCATTAATATTAGCATTAATAGCATGAATAACATTATTAATAGCATTAATAGCATTATTAATAGCATTAATAGCATAAATAATAGAATTAATAGCATAAATAATTGCATTAATAGCATTACTATTAGCATAAAGAGCATTAATAGCAATATTATTAGCATTAATAGCATTTTGAATAGCATAAATAGCATGATTATTAGCCTTAATAGCATTATTAATAGCGTTAATATGATTATTATTAGCATAATTAGCATTAATATTAGCATTAATAGCATTATTATTAGCATTAATAGCATTAATAATAGCATTAATAGCAATATTATTTGCATTAATAGCATTATTATTACCATTAATAGCATAATTATTAGCATTAATAGCATTAATAATAGCATTAATAGCAATATTATTTGCATTAATAGCATTATTATTACCATTAATAGCATAATTATTAGCATTAACAGCATAATTATTAGCATTAATAGCATTAATAATAGCATTAATAGCAACATTATTTGCATTAATAGCATTATTATTACCATTAATAGCATAATTATTAGCATTAATAGCATAATTATTAGCATTAATAGCATTAATAATAGCATTAATAGCAATATTATTTGCATTAATAGCATTATTATTACCATTATTAGCATAATTATTAGCATTAATAGCATAAATATTAGCATTAATAGCATAATTATTAGCATTAATAGCATTAATAATAGCATTAATAGCAATATTATTTGCATTAATAGCATTATTATTACCATTAATAGCATAATTATTAGCATTAATAGCATAATTATTAGCATTAATAGCATTAATAATAGCATTAATAGCAATATTATTTGCATTAATAGCATTAATATTACCATTGATAGCATAATTATTAGCATTAATAGCATTATTATTAGCATTAATAGCATTAATAATAGAATTAATAGCAATATTATTTGCATTAATAGCATTATTATTAGCATTAATAGCATAATTATTAGCATTAATAGCATAATTATTAGCATTAATAGCATTAATAATAGAATTAATAGCAATATTATTTGCATTAATAGCATTATTATTACCATTAATACCATAATTATTAGAATTAATAGCATAAATATTAGCATTAATAGCATAATTATTAGCATTAATAGCATTAATGATAGCATTAATAGCAATCTTATTTGCATGAATAGCATTATTATTACCATTAATAGCATAATTATTAGCATTAATAGCATAATTATTAGCATTAATAGCATTAATAATAGCATTAATAGCAATATAATTTGCATTAATAGCATTAATATTACCATTAATAGGATAATTATTAGCATTAATAGCATTATTATTAGCATTAATAGCATTAATAGCATTAATAATAGAATTAATAGCAATATTATTTGCATTATGAGCATTATTATTACCATTAATAGCATAATTATTAGCATTAATAGCATAATTATTAGCATTAATAGCATTAATAATAGAATTAATAGCAATATTATTTGCATTAATAGCATTATTATTACCATTAATACCATAATTATTAGCATTAATAGCATAATTATTAGCATTAATAACATAAATATTAGCATTAATAGCATAATTATTAGCATTAATAGCATTATTATTAGCATTAATAGCATAATTATTAGCATTAATAGCATTATTATTAGCAGTAATATCATTATTATTAGCATTTTTTTTTTTTATTCTTATTTTTTATGTTATTATGTATAATTTTTTTTTTTTTTTATTTATTTTTTAATTATTTTTTTTATTATTAAATAATTTATTATTTGTTATTTTAAGTGAGCCTGAGCCTGAGACACAGTTCTCCTTCAGGTCCGCTCAAAGGGCTCATATTATTAGCATATTATATATTTTTTTATTATTATTTTTTATTTATTTTTTTATTATTTTTTATTTATTTTTTTAATATTTTTTAATTATTTTTTTATTATTTTTTTTATTATTAAATTAATTTATTATTTGTTATTTTAAGTGAGGCTGAGCCTGAGACACAGTTCTCCTTCAGGTCTGCTCAAAGGGGTCATATTAGCATATTATATTTTTTTGTATTACTATTTTTTATTTATTTTTTTATTATTTTTTATTTATTTTTTTATTAATTTTTAATTATTTTTTTAGTATTTTTTTTATTATTAAATTAATTTATTATTTGTTATTTTAAGTGAGCCTGAGCCTGAGACACAGTTCTCCTTCAGGTCCGCTCAAAGGGCTCATATTCTTAGCATATTATTTTATTTTTTATTATTATTTTTTATTTATTTTTTATTTTTTAAATATTATTTAATTATTTTTTTTATTATTAAATGTATTAGTTATTTTAAGTGAGCCTGAGGCTGAGACACAGTTCTCCTTCAGGTCCGCTGAAAGGGCTCATATTATTAGGTTTTTTTTTTTTTCTTTTATTATTATTTTTTATTTATTTTTTTATTATTTTTTAATTATTTTTTTATTATTTTTTAAATATTATTTAATTATTTTTTTTATTATTAAATTTATTAGTTATTTTAAGTGAGCCTGAGGCTGAGACACAGTTCTCCTTCAGGTCCGCTGAAAGGGGTGATATTATTAGCATTTTTTTTATTATTATTATTATTATTTTTTATTTATTTTTTTATTATTTTTTTATTATTTTTTAAATATTATTTAATTATTTGTTTTATTATTAAATTTATTTGTTGAGATACATTAGCGGTGTGTCGGCGAATTAACGGCCGGGCCCCTGGTTCTATTTGTCAGCCCGAAAATCGCGGACACACCGCTAATGTATGTCTATGGGCAGTGAGGTCGAATTCTGATTGGTCGGCGTCAGCAGAGAGCGACCAATCAGAAATCGGGCTGACTGCCCATAGACATGCATTAGCGGTGTGTCCGCGATTTTAGGGCCGACAAATAGAACCAGGTGGGCGGCCATAAAATCGGCGACACACCGCTAATGTATGTCAATGGGAAATGAGGTGCTCTTCTGATTGGCTGAGGGCAGTAGACAGCGACCAATCGGAAGAGCGCCTCACATCTCATAGAGATAGAATGGCGGATTTTTCGTCCATTCTATCTTAATGAGAAGTGAAGAGGACGTCGGAGCTGGAAATTGGCGGAAAGAAGACAGAAGACCCCGGGGGCCGGACGAAGAGCCGGAGATGGCGGAAAGAAGAGAGAAGACCGGCGGGGCCGGAGGAAGAGGACGCCTGGCCGGACGGAGGACTTGTGGATCGGACGGACGATCAGATGACTAAGAAGGCATGTAAGTGATCGACGGGGGTGTTAGGTTAGGGGACGGCGGGGGCTTCGGGTGTAGGGCCTTAGGTGTTAGCGACAGCGGCGGGGGAAAGCGGCGGGAGCTTAGGAGGCGGCGGGCTTAGGGGATAGGGGCTTAGGTGCGGCGGGGCTTAGGTGCGGTGGACTTAGACTTAGGGGGTAGGGGCTTAGATGCGGCGGGGCTTAGAGGGTAGGGGCTTAGGTGCGGCGGGGCTTAGAGGGTAGTGGCTTAGGTGCAGCGGGGCTTAGGGGGTAGGGGCTTAGGTGCGGCGGGGCGGCGGCGGACGGTAGGGGCTTAGGTGCGGCGGGGCTTAGGGGGTAGGGGCTTAGGTGCGGCGGGGCTTAGGGGTAGAGCTTAGGTGCGGCGGGTCGGGGCTTAGGTGCGGCGGGGCTTAGGGGGTAGGGGCTTAGGTGCGGCGGGTCGGGGCTTAGGTGCGGCGGGGCTTAGGGGGTAGGGGCTTAGGTGCGGCGGGTCAGGGCTTAGGTGCGGCGGGGCTTAGGGGGTAGGGGCTTAGGTGCGGCGGGGCTTAGGGGGTAGGGGCTTAGGTGCGGCGGGGCTTAGGGGGTAGAGGCTTAGGTGCGGCGGGGCTTAGGGGGTAGGGGCTTAGGTGCGGCGGGTCGTGGCTTAGGTGCGGCGGTGCTTAGGGTGTAGGGGCTTAGGTGCGACGGACTTAGACTTAGGGGTTAGGGGCTTAGATGCGGCGGGGCTTATAGGGTAGGAGCTTAGATGCGGCGGGGCTTATAGGGTAGGGGCTTAGGTGCGGCGGGGCTTAGAGGGTAGGGGCTTAGGTGCGGCGGGTCTTAGGGGGTAGGGGCTTAGGTGCGGCGGGGCTTAGAGGGTAGGGGCTTAGGTGCGGCGGGGCTTAGGGGGTAGGGGCTTAGGTGCGGCGGGTCGTGGCTTAGGTGCGGCGGTGCTTAGGGTGTAGGGGCTTAGGTGCGACGGACTTAGACTTAGGGGTTAGGGGCTTAGATGCGGCGGGGCTTATAGGGTAGGAGCTTAGATGCGGCGGGCTTATAGGGTAGGGGCTTAGGTGCGGCGGGTCTTAGGGGGTAGGGGCTTAGGTGCGGCGGGGCTTAGAGGGTAGGGGCTTAGGTGCGGTGGGGCTTAGGGGGTAGAGGCTTAGGTGCGGCGGGGCTTAGGGGGTAGGGGCTTAGGTGCGGCGGGGCTTAGAGGGTAGGGGCTTAGGTGCGGCGGGGCTTAGGGGGTAGGGGCTTAGGTGCGGCGGAGCTTAGGGGTAGGGGCTTAGGTGCGGCGGGGCTTAGAGGGTAGGGGCTTAGGTGCGGCGGGGCTTATGGGGTAGGGGCTTAAGTGCGGCGGGGCTTAGGTGCAGTGCGGACATTGGGGGGGAGGGGCTGTGCGGACATTGGGGGGTAGGGGCTGTGCGAACATTGGGGGGGAGGGGCTGTGCGGAAATTGGGGGGGAGGGGCTGTGCGGACATTGGAGGGGAGGGGCTGTGCGGACATTGTGGGGGGGTGCTGTGCGGACATTGTGGGGGGGTGCTGTGCGGACATTGCGGGGGGCTGTGCTAGACTGTGGATGGGGGCTGGCGGCGGAGGTGTGCGGGCAGTGAGGGGGGGGGTGTGCGGTGCTGGAGGTCGGTGCGGGTGTGGGGAGCGTTGCTGGGCTGTGGATCGGGGCTGGGGGGAAGCACAGGGGGCAGCTGCATAGTCGGAGGTGGTGTGTGGGTAGCGGGGAGCAGAAGCGGCATTGGCGGCCATTGCGAGTCGGCTTAAAACTGCTCGCAATGGCTGCTTCGCGGCCAATGCTTCGCGCGTATCCACATGACCACGCCGGAAGTAGCGCCGAGAGGGGCGCTTTTGCGATTCGCGATTATATAATAGATATGTACTCTATGTAAGAAAATTGAGGTAGGTCCAGCGCTAAAGCTTTCACCCCTTATCAATGGCTATATGAGAACCTGAAATAAGTGAGTCCAAATTTGTTATTTAAAGAGGACCTGTCACCAACCACACATGGTGATCTAATTACAGCACTGAATGCAGCTTGTCTGCTGCATTCAGGCAAGGGGTCCCCCACAGCCCTTGAGCCCCCCCTGTTCCGCGAAAACGTACATTGTGGAGTCAAATAGGAGGTGGCTTGTGGCTGGAGCAGTTTCACACCCCCTGTATGTTAAATCCGCCCACCGCCGCCTCCCGGATGCCAATCATTGTCTCCCTTGCCTGCTGCATAGTACACAGAGCTTATTGCAGTGCTGACTGCTTTGCCCCGCTTCCTGCGGTGACATCACCACCTTTCCCCGCCCTGCTCCATGGTTAACATGGAGCAGGGTGGGGAAAGGAGGTGATGTCACAGTAGGAGGCTGGGCGCCCCGTTGTATCAGAATTCTATTATGAGGTATATGCTGTTGTATCAGAATTCTATTATGAGGTATATGCTGTTGTATCAGAATTCTATTATGAGGTATATGCTGTTGTATCAGAATTCTATTATGAGGTATATGCTGTTGTATCAGAATTCTATTATGAGATATATGCTGTTGTATCAGAATTCTATTATGAGGTATATGCTGTTGTATCAGAATTGTATTATGAGATATATGCTGTTGTATCAGAATTCTATTATGAGGTATATGCTGTTATATCAGAATTCTATTATGAGGTATATGCTGTTATATCAGAATTCTATTGTGAGGTATATGCTGTTGTATCAGAATTTTATTATGAGGTATATGCTGTTGTACCTATTTTTTGTGCCAGCCTGTTTGTTTTCATAGACAACATTACTAAGGTGCTTTTACACGCTCTATCTTGTAGTGTATCATCAAATTTGGTCCTGGGTATCTTTCAGAAGTTTCAGATGATAATCATGATTATACATATGCACACAGGACTCTATAAATATTAGAGGTACATATGCTAAATCGATAAAAGCATACTAGATAAGCAGGGCCACACCGTCCATTGGACAGTGTGAACCCTGAGTCTCAGGCGGCAAGCAGGCAGGGGGAGCGGCTCTGCAGAAGGGGGGGCGTCTGCACCACACAGCGGCTTCCTGTGTGATCGGCGCCGCCGGCTGCAGCATGGGGTAAGTCGCACAGACTCTCCCTCTGCAGTCCGCAAATGCTCTCCCCCCCCCCCGACTCCTCACCCGCGGCCACTAGCACCCCCCCCCGCTCCTCACCCACGGCTCAGGCGGTGTGAGCGCTTGATGCACCCCTGTAGTTAAGCATATAAGGTATAAGGCCACTATAAGTAATATTGTATAGAAAAGAGGAAAACGCGACAGTTCAGTATAATGCAATATCAATTTATTAAGGGTTAAAACCAGCGTGACAAGACATGGGAAACAGAGGGACCGAAGTCCACAACCCACAAGTGGAAGGCACCCACCAATTAGGACCAATAGACAGAACAATTAATTATTGGTATAAAGTGCTGGTGCAGTGCAAAATTAGTTAATTTGTTGTATAAACCTAAAGCTCAATGAGTATTGATTAGTCAGCGATCAAACTGGAGATATACATGTAAAGTTGCATTTGCACAAATTAGTTCATGCTGTATTAAGAACTATATTAGTCCGATATGTACATGTACACTTGTCCAGCATTTACAATCAGCCAAAAATGAAGGGGGCTATCTAGTAACTAGTTCAGTAAGGTTGCTGTTTAGATCCTCAGTTAGAGAGCGCTGACAGGCATGAGGCTACAATAAGTGCGTAGTATTGCTGTCCCTAGACCGGGAACAGAGATGGTAGTCAAAGCAGAAAGAACCAGCACTAGTTCTATCAATTGGTAGCTTACCTAATGGTACAAGGTCCAAGGTGTGGGTGCCGACCCCAACAGCCGTTTCGATTGACCTTCGTCAGGGGGTCACTAAAGACTGGGGAGGGTGCTCTTTAAAAAGGCTGGCCAGCCGGGGGAGATTAGGGTCCGGTGCGCACCATCGCGTGCACGCTGTTCCCGGAAGCCGCGGGGCGGGGAGCGCACCGCGTCATTGCGTACGCCGTCACGTGGATCACGTGACTATGCGCAGCAAATCAAAAGCGGTGCAGCACAGCCGGCCCGCAGCACCATGGTAACAGGGCGGACGCGTCTCGTCACCGTGCTATAAATAGATCAGCTACGCGATTTTTAACCCATACTGCTGCTGATAGTGGATAGAGAAAGTACATGGAGACAGTTGTATTAGATCTATAGGTGGTACAGCTAGACAGACATTCCCCATATATTAAAATATGCAGATATACAATGCAATCCAGAATATTATTACTAATTACATATATAATATAATATTTGTAAACATGCATGATATATGTGAGAAGTCCATTTTATATAGATCCGCAATTAATGTTAAATTCTCTTAGGTGATCTTCATCCAATTAGTCGGTATCATAGTGTTGTTATCCAGTAGGGACTTTATCCATAGTACATGATAGATTTTGAGCAGAGATATAAAAATAAATCCGATTCTCCCTTAAATAGCTAGAGACCAAACCTAATAAAAACATAAAAAATAAAAGAAACCTGATTAGGTCACTAGAGGAAAACAATTACAGCCCAGAATATGTAAACTACAAAAAAGATGCGAAATTCCAATTTTCGTTTAAACCTTGAGGTTGAAGAGTACCAAGGTGCCATATCCACCTGGTTTCCGATTGTGAGAGTTTTTTGGAGATCGGACCACCCCTTATGCCTAGATCTACCGTATCGATGCCACGTACCAACAGAAGATCGCCTCTACACTGATGATGTTGATGGAAATGTCTGGGTAATGTTTTAAGACTTTTTATGTCGTCACAGTCTGCCGCTCCATTTATAGCTAGCACATGTTCCCTAGTGCGAACCTTAAGGGCTCGCGATGTCAATCCAATATAAATTTTTGGACATGGGCATGTGGCGTAGTAAATCACCCCTGTGGTATTGCAGGTGATAAATTTGCGGATATTGAAAGTTGTTGTGCCAGATGTATTAGTGAAAGAGGTAGCCCTCACGATGTTAGGGCAGGCTACACATCTACCACAGGGAACACATCCCGTCTTTTTTGGTAGGGAATCTAGAAAAGTTTTTTTGTTATTACTAGCATCATAATGACTAGAAACTAATATATCGCGCAAATTATTGGACCTCCTGATAGCGAATTTCGGGTGATCAGGTAAAATTTTAGAGAGAGTTGCATCTGTCCGTAATATGGGCCTATTCCTGGGGCTGTGGGAGAGGGACCTCTTCATGTCAGATCATCTGCCGTCGATGTGCCGCGTCCAACTCTGGGCGCGGTACATCGACGACATTTTTGTTATCTGGCATGGGTCCGAATTTGCTTTTCATACTTTAATTGATGATCTTAATAACAATAATGTTAACATCAGGATTACCTATAAGATCAGTGAGAATTTGGCTGAATTCCTTGATGTTTCTGTGAGGAGGGATGCCTGTGGTCTTCTACGGACCGACATCTACAGAAAGCCCACGGCCTCGAACTCTTTACTGCATGCTTCTTCCTCTCACCCCCCTTTCATGATTAGATCTGTTCCAGTGGGACAGTTTCTGCGGCTCCGCAGGATCTGTTCCTCAGACTCAGATTATAACGCACGAGCTGATGAATTAAAAAATCGCTTTTTAGAGCGTGGGTACAGCCACCGCTCCATTAAGTTTGCAGCTAACAGGGCGAAGCATGTATCGCGTAATGAAGTCCTCTATAAGAATAAAATACCCACCCGCGATAAGCAAATTCGGTTTGTAACTGGATACCATGGTAAATTTGGAGAGATGCGCAAATGTCTAGACAGGGCATGGCCCATATTACGGACAGATGCAACTCTCTCTAAAATTTTACCTGATCACCCGAAATTCGCTATCATGAGGTCCAATAATTTGCGCGATATATTAGTTTCTAGTCATTATGATGCTAGTAATAACAAAAAAACTTTTCTAGATTCCCTACCAAAAAAGACGGGATGTGTTCCCTGTGGTAGATGTGTAGCCTGCCCTAACATCGTGAGGGCTACCTCTTTCACTAATACATCTGGCACAACAACTTTCAATATCCGCAAATTTATCACCTGCAATACCACAGGGGTGATTTACTACGCCACATGCCCATGTCCAAAAATTTATATTGGATTGACATCGCGAGCCCTTAAGGTTCGCACTAGGGAACATGTGCTAGCTATAAATGGAGCGGCAGACTGTGACGACATAAAAAGTCTTAAAACATTACCCAGACATTTCCATCAACATCATCAGTGTAGAGGCGATCTTCTGTTGGTACGTGGCATCGATACGGTAGATCTAGGCATAAGGGGTGGTCCGATCTCCAAAAAACTCTCACAATCGGAAACCAGGTGGATATGGCGCCTTGGTACTCTTCAACCTCAAGGTTTAAACGAAAATTGGAATTTCGCATCTTTTTTGTAGTTTACATATTCTGGGCAGTAATTGTTTTCCTCTAGTGACCTAATCAGGTTTCTTTTATTTTTTATGTTTTTATTAGGTTTGGTCTCTAGCTATTTAAGGGAGAATCGGATTTATTTTTATATCTCTGCTCAAAATCTATCATGTACTATGGATAAAGTCCCTACTGGATAACAACACTATGATACCGACTAATTGGATGAAGATCACCTAAGAGAATTTAACATTAATTGCGGATCTATATAAAATGGACTTCTCACATATATCATGCATGTTTACAAATATTATATTATATATGTAATTAGTAATAATATTCTGGATTGCATTGTATATCTGCATATTTTAATATATGGGGAATGTCTGTCTAGCTGTACCACCTATAGATCTAATACAACTGTCTCCATGTACTTTCTCTATCCACTATCAGCAGCAGTATGGGTTAAAAATCGCGTAGCTGATCTATTTATAGCACGGTGACGAGACGCGTCCGCCCTGTTACCATGGTGCTGCGGGCCGGCTGTGCTGCACCGCTTTTGATTTGCTGCGCATAGTCACGTGATCCACGTGACGGCGTACGCAATGACGCGGTGCGCTCCCCGCCCCGCGGCTTCCGGGAACAGCGTGCACGCGATGGTGCGCACCGGACCCTAATCTCCCCCGGCTGGCCAGCCTTTTTAAAGAGCACCCTCCCCAATCTTTAGTGACTCCCTGACGAAGGTCAATCGAAACGGCTGTTGGGGTCGGCACCCACACCTTGGACCATGTACCATTAGGTAAGCTACCAATTGATAGAACTAGTGCTGGTTCTTTCTGCTTTGACTACCATCTCTGTTCCCGGTCTAGGGACAGCAATACTACGCACTTATTGTAGCCTCATGCCTGTCAGCGCTCTCTAACTGAGGATCTAAACAGCAACCTTACTGAACTAGTTACTAGATAGCCCCCTTCATTTTTGGCTGATTGTAAATGCTGGACAAGTGTACATGTACATATCGGACTAATATAGTTCTTAATACAGCATGAACTAATTTGTGCAAATGCAACTTTACATGTATATCTCCAGTTTGATCGCTGACTAATCAATACTCATTGAGCTTTAGGTTTATACAACAAATTAACTAATTTTGCACTGCACCAGCACTTTATACCAATAATTAATTGTTCTGTCTATTGGTCCTAATTGGTGGGTGCCTTCCACTTGTGGGTTGTGGACTTCGGTCCCTCTGTTTCCCATGTCTTGTCACGCTGGTTTTAGCCCTTAATAAATTGATATTGCATTATACTAAACTGTCGCGTTTTCCTCTTTTCTATACAAATATGCCTGATGGCGCGATTTTCTGCATAGTGGTGTGCTCCTCATTGTTGGGGTAATTAACATGCATCTTTGATGAAGTATATTAACTATAAGTAATATTGTGTATATACACATTGATGCATAACTAATAAAGGGAGCACAGTAAAGGCAGACAAAGTTTGAGAGAACTTTAATAAGTTTTAATCATACACACGTGGTTCTGAAACTTCTGAAAGATACTCAGGACCAAATTTGATGATACACTACAAGATAGAGTGTGTAAAAGCACATTGGTAATGTTGTCTATGAAAACGTACAGGCTCGCACAAAAAGGAGGTACAACAGCATATACCTTATAATAAAATTTTGATAGACCAGCATATACCTTATAATAGAATTCTGATATCAAACAAACTACTGAGATCTGGGGCAAATAAACATCACATCTTTTTTTCTATACAACAGAAATACTCTGAACCCTCTACCAACACAGACCAACCAATCATCTTAATAGACCACCACCACAGGTAACAATATAATAACTGAAGACATAGCAAATAATATCATAGCGATATTAAGAATAAGCATCTCCAATCAGTGATGAGCGAGCATGCTCGCCGCTACTGAGTACTCGCACGAGCACCGAGTACCGCCGAGATGCTCGGACTCATCACTAATCATTATCGATGTAACACAAGTATACAGCTCCCTTCAGTGCACAAAGTAAGCTGGCACCTCACAGAGAGCAGATTGATTGTTAGGGTCCCTCTGGGGGGCACAGCAAGGTGTTGTATGTTATGACGATTTTAAAAAGCCCACCCTCCCACCCTTTTCCCAGAAACACTCGGTTTATAGCCAGATGTCTGTTGGCGGAGCCTATCACTCATTGACTTGCTTTGGGCTCAGTGCTTGGTCGAGCACCTGAGCAACTCGAGGTGCTCGACCTGAGCATCGAGCACCCGAGTATTTTAGTGCTCGCTCATCACTATCTCCAATGTTTTAATAGTGTAAGGTTGCGGTTAGGATCGGCAAGACAGAAGGCAGTGATTCAGGTACTTGTTCAAACAGCACACAATTTTATTTACAAGTCCGGGTTAGTACAGACCTTTTGTAGTTCTAGGACATGGCTGTCAGGCTCTATCTTTAGCCAGGGCCCCTGGGAAGGCCAAGTCCACGCTGTTAAACTGTGTTAACTGCACACAGCCGCTCCCAGGCTGTGTTAAGACATCTCACACAGCCTGTTCACACACAGCAGCTCCTGCTGCTCTGACACGTCTCTCTCCCTTCCCAGCCCTGGACAGCTCCTTATCCCTCCAAGCCACTGCAGGTGGAAACCAATGTGAAATCATCACTTCACTCAGATCTAACTGGTGTTAACCCTGTGAGTGCTGCCACAGAGCAAAAGATACAATCACTCATGTGCTGTATACCGGTCATGGGGCACATGCCGGTCACATCACCACAATAGCCAGAAGATAATTGGGGACAAGCCCATAAGACCCAAGCCCCATCTGTTGGAAAAGGTAGCCTGTAAAGTAAGATATTATTGAACACATAAAACACTATAAAGCTACCCCAAAGATTAAGAAACCAACAGATATAATAAGTATTTTTCAGGGCAAGACAGACAGTGAATACACACAAGACGGTCTTTTTCAGGCGTGGACGTCTCATTATATCCACAAGCTATCAGAAATGTCCACCTGTTCCAAACAGAACTAACTGAAAAATGGATTGACACTTTTAATGAGTTTTAAACACTTTTAATTAAAGTTTTAATTTGAGTTTTAGAATATTTTAACAAATAAACATCCGTAAAAATGGTTAAATAACAAATTTGGACTCACTTATTTCAGGTTCTCATATAGCCATTAATAAGGGGTGAAAGTTTTAGTGCTGGACCTACCTCCATTTTCTTACATAGTTTACTATATAAGGTCAGGCTTGTTTGCAATATGTGCTGTACTTTTCTTTTTAAACCCCTTCACTACATAGGACATTTATGTGCATCAAAGGTCATGTTCAAGGATGAGCGAATAGTGAAATATTCAGTCTCGAATTATTCGTTCTGAATAATTCTTACTATTCGTGTATTTGTATCATATAACACACCCAATGTACTTCAATAAGAAACTCAAATATTCTTACATCGGACCCTCCCCAGGAGGTCTGAGGAGCTGTGAAAATGCTGAAATATGTGGAAAAGTGCTAGAACTGTGTGGGATCAGCATGGAGAAGAGGCCTGGATTTCTGATTCACAGCTGTTTTCTGGCAATGATGTTGCCAGAGTTATGACAAATGTAACAAATGTTACTACACCAAATGTTATTACGTTTCTTTTACCAAGTGGCAAGAAAACCTACCAGTCCAAACCTACGCTGGCTTTAACAGGGAAAAATGTTAAAGGGAACCTGTCACCAGGTTTTTGTAAGCTAATCTGAGAATAGTATAATATAGGGCCCGAGATCCTGATTCCAGCGATGTGTCACTTACTGGGCTGCTCAGTGTAGTTTTGATAAAATCACTGTTTAATCAGCTGGAGATTATTATTAGCAGTCTACTTGGCCTGCTGCCAAGTAGTCTGGTATATTCACAGACTGCTAAATCTGCAACAGAGAAAACACTAATTTTATCAAAATGACAGCAAGCAGCTCAGTAAGTGACACATCGCTGGAATCAGGGTCTTTATTTCTATATTATGCTGCTCTCAGATGGTATGGCAAAAACCTGGTGACAGGTTCCCTTTAAGAAACATTCTTTCCTGCAAAATCACTTGTGTATGTATAACAAAATAAAAAAGAGGAAAAAAAACTCCTCCCCTCTAGCCTATGTTAACATTTCGCATTTTTAGTTTTGTTTTTTGCATTGGTTTGAATGCTAATAAAAACATACATTGGACATACATGGGAAATGTAATTGTAAAATTGTAACCAGACATCAGTTTTTGACTGTGTCCACAGGTGGGAGAGGACCCTAGACAGTCACTCAGGCTACTCTCTCCTGGGTGCAGGTGGCAACTAAGGATACACCACCAAAGAACATGAGTATACACACGTGTTCTTTAGGTACAGGGTTTGACCATTTGAGAACTATAAGAGGAAAAGTCCACTAATGTTTACATGGCGTGTAGTACATCTGTACAAAACAGGCTGTATGGAGAATTTGAAGTGACCAGTTCAAAAGCACTAAAGACCTGGCCGTCATGCAAGACATGCAAGGCGAGATTCATGGGTTTGGTTAGCGGCAGTTGTAAATTGGTCCCTTCTATCACTTGAAGGGAGTCACATAATTGCCTTTACATCATTGGGAACCCATGATAGTGGTCTGACCCTGGCCTGCGGTCTGTTTTCAGGGCAATTGGCTGGTGTCCTTTTTGTCCACAATTCTAGCACTCGACTTTGGAGAGGTCAATTTGGGAGGATTTTTGAGACACATGGTTTCCCTTTATTGTAATAATATGAGTTTATTGTTTATTCATCTGTATTTAGATCACATTATATGGGTACTTGCTTAGGTATTGCAATATATATTATATATAAAGATTAACTTCTGCCCACAATGCTGCATGTATAAACATTTAATTCTATATCAATTTATCTAAATTATTTTGTATTACAAAGGCTTTTGCACCTTATCATACATATTTTAAATTGTTGTAATTTTTTCACTGGTCACTTTTTGATCCTATTTATATTTTTTGTGTGTACATGTAATTATTTAATTTATATTAATTTTACACATGTTCGTATACAGTTTTGTACTATTACTGTACTTTGCTATTGTAATCTTTTATTTTAATCTTATCTGGTGCAGATATTTTCTCTTATATATTTATGATTTATATAGTAACAAATACATTTGAGGGCATATATTAAGTATATATTTTTTTGGCATATAAAATTTATTATTATAACACCTCGCATGACGATTGTTCTTATTGTCTATGCTGCTGTTATTTTACCAAATGTGAAAGGCTTACCACGTAATTTGCTTCAGCTTGTATATCAATCTTGTACCCATCAGCTGGTTGCATACTTGATCCAGAAAAAAGAAGGCATCATCTGTAACATATAAAATTCTTTTATTTAATCCATTAAAAATGCCATCACATGGGTAGGTGCAGTACAGTTGACATGTTTCAACACTAAGGGTACCTTTACACGTCGCGATATCGCAATGCAACATCGACAAAAAGTCACGTGGTGTGGCCATTGCAGTTGATATCGTTCGTGCGTTGTGTCGTGCAAATGGGCAATGCGACTTGAAAAAAATTGTAGGTATGATATTGCAAGAAGATTGTGCAAGCCCTTCAACCGTACGATATTGCATATGCGATGTGGCAGGATCGTGCTGTGTGATGGCGCAACTACGATCTTGTTTGCAACTTCCCCAATTCACGACAATGTTAATGCTCGGTCCCTGGGTTGCTCATACCCAGCGCACAAAAGTTGCGTACAACATCCTAGTTGCGTTGCCTGCCGATATCTCCCTGTGTGACATCTCCTATGCGATCTTGGACAAGTGCCAAAAACGTGCAATCTCCCGTGAAATTGTATGCGATATCGGAACGATATTGCGACGTGTAACGGTACCCTAAGGGTGTCTTAATTGTAACTGATTTGATTACAACATGAAGTCGTATTTAAAAACATAGTTCCCACCCCCTTGTGGCGTATACATAATCAACAGCAAATAAAGAACATATGAGTGAAATGCTTACATTAACTACAATTGAAGGGTTAAGCAAGACAAATTTGACTAAATACAATATCACAATTATAAAGCAAACATATATACATATATTATTTGATTTAGCAGAACAATGACAAATAGGTGCGCTGAAAGATAATCAAAAAAATGCTAACCAAAATGGAAAAAAATGCAGTGAAATCAATATACATTAGATCACTGTGGTAGTTTAAACCAGATGGCATTCTTGCATTTAATTTTACAATCCAAAAAGCTCCATTTTTAATTAAAAAAATAACAATCTTCCTCCAATCTCCCCTCTTTTTGTTTTCTTGATTTTTACAATACCATAGAATAAAAAAAAAGTAAACTACTTCCTAGTACTTCAGTGAAATGTCTGGCCAAACTTGATGTGTTGCTGATTTTTTTTCATTTTTATGTCGGCTATATGTTCACCAAATCTAACCTTTAAATGTTTGATTGTACATCCAACATAGCACAAATTGCACTGAGTACAACATAGATGACGAGTTGTTTCACAATTTATAAAAGACGTTATTTGGAAGAGATTCCGGACATTATTTTAAAAAGTTTTTTTCTTCAATGCAAATTGCCATACTGCACGTTGGTTTAATCCGCATTTGAGGAAACCCACAGTGGAAAGCCAATTTTTCTGAGATTTGTCAGTAGAAAAAAAGACTAGGCAAAAGCAAATCTCCTAATGATGCCACCTTTCTAATGACAAAAATACAACCTGATTTTAAAATGTCAGCTAGAACAGAGTCCAGGTTAAGAATTGCCAAGTTTTTTTCTTTACAATGGATTTAATTTCATTGTACTGCCTCATGGCATTGTAATATACGTTTGGGAAGACCCTCTATACATTTGGCAGGACCGTTTATAAATTTGGAAGGGCCTTCTGCTTTTAATTTGACTGGCAGGTCATTTGACCTCTGATAGTTGTCTATCATGTAATCATTTGGGAGGGCCCTCATCAGTACATTTGAAAGAGCCCTCACTTATTCATATTGGATGGCTCTCACTCATTTAACTCATTTAGGGGCAGAGACTACAGAGAAGAGGGGCAAGCAAAATGGGGTACAAGAATGGAGTAGTGACTGCGGCCTGTAGGCCTCAGCTTTGGCCTAACTCTGAGAACAGAAAAAATAAATCTGCGCTAGTCAAATGGATGAGGAGCTCAAATATATCACTTATACAAGTGAATGGACAAAGGCCACCTGAGGCCCCTCACCAAACTCAGGTTTCCTTACACCTGCAGGCCCCCGAAATTTAATTGAGGGCTACAGAATGACATGAAGGTGGTGTTTCAGGAAGAAGAAGAGGATAAAGCCCAACACACCAATGGGAACTTTGTAGCTGACATTGTAAACTGCTATTGAATATGTATTACGCTATGTTCGTATCAATGAGGGATGGACCGCAAATGTATTACAAAGAGCAGTCCCTCCCAAACAAATGTTAAAGGGCCACCTGAAGCTACTCAGGGCAAAGCCAAACATACCAAGGGGCACGTTCTACCTGGCTTTGTAAAGTACCAGGGAATATGTAACTAAAAATTATGTATGAGGGAGCGAGCATTACAAACTACTTGTTACGAATCTGGCCAATCCGATTATTTTACTATTCGCTCATCACTATTTGTCTGCCAAAGGTCATGTCTGTAATGCTTGACAAATGTATCGACAGAAGACCACATGGCAGCCCTGCATATCTGTCACGGGTGGCACGGATGACAGGGTAGAGGCCACGCGCAGACGGTCCCAGCGTTTGGCCAATCAGCCATAAGGTTTGAGGACGGTCCGTCTTTCAGGGGCATTTACCTTCTGTGTAGATAAAGAGAAGGTATGATAAGATCTCCCTATCATGGGGAGACGGCTGGGAAGGTCTTGTGCTCGGTCTGGTTTCTACACCAGTATTCTGGGTCTCTAGGACCCAGCAGGTTCTTCCCACCTTTATAAGGAGTTTCATTGCCCTCCCTCGGTGCAGGTGATATTTCCTTGTGCACTCATTATCCTTGCTCCAGCAGAAGCTGAGGTTGTGGAGGTTGCTGTGCTCTGCTGCAAGATAAGTGTTTTCTTTCCCCATTGTCTGTTTTTTCCTTGTGTTTGTCTTTAGTTGTTAGTGGAGGGGTCTAGTGAACCTCTCCATCTGATCCTTAGATAAGGTAGTGCTAGGATCAGAGAGGGACGAGGTTCGTGGTCGGCGACAGTTGAGGAAACTGTATAGGGACGTTAGGGCAGACAGGGTCAGCCCCAGTAAGACTAGGGGTCACCCTCTCCCTCTTGTGCCCATAGCTTTAGGGACTCCTTATTCCCCCCCCGTCGTGGTCCTACGCTGAGTGCCTCTCCCGCTCCCAGCGTGACAATATCTGCTGGATGGAAGCGTTGCATGCTTGGCCCAGGAGACCGACATGGATCTTGTGGAATGGGCAGTGAGTCCCTCTGGAGACACTAGATCTTGATTTGAATATGCTCACTGAATAGCTTTCTTAATCCAGTTGGAAATTGTATTTTTCACCACATTATGAACTTTGTTTTTATCAGACGGCTGTATGAAAAGGTTTTGTCTGATTATAGGCCCCATTATACGGCATGACATTGTTAACAATGTCGCTGATACGTCACGGGTTTGGAGTCGTTCCAGCGACATCGTTAGGACGTTGTGCCATGTAACACCAAGATTCAACTACGATAAGTCGTTGCATCGGTGATCGCAGGTTTGAGAACATGTTCTCAAACCACACAATCAACGATCAGTCAACCTGCTTTATGTTTGTGTGTGACACTGCGATAACGATGTCGTTGATGACTTCGCCCATTCACAGCAATGAGCAGGTATCGTTTGCTGGGTTGTGCGCACGACACCTGCTCACTACATTGTTAGTGCATCGTCCACGATATCTATACATGTGACATCTCACCAACGATGTCAAAACGATGTCGGAAACTACCGTGCGCCCATGCAATTGTTGCCGACATCGTTTCAACATCGTGCCGTGTAACGGTGCCTTAAGATAGTGGCCTGCTGCTCAATGTACATCCAGGGAATGAAATTCTTCCTCTTTAATGTTGGCAGTATTCTGGCACAAAGAAGGAAGGACTATCTCCTGAGACCTGTGAAAATCAGACACGACCTTAGTTAAAAAGAACTAGCCTATCATCCAAAATCTTTAAATATGGTTCCCTTAGGAACTTGTAATTCTCCCGTTTCTCTAGCTGTCGTAATGGCAACAAGAAAGGCAGTCTTGTAGGAGAATTTAAAGAGGACCTGTCAGCCCCCCTGTTGCTATGCTAACTGAATGAAGCACTGAATGCATGTCTGCTGCATTCAGGGAAGGGGTGCACCATGTTTCTAGCTCCCCTGTAAGTTCTTAAAAAGACTTTATAAAGTCTACAGATAACGAGCCTGGAGGGACTTAATCAGTAATGAGTCATCGCTGTTGCTGGTGTCCTCACCACCTCTAGTCCTCTGTGCCACCTTCAGCCCTCTCTTTTCAGCCTCCTGTATGTGTCATTGCTGCTGCTAGTGTCCTCCCCGCCTCCAGCCCTCAGCGATGACACATACAGGAGGCTGAACAAGAGAGGGCTGGATGTGGCACAGAGAGGGCTGGAGGCGAAGAGGACACTAAGGAGCAGCGATGACTCATTACTGAGTAAGTCCCTGCAGACTCCTTATCTGTACACTTAATAAAATATTTTTAACACCTTACGGGGGGCTAGAGACATGGGAGACCCTTTCCCTGAATGCAGCAGACATGCTGCATTCAGTGCTGCATTCAGTTATCATAGCACCGGGGTGGTGGGTGACAGGTCCTCTTTAAGCAGATTATAAGATGATAATGGCTCAAATGGGGGTTGAGAAAGTCTATTGAGGACTACATTAAGGGTACCGTCACACATGGCGATCTCTCAGGCGATTCCATAGGCGACGCACGTGCATGCACACGTATTTGCGTGTCACCTGAGGTCACCGTCACCTATTTACACGGGGCAACAACTTAGGCGACGCTCAGGCGACAACCCGACCGGAAATTTCCTGGGGGCCCCCAAGGCCCAGGGGCGATCAAGTCGCTGGTCGCCACTTCTGCGTCACACAGAGCCACCACATTAGCGATGTGGGCGTAATTTTGAGCAGCATCTCGGAGATAGGCGATAACATAATGCTGTGTCACGCCTTGAAGACATGTGATTGGTTCCAAACAAACACCAATCATTATTTAAGGTGTCCTTATTGTTGTACTTTATAGACAACTCTCGTGTGTTGTGTAGCGGATTATTACTAAACGCATTGGCATTGCCAACAAGGCAAAACACGACGCTCGCGTATTGTACAGTGAATTTCTACAGTGCTTTTAGGTTATGGTTTAGGTTATAAACATATACAGATTGACAACGCTCAGGCGAATGAACGCACGGGCGATGTGTCACATGTTGACGGGGGCCCAGAAGCGCCGCATGAGCTATAGTATTAAATGTAATCTTCTTGGGCGTCCTGTCATGCAGGACGCCTGCAACTACAGCGCTCGTGCAGCTTTTATTTTACATGTTTTTGCAATTGCGTTCTGGTAACATACATTTGTGGCAGCACATCTCTGAACTTTTAGCACACAGCCGCAAACACAGAGGCGACATCAATGTAAGTATGTACGCTCCTGGTTGAGACACCTTTGAACATCATCAAATATGGCACCGAGGAACAAGGCAACCAATCGTAATGCTCGAGCTGCCACCAATCCACGCACACCCCCAGAGCTACTAAATACGCCTAGAAACGCCTACCAGAATGGTATAGGCGATGTGTGCTGTCACCTTTGACATCGCTCATGAGATGTTACACAGGGCGATCAGCACACATCCCCCAAAATGGTCGCCTGGTTTCACAGCACTGATGTGAAACCAGGCGACCACTCAGACGTGTTGCCGTCGCCCATTTACATTAGGCGACGCATTGGCGATGTCGCCGGCGACAGGCCATGCCTCGGAGTCGCCTATGGAATCGCCTGGGAGATCGCCATGTGTGACGGTACCCTAAGGTCCAAAACAGGAATCGCTTATTCCATTATGGCTTGCTAGTTCCTGGTCAAAAACCGCACTTAGTGCAGGGACCTGCACTTTTAGGGTACTTGGTCTGAGACCTAGTTCTAGACCCTTTTGTAGAAAGTCCAAAATTGGGAAAATGTTTGGGTGGAAAGTATCCAGGATCTTGGGGGCACACCAGGATTAAAACATCTGCCACATTTTATCATACATACCATTGGTTACTGGTTTACGAGATTCATGAAGATAATATATTACTTCCTTTGGCTCTCAGAACCCTGGCTTCAGTAACCAAGCAGATAAATTTAGTCTCTGAGGATCCTGATAAACCAGAGGGCCTTGGGAGAGGAGATCGATGTCTTGAGGGAGAAGGATTAGACCGTCCAAATGGAGACTCGATATTAGGCTGTACCAACTACTCTTGGGCCACATAGGAGCAAAAAGATTTGTCATAATGTGATCCTCCAAATCTTTTGTAGGGTTTTTGGTAACAATGGAATTGTTTACATAAACTAGACCGAAGGTCTACTAGTGGGCAAATGCATCTATCCCTGAGGATCACAACTGTGATCAAGGGAGAAGAATGTTTCTACCTTCGAGTTTCTGTGGTTGGCAAAAAGGTATCGACTGGAAAACTTTATGATTCAGGCTCCACTCTCGCGGGTGTACATCCTGTCTTGACAGAAAGTTTGCTTGTGCATTTGCAGACCCCTTTAGGTGGACAGCAGATGTTTTTCAGCCCAAAAATACATTCTTTTGGATATCACTTTTAGGCTGTCGAATCTTATAGTCCTTAGACAACAGTTGCAAGCTACCAGTCACATTGTCTGAAAAGACTTGGATGTGTTTTCCAGCAACTAAATCAATGGCAGCTAGAAGGCTCCACCGCCTTCAACTTGAATTTGACGGAGTGACCCTTGAAACCTGGGTTTTGACTCAGGCTGGTTTTTCCTCGGATGTCATCAAGACCATGATCAGAGCAATGAAAGCTTGCTTCCGCTCGCATTTATTACCGCACATGGTAGACCTTCTTTGCCTAGTGCAGTTCTCGAAATCAGCCACCTCTACCTTTTTCGCTGCCAACCATCTTAGTCTTCCTTCAATCTGGTCTACGTAAAAACAAAAGGGGTGGGGGACAAGAGGCGTAATAGTGCCCTATCACTAGCGACACTAAAGTGTAAAGGTGGTGCTATGGATCCACTCACCTGGTTCAGTTGTGTGACCCACAACTGGTTTGAAGGCATCAACAAATAAGCTGCTGCAGGACCTCCACCGACCACTCGTACGTGGAAAAACGTCCAGAGAAAAGTTGGGATTGAAGAGGTGTATCACGGTCCGCGCTGCTATACTCAAAGAAACACTCACATGGAAGGCAGGATTTCAAAAGCAATTTCTTTCCTTTATTCCAAGCGTTTCGTGCACACCTGCACTTCCTCAGGGATGTAATCCCTGAGGAAGTGCCAGGTTGTGCACCGAAACACGTTGGAATAAGGAAAGAAACGCTTTTGAAATCCTGCCTTCCATGTGAGTGTTTCTTGGGGTATAGCAGCGCGGACCGTGATACACCTCTTCAATCCCAACTTTTCAATCTGGTCTAGACGCTGGTCTCTCTCTCGGTTCATTCAAAAGACAAATCTCTGCACTATCTGTACTGTTCCAGCGCCACCTTGCAGCTAAACCTCAGGTTAAGACCTTTATCCAGGAGGCTTCCTGCCTGGTCTCCCCTTACAAAAGAGGCATTGGACCTCAACCTGGTCTTGGACGCGCTGCAGAAACTGCCCTTTGAGCCCCTCAAAGAGATTTCTCTCCGCCTTCTTTCTCCGAAAGTTGTATGTCTAGTGGCAATTACCTCTATCCGTCGAGGTTCTGAACTGGCAGTGCTCTCCTGCAGGGCACCTTTCCTAGTTTTTACCAGGTTAAGGTGGTGGTTCAACCAATGCCTCGTTCCTTCCAAAGGTGGTCTCATCATTCCGCATAAACAAAGAGATCTCTTCACCATCCTTTTGTCCGGCACCGATGCATCGTGTCGAGAAGGCTCTGAACACAGTGGATCTAGTTCGAGCCCTTCATATCTACGTGTCCAGAATGGATCCTTCAGGTCTGAATCTCTCTTCATCCTCCTAGAAGGCCACCGAAAGGGCATGGCAGCATCCAGGCCACCTTGGCCAGATGGATCAGAACCACTATTCAGGAAGCTTATCAGCTGCGAAAATTGCCGATTCCATCAAGTATAAGGGCGCACTTAACTCTTGCGGTGGGGGCATCCTGGGCCCTTCGACACCAGGCATCTGCACAACAGGTGTGCAAGGCAGCCACCTGGACCAGCCTTCACACATTTGTGAAGCACTACAGTGTTCATACTCAGTCTTCGCAGATGTGAGTCTACGTAGACGCATCCTCCAGACGGCAGTAGCCCACCTGTAAGATGCATGTCTTATAAGAGTCTATGACTTTATTCTGTTCCCACCCAGGGACTGCTTTAGGACGTCCCACGGTCCTGTGTCCCCCAATGACACGAAGGAGAAAAGGAGATTTTTGTGTACTCACCGTAAAATCCTTTTCTCTGAGCTTCTAATTGGGGGACACAGCACCCTCCCTGTTGCCCGTATCAGGCCTTTTAACATTATAGTTCATTGAGTTAATATATGGTTCGTTCTTACAGGCTTATGTTTCCTTTTTTACTTCTCCTACTGCTTTAAGCACAAAACTGGTTAGGCGAGTGCCCAACCAGAGGGGTGTATACTGCAGAGGAGAAGCCACTCTGTGTTTTCAGATTCTACTTAGTTTCGCCTCCTAGTGGACAGCAGCATAACACCTTCAACTGAAGAAGCAGTAGAGGGAGGGCAGGCCTAAGACAAAAAGGGCACGCAGGAAAATGTCATAATGAACGAAAAGCACCAACGGAGGCCAGCCCGCCCCCTCCATGATGCGGTCGTGGTCATGTTCTGGCTTTCTCGACGTCATCCGGAGGGCGGCCAGGGGGCGGCGTTTTATACTGCTCTTTCGAGCTACGCCCAAGCTGGGGCCTAAAGATAAATGCGGCCCCGAAAACGAGAGGGCGCCGGCACGGAGTCCCAAGTCCCCGCCGGTCCCACTGTTAGGGAGCGAAAAAAGCAGGTACAGCCCAGTAGAGGGATCCCCGGGTGGCAGAGAGTTGCACTTGGTTCTGGGCAGTGACTAAAGGATCGCCGAACGGAATCCAGTTGCTGGAATACAGCACCCTGGCATGTGTGGGCCCCATGGCTGGCAGGGGCTTGTGAAGTACCTGAAGCTGGAGTCTCAACCCAAGACCCCTGTATAGGGGGAAATGGGGATGGTCACTGGGTATTGTGTCTGTCACTTAAGGTACCTTTACACGCCGCCACTGTGGCTAGCAACAGGTGTCCACCGCACGTGCATGCGCACATTTTTAATGGTGGATACCGATCACTAATCGCATAAACACGCCGCCATTACGTTCTCCACTGAAGGTATCTTTGTTCCCCGGAAGTGCTGACAGGTGCCGCGGCTAACTTCCTGTGGAATACCTTCCCCGCTACACACGCCGCCATCCACAAAGGAATATGGGTGAACCAGGCAGCAGGTCCAACACATACGCGTGCCACAGTCCGTCACGCTGCCCCCAACTACAACAATTGGCCAACACAATAGCGTTCTGATTGGTCAGGGCGCAAAGGGCAGATGGCGAATACGTGACGTAATAGTGTTTTGATTGTCACACGGAATAGGCGCTTGTGATGTAGCGAAGTGTGCCGATATCCACTTAGGCGATGCTCACGCGTCACACAGGAGCGGTTTACAGTCACACAGTCAGTGCGTTTAAATAACTGTTTGGCTATGTGTGCGTCTGGATGTAAATGTGTGAATAGAGCCACAATGCAGATAGCATATGTGGCAAAATATGTCAATGGCATTGAGCAGCTGACATGCCCACTACACTATGTGTGTGTCTGCACATGTGTGCACTACTTACTTAAACCCACAGGCCACACAATATCATGTGCTGCATCAATGTGTTGTGTCCAGGTGACACTCTGCCCACACCACACCACTATGGTATTGTACACACATTTGTCACACAGACTGTTGACCAAATACCTTCACACAGCTCATGGCCACCAACACATAAGTGTCTCGTATCTCGTACCCAGCCATAGGTGCCAATGGGTGTCAAAGCACTGGACACAACCCAAACCTTGATCACGCTGCCCTCCAATCCCCAAGTTATCAGTCTCACACACAGTCATTTGATCCAAAAAAATGTATATTTTTTCCTGACACATGAAATACTAAATTTAAAAATTACAGAAAGGAAAGACAATGGACATTAAAACATCATGTAACATTGTAGACATAAATGAAAAACAGAAACACAAATACATAATACGCTTTGAAACAAAGATAAGTGTGCAGCACCCACATAACACAAATTGAACCTAAACTAACTAACTAAAACATGTGCACACAGAAAATAATGTAAGAAACCACCATGGTGCAGGCACCCTGTGGTGTACACCATGGCCACTATTTGGTCTCCTCCCAGCACCAGCCTTACTACACTGTTGGTTCTGCCAGGCCACTGCCCCAGGGCCATTAAAGTAGGAGCAGTATGCATCTCTACTGTCCTGGCCTCCTGCTGAGTGCAACCACGGCTCAGCGGCTGGAATGGCGCCACGCCATGGTTGACATTACGCCAAGCCCCTGGACGGACCTCCCCTGTTGTGGGGTCCACAGAATCTACAAAACTTGCCGGCGTGTATGATGCTCGATCCCTACGATGCAGGAAGTTCATGCAAAACACACAGCAGGCCAGCACAACCGTGTCAATAGATTCCAGTTTCATATGCATACGCGTATGAAAAACCCAGAAATGTATTTGACCATGATCCCGAACGCATTTTCAACCACACGGCAGGCCCGGGATAGCCAGTAATTGAAAATGCGTCACTCAGAAGTAAGGGTCCTCTGGGGATATGGCCGCAGTAGGTGTGCCTGAAGTGGAACGCTTCATCCGCCACAAATGCAAAGTTGAGATGATGGCTCGTCTCTTCATTTGAGGGCAAGTTCAGCCCACCTGTTCTTAGTTCTTGTGCCTAGTCACAGTGGGCAAACACACCCCCATCTGAAATTCGCCCGTTCATTCCAACGTCCACGTAGAGGAACTCATAGTTCGCATCCACCAGGGCCATGAGGACTATACTAAAATACCCTTTGTAATTATAATACAAAGAGCCCGAGTTTGGGGGTTTAGTAATCCTCACATGCTTACCATGCAAAGCGCCCCCGCAGTTTGGGAAGTTCCACCTGCTTTCAAAGCCTTGGGCAACTTGCATCCATTCTGCGGGTGTTTCTGGCAACTTCATGTAGGATGGCAGCAGAGCACTCCAGATGGCCTCACACGTCTCAGGGATCAGCCGGCTCAGCAGGGACAGTGATACACGTGACGTGTATGTGAGGTCGGTCCTTGACCGGCCTGTAGCCAGGAACTGTAAAGTAATTGCCAAACGCTCCTCAGCTGATACAGATCGACGCATAACAGTGTCCTGACGGGCTATCAGTGGCCCAACGCGCTCCAAAAGGAAGGTGAAAGAGTCCTCGGACATACGGAGGTAGTTCTGGAAATCATGCGGATTGTTACCCTCCAGCTCACGCAACAGCTGCATGTGGCTCCGGGTGTCCCGGCGTCTTAGCCAATCCAGACTCCACACACGCCGTCGTCTGCGACGCATCAACCTTTCATATCTCTCCTCCATACACAGTTGTTCTTCCACCAACGCAAGAGCCACGATAACATGTCGATCACGTTGATTCTGCATCTTGTGTATCAGCACCTGGATATGAGAAACATAAATCATCAGTACATAGAACAATATGGTCACATGTTTGCATATAAAGTAAGCCGCACAATACTTCGACTGGCCACTAGGGAATAGCATATTGAATCTGTTGTGTGTGGAAAACACACACCGTTTTTACCATTGGAAGGCCATCACCCACAAGTGGGTGGAAAACAAAGGAAACATGCTCACTGATCAGCCCCGTCCATCCTTCTACACTTTGTAGCGTTGAACAAAGTTACACATCAGGCCATATCTGTGTTAAAAAGGTACATGTGTTACCACAAAGAACGGCTATTCATATCAGACAAACAATGTAGGTTACCATATATTTACACTTCTACAGTCTGTAAGTATCAACGTACCACAGCCTTTCAGGGTGAGCAATCCCAGATGACACGAAGAAGAGTATACATGACTCATCCTGTAGTGATACAGGGCCACATGTGTTTGCAAGGGGGAGCTCCACATATACACATTCTGTGCTGCCTCAAGCCTCAATCCATGTCTGATCCTAGCCATGTTGGTCCCAGTGTGTGTTGACCCCAAGCAGTATGATATTGTCATTAAATGTGCTATCTTTACGAAAATACAATCAAGAATCCTGCAGCCATGATCCTGTATGGCGAATGGAAAGAAACACAATACTTTTATAACTACAATATGGCAATGTATGGACTACACGTTTGGAAAAATAAACCACAGCATCCTACTCTATTGTGTTCCCAAAACTGACATCACATGTACGTCACATACAATACCCTATTGCGTTACCAAAGGCAATCAGGCGCAACATGCTGTTACAACCACGTCTGCACACAAATACTTACTTAATAACTCGGGGCTGCAAGTGTGACGCCCATCCGGCATGAGCTGCTTTTCAATGAGCACAAACCAATCACGGCGCTTTGTCGACACCTACTCAGCTGCCGCATATGGGTGTTCACAGGTGTTGCCTAGTAAGGTGCCGAATTGGTGTGTGCTGATTGGTGTGGGTCAGTTTAAATTTCCTGAAACAGAAAAGAAAAAAATGTGTTGCGCCACCTGTGGACTTATCCTGCTATTATAAGGTTGCACTTAGGGATCAACTAACCTTTTATGGTTGTGCCAGTTCTGCACAACCAGAATGTGGGCGTGTGTTAAGGCTCAGGCTGCCAGCCTCGGACCTGTATCTCTTCCGTGTCCTAGATCCTCTCAGCTTCAGATCATATGCCGATCAAGTGCTCACTCCAAGGCCAGGCCGGACGGCGTCAATCAGGTCCTTTCCCTCTGCAGCTCTGTTAGACCGCTTTCCCCGAAGGGAGATGTATACGAGTAGAAATTGTTTAAGCGGTTCTTCGGTAGAGCGCTGAGATTACACGAACACAATTATCTCCAATCTCTATCTTTATTCTTTAAAAGATGATGCTCCAAACTCCAACCCACAACATGTTTCGATGTGGCAAACACGTCTTCCTCAAGTTTAAATTTCCTGTCTTGGCAACCAGCCCCTGTCCAGACGGGAATGTGCATTGAGCTAGTGGTGTCCAGGAATCCTTTCTGTGTTGGACCGACGGTAAGTGTACTCACATGCTTTTGCACCCCCATGCTACTGTTTATTAGGTAAAGCTGATACGTAAGCTACATGCAGCTTATGCGCTTTGTCAGACAGCAGGGAGCGCCATGTGCTAATGTATATAGTGTGTTGATAATAGTCTGGAACAATGCTATCTATATGCATAACACATTGTAAATTAGTCATGTAATCATGTTAGTGATCTATGTTATACGTTGCAGTGTAGTTGTTACCACAGTGTTTCTGTTTTTTTATACGAATCATCGTGGCCCTCTAGCCTTTGTGTTCATGTTGACTCAAACATATCCTTACATTCATGCCTACCATAGCTTCTTGAGGGCTCCTTCAGCAAGGGTGTCCCACATGCAAACATAGATGTTCCACACATGTTTTCACGGCCAACACGACTGGATGTATACACTCAGTATAGTGTGTTGCATGCAGGGCTTGTGTTGGCCCTGATTGGTCATATTGATATATTTTTAACAGATGGCTGCTGGGTATTCGGAATTCGTGACCCAACTCCTCGACCTGTATCAGGAACATGAGTGCCTGTGGCGGACGGCGCTGCCCACATACCATAACGCGGCAGCGCGGGCTGCGGCCTACAAGCCTCTGGTGGCGCTGGCCAAACGGCTCCAGCCCCACAAGAGATGGGACGCGGGTGCCATTTACAAAAAAATCAAAGGCCTGCGCTCCGTGTTCCAGCGGGCTCACAAGGCCTACACAGAACAACGGTCCGGGCCTGGAGGTGAGGAGGTACCCAAGCCTCATTTGTGGTATTATGACCTCCTCACCTTCACCCTGGGCCAGGAGAGCTCGTGTGGATCGCGGAGCAGCCTGCGCTGGCCCGCGTTCTCTGTAGGCCCAGCCCAAGAATCATCCCCGCCGCAGGAGGAGAGTAATTGTGTTTGGGTGGTGGGCCACCATGTTTGCTCCACAGGTGTGATTGGCTGCATGCATTTTCTACCCACACTTCTCCATTGGTGTTTCATTTTGAGCTAACATTGTGGTATCGGGTATGTGGCCTCAGGGGCAGTTTTTGAAATTTAGTCACACACCTAAAATGGAGGATCTCACTGTCCTTTACATTAAACAACCTAGGGGGATATTATATTTTGGGGGTTAAATTAGCCAATGCACATTGTTTGCCCTTCCAATTGGCCAAGAGCACAGAAATTGCCAATGGAACACAGGCATGTGTCATGCCTTTGCCCCATGGCGTGTAGATTAATATCATTCTCAACACGCATTAAAGTTATTGATAAGGTAAAGCTGAGCCCCATGGGCTACCAGCTGGTTCAAGCATAAAGCTCCTGTGGTCACATACCCTTTTTTGGTTTATGTGTCTTTTTTACCTCCAATTGCTGTTGGTATTCTAGAGAGTTTGCAGGCGCAGGTGAGTATACGTCAGTCATGCATTTGTTAGCCATTAGAACCTTTCTCGTGTATTTTCTGTTGGGCCGTTAGAACCTGGTGGTTGTGTGGTGGACTTGATAGGGTTGGGCTTTGAGCACTTGACATCAATGATACGGCTTTGTGGTATTGATATTTTTTTTCTGTTTTCTTTTCTTTAACAGGCCCCTCAGCTGCCTGGCTCCAGTGAGAACGAGGCACAAGCTGGTGAGGCTCTCCCAACAACATCTTCTGGAGAGCCAGTGGCCGGAACCAGTGGTGGTGTGCCGGGCCCAGGGCCCAGCTCGGCCGTCCGGAAGACGAAGACCGCCGGCACCACCTTATACCAAGCTGGGTCCCTGGGCCAAAAGGGTCCTTTTGGATGAACAGCGAACACCCACCTCTCCTTTCGGCCACCTCACCAGCGACATACTCGCCCAGATGGAGCCAGAGCAGCGGAATATTGCTGTGCGGGCCATCTATCGTGTCCTGGAGGCGGGAGTACATGGGTCCCTGCGATGGGGGTCCATGATCCCCGTCCCCCAGAAAACCCCTTGGCCCACTGCGCCTGCCGAACACAGGGTGAGAAGGCCCCACGTCCGGATACTCAACCCCCCCCCAAGACAAAGTGCACGAAGACTAGCACCCTCTCAGGCAGGGTGGGTCTACCATGAGAGGGTGGGGGAGGAGCAAGCATCAGATCCACCAGAGGATGATGAGGAGAGTGGACACTACTAGCCAATGCACTATCTTGCCCTTATTGACTGGCTACATCTTTGTTTTCGGGTTATTTTAATTTGGCTTTTGTGTGCACATTTAGCCCAAATTGTGGCCAATTTGGCTGGACACATTCTGTTTATGTTTTGCATTTTGTTTCCTTTCTTTAATAATTTAAAAATAAAAAAAGAGCCAGTTTTTTTCTGAGTAAACAACACTAGTGTGTTCAGTGGGTGTATGAATGTGGGTAACATATAGGGCACATTACACACACATTCTGGCCAATGGCGGGAGTGCTGGTAGACGATGTGGACAGGTAACATAGATTCCAACATCAAAGAGGTTTCCAAATCTGTCTCACACAGTTCGCCCAATTTGCTGAGTGTCAGCCCAACATGTGTGTTGCCATCAAGGAGCACACACAATTATCTCAAAAAACATTTATTCTGTAACAACATGTGTGCCACACAGTGGGCAAAAATTACACCATGCTGGTGTTGTGTAGGAGTAGCCACAACACACTCCCCACGGTCCCAATGTGGGACACTCTAAGAAAAGAGGCCAACTGGGCCAAAACAAAAAAAAAAATGCCAACAGGGCAACATGTCTGTGTAAAAGTCCAATATGGACAACAGTTTTTATGGGCCAGTTTGTCCAGTAATGAGGCTGGGCGCATCAGGTTCATGGGAGCCCAACATGTACTCGCTGCAGGGCAGCAAGCATGGCACCCAAACGGGCCAGTTCTTGCAGCACACGTTGGTGTGCCATGGTGAAGGTTTGTGCCACCTCATGGTGGGCACGGATGACTTCCTCCATGGTAGGGACACCTGTATTTGGATTAAAAAACACTTTAGTTTACAACAGTACCTGGGGATGTTTAAGGACCTCACGCAAAAAGATGCTCCTTACCCTCTGCCTCAACATCATCCTATCAGGGGTTGATGGGAATGGGCTTAGACTCCAGCTGGCAGCCCCGGCACGTTCTCCATCTGCACAAAGAGTTGAACATAAGTTAAAAAACACATTTAGAAAATACTGATGGTGAAAATACACAACACTGATTCCAGTGTGCAGGGCGTATGCCACAAAAATACACACTTACCACCATAGTCATCAAAGGCTGCCTCAATAGCAGGCTCAGGGGACATGGCCACCCCTGGGCTAGCCACTGAGCTGAACACAGTAGGAGGTGGGGTCACTCCTGGGCTGGGGGTCTGTGGCCAGACAATGGGGCTGTGTGCCACATGGGGGCCTGGGCTCGAAGGTGCACCATCCTCCGGGCCTGCAGGTGCTGGCAGGTCCTCATCCTCCTCCGGGCCTGCAGGTGATGGCAGCTCCTCATCCTTCTCCGGGCCTGCAGGTGATGGCAGCTCCTCATCCTCTTCTGGGCCTGCAGGTGATGGCAGCACCTCATCCTCCTCCGGGCTTGCAGGTAATGGCAGCTCCTCATCCTCAGGCCCTGGAGACTGTGGATTTCCCGGTGGTGATGGTGTCGCTGCAGCCTCTTCTGGCGGTGGTGTGGCTGGCCCACCTGTGGGTGGGGCATGGGGCCCATCTTCTGAGGACGAGTCCTCACCATCTGTATTTGAAAGCACAATCACAGAGCTTTGAGGAGAAAGGATAACCACATTGTTGGCAAACATTTAGATTGTTTGCCTATGTAGTTCCAGCATGACACATAGGTTAGAAGGTCATGTTGTATGCATGTACTGTGGGTAGGACACAGCATGTTTAGTGGCAGGAGGCCACTACAGTGGCAATATATGTTTGTTTGTGGCCAACCACACCTACACATGGTAGGTGTATGTGTGTTTTATTTTCAAAAGGGACAGAAGCCATTGGTGTTTGCCCCTATGGCTGCTTACACCTATTGTTCAGGTACTATTGTTTGTTCAGTTATAACATCATGATGTGTCTATATTGTCCCCTGTGTACGGCGCATCATCTGTGGGGCAGTCTGTCATGTGTGTGTTGAAGATGGTACTGATTTTTCAAGATCACATTTACAATGTGGAGTCAGCTTAGGCACAAATATAGTGAGGTTAGGGTTGAGTGTAGGCGTCACCATTTGTGCAGCACATGACTGTTTTGCCCATATTCCTGTCTGGGTGTCAACAACCAGGCAATGTACATTGTTGCAACATCCACATGGTGGGTCAATACAAATTATTTTCATGTTGGCCAATTAACATACATTTGTGTTTTTGATCCTTAGAAAAATGATCGGCACCCAGCAGTATGCATGTTAACTTTTAATAAAGGCAGGATACAGGCAGCATGGCAAGGAGAGGGAGTGTGGAGTCACCTGTACTCCACACTCCCTCCCCTTGCCATGCTGCCTGTAACCTGCCTTTGATAAAATTAAAGATGCATACTGCTCAGTGCTGCTCATTTTTCTACTTTTAAAAATCTTTAATGAAGTGTTTTAGCTTGCACCACCAGGCCGAAGTGTAGGCACCCCATCCAAATTAGGATGAATATATGTAACTAGATTGCAGCGGCCACGCTATTCCCCACGCTCTCCTTCTAATATCTTTTGAAACATTTGTATGTAGTTTGGTACATGTACAAGTGCAGGTGTGTGTTTGGGGCCACTAAATACTGACCACGCAGCCTGGCAATCCTGGCACGGATGTCCACAATGCGGCCTGGGCACTTCTGCTTCAGATCCACGATCTTCTTCTGGATCTGTTTGGGGCTCCTCTCCACCCCCAGATTGTGGAGCAAGGCCCGCTGTATCCGCATCAGGATGCTGTGATTGCGCAGCCGTGGGTGCCGGTGGTGATGGTGGCCCCAGTAGTCGTGCCGGTCACAATGGTCTATGAGGACCAAAAGTCCGCCATACCCCACGTTGCAGCACGCTGTGTGGCGGCCATGACTCTGCTGCTATATGCAGGAGAGGGGCTGGCACCTTGCAGGCAGAGTGAAACTGAAACAAGCGTCATGACGTGATAACGGCCGCCTGCGGGGCGTACCAAAATTTAAAACAACAAAGTCGCCGTACAAGCAGTGCGACACTGAAAAAAACACTTCTGCGTCAATAAAAAAACAAGCATTGCAGGGCGTTATGAATGGCAACCATGTGCGCTGTGTACAGCAATTTATTCCCTCGTGTGTGGTATGAGAATGTGCACACTATATCGGATGAAATAGCACAATACATTTGTCAGCGCAATTGGGTGGCCGTGTAATTGCACTGATGTATTTGATCGTTCAGAAGGGTCTTAGGCGTCTACTGCTGAAAGGACAGCTCTTCCAAGATGGCAGCCTGTGAAGCGAGAGCCAATCGTAACGCAGGAGCCCCCACCAATGATCACTGATGGGGCGCGGTATTCATGAGGCTGTGTCACGCCCCTGGGAATTGAGTAGGCCACGCAAATACCATGCCTGTGCCCCGTTTACACGCCACTACCATAGCAATTGTGCCTTTCTGTTGCCGTCGGTTTTTGAGCATGGCTCAGCAACAGGTATCTGAGTCAACTGCAGGACACCAGGAGCAACTGCCCTATTTACACGCGCCATTTCGCAGCAATTTCATAGCAACAGGCACAATTATCCCCAGTGCCCGGCAGTTGCTGCCTTCCTGTGGCGGCGTGTAAAGGTACCTTTAGAGGTCCTGAGGGGAGAGTGGGGAGACATGTCCACCTTCACTTCAACCCAGAGTCCCAACTGTGAAGTCTGGGGAGGATTGTCGGGGTAGTCCTGGTGTGCATCAACTTCAACCCGGATCCCCAACTGTGGGGTCTAGGGAAGGATTTGGTGGGGTAGTCCTGATGTCATCGACTTCAACGCAGATTCCCAACTGTGGGGTCTGGGGAGGATGAGTGGCTAGGATGAAGTTGGAAGACTTGGCTGTCACTTGTGGGCTCCATAGTCCCTTATAGGGGGGTTGGAGACACCACAGCCCCCACTTTCTCTTACTAGCATTGGTTGTCACTATAGGCAAGGGGGATTGAGAACAAATCCCACCTCTGCGGAGGTTCCTGGGGTTCAGCCACCAGACAAGTGAGGCTTTCACTTGACCTAGAGTCTGAATTTTCTTGTTCAGAGAGTCCATGTGTTTGTTCCAAGAGGATGGGAGGTGGTTCTGCAACTCTCTGGAGTGGGTCTGGGTCCATAAGACTGATATGATGCAAGACTTCATAGAACCAAGAAACAACATGGGTCAGAGATCTCGAATTCCAGAAGGAGGAACTCTTCGTTATGAAAGGCTGCTAACGATCTTTCAGTAGAAAGGACATTTTCATTTCTGAGTCCAGAAGTATACACAAAAACTTCCTTCTTGTTGATGGGTGCCACTCTGATTTTTTTCAGATTCAGAATCCATCGTAAGGATTGGAGTATTTGAAGGGTTTGACTAGAATAGCTTAACCAGTTCTTCAATTTTGAAGGCATACATCTGGGTATTTGACGTTTAATTGGCCATTATTGGATCATCTTAGTAGAAAAAGTGGTTCCAAGAAGACCATTTCTTTCTATATTTCCTTTGGAGGTTATTCCTCAAGGAGCACATATGTTCGTAAGAATTGTGCGATGCAATAGTTCCGATTAAAGCTTCGAGCGTAGGTGGATTGGAGTCTTTCCATCCAGTAGCAATGCAGCTTTTGGAAGTGAGGAGTATTTGCACAATGATGGCTCTAAAATCTGATGGGATGTCGTTGATTCCGATTAAGAGCAATGCTAGTTCAGGTGTAAGGTCTACATTGAGGCCTGTGATGTCATTAATCAAGTGGTGAACTTCTCCCCAAAAAGAGCGGAGGATGGGGCATTTCCATAAGATATGAGTCATTCTGCCTGGGTTTCCACAATTCCTCCAACACAGTGGACAAATTGCACTCGAAAATTTGTTGAGTCTTGTGGGGGTGAAGTACCACCTTGTAAGGGATTTGTAATTTGATTCAATTAAGACTGAGCAGGAGAGACGTTTGTAGACTGATTTGATAGTATCCTCAATTAGGTTAGTGGGAAGTGGAATCTGGAGTTCTTTGCTCCAGGACTCCAATCCTGGAGAATATAGAAGCGTTGAGTCAAGGCTGAAGTTTTTGTATATGGCTTTGTTCTGTTCTCACTAAATGGGCCGGGAGCTCATGAATTTAAAACAGACAGCTAAACCTTTATACTGAGTCCAATGAGGAGACTGTGGTGAAGTCTGTGCTTTTATTGAACATTGCAGTATATTTGTATATGGTAAAACTGGAAACAATCAGAATACAGAACAATCAGTGCATGGTACAGCAGAATACACATTATACATAGATATACAATATGCACGAACTAGTAACTAATCTAGATTATAACTGGATGAGCCAGGCTAAAACTAGAGCAGAAAACAACTAAAGAAGGCATGAATACATACCGGCAATGCAATCGCATGGGAACAGTAATGCTGAGTGTCTTCTTCCTTCCAGATATGAAAGTAAAATGGAGGCTGAGCTACCAAAATGCATTGCAAGAGGGAGAATTAGACAGAGACTGCAAACATAGTGTGAGGCACCGCCGGCATGGTCCACATGGCCGGGGCGCGTCACATGCAGGATCAAGGTATGATCCTGTGCACACTGGCCGGTTTGACTGATAATGCTGTGTGAACCAACTGTGAACACAAGGTTTCATGAGCCTAATGAGCGGCAGTGAGAGTGGTAGGAGATCGAGGAAGCCTTAAGGAATGAGGGCTGAGTGCTGACAACCCGGAACACAGGGAGTTAACCTGAGCTGTGTGAAAGGCTGATTAACAGCAGCTAAGGGGGTGTGTCCATGTGGGAGTGGCTGGCATGATAAGAGGCTGCCAGCTGAGTGATTACAGATTAGATCCATTTTCAGCCAGACATCAGCCTGAGAGCTGAGCAGAGCCAGTCTGTGTGAGGGACTGGGAATGCAAGTCCATGCCGCCATTTTGAGATGGTGAAGGGAGCATGCTAGCTCCATGCCGGTGCCGAGGTCCGAGGTTGTGAGCACCTGGTGGGGAAGCCGTGGCTGAACTCGGTGGAGACTGGTCCGGGCGTGGGTTGAACTGCGTCCGGGAAAGGAGCCTTGGGGGACGCTTGGTGGACCCGTTATACAGGTAGAGAGACCCGGATCCGTGCCCGGTAAGACAGCGGTTCCCGTGTAACGGAGTGAGCTGTGTGTGAGTAATGCCAGGCGGGCATAACCGCTATTGGGTCCGACTAGGCAGTCGGTAAAGGACCCGTTGATGTATGTAGGGGCTTAGGCAATGGCCCTGAATGTAAGATGATGACCCATGTATAATAATGTGGGGAGAAAGTGACCCAGCTAGTATGGATGATGTTGGAGGCGTTCCGTCCCGTGGGGACGAGAGGGAGGCTTGCCCTGCTGCTTGCAGAGGGTACCCGTCCCTCAACCACGACCTCTAATGGTGTGGGTGTGCCTGTGGTGCCAGACACAGGGGTAATAGGGCTCCTAGTAGGTATCGGATGAGGTTCCCGTGTACTATGGTTTGCCAGTCCCTGTAATGGGCCATGGAGGGGCCACAGTCCATGGATGTGAGCTGTGAGCAGGTATGGGATCCATGGACGTTTGAATGATGGATCACATACGGTGTGTAAGGTCCCGGTCAGGCAGGAATCCTGACTACGGGTGAATGTATATCATCATGCTGGGTGACTAAAGCCAGGCGGCAGGTACCGCCATTGGGACCCACAGGGCCCGTTGAGGCGTATGTAACGAAGGTCAGAAGCAGGGGTTAAAAGGGCTCCTAGAGTGGGGACACCATGGTTGAACCAGGTGGACTCTGTCCGGGACGTAGGCGGAGCTGCGTCCAGGGAGGAGCCCCTTGGGAATACATGACATACCCGGTACTCAGGTTGCTCAATCCCTGTTATGAACCCGGAGGGGTTATCGTCGAAGTATATCAAATGTAGGTATTATAAAGGTACTGTAAGATGTGTAAGTAGGCCGGAGGCCGTAGCCACCACGGGAGCTGTTAGTAGAGCTCCAATGGGGACAGAGAGATGGTTACAGGTCCCGGGTTACTATAAGCGTTATGTGCAATATATGTATTATGTAATGTTATATGTAAATGTATGATGTGTTTATGTATGGTGTTTTTAATCAATGTGATATGTGTCAAACATGCTACCGGGTTATGTTATTAATATGTGAAAATAAACGGGTAGACATTGGTTAAACTTATAAACACGTGTTTGTTGTCGTTTTGCAAGCGGGTTCCCGGTTGCTACCTCACATATGGTGGAGAATGCGGGCATGCCAGCCCGCTGAGTGAGAGCACTGATAACTCGGGGGTGGTACAGCCGAGGGCTGTGGTATAGTGGCACCTGATATGGACATTCTTATATGGACAATTCTGATTGGTGCACTTTAAATGGACTTGGTTGCTATGGGCGACCGCACGACGCACCCTAGCATCTGGCCGGTGACCTGGCGAGGTCACGAAGACGTCGTACTCAAAGTATCGGGCGGCCCTAGGGGTCCCGAAGACAAAGTCGGCGTGATCAAGGTTCCGGTGGCCTGAGGGGTCACGAAGTTGCCAAGACAGCGCCACTTCCGGATTCTCATAGGACTCTATGAACTGTTTGCCCCTGCTGGTTTAAGCAAGGAGGGGGGAGGTTGGACAGGAGTCACAGGTGTACAAACCGGGAGCGGTGCCACAAGGTGTTGTATGGTGGCCCGGCTCCTATGGCAGTATGTTCATCCCCCACTGGTCTGAACAAGGAGGGGGGGGTTAGGACACGGTTTACCGGTGTCCTAGGTGTACAATCCGGCAGTGTGTTTAACCTTTATCTACAGGTGTGAGCAACGCTGTCGCCCGACTTGTATGGCAGTGTGTTTGACCCCCTACCCACGGGTGTAAACAAGGAGGGGGGTATGTGAGGCACCGCCGGCATGGTCCACATGGCCGGGGCGCGTCACATGCAGGATCAAGGTATGATCCTGTGCACACTGGCCGGTTTGACTGATAATGCTGTGTGAACCAACTGTGAACACAAGGTTTCATGAGCCTAATGAGTGGCAGTGAGAGTGGTAGGAGATCGAGGAAGCCTTAAGGAATGAGGGCTGAGTGCTGACAACCCGGAACACAGGGAGTTAACCTGAGCTGTGTGAAAGGCTGATTAACAGCAGCTAAGGGGGTGTGTCCATGTGGGAGTGGCTGGCACGATAAGAGGCTGCCAGCTGAGTGATTACAGATTAGATCCATTTTCAGCCAGACATCAGCCTGAGAGGATGTGGGCTGATTACCAGCTTGAGAGCTGAGCAGAGCCAGTCTGTGTGAGGGACTGGGAATGCAAGTCCATGCCGCCATTTTGAGATGGTGAAGGGAGCATGCTAGCTCCATGCCGGTGCCGAGGTCCGAGGTTGTGAGCACCTGGTGGGAAGCCGTGGCTGAACCCGGTGGAGACTGGTCCGGGCGTGGGTTGAACTGCGTCCGGGAAAGGAGCCTTGGGGGACGCTTGGTGGACCCGTTATACAGGTAGCGAGACCCGGATCCGTGCCCGGTAAGACAGCGGTTCCCGTGTGACGGAGTGAGCTGTGTGTGTGAGTAATGCCAGGCGGGCATAACCACTATTGGGTCCGACTAGGCAGTCGGTAAAGGACCCGTTGATGTATGTAGGGGCTTAGGCAATGGCCCTGAATGTAAGATGATGACCCATGTATAATAATGTGGGGAGAAAGTGACCCAGCTAGTATGGATGATGTTGGAGGCGTTCCGTCCCATGGGGACGAGAGGGAGGCTTGCCCTGCTGCTTGCAGAGGGTACCCGTCCCTCAACCACGACCTCTAATGGTGTGGGTGTGCCTTGTGGTGCCAGACACAGGGGTAATAGGGCTCCTAGTAGGTATCGGATGAGGTTCCCGTGTACTATGGTTTGCCAGTCCCTGTAATGGGCCATGGAGGGGCCACAGTCCATGGATGTGGGCTGTGAGCAGGTATGGGATCCATGGACGTTTGAATGATGGATCACATACGGTGTGTAAGGTCCCGGTCAGGCAGGAATCCTGACTACGGGTGAATGTATATCATCATGCTGGGTGACTAAAGCCAGGCGGCAGGTACCGCCATTGGGACCCACAGGGCCCGTTGAGGCGTATGTAACGAAGGTCAGAAGCAGGGGTTTAAAAGGGCTCCTAGAGTGGGGACACCATGGTTGAACCAGGTGGACTCTGTCCGGGACGTAGGCGGAGCTGCGTCCAGGGAGGAGCCCCTTGGGAATACATGACATACCCGGTACTCAGGTTGCTCAATCCCTGTTATGAACCCGGAGGGGTTATCGTCGAAGTATATCAAATGTAGGTATTATAAAGGTACTGTAAGATGTGTAAGTAGGCCGGAGGCCGTAGCCACCACGGGAGCTGTTAGTAGAGCTCCAATGGGGACAGAGAGATGGTTACAGGTCTCGGGTTACTATAAGCGTTATGTGCAATATATGTATTATGTAATGTATATGTAAATGTATGATGTGTTTATGTATGGTGTTTTTAATCAATGTGATATGTGTCAAACATGCTACCCGGGTTATGTTATTAATATGTGAAAATAAACGGGTAGACATTGGTTAAACTTATAAACACGTTTTTGTTGTCGTTTTGCAAGCGGGTTCCCCGGTTGCTACCTCACAATAGCATTGGCCGCTAGAGGGAGCCAGAACACTACATATGAGAAAACTCATTAAAAATCTACAGCTATACAAATTAATAACGATATTATGCAAAAACAAACATTTGGAGATGGATTGGATGTCAGAGACAGAACACTCCCCATCTGGCATCACCGGATGTCACTATCCCGGTCTTCTGAGGGTAACAGCAGGACCAGTTCATACCGGTCTGAGAAATGTCTTAGGTTCATTTCCCTTAGTCATTCTTAGTTCAACTTTGTGGACATTACCATCATTGCTCAGGAATGTTGCGGTAACTAGACCAAGTGGCCCCTGGTTCCGGTGAACTTGGGAGTCTTTCACAAGAACAAGGTCACCTATGTTCAGATTGGGTCTAGTAGATTGCCACTTTGTCCGTGGCTGCAGATTAGACATTGTTTGCGCCACCTGTCCCAGAAAGCATTTGCAAGACTTTGTACCTGTCTCCATTGGTACTTGTAGAGGTTCTTGGCATCTAATCCTCCTGGAGGGGTATTGGACGGTCCTGTTTTCTGGGTAAGGAGGGTAGCTAGAGTCAATAACAAGGGCTCCTCAGGAACTGGAACTAAGGGTCTTGCATTGATTTTAGCTGTGGCTTCTGCCATGAAGGTGATTAGGCTATTGTGGGTAAGCCTCGCTGCTCCTGCTTGAAGAGTGGAGTCGAGAATTCTTAACATGCTACTCGCTGGTATTTGAGCTTTGTTAATAAAACATTGGATTTCTGTAAAGTAGGTTTGAATAGTGAGGATTATGTGGTTTCTAGAGAAATCCAAGTCTGAGGTAACGTAGGTATTTTTACAGATATGCCAGCCTTTACATTCTCCTGTATCACAAGTTCTGAGAGTTCTGAAGGAGCGAGCTATGTAGCTCAAGCAGGTAATGGCTCGAATGAGTGACTTCCACCTTGAGAATTTGACGAACCTGTGAGATCCAAACTGGGTAGCAGAAGTCTTTGTATGAAGTGTAGACACCTGAGGGTTGATTTCAGCATTTGCGTCCTCTCCTACTAGTTCAAAGGTGTCCGGAAGGTGTTCTTCAACATATAATAGTTTTGGTCCTGAAAGCCATGTTGTACTTTGTAGCTGACTTGCGTTAACTGCCCTGGTTGTGTATGCAAGCTTGGTCTTCCCCATAACAAACCCAATATGGCGCTGACATTTGGAGTCTACAGTTTTAAGGTAGGCAACAGCGGCAATTGCTTTGACATAAGCATCTGCGAATATATACAGTTTTTGGCTTTGTAATTCTGTTGACGGTACAGGGGTGTATGGTCTTGGCACGTTCAGGTTGGAGAGGGTAGCTAACGAATTCTTCCATCCTTCCCACTGGATTCTCTTATTGGGTGGCAGAGGTGCATCCCAGTTAGATGTTTCTCTAGTTAAGTCTCTTAGCAAGGCCTTGCCTTGTATTGTGATAGGAGCTGCGAAACCCAGGGGATCGTACAAACTGTTGATGGTAGACAGAACACCTTTATGAGTAAAAGGTTTTTCTCCTTGGCTGACTTGAAAGGTGAAAGCATCTAATCGTAGATTCCAGAGAAGCCCAAGGCTACGTTGAATTGGTGCGGGTCTGACCCCAAGTCCAGGTCTCTGAGGCTGTTACAAGGTTGAAACAGAGATGGTCATCCTTCTTCCAGCGTACTTGTCAGCATGCTTGACACAGAAGAGGGGGCGTGCATGCGTTCCAGGCATACGCCTCCTATTATGACCCATCCTAGGTCTAGCCTTTGGGCATAGGGAGCATTGTGGTGTCCATTGATATGACGTCTCACTTTATGCACCTGCAGGATATCTCTTTCCAACAGCAGGATTATCTGGGCCTGATGGTCTAGTTCCGGTATGAGGTGAGCTATGTGTTTTAAGTGAGCGTGGTGGGTTGCTACATCTCGCGTAGGAATTTCAGATCTGTTGTCTGGGATCTGTTTACATTCGATGATCGTAGGTAGCGGTAGGCAGAATTGTCCATCTAAGGACTCGATTTGATAGTCAGTACCTTTCCTGCCTGCTGTTGTCACAGTACATGCCCACGTCTTTAATGAGTAGGGAGTGCTTGGCCCTTTGATGCTAAATAGGTCAAAGAATGTTGATCTAGCCAGGGATCGATTACTTTGATCATCTAAGATAGCATACAGTTTTATAGCTTTGTCTCTGTGGCCCTTTGGGTACACTCTGACGAGGCATATCTTAGAACAGGACCTACTGTCTATTGTTCCTTTGCAGACTTCTGTACATTGTGAAGTGATCTCTGGCGTAGGTGTAGCAGTGTTCCTTTCCTCCCCGCCATTCTCACTGTCAGTTGATGTGTTTTGTGTATTCCATGGAGCTGGGTCAGGGTGTAGAGCTGTGTTATGGTCTGTGGTGCCACACTCTGTGCATTTTACACTGACCTTGCAATCCTTGGCGAGATGAGCTATGGACGAGCAGCACTTATAGCAGATACCGTGTTCTTTCAGGAAGCTTCTGCGATCTGGCATAGATTTTCCTCTGAAGGTTCTGCATTTGAGTAGAGGATGAGGCTTCTGGAGTGGGCACTGCTTGTTAGGGTCCTGCATCTTTGGCTCTGATTGGGAGTAGTCAGCAGACCTGTGATTGGAATCTGGAGAAGAAACATTAGTCTTGTGTACAGTCACAGATGATCTGCGTGGATTTGTTGCTGGTGACGGTGTGGCATACGACATTGTAAAGTCGAAGCTGAGAGAATTTCTAATTATTGCTTGTTGGTGTATAAAGTCTACAAAAACAGAGAAGGGAGGGAATGGAACACTGTGCTTGTATTTGTATGTGGAACCATGTGTGAGCCACTTCTCCTGCAAATTGTAGGGTAACTTTTGGACTATAGGGTTCACAGCTCTGGCTGTGTTGAGGAATGCAAGTCCCTGTAGGTCGTCTTCATATTTGGCAAGTTGGACTTCCATTAGCAGGTCGCTAAGTTCTGTAAGTTTCTGTAGCTCTTTGTTATAAATTTTGGGAAGTCATCGATTCTTTTGAATAAAGCTTTCTCTATTACCTCTGCCGAGCCGTAACGCTCATCCAGTCTCTTCCAGATATCTGAGGCCAATCTCAGGGTGGTTTATATTAACATCTCTGATCCTTATTGCGTGTTTGACTGACTCTTCTCCCAGGTACTTAACTAAGAGGTCTATCTCTTCCCTGTGTAGCAACCCCAAGTCTCTAGTGACATTTTGGAAAGAGGCTTTCCAAGCTCTGTATCTTTCAGCTTGGTTGGTGAATTTCATGAGTCCTTTGGCAACCAGCTCACGTTGCGTCAAGAATTTAGCAAATTCTGTTGTGAAAAGGTTGTCAGCAGAGTATACTAGTGATGGGTGCACCGGTAAGGGTAAGTGGCGTGAGGTGTGTTCGTACCTGTTAGTATCCTCTGGGTGGCGCCAGCCGGTGTCATGTTGCTTCGGTCTGACGTAAGATGTGTCAGCAGGGTGCTTTACGTTGGTTACCTGTTGAGGGGCAAGATAGTCATTAGCAGAGTTGTTTTGTGCAACATATTCGAGTTTGCGTCTGTTCTGGAGCTGAGGCTCATGATGGCTCCTGCTTTCTTCACTGGAGGTGTCGTGTTCGCGTTTTGGGTCCAGATCATGATTGTAGTTTGGATCAGGGAGTTCATTAACGTACTGAGATGTGCGTTGTGGAGGATCTTGCAGTGGAAACTCCAGACTCAGCACACTGTTTCGCCTATGCAGCTCTGGGTTTTGTGCGGCTTCTAGTGACTCTGCTTCTCCGATGGCGGCTGCAGCCTCCCTTTTCGCTACAAGATTTTCTAAGGCGGCATCCAGGCGTGCCTTCTCGAACTGTGACCTTCTCTCTTGGTCATCCAGGCGTGCCTTCTCTGTGACCTTCTCTCTTGGTCAGCTCTCTCTTTCTGTAGTGATGCCTCTAAGTGTGCCTTCTCTAACTTAAGTTGCATCTCTTGTTCAGCAAAGCTTGCTCACATTTTGGCGGCTTCGGCATTTGCACGGGCAATGGCAACCGCACTGACTATGGATGTTGTCTTTGAGGAGGTAGAAGTAACGGATCTTGTCCTGTGTGATCTGTGGGAAATGGTGTTCTAGGGAAACTCTTGGCTGTGCAGAGATTGCTGTAGCTGTACAAAGTCTCTGTGTAGCCGGTGACTTGTATCCTACTATCTGGATGGCTGCTGCTTCACTGTTTCCCAGTAGGATGGCTGCCGTTTTACTGTTCTGTTCTCACTAAATGGGCCTGGGGCTCATGAATTTAAACAGACAGCTAAACCTTTATACTGAGTCCAATGAGGAGACTGTGGTGAAGTCTGTGCTTTTATTGACCACTCCCTTCTACTACAGATCCTGGAATCTCTTGGCATCATGGACCTTGCCCTCTCTTGGATCTCCTCATACTTAACGGACCGCACCTTCAGCGTCACCCACTCCCACACATCCTCCTCGCCCTACCCCCTATCTGTTGGGGTCCCTCAGGGCTCTGTTCTTGGACCATTACTGTTCTCAATCTACACTCTCGGCCTAGGGCAACTCATTGAGTCCCATGGCCTCCAATATCACCTCTACGCCGACGACACCCAAATCTACCTGTCTGGTCCTGACATCGCCTCCCTTCTATCCAAAATTCCACACTGCCTGTCCGCCATCTCATCCTTCTTCTCTGCTCGCTTCCTTAAGCTGAACATGGACAAAACAGAGTTCATAGTCTTCCCCCCCCAAGACGCTCCCCCTCACTACCTGACCTATCCATCGTCGTCAACGACTGCTCTCTCTCTCCAGTCCCCCATGCCAAGTGCCTCGGGGTTATCCTTGACTCTTCCCTCTCCTTCAAGCCCCACATCCAGGCCCTCGCCACCTCCTGCCGACTCCAGCTCAAAAACATCTATAGGATTCGCACTTTCCTTGACCACGACACTGCTAAAACCCTTATTCACGCTCTCATCATCTCCCGCCTCGATTACTGCAACCTCCTGCTCACCGGCCTCCCCAATACCTCCCTTGCACCTCTCCAATCTATCTTGAACTCCGCTGCCCGCCTAATCCATCTGTCTCCCCGCTACTCCCCTGCCTCCCCCCTCTGCCAAGCCCTTCACTGGCTCCCTACTTCCCAGAGATCCCGGTTTAAAACATTAACCATGACATACAAAGCCATTCACAACCTGTCCCCTCCATACATCTCTGACATGGTCTCCCGATACCTACCCTCACGCAACCTGCGATCCTCCCAAGAGCTTCTCCTCTACTCCCCCCTCATCTCTTCTTCGCACAACCGCATACAGGATATCTCCCGTGCTTCACCCAGACTCTGGAACTCACTGCCCCAACACATCAGACATTCTCCTACCCTGGGAACCTTCAAAAGAAGCCTGAAGACCCACCTTTCCGCCAAGCCTACCACCTGCAATAAGACCCGGTCCACCACACCGCCTCATGACTGGAATTTCCCCCTCCCACTGTATCCCCACCCGCCCCTCGTAGACTGTGAGCCTTTGTGGACAGGATTTCTCCCCTCTTGTATCTGTATGACCGAATTGTCAACATTTATTGTTACTTGTATTGTTACTATGTTACTTGTCCTAGTCTGCCCTTTTTAGCATGTAAAGCGCCTTGGAATATAATGGTGCTATATAAATAAATAATAATAATAATAAAAAATAATTATTGAACGTTGCAGTATATTTGTATATGGTAAAACTGGAAACAATCAGAATACAGAACAACCAGTGCATGGTACAGCAGAATACACATTATAAATAGATATACAATATGCACGAACTAGTAACTAATCTAGATTATAACTGGATGAGCCAGGATAAAACTAGAGCAGAAAACAACTAAAGAAGGCATGAATACATACCGGTAATGCAATCTCATGGGAACAGTAATGCTGAGTGTCTTCTTCCTTCCAGATATGAAAGTAAAATGGAGGCTGAGCTACCAAAATGCATTGCAAGAGGGAGGAGAGACAGAGAGACTGCAAACATAGCATTGGCCGCTAGAGGGAGCCAGAACACTACATATGAGAAAACTCATAAAAAAATCTACAGCTATACAAATTAATAACGATGTTATGCAAAAACAAACATTTGGAGATGGATTGGATGTCAGAGACAGAACAGGCTTTGAGTGACCAGAAAATGTTCGACTGTTTAAAGCGGAATAGTTAGGTAATGTTAAACGGAAGGCGGAAATTCAAGTTGCTTCTGTTGAGTGTACTTTTGATTTTGTTCCAGCTTCTGAGCTCTCTGTCAGGTAATCCATACTTAGTTTTGAGTGATGAAAAGGACGATAGTTGGTGTTCTTCATTAAGTATGTCTGAGAAGTTTTTGATTCCATGATTTGTCCAGAGACATCAATGTCGGTTGATAGTAGCAGTAGAAGGTCTATTGAGATCCAACCTGGAGAAGACGTATGGTGAGCGGTAGATTATTTCGCAACTAAGGACCTCCAAGATCGTATAGTAGCTTTAAGAGTGGGTTCCTTTGGCAGTTTTTTGGCTTTATCACACAAGTAGGAAAGTAAGATCCATGAGTTCTTTAGTAAGATTTGTAGTGTTTTCTATTTCTGTCTATCTCGGTTTATCGTCGGTTTCCCACCATTTTTGGCTGTGTTTAATTAACGTCGAGTGGTAGTATGCAGATATGTTGGGTAAAGCTTGGCCTCCATTAAGTTTACTTTTTTCGAGGGTGGTGAGAGAAATTCTGGGTTTTTTTCCTCCCCAAATAAAGGTAGATAGTTGGATTTGGATTTTTTTTACATCAGGTTAGGTTAGCATGGAGGGAAATTGAGTGAAATATGTAAAGAATTTTGGGCAAAATGAAAAGATTATATGCTTCCATTCTACCAATCCATGATAATTCTGTTTTGAAAATATGATTTAAGTCTGATTTTATTGTATTTTAGATTTTTACATCCTAAATTTTAGCAGTGTGTTTGGTTATTATAATTCCTAGGTAGTTTAGGGTTTCTTTCTCCCAGGCTAAAGGCCACGTTACACACACAGATATCTGTGACCAACATCTGAACAGATCTCTGGTTGCAGTGAAATCATGGACACATTGCTCCATTTTGTACACAGCCACAAAATGGAACAACGTGTCCATGATTTCACTGCAACCAGATATGTGTGTGTGTAAGCCTTAAGTCATTTTCTTGTTGAAGGGTGTTGAGTGTTTGTTGTGACAAGTTGAACCAGAGTACTTGGGTTTTGGTGATGTTAATTTTATAGTCAGAGACTTCTGCAAATTTACTCATAAGTGAAAGTAGGTTACGCGTAGACAACACTGGGTCTTCAAGGGTTAGCATTATATCGTCTGCAAAGAGACTTATTTTATAGGTTTTTTTGGTTGAGAGTAATATCGGTGATTAAAGAGTTGGTTCGGATTTTTTCCACTAATGGTTCTATAAATAACGAGGGCGAGAGGGGACAACCCTGTCTCATTCCATTGGTTAGTATAAAGGGGTTAGACAAATGGTTATTAGTGAGGATTCTTGCTGATGGGACGGTGTAAAGGGCTTGAATAGTGTTAAGAATAGGTCCCTTGATTCCAAATTTTTGTAGGACTTTAAATAGGTATCCCTAATGGACCCTGTCGAATGCCTTTTCTGCGTGGACAGAGACCACTATCATGGGGGCACCCGAGATCTCGGCGTGGACTGTCAAGTTCAGGAGTCTCCTTGTTGCATCAGTTGAGTTCCTTTTTTGTGTGAATCCCATCTGATCTTGGTGGATTAAATTTGGGATAATTTTTTGTAATCTGGAATTAATGGCTTTAGAAATAATTTTTATATCTGCACTGAGAAGGGAGATGGGTCTATAATTTGACACGAGGTCTTTGTCCCCTGTTTTTTGGAATCACCGATATGATTGCTTGAAGTAAATCCTGTGGGATAGTTTGGTTTTTATCAGACAGGGAGTTGATTAGCTTGGTAATGTAGGGCACGAGGGTATTTAAATATGTCATGAAATATTCATTTTGAAGACCATCGGGACCTGGAGATTTGCTTTTTTTAAGTGTATTGATGACGTTTTTAATTCTTGCTCGGTGTAAGGTTGATTGATTTTAGATAAGTCATTTTCTGATAGAGTCGGGAGTTTTATGGTATCTGGAAAGGATTTGATTTTTCTTGGTGAAGGTTGGGGTTCTAAATGGTCATCTTTCAGGTTGTAAAGGTTCTTGTAGAAGTCTACAAACGCGTTACAGATTTCTGGGCGAGTTTTTTTAATGTGGTTGTCCTTGTCTTTGATTTGATGGATATTAGTTTTTGATCTTCGGATTTTGATTAAATTCGCAAAAATTTTGGATGGTTTATTCATATTGGAATAAAAGTTTGATTTGGAAATGCGTGCAATTCTGTCGAAATCAGATGCTAAAAGGGATTTGAGTTGGACCCAGAGTTTAAGGAGGTCTTTATGTTTACTTTCTGATGGGTTAGAGATAATATCATTCTCCATTATAGTAATTTGTTGAATTAGGTTTTTAGTACTCGCTTGTTGGGTTTGTGTTTTGAATTTAAATGCATTAGAGTTCCTCTTAAAACTGCCTTGTGGGCGGACCATAGCGTAGAAATGGAAATGTCAGGGGTGTCATTTTCTTTGAAGTACAACTGCAGCGTTTCCTGTATTTCTAATTTATATTGAGGGTGGGTGAACAGATATGAGTTAGCTCTCCATGGGGAGTGGTTGTTAAAGGGGGGACAATTGGATGTCTCAAATAAAACAGGGGAGTGGTCTGACCATGTTCTTGGTAGAATACTAATGGATTTGATTTTTGATAGTGAGTGGATGTCTGTTAGAACAAGGTCGATTCTGGAAAACGACTTGTGGAAGTGGGAATAGTGGGTAAATTCAATGGAAGGAGTTTAAGCACCTGAATACATCAGAGAGCTCTTCTTTTTGTAAGAAGGGGTCAATTTGTGTATTAATGTTCCATGTTTTGTTTGAAGAGTCTAGCAGTGGGTTGGGGAAAGCGTTGAAGTCGCCAAACACCAGAAGTATTCTCTTTTTGATTGTCGCGTATTAAATTAAGAACACATTTGAGATAGGTAATTTGGCTGTTGTTGGGGATATATACGTTTACGAGTGTGTATGTGACTTCGTTAACCTTGCAAATCAAAATTATGTATCTACCCTCATCGTCTTTAGTTTGGTTTCTTCAAATTTAATTGATTCTTTGATGATAATTGCTACTCCCGCCTTTTTCTTGCTGTTAGAAGAGAGGTAGATGTGGGGAAATTTCTTGTTGCTGAACTTGGGTGGGTTTGTCGATGCAAATCTGGTCTCCTGAATTCCAGCTATATCTACTAGGTTAGTTTTGATCTCTTTCCATACATTGAGGCGTTTCTGGGGGAGTTCAAGCCGTTAGCATTAAGGGACATGAATTTAAGCGCCATGTTGCTAGGTTAAGCAATTGTTGTATGTAATTTAGAGGGGAGCGGGGGAAGAGTTGGGTAGAAAGGGGAAGTAGGTAGGTTATCAGAACCGGGGAGTTAACTGAAACTTAAATTGCAATGTTTAACTACTTGTGAACTAAGTGCAACCTAGGGTCTTGCACGTGGAGGAAGACTTCAGGGGAACTGTTGTAAGTCTTCCTCTTAGGCCAACGTTAGGGCCTTTGGGCATGTTTTGTTTTAGAGCCCGTCGATGGGTGAAATGGGAGAGTTACTCACTAATTCGTAGGTGTTTAAGAAGTTTGAGGCCTTCCGTGGTATCTTCAATTGAGATTTGTTTCTCTTTGTAAAAGGTGACGGCGGTGGTTGGTCGACCCCATCTGTATGTGATTTGCTGTTTTCCCGGCATCTCTGTAATTGGCTTGAGGGACCTCCTTTTCATAGCAGTAACCTTTGATATATTAGAGAATATCTTTAGTTTTTCGTATGGCGCTGGCAGGGTACCATTTTGCCTAGTGAAGTTATTTTATCTTTCGTCTGAAAGTGGATTTTACAATAACATCACGAGGAATGTCTTCAGGGATGCGTGATGGTTTAGGGAGTCTATGAGCCCTTTCTATAGAATGTTCTATTTCTGGCTGAGAGGGGATCACTTTTTTTGTTAGGTTTTTGATGTAAGAGATTAATTGTGGGGGTTTTTTGTTCTGAAATTCCCCGAATTTTTAGATTAGATCTGCAGTCACGGTCTTCTCTGTCAATAATGCTATCTGTGAGATGTTTAATTTCCCCTTTAGCTTTGGTCAGTTCTGAGCTGTATGTTCTTAATTCTTTTCTTAGGCTCTCTACATCTTTTTCATTTGTGTCTAGTCGCATATTAATAGTGTTAATTGTGGACTTAATGTCTGTGAATTGTTCTTTCATCTCTTCTTTCAGGGATGAGAACAGTTGAAGGAAGAACTTTTTGTCAGGGAGTTAGTTTTGATCAGGGTCATGCTTAGGATCAATTTCGTCTTGGTTGATCTTAATTCTCTGTCTCGCTGGGCTTTTGAACTGCGTTTGTGCCTTATTTCTAGGCGGTAGAATTATGTTAGGGTGTGAGGGTGAATCCATCTCCTTTCTTTTGTAGCTGGGGTGGGTGACTTCAAAAATTGTAAATCGGACAACAACGGATGCTCAAAATCGAATGCCATCGGTCTGATTTTTTATCGGATCTGTTTATCGGATCCGATAAAAAAAAAAAAAAATCAGACCCGATGGTATCCGTTACGATCTGATTTTTTAACGGATCCGATTTAAATGGCACTCCGCCCACTGAGGGTCTATATATATCTGTAGTGTCTACTTCATTCCTTCAACCTTTTTCTTGTGAAAAAGGAGAATTTGTGTACTCACCGTAAATTCCTTTTCTCTTAGCCTCTAATTGGGGGACACAGGACCGTGGGTGTTATGCTGCTGTCCACTAGGAGGCAACACTAAGCAATATGCAAAAGAGTAACAGTGGCTCCTCCTCTGCAGTATACACCCCTGGAGCAGGCACTGCCTCCCCAGTTTTGTGCTAACGCAGTAGGAGAATTAACAAGGTTAACCAATAACAACAAAGCCTGGCAAGGATACAATGTAACAATAGAAGAGTAACAAAAAACACAAGTAACAAGGCCGGTACGGCCAACAGGGTGGGTGCTGTGTCCCCCAACTAGAGGCTAGAGAAAAGGAATTTACGGTGAGTACATAAAATTCTCCTTTTCTCCTTCGCCTCATTGGGGGACACAGGACCGTGGGACGTCCCAAAGCAGTCCCTGGGTGGGAAAGACAATGGAACTAATGATACTGAACAAGTCAGTGAACAGATAAATACCTACAGGTGGGCAACTGCCACCTGAAGGATGCACCTACCCAGACTAGCGTCCGCCGAGGACTGGGTATGAACACGGTAGTGCTTGGTAAAAGTGTGTAAACTCGACCAGGTGGCCGCCTTACACACTTGGAGAGCCGAGGCTTGGTGCCGAACCGCCCAGGAGGCCCCCACGGCTCGGGTAGAATGTGCCTTGATCCCCGCTGGAAGAGGATTAGTTTTCATCTTGTAGGCTTCTTTGATAGCTGATCTAATCCACCTAGCCAGTGTAGCCTTGGAAGCTGGCATACCCTTATGAGGGCCTTCCGTCAGAATGAACAGAGTGTCTGACTTACGGAAATGTGCAGTTCTGGACACATAAATCCGAAGCGCCCTGACGAGATCCAGAGTATGCAAAGCTCGTTCGAACCTGTGAACGGACCCGGACAAAAGGAAGGCAATGAAATATCCTCATTCAAATGAAAAGAGGAGACATCCTTAGGCAGGAATGACGGCACCGGACGGAGTACAACCTTGTCCTGATGAAACACCAGGAAGGGTGGCTTACAAGAAAGCGCTGAGAGTTCTGACACTTGGCGAAGAGATAGCCACTAGAAAAACCACCTTCAGAGCCAGAAAGTGGAGGGAGATGTCCCGAAGAGGTTCAAAGCGAGGTTCCTGCAGAGCCGTAAGTACCAGGTTAAGGTCCTATGCATTTAAAGGTCGTTTGTATGGAGGGACAATGCGATTAACTCCTTGGAGAAAGGTTTTAACCTGCAGTTTAACAGCAAGGCGACATTAAAAAAGTACTGAAAGAGCTGAAACCTGACCCTTAAGGAACCTAGGGAGAGGCCAGACTAACCCCAACTGAAAGAGCCCTAGAACTAGTGGCAAGGAATAGGGAAGAGGGGGCTGATCTCGAGAAGAGCACCATGCAAAGAAAGCTTTCCAGGTGCGATGATAAATTTTTGCCGATGCCGACTTCCGTGCTCTGATCATGGTCTGAATAACGGCAGGGGAGAAACCTGCTTGGGTTAGTACCCAGGTCTCAAGGGCCACGCCATCAAATTCAGGGCGTCTGAATTGTGGTGGTAAAACGGGCCCTGAGACAGAAGGTCGGGACGACAAGGGAGGCGCCAAGGAACGTCCGCCGCGAGCTGTACGAGATCGGCGTACCATGCCCATCTGGGCCAGTCTGGGGCTATGAGAATGACTTGAATGCCCTCTTGCTTGATCTTCCGCACCACTCTGGAAATGAGAGGCAGAGGAGGGAAGATGTAAGGCAGCTGGAACTGAGACCAGTTCTGAACTAGGGCATCCGCCCCTAGGCTCGCGGGTCGTGAGATCTGGCTATAAACATGGGAACCTTCGTGTTGAATCGAAATGCCATCAGGTCTACGTCCGGAGTCCCCCAGCAACATCATATTTGCTGGAACACGTCGGGATGTAGGGACCACTCTCCCGAGTCCATGCCCAGTTTTCCACTCCCGGGATATGAACTGCTGACAGCATTGAGTTCGTTGATTCTGTCCAGTGTAGAATGCGTTGCACTTCGTGCATGGCCTGAAGACTGCGGGTTCCGCCTTGATGGTTGATGTATGCCACGGCCGTGGCATTGTCCGACTGAATCCGGACTTGTGTTCCTGCCAGCATGGGATGAAAGGCCTTCAGAGTTAGAAATATGGCTTGGATTTCTAGGAGATTGATGGGCTCGGCCGACTCTGCTGGGGACCATGTTCCCTGCGCCATGTGATGACGATGTGCCGCGCCCCATCCGCTGAGACTTGCGTCGGTGGTGACTATCTTCCAGCAAACTGGTAGAAAGGACCTTCCCCCTGTGAGGGAACAAGGTTTGAGCCACCAAAGGAGGGAACTCCTTGCTGCAGGTGACAACCGGAATAATCTGTCCAGGGCAGAAGGGTTCCTGTTCCACGAATTCAGAATCGCCCGTTGGAGAGGCCTGAGGTGAAGAAGTTGAGCGAACGGCACCGCTTCCATAGAGGCAACCATCCTGCCCAAGACTCTCATGGTGAACCGAAGTGATTGAGGAAACGGCCGTAGGAGACTGTGGACCCCCTGTTGAAGGGCCTTCGCCTTGTCCTGAGGGAGGAGGACCAGACCCCTGGGGGTGTTGAAACGCATCCCGAGGAATGTTAGAGATTGTGACGGGACTGGTGATGACTTCCGCAGATTCACCAACCAGCCTAGCCGACGCAGGGTGTCCACCGTGATTGAAAAACTATGCTGACACTCCCTGAAGGAGGGGGCTTTGATGAGCAAATCGTCTAGGTATGGCAGGACTACCATTCCTCTTGTGTGCAGTATGGTCATGACCGCCGCCATGACCTTGGTGAACACCCTGGGAGCCGTCGCTAGACCGAACGGGAGGGCCAAAACTGATAATGGTCCTGGTCGATGGCGAATCGGAGAAACCGCTGGTGAATTGTTGCGATTGGGATATGGAGGTAAGCGTCCTGAATGTCGATGGACGCGAGAAATTCGTCCTTCTCCATGGACGCTATGATGGAATGCAGTGACTCCATGCGGAAATGCCGAACCTTCACGAAGGAGTTTAACTGTTTTAGATCTAAAATGGGGCGAACTGCCCCCCCTTTTTTGGGTACCACAAAAAGGTTTGAGTAGAACCCTTGGAAGCGTTCGGCTGGCGGTACCGGTATGATGACACCAACTTTCAAAAGGGAATCTACCGCCTGAAAGAAGGCGCGAGCTTTGGGCGGATGAGCAGGTGGGATTGACAGAAAAAAACGATTAGGAGGATGGGCCGTGAATTCTATGGTGTATCCGGAAATTCAGGGAAGGAAGGTGTGCTGCGGTCCGCGCTGCCAGATTCATCAAAGAAGACCCAAGACGAAGTTCTGCTTCAAACCTTCTTTTATTCTCCTACGCGTTTCAGTGCCCACCTGGCACCTTCACCAGGGATTCCCTGATGAAGGTGCCAGGTGGGCACTGAAACGCGTAGGAGGAGAATAAAAGAAGGTTTGAAGCAGAACTTCGTCTTGGGTCTTCTTTGATGAATCTGGCAGCGCGGACCGCAGCACAGCTTCCTTCCCTGAATTTCTTGGTACAACCCCAGTTGAGTGGAGCCGGTGGAGGTCCAGCAGCAGCCATCAGGATATTATCCTGTACGCCTTCAAGCCAGTTGTGGGTCACACAACTGGAGTAGGTGAGTGAATTGCCTTTTTCACCACTAAACGAATCAGTGTCTAGTGATAAGGGCACTATTGCGCCTCTTGTCCCCCTCCCCTCTCTCTTTTATCATGGTGTATCCGGAAGACACTAAGGTGTTTACTTACTTGTCGTCGGTAGAAGCGAGCCAGACCTGACGAAAGCGAGAAAGTCGGCCGCCAACCTGAATAGAGTCTCCCTAAGGGGGAGAGTCAGGAAGAAGAGAATCTGCTGGGCTTCGAGCCCTTAGATCTGGACTGGCGGGAATGGGACTGCCAGTTTGCACCAGTCTTCCGTGTCGTCTGGGTGCGCTCCCTACGGGGGGACCTATTGCCCGCCGGCGGGGAATAGAGACTGACCAACCAAAGGAGTTCCGAAAGGACCGGAAACGGGTTTGTTGGCGACGAGTGAAGGGTTGCTTAATCTGACGTTGCGGACGAGAGGTACTCTTTTCCCCAGTGGCATCTGAAATCAATTGATCCAGCTTTTCGCCAAATAAACGGCCACCATTGTACGGAAGACAGGCGAGTGACTTTTTTGACGCTGCATCTCCCTTCCACTCTTTCAACCAGACGGCACGCCTGATGGTTATGGCGTTGGAAGCCGCCGCCGCGGCACAGTTAGCCGAATCGAAGGCAGCATGCATTGAATATTCGGCGGTAACCGCTATTTGAGCAACCTGGTCTAACAAGGCTGGATCGACCTGCAAGGACCGAAGAGCCGAGTGTACAGAATTAGCTCTAGTCATAATAGCCTTTGAGGCCCAAACTGAAGCAAAGGCTGGCCCTAGAGAAGAGCCTGAGGCCTCAAAAACGGACTTCGCCATCTGCTCCACCTGACGGTCAGTGGCGTCCTTTATGGATGAACTGTCCGGTGAGGTAGCGAGACGAGATACCGGAGGGTCCACCTGTGGCGGATCTGTCCAATCCTGGGTGACCTTAGGCAGAAAGGGATAACACGTTTCCAGAGCTTTACAGTTACCAAACCTTTTGTCAGGGTGTAACCTATGTTTTTTGAGAATTTCTTGGAACTCTGGATGGTCTGAGAAATGCTTATGTGGTCTCTTGGCCCTTTTAAAGGACACCTTACGCTCCGGAGCATCAGCCGGAGTGTCTGACACTTCCAGAACCTGGTTGATGGAAGTAATCAAATCCTCCACCAGCGCCACAGTATCGGTCGCATCTAAGTCCAGGGACTCATCTAAGTGACCGTCTGAGTCCGAAGAACAGAGACCTTCGGATTCCTGGGCGTCATCTTGACGCCTGCAAGATGGAGAGGCTGCAGAGCCCGCAGGGGATTCTGGAGATGGACTCTTAGTCAGAGACTGACGGGGCAGGGTCGGCAGTCTGTCGTGGTTCCGACACTTCTGGCTGAGATGCAGATGCCTGAACGGCAGATTTAGGTGGCGAACGGGCTTGCATAAACTGCAGCAGTGTGGCAGACAATCTGTCAATGGACTGCGTCATATTCTGAGACAGAACGGTGGCCCACGCAGGGGTAGGGTCAGGGGCACTGGTAGAAGCCCGGGTATTGGAGGTCTCAGTATCTGCAGCCTGCGTGCAGCTCTCACAATGTGGCGAGGTGCATCCTGCAGGATGGTCAGCCTGACAAACAGTGCAGGTAGCATAGTAAGTGCTGGCTGCCTTGGAGCTTTTCTTACTCCTATTGCCAGACATTGTGGTATGGGCTATAGCGAAAAAATAGAAGGAAACCAGGAGTCCCCTGTGTAAGCAGGCACTCTCTAGCTGTCCAGCTAGGTGCCTGGGCCTTTAGTGGAGGGGCTGAATAAAGTCACTATGGATGTAACAGTGCCTGCTGCAGGAGGGCAAGTGTAGGAGAGGGAGAGAGAACCTCTGCAGAGGAGATCCCTACAGAGGTCTTACCAGCTCCAGCGCCGCACTGACAGGCCGCCCGATCCTGTGTCCCCCGGATGGATGAGCGCAGGGTCCACGTGCAGAGGGTAATGGCGTCCATGGGAGAAGGCGGAAGGGGCGGAGCTAAACAGGCGGGCTCCAGGCTGGAACACGCCCGTTCTCGGCTCCACCCCAGTATGACACGCGTCAGCGTCATCGGCGGGGCGGCGGCCTCCGCACTAGGCCAAGCCGGGCCTCAATTAGTTGAGGTCCCCGGAAATAGTGAGGGGCCGGCGCGGAGGCGCGAAAAGGCGCTGGGGCCAAGAAAAACGGGGAAAAAGGTACCAGGGCAGTTTTGCAAAGTACTGGCGGGGAAACCGCTAGTATAGCAAGGGGAACTTCACTAGTATGCAAGCTGCTCCTGGATGCAGCCTGCAAGTGCCCTGCTGTGCCCTGTCAGTCTTGCAGGCTGTGCACAAGCATTGTGCCTGAAGCCTGGCTGCTATAAGTGCCCTCTCATCCAGCCTCAGCATCTGCCTTTTACTATCCTTTGCAGGCTCCTGCATGACCTGCTAGCCTGCGCTGCTGCAGGCAGCCATGCAATCTCCAGCCCATGCAGCCAGGGCTGCTGATACCTGGTGGTGTCACTGCCTAAAACACCCGAGGGTGATTAGGGGGACGTCATCTGGCAGACAGTCAGCTTCTACTTCAGACCGGAAGGGAGTGAGGAAGGAGGGTGTTATGCTGGGCTGTCCTAGACTTTAACCCAGCAACCCAATAGTGGGAGGCCGAGAAAGGAGTACGGCATATGTAAGGATTCTCAACCTCAACCCAGCGCCACAACAGTGGGTGGCCGAGGAAGGAGCATGCGGGGGGCCACACCGGACCCACTTATCTTCTTTATGATGAAAATTCACCTAGAGAAAAATGGACGTGTGCCTCCTTCGACACTAAGCAAAAAACTGGGGAGGCAGTGCCTGCTCCAGGGGTGTATACTGCAGAGGAGGAGCCACTGTTACTCTTTTGCAGATTGCTTAGTGTCGCCTCCTAGTGGACAGCAGCATAACACCCAAGGTCCTGTGTCCCCCAATGAGGCGAAGGAGAAATGGCATCTTCACATGAGGAGTTTTGCAGGTACCTGGATCTCGCATATGACGCTGCCCGTGCTTTTGCGGTTGCCTGTGATGCGCAACGAAGAAGACACTCAGCGTCGTCATTTCTGGCAAGACCCAATTACTTTTCATAGGGAGACTACTGGAGTTTTTGCCCCATTATACCCTGAACTGCGTCAAGATTCACAAAAGATTCACACTCACTTCCAATATGCCGTCGGAAGAGAGCTGGGGGAGGACTGTGGGAGGTTTTGGGAGTGGTCTTGGAGTTTGAGCATGCTCAATACAGAATATCGAATCTGATCCCCATAGACTCCCATATTATTTTAATCGGATCGCATCGGATCTGATGAGATCCGATTTTTGCTGCGGGGTCCAAAATCGCAGCAGTCTACGATTTTGGCTGCTTTCACACTGCGTTTTTCTGTGATACGTGGCTGTCCGTTGTAAGACCCGATCCGATTTGGTCCCCATGTTATCCATAGGCACGGATTGGATTTGCCCTTAATGGCATCCGATTTTTGTCGGATCCGATTCTGTCCGATTTTTTGCTGTGCCCAAAATCGCAGACTGCTGCGATTTTGGGCACAGCGGATCAAATCGGATCCGATATGATCCGCGCCAAATAACATGGAGTCTATGGAGCACGGGTCCGAGGAAACAGTTGATCGTTCCTCGGACACGATTTTAGTGTACTGAGCATGCTCAGTACATTAAAGTCGCTCTGTGCCATCTAATTTCACTTCTGCAATGCATATTCATACATTGCAGAAGTGAAAATTAGTAAAAAGAAAGAGTTAAAAATAAAAAAAATCTTTATTCTCACCTGTCCCACGATCCACCGGTGCCTCCAGCAGTGCTCGATGCTTATAGGACCTGGCGTGACATCACAGTCACATGACCGGTTACCGCAGTAGCCGGTCATGTGACTGTGATATCATGCCAGGTCCTGTAAGGATCAGAAGAAGATTGCTGGAAGCGCTGGGGGACTCGTGGACGGGTGAAAATAAAGATGTTTTTATTTTTTAAGGTCTGGAGAAGAGGGGAAAAGAGGGAGTAAGAGGGAGAGACTGAGGGAGCACGGAGAGGAGGGGGGAAAGAGGTGACAGGAGGCAGAGAGAAGCGAGGTGACAGGAGGGAGGAGGGGGAGTGAGGTGACAGGAGGAGCGGGGAGAGGACGAAAGAGGATCCAAACTGATCCTGCAAAATATCGGAGTCGGATGCCTATTTGGCATCCGATTGCAGGCATCAGTTTGGATCCGTTGCTGTCCGAGGGATCCTGCAAAAAGTCAGATCCCCTCGGACAGCACAAAAACGCAGTGTGAAAGCAGCCTTTGGTTGCTGCAGAAAATCGGACAGGATCGGAGTAAAATCGGATGCCATTAAGGGCAAATTCGATCCATCCCCATAGGATAACATGGGGCCAAAATCGGATCCGTTGCTGTCCGATTCACAACTGACAGCAATGGATTGCAGAAAAACGTGATGTGAAACCAGCCTTAGGCTAGCTTCACACCATGGCAAGATCCGAGGCTGTCAGAGATGAACCTGACAGCCCCGGACCGAATCAGCTAATATGCCCTCCGGTCCGGTGTGCGGCCGGACGCAGCTGCCGCTGCTGATTCCGGACCGCGGCTCACGGGGAGCTAGCTGGGGCAAACCAGCCCCATAGGCTCCCATGTTAGGGAGCGCCGGATTGCCCCAGATCCTGGAGAATCCAATTTGTGGAGATTTTTCTCCCCGGACACAAAAATGGTGTATGATTTTGTGTCCGGGTGAAAAATTTGAATTCTCCCGGAGAGATGGAAACGGATGTCAGATAGCTGCCATCTGGCTCCATTTTATACTATGGGCCCAAAATCCGGTCCGGGGCTGTCTGGTTTACATTGGACAGCCCCGGATTGGATCTTGCCGTGGTGTGAAGCTAGCCTTAGGCCGGCAGCGTACCATCCCTGACAGCCCCGGACCACATCAGCAGACAGGACCAAAGGCTAATATGCCCTCCGGGCCGGTGTGCAGCCAGACGCAGCTGATTCAGGACCGCGGCTCGCGGGTAGCTAGCGGCGGTCCTGAAATAACAGTGGCGTGCAACGGCCAGTATCCAGTTCCTGGATTGGGGCAATCTGGCCCCATAGGCTTCCATGTTAGGGAGCGCCGGATTGCTCTGGATCTGGGAGAATCCCGGGAGTATTCGGAGACACCAATTTGGGGAGATTTTTCTCCCCGAACACAAAAACGTTGCAAGCAATGTTTTTGTGTCCGGGAGAAAAATCTGAATTCTCCCGGAAAGATGGAAACCGGATGGCAGAGAGCTGCCATCCAGTCCCATAGGATACTATAGGGCCAAAATCCGGTCTGGGGCTGTCTGGTTTACAGCCCCCGGATCGGACGCTGCCGTGGTATGAAGCCAGCCTTAGGGTGGGTTTACACACACAATTTATCTGTTCAATCTCTGACCAATCTCTGGTTGCAGTGAAATCATGGATACATTGCACCATTTGTGGCTGTGTACAACATGGAGCAATGTGTATCCATGATTTCACTGCAGACCAGAGATTGGTTCAGAGATTGAACAGATAATTGGGCTGTGTGTAAACCCACCATTAGTGTTTCTAATGGAACACTAGTTGCCCTCACATCCCTCGAGTGACAGGACGCTCAGACTCTAGTCATAGACGAGGCATGTGTACAGTACAGGAATCACACCCCGGACAGCCCCAGAGTCCCCGCCACTGCCCATAATGCGGGACTTGTGTGAACTCCGCTCCGCAGGCGGCACATGGTGCCTGAGGGAAGAGACACAAAGAGATGGCGTCACACAGAGGCCGGCAGAAGAGCTGAGCTACAGCCGGCACCGGGGCCGTACACACCATACACACGCCGGCCCTCAGAGCGCCGCACAGGCCAGGACCCTCCGCCTCCTCACAGCCCGGAGTCACAGCGGAGCGGTGCTACCTAACCTGCCCGTCTGACCGTTAATTATATAAGCAGTCTCCGCCCCCATCTGTGACGTCCCTCGGTCTGGCACAGGCGCGCTGTGATTGGCTGTCGCTGTAGCCGGTCACGTTGCTACACTGTTTACATCCTCTCAGCTGTTCACCCCCCAAAGCTTCCCAGAGTGCACCGCGCCATCAAAACAAACACCGAGTCCGGGCAGCCAGGCCTGAGCTGCAGTGCTGTGCCCGCCGCCTCCAGTCACAGTCCCCGGGCCGGAGCCTGCAGTGTGAGCCCCGGCCGGCGCTCATGGTGAGTTGTGTGGAGTTGGCTGTGTGTCTCCTCCCTCCTGCAGTGTGTGGCGCAGTTCGCTTGTCGTCCTGTGCATTGTGCTCGCAGTGTCTCCGGTCTCTCCTGATGGCGACTACAACTAAACTTTCCTCCTGTTGTTGTCTTGTGAGGGCAGCACGCGCCCGGCGGTGACGTCATAAGGTTTACCTGCTCGTGTGACGTAATGTGTGACATGGGGCATGATGACGTGTGATCCGGTACCGCACAGCTGTGTCCTGTGTGCACTGCGGGGAGCAACCAATCAGGGGCCTGCTCCCATTCTGTGAACTGCAAAAGGTAAGCTGGGATCTGATTGGTTGCCAAACGTGAAGGGGTCACAAAAACATGTCAGAGACAGTGCCCCTCCTGACCGTGGGCCGTAAGTGGTATTGCAGCTCAGCTCTATTGACATACATAGGGCCAAGCATCAATGACGCACACACCCTGGGAGCGGGGCGCTGTTAGGAAGAAAGCAGGTATGTATGTATGTTCACTAATGCCATCCATATAGTAAGTAAAATGCAAAGATAATTCACAATGGAAGGAGCCATGCTGCCAGATCGTATGGTGGATTGTGAAGCTTCCTCAGGGGCCCAAATATGTCAGCGGTCACCTCCAGGATCCGGCTTATATTACAAATGGAAGCAGACAGCATTACTACATGACAGAGACATGTGGAGAACGCCAAATAAAGGTGTCACATTCTGGTCTGGCCACAATTACCAGCACTGCTTTATCCTGGGAAAGACGGAAACTAGACTGACCCAATTATGCTAATCCGCATCAGAGAGGGCAGAAAGAAATGAAATGTAGATAGCAGGTGTGGCCGCAGCGAATCCACCACGTGTGCTACCAATAACAACATGTTTATTTCACTAAGTGACGGCGGGGCTGGCTGCCTGTGGACATGGCCTTTGACGGTGGGGCTGGCTGCCTGTGGACACGTCCGGTGGACTGGGCTGGCTGCCCGTGGACGTGGGCCCTTGACGGGGCGGGGCTGGCTGCCCGTGGACGTGGCCCTTGACGGCGGGGCTGGCTGCCCGTGGACGTGGCCCTTGGACGGCGGGGCTGGTTGCCCGTGGACGTGGCCCTTGACGGCGGGGCTGGCTGCCCGTAGGACTTGGCCCTTGACGGTGGGGTGTGAACTGACTGCAGATACTATGTGCAAACACTGCCCAACAATATGAATCATCCAGAAAAAAAATTCCACAGCGCTCATTTGTTTTCTAGGCCTTTGCGTATGTACACACTATCAGTATTTCTAGCGTTCTGAATGCTGTGTAATTTCTCTAGCGGAGACATTGCTCTCCTGTCCAGGAGACACGACGCTGTACGTGACCACGATCAGGATTACTGATGCAGCATCATTTTGCTGTGTTCTCCTGCTGAGAATACTAACATCTCCTCAAGCATAAATTGACATGCTGTTTGGAAGCCTGCACCACAGGTCAGTTTATGCTTTGTTACAAAGCACAGTGGGCACAGGATTTCTATAAACCCATCCACTGTGCTTGTGGATGGATTCGGTGTTTCGGACTCAGCGAAAACACATTGCGTCCATAATGCTGTTAAAGGGAACCCCAAATAAGCTTTCTAACCTATTAATACCTGTCCCTACAGCCTTATAATACATTCTAACACATCCCTGACTCATCTTTTTTACTAATCTACGAGTACAGTAATGTAGTTAGGAAACTTAAAAGTTTCTTGTCCCAGGGGCGTCCCTCCAATGCTTTTTGACAGGTAGGCGGGTCCGCTTGTGCTGCGCTACGCCTGCCTTGCCGCTGTAATACGACTACTATTTTCAAGAACAATCCACACCAACCATCAATCACTTTTAGCATGGTCACTTAGTAGTCTACCATAATGGTGTGCAGATAGGATATAAGTACTAGTAACACTCCATAGACTAATTTTACACAAGTGAAACCACTTAAAGAGTATACGTTACAAAATAACACCTTTATTAATTAAAAGCAGATAGGTACACGTTACATACAATGAGTTTGGTATAGGAGATCCCAAAAAGATACTGCAGGGCCAGTAGTCCCAGTGCAGATACAGAGAAAATCCACAATATACAGGTATCATATAGAATTAGTCATCAACAGCCCCCAGAGTGGTAGTCATGATCATAACAGCTCATACATGCATGCAATATCACTCACCCATTGGAAGTTGTGCCTGTGGTGGATCTGCTCCCTCTGCCCTGTCTCGCCCTGCAGAGCCCCCTACGCGCGTTTTGCAACGCTTGATCACGGGGATGGTTTGGTGAGTGTGATTTCACGCCATTTATAGCGGCTGAATGGCGCCAAGATACGACCTAATGGGTGTCATTATCCAAATACAGAGCGCGGGCACGATTTCAATATCGAGCCCGCAACGTCACCGCTGCGAAGCGGTCATGTGACGCCGGGACGCGTCACTTCCGGTCGCAGGGCTTACAGGCAGACCACGCGCACATTGCATGCTGAAGTTTGCCTGTGTGCGACCGGAAGTGACACGCAATCCCGGCGTCACATGACCACTTCGCAGTGGTGACGTTGCGGGCGTGATATTGAAATCGTGCCCGCGCTCTGTATTTGGATAATGACGCCCATTAAGGCGTATTACAGCGGCGAGGCAGGGGTAGAGCGGCACAAGGGACCCGCCTACCGGTCAAAATGCCTTGGAGGAACGCCCTTGTGACAAGAATTTTGTAAGTTTCCTAACTACATTACTGTACTTGTAGATTAGTAAAAAAGATGAGTCAGGGATGTGTTAGAATGTATTGTAAGGCTGCAGGGACAGGTATTATGATGTTAGAAACCTTATTTGGGGTGACAGGTTCCCTTTAATCCTGACCGCGTGCTCTCGCCCGTAGCCAGATTTCTGCAATCACTATGATCACAATGTCACAGTTTCCCTTTGTTCCAAGCACAGATTATCGGTCCCTTTGCCACAATTACGCCATTTTCCCAGTTGCGGTCACTTGCCTACTAGATTCTTCTGTGTTCCCTTTAAAAGTACATTGAAAGAAGCGGATGAATATCTAGTCGTCACATGACGCAACTGTGAAAATGACATAATTGAGTAAATGTGACTGCCAACTTGCAATGGTGATAAAGTGAAATTATGACTGTGCCCATTGCACGCTGCCACCGTTCACTCAGAATGACTGCAGAAATTTGTTTAAGACCTTAGCATTTTTTTCTTATTAGTGCTTTATAATTTATATTATATTTTATTATAATTATAATATTACAGGGAGTTAGTCACATAAATAGTGGTCTCTGCCCATGGACACATTCCTCCAACTGTATCTCAAGGCTTATCTGACAATAACCACTGTGTGCTAATTGGCACAATAATATTCAGCTTGTAGACAGATGTGTTAATGTTCAGATACAAGTAGCACAATGGACCCAGAACAGAGGAACCCACACCAGTGATATGGGACTGGACTCCTGGATAATTGGGGTTTATTGGTGATACTAGAATATTAACCTCTTGTCTGTCAGTTTTGGTTTTTGTAACAAAACATTTTTTTATTATCCTGTTCCATGAGCAATAGTTCTGTGACTTTATCAGTGACATAGCCAAAGGCTTATGTTTTTTCGAGATAAGTTGTATTTGGCAGTAGGGTACCTATAACTTATTAACAAACTTCTATTGACTCTTTTCAGAAGAGCTATTCACATAATAGCAATTCTTTAATGGGAGGGAACATTGCAAATTGCTATTCTACCACTATTTTTTGCATTTTAAATGTTACACTATTCAGAGTGCTGCACCACGTGTTAATTTGAATTTTTTTTTTATTTCAAAGGAATATAGTTTTATTATTTTGTACAAATAGTAATTATTTTTGCTACCATGTTCTGAGAGCTTGTGGGTGTAATGTGAAAAAAATGTCGAAAAGGTTCACAGGGTATGAATACTTTTGAATGGCACTGTGTAATTTACACTATTTAATGTGGGATAAACTGTTTTAATTTTTGAAATCCACACTTTATTAATGTAGCAAAACAAATATGTTTTATAAAGTGAACCTGTCACCAAGTTTTTACCCTATAAACTTCAGCCACCACCAGTAAGCCCTTATACTTTATACAGCATTCTACAATGCTTTATATAAGTACTCATGCCGATCTGTGAAACATAAAAAAGAGCTTTTGTTATACTCGCCTGCGGGTTGGTCCGGTCCGATTTGCATCGCTGGTCTTGATCCAGTGCCTCATCTCTGCATGAGATGGCATCCTCCTTCTCTGCTTCTAGTGGTTGACGCGTCCTACATCTACCCACGTTCTCCTCCATTGCGCTACTGCACATACACCCTTCTCTTTGCACTGTGGACGGAAGAGCAAAGTATTATAGTGCGCAAGCATTATTTGATTTTTTTTTCCTGCATGCCTGCGCATTACAGTACTTTGCTCTGTCCTCAGCAGTACCGATAGAAGTCCGCATGTGCAGCAGCACAATTAAGGACACAGTATGGATGACAATTTATGAGAAGAAAGAATGCACAACAAGTATATGATATGGGGTGCTAGCATGCAAATAAACATGAACATTATAAAGAAAGAAATTGCATATAAAGACAGCTCAACCAACAATTTCATAAACATACAGTATAGACCAAATGTTTGAACACACCACCTCATTCAAGAGTTTTCTTTATTTACATGACTATGAAAATTGTAGATTCACACTGAAGGCATCAAAACTATGAATTAGACATAAGATATTCATTGTTATAAGCCCCTGTACTTTGTGTTCCCATCCCGTCTTATATTGTAAGCTCCTTCGAGCAGGGTTACCTTTATTTTTTGCCTTTTTATTGTATTTCGTAAGTTGATTCTATGTTTATTGTATGTAACTACTGTTCTGCATTACCATTCTGTACCGTATATTTTTCTTATACCGTATATACTCGTGTATAAGCCGACCCCCCCCCCTACTTTTGCCCCCAAAACCTGAGAAAACCTATTGACTCGTGTATAAGCCGAGGGTGGACCCCAGCACAGGTATACAGGCCCCCTCAGTGGTATACAGCAGCCTCCCCAGTGGTAGTATACAGCAGCCTCCCCAGTGGTAGTATACAGCAGCCTCCCCAGTGGTAGTATACAGCAGCCTCCCCAGTGGTAGTATACAGCAGCCTCCCCAGTGGTAGTATACAGCAGCCTCCCCAGTGGTAGTATACAGCAGCCTCCCCAGTGGTAGTATACAGCAGCCTCCCCAGTGGTATATACAGCAGCCTCCCCAGTGGTATATACAGCAGCCTCCCCAGTGGTATATACAGCAGCCTCCCCAGTGGTATATACAGCAGCCTCCCCAGTGGTATATACAGCAGCCTCCCCAGTGGTATATACAGCAGCCCCAGAGCTGTATACAGCAGCCCCAGAGGCGTATACAGCAGCCCCAGAGGCGTATACAGCAGCCCCAGAGGTGTATACAGCAGCCCCAGCTGTATACAGCGGTACCCGGTTGTATACAGCCTCCCCCCCCGTGGTATACAGGCCCCCCCTTTGCTGGTGGCAACCTGTAAAGGAAGAGATCATTATACTTATCGTGTTGCTGCCGCCGACGCCGACGCTCTGTCACCGTCACCGCGCTCCTCCTGGTCTTCAAGCTTCCTTCTCCGGGGCACAGACAATGACGTCATTTCCTGTGCGCCGGTGAAGGAAGCATGAAGACCCGGAATAGCGCGGTGACGGTGACAGAGCGGCGGCGTCGGCGGCAGCGACACGATAAGTATAATGATCTCTTCCTTTACAGGTTGCCACCAGCAAGGGGGGTCCTGTATACCACAGGGGGGGGCTGTATACAACCGGGTACCGTATATGGACTCGTGTATAAACCGAGGGGGGACTTTTCAGCACATTTTTTGTGCTGAAAAATTCGGCTTATACACGCGTATATACGGTATGTACTATTGTACTGTAAAGCGCTGCGGAATATGTTGGCGCTATACAAATAAAGTTTTAATATTTATTATTATTAACACACGTGGAATTATATACTTAACAAAAAAGTGTGAAACAACTGAAAATATGTCTTATGTTCTAGGTTTCTTCAAAGTAGCCACCTTTTACTTTGATTACTGCTTTCCACACTCTTGGCATTCTCTTGATGAGCTTCAAGAGGTAATCACCGGAAATGGTCTTCCAACAGTCTTGAAGGAGTTCCCAGAGATGTTTAGCATTTGTTAGCCCTTTTGCCTTCACTCTGCGGTCCAGCTCACCCCAAACCATCTTGATTGGGTTCAGGTCTGGTGACTGTGGAGGCCAGGTCATCTGGCGTAGCACCCTGTCACCATCACACCTCCTCCTCCATGCTTCACGGTGGGAACCAGGCATGTGGAGTCCATCCGTTCACCTTTTCTGCTTTGCACAAAGACACGGTGGTTGGAACCAAAGATCTCAAATTTGGACTCATCAGACCAAAGCACAGATTTCCACTGGTCTAATGTCCATTCCTTTTGTTCTTTAGCCCAAACAAATCTCTTCTGCTTGTTGCCTGTCCTTAGCAGTGGTTTCCTAGCAGCTATTTTTCCATGAAGGCCTACTGCACAAAGTCTCCTCTTAACAGTTGTTGTAGAAATGTGCCTGCTGCTAGAACTCTGTGTGGCTTTGACCTGGTCTCTAATCTGAGCTGCTGTTAACCTGCAATTTCTGAGGCTGGTGACTCGGATGAACTTATCCTCCGCAGCAGAGGTGACTCTTGGTCTTCCTTTTCTGGGGCGGTCCTCATGTGAGCCAATTTCTTTGTAGTGCTTGATGGTTTTTGCAACTGCACTTGTGGACACTTTCAAAGTTTTCCCAATTTTTCGGACTGACTGACCTTCATTTCTTTAAGTAATGATGACCACTCGTTTTTCTTTACTTAGCTGCTTTTTCTCTTGCCATAATACAAATTTTAACAGTCTATTCAGCTGTGTATCCACCAGTCTTCTGCACAACACAACTTATGGTCCCAACCCCATTTATAAGGCAAGAAATCCCACTTTTTAAACCTGACAGGGAACACCTGTGAAGTGAAAACCATTTCCGGTGACAACCTCTTGAATCTCATCAAGAGAATGCCAAGAGTGTGCAAAGCAGTAAGCAAAGCAAAAAGTGGCTACTTTGAAGAACCTAGAATATAAGACATATTTTCAGTTGTTTCACACTTTTTTGTTAAGTATATAATTCCACATGTGTTAATTCATAGTTTTGATGCCTTCAGTGTGGATCTACAATTTTCATAGTCATGAAAATACAGAAAACTCTTTGAATGAGAAGGTGTGTCCAATCTTGTGGTCTGTACTGTATATCACAACCTATATTGAAACCTTTATTGTTGGGTTTGAATAAAGTTTGTTATATGTTTTTATGAAATTGTTGGTTGTGCTGGCCTTATGTGCAATTTCTGTCTTTATGACGACGTAGGATGTGTCACCCATACGAAGCATACAAGGAGGATACTATCTCAAGAAGAGAGGTGGTGTTCGATCAAGACCAGCGACACACATTGGACTGGACCGCCCCATATGCGAGAATAATAGAAGGTATTATTTATGTTGTACAGATCTGCCTGTGTACTTCTAGAGCATTCTAGAACGCTGTATATAAGGGCTGGCTGGTGGTGGCCGCAGTTTAAAAGGGAAAAAACTGATGACAGGTTTCCCTTAAATTTAGAAAATGAGAAAAAGGTGATTTTAGGCTACGTTCACACATTGCGCTTTTTTGCGCGCACTTTTCTCCTAAAGTGCTCCTGCGTCTGCGTCTCCCGGCAAAATGAATGGACTTTCACTTTTGCCGTGCAGACGTTATGTAAATATACGCTGTGGTTTTATGGGAGAAAGCCCGCACGTAAAAAGGATGACCATGTCAATTCTTTACTCAAATGCGGCAGCACTTTCTCCCATAGGAGCCCATTATACCTGCTGGAATTAAGCATCGCCGTTCAGACAATGCGCAATTCCAGCGTGTATAATGCCGGCGCTGTAGGAAGTGATGTCACACAGGGGAGGAAGAATCCTGTGTTCCTCCCCCGCGTGACATGTGTGACAGCCCTTTTGGGTTTTGCAGTGTATTAATATACACTGCGAAACCTAAATAAGTCATCCAAATGGTATTAAGAATAATTGAACACTTACCCGTCCGCTGGGCTGTTCACGGTTACCGGCACCAAACACATCCACATCTACTGTGCTTCCAAGACCTGTGATCTGTGATTGGCCGGTCGTGATCATGTGATATTCACGTCACATATCACATGTTTGCGAGCGGCCAATCACAGATCTTGCAAGGTCCTGGAAGTACAGTAGATGTGGGCGTCTCGGCTCCCCGTAAACCCAAACACCTGGTGGAGGGTAAGTATTCAATTTTTAATATTTTTAATACTATTTGGATGACTTTTATTTAGGTTTTGCAGTGTATGTTAATACACTGCGAAACCCAAAAGGGGCTGTCACACAGGGGAGGAACACAGGATTCTTCCTCCCCTGTGTGACATCTCTTCCCCCCTGCGCTTTTGGGAGAGAAGTGCAGCCGTAAAAAACGATGCGTGTGAATGCACCGCGTTTTTTTTTTATGGCGCTAAAAAGCGCGGCCGCAAAACGCACGCAAAAAAAAACTACTACGTGTAAACGTAGCCTAAAGATTACTTATGGTATTTATTTTTTTAGCTGATGTCTTTCTACAGTCTTATTAGTCACCCCAAGGGCCTTGCCAATGAGATTATTTATTCAGTCCCAGGCATGTGAGCTAAATGTACCTCACATGTCAAGGAGGTAAATAAATGACTGTCTTTGTTTTTACACATCTTTTAAGGAATGTAGTAGATGTGTCTCTGGTTAGTAGAAAATTCTGCATAGGGTAGGTAAATCTCTGTGTACAACTCCAATAGTTGCAAGCTGTAAAAAATACATGTTAAGTTTTATCCTTCATCTCTTCACTGCATCTTGCTCAAATAATGAGTGTATGTTAGTAAAGGCCCCATCACACTTCGCGACACACCAGCGATCCCGACAACGATCCGACCTGGTAGGGATCGCTTGTGCGTCGCTACGTGATCGCTGGTGAGATGGCAAACAGTCAGATCTCACCAGCGACGCAGCAACGAAACAGCAGTCGTTGGGAATCTGTCCCTCTCGGGCGTAGTATTGAGGCCGTTGGTCGTTGTCCCTTTCAAACACAGCGATGTATGCTGCCTAGTGGGAGCTCGATGACCAAAAAATAATCCATAACGATTTGTAACGATCAGCGATCTCACAGCAGGAGCCTGATAGCTGCTAAGTGTCACACATTGCAAGATCGCTGCTGAGGTCGCTATTGTGTCACAAAACTTTTGACGCAGCCGCGATCTCGCTAGCAATCTCGCTTAGCGTGACTTGGTCTTTAAGGTACCGTTACACACAGAGACATTTCTGGAGACATTGCTTGCAACTCACTGGTTGCAGTGAAATCATGGGCACATTGTTCCATTTGTACACAGCAATGTGTCCATGATTTCACTGCAACCAGTAAGTTGCAAGTGAAATTGCATGCAATGTTGTGACGTGTAAAGGTACCTTAAAGGTGCTGTCACACAGCACGATCTGGCCAGCGATGTCGGAAGAGATGCGTGGGTGCCCGCTCGCTTCCGACATCGCATGCAGCTGTCACACGGCACGACGTTGCCGGTGACGCGGCGGCGATGTGGGCGGAGCCATCGCTCGCTGGCTGGGCTCAGCCCAGCGAGCGATGGCTCAGGAACGCTGCGATATAGGCTGGATCGCGCCGCCAACAGTGTCAGACGGCGCGATCCAGCCTAATCGCTGGTCACAGGTTGACAGGTTTATGAACATGTTCATAAACCTGTCAACCTGCGACCAGCGATAATTTGCAGTTGCGTCGCGCTGTCACACAGCGCGACGCACTTGCAATATCGCCCGCGACATCGCTGTTACGTCACTTTTCGGCGATGTTGCGGGCGACATCGCCACGTGTGACAGCACCTTTAGAATCAAGGGCAGAACGAAGGTGTAAACAACTGATAGTAAGATTAGTCTATTTGCAGTCTGTGACAATAGAGTCTGGACTCTGGAGCTGAATACGAAACCCCCCTGAAGATAACTATCTCCATTACATATACATTGGTATAAAAAATAAAGGGAACACTAAAATGCCACATCCTAGATCTCAATGAGTGAAATATTCCAGTTGTAAATTTTTATTCATTATATAGCAGAATGCATTGAGAACAATAAAAATGTAAAATGATCAATGTAAAGCAAAATTAATATTCCATGGAGGTCTGGATTTGGAAAGATACTCAAAATCTAAAGTGGAAAATCAAATTACAGACTGATGCAACTTCAGTGGAAATGCCTCAAGACAAGGAAATGAGGCTCAGTTGTGTGTGATTTCTACAACACCTGGGCATACTCCTGATGAGGCAGCGGACATTCACGTGAGGGATCTCCTCCCAGACTTGGATTAAAGCATCAGTCAACTCCAGGAGAGTCTGTTATGCAACGTGGCATTGCAGGATGGAATGAGACATGATGTCCCAGATGTGCTCTATTGGATCGGGTCTGAGGAACAGGCAAGCTAGCCCATAGCATCAAAGCCTTTATCATGCAGCAACTGCTGACTCTGCACCTGCATATGGTCTCACAATGGGTCTGAGGATCTCATCCCGGTACCTAATAACAGTTAGGGTACCTCTGGCTAGCACATGGAGGGCTGTGCAGTTCTCCAAAGAAATGCCTCCCTACACCATTACTGTCCCACTGCTACACCAGTCACGCTGGAGGATATTGCCAGCAGTAGAATGTTCTCCATGGCATCTCCAGAATCTGTGACATCTGTCATACATGCTTAGTGTGCACCTGCTCTTATCCGTGAAGAGCACAGCGCACAGTGACAAATATGCCAATTGCCCTGCCTGCACGGTATTGGGCTGTAAGCACAACACCCTATTGAGGACGTCGGGCCTTCATGGAGTCTGTTTCTGACAGTTTGAGTAGAAACATGGATATTAATGGTCTGCTGGAGGTTATTTTGCAGGGCTCTAGCGCTGCTGCTCCTGTTCCTCATTGCACAAAGGAGCAGGTAGTGGTCCTGCTGCTGGGCTGTTGTCCTGCTATGGCCCTCTCCACGTCTCCTGGTGTGCTGGCCTGTCTCCTGATATCTGCTCCATGATCTGTGCTGACAGTCACCACTAACCTTCTTGCCTCTGCTTGCATTAATGTGCCATCCTTGATAAGCTACCCTTCCTGAGCAACTTGTGTGGGTTGTAGACACTGACTCATGCTACCTCTCTGGGTGAGAGCAATGACAAAATGCAGAAGTGACCACAATAGCAGCCAAAAAGGATGAGAACAGAGAAATAGTATGTGGTCACCAACTGCACAATGACTCCTTATATAGGGGGTGTCTGGCTAATTGCCTATCATTTCTACCTGTTGTCTGGTCCATTTGCACAACAGCAGGAGAAATGATGCAGAATCCATGTTGCTTCTTAACTGGACAGGTTGATTTCACAGAAGTCTGATTGACTTGAAGTTACATTTGTGTTGTTTAAGGGTGTATGCTCACAGTCAGTAATTGCATCATTTGGATGCAGCGTATTGCCCTGTGTCCAAAACACTGCATGGTACAGTACAAGCATAGTGAATGGTATTTCAAGAAATCCCATGCCCACTATGCTTCTCCCAACCAAAGCATTATTTCAGTTGCAGCGCGGGTTTCTGGACTTCCACATTTCCAGTGCGTGTTAATTTCATGCTGCGAAGTTGGAAGAGATAACTATCAGGTGAAGACAGGGAGAAGACTTCCTGCATCCTTTGCAAATTGTGGCCACAGGGCTGCTGGGTCTCCCTAGGTGCACCTGTTGGTTCCCGCAGGTCTAGAGGCACTGTGCCCAAGTCACAGCACCTCCAGATTGTGAGCACATACCCTAAGTGTTCCCTTTATTTTTTTTGAGCAGGGTATATACATATACCGTATTTTTCGGATTATAAGACGCACTTTTGTTCCCCCAAATTTTGGGAGAAAGTGGGGGGTGCGTCTTATAACCCGAATATGTGGAGGCAGCGGAGGCTGGGGGGCAGCTCTGGAGCATGTCCGGGGCTGGAGTGGGCTGGCTGCAGGGCTGCAGAGAGAGCGGGGAGATCTCCTGCTCCCGCTCATTTAATATGCACTGACGCTGTCCACCTCTCAGTGCTGAAGTTGCACTGAGAGATGGACGGCGGGGAGCAGTGCATATTAAATGAGCCTGCACTCACCCCCCGCTTTCTCTGCAGCCCCTCCATATGCCCCCCCCCCCCATGTCCTGTATATGGCTCCCCCACATAATACACCGCCCACTCAATATGCTGCCCCCACGTAATATGCTGTTTCCCTCCCCCCTCCATTAGAAAGATGGTCCCTTACCCTGCACTCCCCCCATCATTAATGCCCCCCACGCTGGCCGGCAGCAGATAGAATAAAAAAAACCTCCTTCCTCACCCTCCGGCGCTAAGCTCAAAGCGTCACCGCCGGCTCCTGTCTCAGGTCTCGCTTCTTCCGCCTGTGATCGGCTTTCTTTATCCGATCCATGGAAGAAGCCGAGCACCATGGAGACCGGAGGCGGCGGTGACGCTTTGAGCTTAGCGCCAGAGGGTGAGGAAGATGGTTTTTTTTTATTCTATCTGCTGCCGGCCAGCGTGGGGGCGCATTAATGATGGGGGGAGTGCAGGGCAAGGGACCATCTTTCTAATGAAGGGGGGGGAAACAGCATATTAGTGGGGGCAGCATATTGAGGGGGTGGGTGTATTAATTGGGGGGGGGCATCAATAGGACGAAGTTCAGTAGCCGATCAAGGGGACGTGCTGCAGTAGGGGACGTGTGCCTGCAGTAGGGGACGTGTGCCTGCAGTAGGGGACGTGTGCCTATGCTTGCCAGGGGGGACGTGTGGGACTGCCTGCAGTGGGGGACGTGTGCCTGCAGTGGGGGACGTGTCTGCAGTGGGGGACGTGTGCCTGCAGTGGGGGACGTGTGCTCGTGCGCAGTGGGGGACGTCTAGTGTGCAGCGTGCAGCACAAGGGGGCTATATCCAATATAAGGGTGCCATATCCAGATAATTCTAGGATGAGGGACCATGTACCAGGATGAGGGGGCTATGTGGGACATATACGCTATATGATTTGTTAGATGGACACTGGCATTATAAGACGGACCCCATTTAACATTAAAAATAATTTTTTTCTCTTTTCCTTCACCAAAATTGGGGGTGCGTCTTATAATCAGGTGCGTCTTATAAAGCGAAAAATACGGTATATATTCTGAACAAAAGATTTGTGCAGTTGTGGTTAAAAAAAAAAAACAATCGGGTCTCTATGGGCCAGATCACTTTTATGTCTCCTTGTTTTTTTAAAGGGTCAGTCCGAGACCAGAAACTTTTCTCCTAACTTCCTATCTAATTTATCCTTATAATCTAAGCTTTTTTCTAGAATATTTCCGTTATTAGTTCCCTACAGTCCCTTCTCTATATTCTCTAACAACTGTTTTGTTTTTCTCTATTTCCTGCTTGATGACGCTCCTTATGAGTGCCCTAGTGCATGCTAGGAGCCTCACAAGGAGCATCAGACAGGCCCCAGGCACTTTTTGATTGAAAGCCCAAGGCTGAATGGACAACTAAAATTAATTTCCTCCGGCAATAGGACTCGAAGTGCAGCAACCAATGATTTCAGAACTGCAGACAGCTATTTCCTTTTTTTTCCCCTTTAAGACTGAGCCTACACAAGTCACACGGTCAAAGCTCACTACTTGCCACTGCTTTATCGCAGCCTAATCTAGATAAATGAGGTTACTTTGCAAATCGCAAAAAAATGAAACCAGGCTGCAACATTTTTATGACTGGCTTGTCGCATTACCCTAGGGGTCTTATTGCAACCCCATTCACTTGTATGACGCTGCAATGTAGCAGTGACAAAGCGGTGATCTTTGGCCTTGCCACTGTGTCGTGGCCAAAGTTACCGTGTAGCCCTGGATGGTTCCAGTTGCAATTCAGCTGGTCTGATTTTTTAATTCTGAAGTTGGGGGTCGACCTGTGTAGCACTTCTACAGCACAACCCGTCAATTTGACCTATTCAATTCTGGCATATTTAGTGAGGATCATACTAGTTTCACTTACTTTAGTATGCATTAGGTTTAGTAATATTGATTCATGAAAACCTCTGAGATAAAAAAAAAAGCGGTACCTCTCCTGCACCTCAGTTTAGGTTTCCTGTCTTGGAGGTCGGAGACCTGAATCTCAAGCGGTCCTGGCCTGACCAAGTAGCTGGAAGATTCGGTTCTTACCTAGGCCATGGCTCCGGACTTGGGTGCAGAAGCTCCTCCACGGGGTAATCACTTGCAGTGGTGGAGGCTGGGATTTGGTAGAGTGCCACCAGCGGCTTTTTCTCGCCCCTGCGCCACCCAGGCGACACGCGTGCATGGCTCTTCCCTGTCAGCTGTGCTCTGGGTGAAGCTGGATTGAAGGCACCCTTAGTTACGGCCTGGGACGGTGTTCCTGATCTTCAGACGCAATGGGAGCTGCTCTGGCGGCGGCAGTTTTAAAATTCGCGCCGCGGGGACGCTACTTCCGGTCCGGCTGCCGAAACCAGAAGTGACACACATGCGCAGTGCGGCCAAAATGGCGGTGTAGAGGCTTCTTCTGAGGGCAGGGGCGCCAGCCACCCGGCGGCAAGATGGAGCAGCCCTCTCTCTCTGCGGCTGTGAGGCCGATCAGGCAGGACAGTTCGCAGCAGTCAGGGAGCTGCCACAAGGCCTCACAGAAGGGGTCCAAGGTGGATGTGGACCCAAAGCCACCCCGGAAGTCGGTATGCCATGAACCTGGGTGAGTGCCCTCGGGCTGTGCTCTGTAATTTTACACTGCCTTCTTGCTTGTTCCCTTAGGACAGCAAGAAGACGTGTTCCAAGCAGAAGCATAAGGAGTGTGCTATCTGCAAAATTCCTCTCCCTGAGGATTATATGAAGGAGTTGTGTGCCCCTTGCATTGAGGAGACTGTGAGGGGGGAGTTCCCCAGTTTTGCATCTAGCCTTAGAGATTTGGTGAGGGAGGAATTTGGATCCCTGCAGAAATCCGGGAAGGATAGGGGACATAAGAGGAAGAAGTCTCGCAAGGGGAGACGCAGGTCTAGTTCATCCTCTGCCTTGTCCTTACCCTCCTCTTCCTCCTCCTCGAGGTCTTCCTCCTCAGATGACAGCGGGGATGGGAAACCATGTTTTCCACGGAAGGACACTGATTTTTTGGTTAGAGCTGTCCATTCTACCATGGGCTTGGTGGACTCCCATGACCGGACTTCAGTTGAGGATTTGATGTTTGGTGGTCTCTTTTCCAAGAAAAAGCGTTCTTTCCCTTTAAACCAGGAGGTTCAGGCGCTGATTACGGACCATTGTACAAAATCGGATAAGAACGGTTCTCTTCCGTATATAGCTAGAAAGAAGTATCCCTTTGAGGAGGAGGCGACTACTTCATGGGATAAGTCCCCTAAACTTGATGTAGCTGTGGCCCAGGCTTCTAAGCGTTCCTCCCTTCCCTTTGAAGATTTAGGGAATTTGAAGGATCAGTTAAACAGGAAGGCAGATGGCTACCTACGTAATTCCTGTGACTCCACTGCTAGTATCTTTCGACCCTCAATTTCATGCACTTCGGTCATTCACTCCCTCATGATTTGGTTACAGCAGTTGGAATCCCAAGTCAGGAATGATGCTCCTAAGGAGGAGATCTTGTCTTCCTTTCCATTGGTTCACTCTGCGGCGGCTTTTTTGGCAGACTCCTCTGCTGACTCTCTCAAGTTGGCAGCAAAGGCTACTTCCTTTTCAAATGCAGCATGACGTGCCTTATGGTTGAAGGCTTGGCTGGGGGATGCTGAATCAAAAGCTAAAATATGTTCGGTTCGTTGCCTTGTACAGGGGAGTTTCTGTTTGGCAAGCCACTGGATGATATTTTAGAATATGCTAGAGATAACTAGAAGAATTTCCCCTCCTTTCCTGCTTCCACCTTCCATGGTTGCTTCTTTCGTAGGCCATGGTTTGACAAACGGAGTTCCCCTAGACAGACACATGAGTCCTGGTACGACTAAAAAGACAAAAAGTCAGGCTTCTTATTCAAGGGTTCTTCCTTTGACAAGAAGCGACCAGCTAAGTGACGGCTCGCTCCAGGTGAGAGGAAGGCTTTCCCACTTTCACCCAGCCTGGTCCAGGATAGGTGCTTGCGATTGGGCTATAAGTATTCTCAGAGACAGGTTAACGCTAGAGTTCGCTTTGGCTCCTGTGGGATCCCTGGTAATTGCGTCTGTCAACAATCCAGAAAAATGCAGATACTTGATAGACGAGGTACTGTCCCTAGAGAAAAAAGGGGTTGTATCGCCAGTTCCTTTAGCCGAAAAGGGCAGGGGGTTCTATTCCACGCTGTTTCTCCTCAAGTGACTTTAAGGAGAGCTATGTCTTTATTGTGCTCCCTCACGGCCTGTATTCCGGCAGTGCGTTGGGCACAGTTACACTCTCGGGCCCTTCAGTGGGAGGTTCTAAGATACCAGCTCACACTGGGGTCGGCTTTGGACACAAAGATCGTTCTCTTGCCCCCGACATTAGATTCACTCGGGTGGTGGATAGTCCGGGAGCACCTCTCACTGGGAGTCCCGTGGGTTCTTCCGGTCTTCGACGTGATCACGACGGATGCCAGTTCCTGGAGGTGGGGGGCCCACCTTCGGGACCTGTCGGCCTAGGGGGGCCTGGGACTAATGCCTCTCTCGGATGTCCTCAAATATGCGGAGCTCCAGGCAGTAAGGGAGGTGGTTTTCTGCTTTCCTTCCTTCCCTTTGAGGGCACCATCTCAGGATTCTCTCCGACAACAGTGTGTTGGTGGCATATTTGAACCATCAGGGAGGTACTTGGTCTCGGGCCCTGATGAGCATGACGCAGGACATTTTGTCAGCTGTTACGAGAACACCAGGTTTCCCTTTCTGCACTTCACGTACGGAGAGTGGCAAATTTCAGGGCAGATTATCTCAGCAGGGTGCAGCTGAAGCAGGGAGAATGGGCCCTGGGGTGTTCACTCAGATTGTGGACAGATGGGGCCTCCTGGAGATGGATCTGTTTGCAACTCGAGAGAAGAGGCAGGTGCAGAGGTTCTGTTCTCTGAATCCTGGAGACAAGCCCTTTGCCTCCTGTATGCCTATTCCCCCCCCCCCCCCCCCCCCGTTATGATATCTGCAGTACTTCGGAAGGTCAGGTAGGACAGGGCAAGGGTCATAATGATGGCTCCATTCTGGCCCAGGAGGGCTTGGTTCTTTTGGCTCAGTCGCCTGTCGCTGACTGCTCCCTGGACTCTCCCGGTCTCTTCTGTGTCAGGGGCCGGTCCACCATCCGCAGGTATCGGGTCTCCGCATGATGGCATGGAACTTGAACGGTGGCTCCTGTCGTGTAGAGGGTTCTCCGACAGCCTAATCCGCACACTGATGTCCAGTTGGAAGCTGGTTACCACCAAAATTTATGGTAAAGTGTGGAAAAAATTTCTGTCCTCTTCTAGGGCAAGCCCAGAGGGGAAGGCCACTGTGAGAGCAATATTGGAGTTCCTACAGAAGGGGTGGGAGCTGGGTCTCTGTCAATACCCTGAAACTCCAGGTTTCGGCCCTGGGTGCCCTGTACCATTGTAACCTTGCAGGGTCATCTTGGGTGTCACGTTTTCTCCAGTCCTGCAAGCGAGCCACACCGGTTCTCTGTCCGTAAATACCTCCTTGGGATCTCAACTTAGTTCTGGAGGCCTTAACCAAACCTCCCTTTGAGCCTTTGTCTTCGGCTTCTCCTAAGGTCCTTACTCTGAAGGTGGTCCTATTGGTGGCTTTGACATCAGCCAGACGTAATCGTTACCTGCAGGCCTTGTCGGTAGTGGGGCCTTATACCCAGATTTTTCAGGATAGGGTCATCCTCCACCTGAACCCATCCTATCTCCCCAAGGTGGCTAAACATTTCCACAGGGTGCAGGATATTGTGCTCCCTTCCTTCTGTGCCCATCCGTCTAATCAGAAGGAGGACGTTCACACCTTAGATGTCAGGAAGGCGTTGATTTCCTATTTAGACAGAGCTAAGGACTGTCAGAACATATTTGTGTCCTTTTAAGGGGCCTCTAAGGGTACGGCAGTGTCTAAGGTACTTTAGCTAGGTGGTTGCAGGAGGCTAAAGCTCTTATTCGGTTAGCAAGATGCAGATTCCTGAGGGTATTACTGCGCATTCTACCAGGGCAGTAGCAACATCCTGGGCAGAGAAGGCTGATGTCCCTTTAGAATTAATCTGTAGGGCTGCTACACGGTCTTCTCCTTCTACATTCGTCCGGCATTACAGACTTGATCTCTCTTCCACTGACGAGGTGTCTTTTGGTAGACGGGTTCTACAAACGGTGGTCCCTCCCTAATTTTTCTTTCTCTGAAATCTCTCAGGTGGTGCTGTCGTGGCGATGATGGAAAAATCTAAATTACTTACCGGTAATGTTTTTTTCCGGTGCCACGACAGCACCACCGCATTCCTCCCTTATTGCCTTTTGGTGCTTGTCACGTTTGGGGTGTATGATTTTTGATTTCTTTGGTGGTGGTTGTGTACTAATGCTTTTTGATTCTCCTGTCCGGTCTCTGTAACCTAAACTGAGGTGCAGGAGAGGTACCGCCTTTTTTATCTGAGGTTTCCTGTCTTGGATGGGTGGTCCTCTCTCTCAGGTGGTGCAGTCATAGCTCTGGAAAAACCCATTACCAGTACCGTATATACTCGTGTATAAGCCGACCCGTGTATAAGCCGACCCCCCTACTTTTGCCCCCAAAACCTGGGAAAATCTATTGACTCGTGTATAAGCCGAGGGTGGACCCTAGCACAAGTATACAGCCCCCAGCAGTGTGGTATACACCAGTCCCAGAGGTAGATACAGCAGCCCCAGTGGTAGTATACACGCAGCCCCAGTAGTATATACAGCCCCAGTGGTAGTATATACAGCCCCAGTGGTAGTATACAGGGCCCCAGAGGTATATAGCAGCCCCAGTGGTAGTATACAGTGCCCCAGAGGTATATAGCAGCCCCAGTGGTAGTATACAGTGCCCCAGAGGTATATAGCAGCCCCAGTGGTAGTATACAGGGCCCCAGAGGTATATAGCAGCCCCAGTGGTAGTATACAGGGCCCCAGAGGTATATAGCAGCCCCAGTGGTAGTATACAGTGCCCCAGAGGTATATAGCAGCCCCAGTGGTAGTATACAGGGCCCCAGAGGTATATAGCAGCCCCAGTGGTAGTATACAGTGCCCCAGAGGTATATAGCAGCCCCAGTGGTAGTATACAGGGCCCCAGAGGTATATAGCAGCCCCAGTGGTAGTATACAGTGCCCCAGAGGTATATAGCAGCCCAGTGGTAGTATACAGGGCCCCAGAGGTATATAGCAGCCCCAGTGGTAGTATACAGTGCCCCAGAGGTATATAGCAGCCCCAGCGGTAGTATACAGGCAGCCCCAGTAATGCAGGCCCCCCCCAGCGTCTCTCCGGTCACCTGTAAAGCAAGCTATACTTATCAGTGTCCCGCTCGCACCCGCCGCTGCCGACATCCACGATCCTCCATCTTCATGCGACTCCTCTTCCTGTTTCCTGTGCGCGTCGCCGGGAATGACGTCATTGCCGGCGACGCGCACAGAAACAGGAAGAGGAGTCGCATGAAGATGGAGGATCGTGGATGTCGGCAGCGGCGGGTGCGAGCGGGACACTGATAAGTATAGCTTGCTTTACAGGTGACCGGAGAGACCCTGGGGGGGCCCTGCATTACTGGGGATGCGGGGGCTGCTGTATACCGATGTATACATCGGTATGTACCGATGTATACATCGGTATACAGCACTGACTCGCGTATAAGCCGAGGGGGGTACTTTTCAGCCCAATTTTTGGGCTGAAAAACTCGGCTTATACGCGAGTATATACGGTAAGTAATTTAGATTTTGTGCAGCCTCGTAGTGCCCCAACCTTTTACGATATTTCAAAGTTTTGGTGTAAAAGCTTTGATTTCAGTACACAGGGCCATAGGGCTCGAGTCATCATTTAAATATTTTTTGTGGTAGTTGCAGCAATTTTTTTTTTTTTGCGCAAAATTCATCAATGGCGCTCATAATTAATGATATTTGTTCAAAATAAAAAAATTATTTTGCTGTTATCCTGTGTGTAGCTCAAAAAGTCACATGTTTCTTTAAAATGTTGTGAAATTTTTGCCACAAAATCCCAAATGATGAATCCGGCTAAAACATGTAAAAACTGGACTTTGCACACAGTGGAGAACACAAAGTGTAAATGCCATTTCATTGAGGAAAGAAAAAAATACTGCACTGGTTCTAAAAAGATGGGTCTCCTAGCCACTAGTAATATTTTTTTTTTTTTGCCATGTGATTTATTTGATTTATTTTCTCACATTTTTCTGTGCTCTTTTAAAAACTGCATTTTATGGATGTGTGGGCGCGGCCAGCGGAGAAGGGTTTACTGAGATCTTGACTGAGCTGTGTGTAGCCAAATGACCGATCAGAAGCTTGTGCCAAGGAAAGGGGAATTTGCAGTGATCCTGACATTGCTTAGCAACTGTTCTGTGTGTTGAGCTAATCAGATACATTGTCATCTCATGATCTGCAGTTAGGAGTGTAGGCCATGCCCCCTTCCCTTATATGGTTACATGCCTGTATTCACTGTGAAGATGGATGTGACTGATAATGAACATATGTCTGGTTCACCTTGTAGAAGGTTTATAAATGGTTTTCAAACCAAAATTCTCTGATAAAGTATATTTGAACGTTTGTTAAAATCAGTTGCTCTATATTACTATTAAATAAAATTTAAATGGCGGTAATGCAACCTTCACAACCTATGACCTACTGGTTCGTCATAGGTAGTGTCCCTCCCTTTGATGTGAGTTCCCGTGGTGAGCTCCCAACATTCCCCTGACATCTCAACTGATCTCATCAGCTGAGATGTGGGGCTAATGGCGCTGATCGGATCTGTGATCCGATCGGTGCTGTTAACCCTTTGGATCGCTCTGTCATTCCTGACAACAAAATCTAAAAGTGCCATGGCTGAGACTGCACCGTTTCCTGTCGTGATTGGAGATGTGCTGCAGCTAATCGGGACATAGCACAAGTGATCACACTGTACACCACTGTGGCACCCTATGGGGCAGTGTAAAATATGAAAGAACAAAAACACAAGTTCAAAGCACTTCCATTTTGCTCCATTCAAAATGAAAGTATTTAAAAAAAAAAATACATATATTTGGTATTGCCGCGTTCAGAAATGCCAGATCTATCAAGATATAAAATCAATTGGGGGCGGTGCCTAGCAGGAGAAGTGAGCGGCCGCACTTCTGAGCTCTCCAGCCGAGGCCTGTGCTAATCTGCTCACCTGATGACGATACCGCCAGTTTCAGCCGACCGGACGTTGTGGGAGTGAGAGCAGAGTCACCGGAGTGTAACTGTGTGTCCCGGTGAGCTACAGATGTCCCATAGACGATAGAAAGATCCGGGAGGGGGAGACTGCCTCTCCTCCCAAGATGGCGCCGACAGGAGAGAGGAGGCAGAGAAGGCTAATGCTGCGTGCCAGCGCCGCATGTCTGCGGCTGCAAAGCTGGCATGCTTCGCCCGACAAGCAGGAGAAGATGTGGCTCATAAATCTGATGGAGGTGAGGAGATGGAGGAAGAAGGGGGAGAGGAGGAAGCTCCAGGAAGCCGAGGAGAACAGACACAGGCACAGAGTGTTGGAAGCTGTGAGGCTGGAGAGGGGGAGGTGCAGGCTGCTGCAGTAGAGTGTATTGAGGAGCCCACATTGAAGGATGTTTACACAGTGGTATCATTCTGCAAGCAAGCTCTCACCACATTAACCCAACAAGTCCTGGGTGTCCAGTCTGAAGTGGCTAATATTAAAAAGGACATATCCAAAGCTGATGCTAGGATTGGAGAGGTGGAAGTGAGAGTGGGGTCTGCTGAAGACCAGATACTTAAGCTACAAAAATTTGAAAAGAAAATCTTGCAGCGGGTATCTGCTATAGAGGCGAAAAATGACGATCTGGAAAATCGCTCTCGCAGGAATAATATCAGAATTGTTGGAATGCCAGAGTTTATGGAAAGGTGGCTTAGAGAGCAATTTGGAGAGGATGTTCTGACAAAGTTCTTTGCGGTGGAGAGAGCTCATAGGGTCCAGATGCAGCCACAACCACCTGGTAAAGGACCCCGTATGATGCTTGCAAAACTTCTGCACTATAAAGATAGAGACATCATCCTGCTAAAAGCGAGAGAAAGTGAAGGTCTAACTGTTAATGGCCACAGGATTGGTATATACCCGGACTATTCTGTGACGGTCCAGAAGCAGCGTATGCAATTCGTTGGAGTGAAAAAGCGCCTTTGAGAGCTGGGAGTGCAATACGTGATGTGGTTTCCCGACAAACTGCGAGTGGCTGCATTGGACAAGGTGCACTTTTTTTTGGACCCTGAGGAGGCCATGCAGTGGATTGAGATCAATGTAGGGAATTTGCAGGCCAAAACTTGAGGAGGTTCTTATGGACATTTTTCTCTCTTTTATTGCTTAAGCGGTCGGCTGAAACGACTACAGGGACACCTGACTGACATATGAGTAATCTTTCTTTTTGAGAACGGGTGGAACAATGAATACCGATTTTTTTTTTTTTTTTTTTTTTGCAGAGGGGGGTTCTTCGATGAAGTCTCTCCTTTAATCTTGTTGGGTTTCATATCTTGTCTTCTCTCGCTTACCATTGGGTGTGCCGGGCGGCCGCAGATTGCGGTGGCTGGGTATGCACGTGGAGGGGGGGGGGGGGAGTGGTGGTGGAGGGCAAAGTTGCTCGGACAGAGTGTCTATCAGTTTTTTTTTCTTCAATGACGTCACGGAGGTGGTGACAATTTAATGTGTTTCCCAGTACTTTAACCTATATTAGTATGATACTGTATTTGTTGGTCTTTTCTAGTTATATTCTAGGTTGAGGACGGGATGCACGGGTATGCCTCGGCGGGGGGGGGGGGGAGATTACAAGTGGAGTCGTAAGTACATTTGGCACCGGGTATAGTGGGGGTTTCTGCGAGTTCAGATGTACTTTGGGAGTGAGGGGCTAGGCTGGGAGTACCCGACTTGTTAAGAGTTTTCAGGTTATGAGGGGGAGGGGGTGGGTAGGAGGGGTGAGGGTTGGGAGGGAAGGGTTACCTCTGACAGGGGGGGAATAGTTGACGGAGGGCTTCATTGTCTATACCATCCACAATATGGGGAGTAGACTTAAGGTAATCAGTTGGAATGTAAGGGGCCTGTCGGACAGAACCAAGAGGGCGGCAGTCCTCAAGCATATGCAGGAGCGGGGACCCTCGGTGATGTGCCTTTTGGAGACCCATTTACTGAAAGATCCCTCCCATGTAATTAATAGGAAATGGATTCAGAGGGCATATCATTCTACATTTTCCAACTATGCGAGGGGGGTGTCCATACTGATACATAAATCTATTCATTTTGAGGAAAAAGAGGTTTGCATCGATCCAGATGGGCAGGGAGTGGCGATACGTGGGCTCTTCTATGGGCAACCCATGTGTATAGTGGCGATGTACATTCCTCCACCATATTCTTGTACTAAAATCAGAAAAATGCGGGATTTTGCGGCACGGGACAGCAATATACCACTGCTGATGATCAGGGATTTTAACAATGTGATGGATGGGTTTTGGGATAGAAACAAGCAGCCGAGTGTAAGGAGAGAGGACATACTACCTCCTTTGGTACCTTGGTACGGGAAATTGGTTTGGTGGATATCTGGAGGGTAAGAAATGAGGGGAAACGATGCTATTCCTGCTATTCTGCCACACATGGTACGTTGTCCCGTATTGATGTAGCACTGGCTTCCTGTTTGATGGACTCGATGGTGGAAGAAGTGGAGTATCTCCCGAGAGTGCTGTCTGATCATAGCCTGTCCTCGTGTCCATCAGATGTGGGAATCAGTCTGGGTGAGAAGGGAGGGATGGAAGATACACCCTGTTTGGCTACAATATATTGACTTGCAATGTACGTTAAGGGAGGTGGAGGAGTTCTTCACATTAAATGAAGGCAGTACTGACCTGCTGAATATGTGGGATGCTATGAAGGCATTTCTTAGAGGGATACTGTTTAGAGACATATGTAGACAAAAGACTTTATCAAAAAAGGAGGAGGCCGAGGGCCTGGAAACATTACGAAAAGCGGAAGAGGAAGTCACTATGAATAATACACTGGACACTCGGAGGTAACTCCTGAAGGCTCAAAGTGCAATTAATAAAATATTGTTGGATAAGATGACGAGGAGGCAGGCTTTCCAGAAAGTTGAGTTTTATGCTGAGGGAGAGAAGGTGGGGCACCTGCTTTCTGTGATTGCTGCGGCTCAGAGAGGGAACTCTTATGTACGTGAAATGATCAATACTCGGGGTGAGTTGGTCACCGAATTAGATGAGATACTGGGAGTCTTCACGGACTTTTATAAATCTTTGTATTCCTCGCAGGACCCCCAGTGGAGGAGGATATTGATGGTTTCCTGGGATTGGGAGCTCTTGGGAGACTGACCCAAGAGGAAAGCGTAGACCTGGAACGGCCCATTACGTTGAAGAGCTGGAGGTGGCATTGCATGGCATGGCCAATGATAAGGCCCCTGGTTCGGATGGTATTCCGGTGGAGGTTTACAAACATCTGGCGGACTATTTGCTCCCTGAGCTGCTAAGAGTGTTTGAGGAGGCTAAACGTCAATGTCTTTTACCTGTATCTATGAGGGAGGCGGTGATAGTGGTACTCCCAAAAGAGGGTAAGGATACTAGAGTCCTTGGCTCTTATAGACCTATTTCCTTGCTAACTGCGGACGTTAAGATCCTGGCCAAAGTGCTTTCCAATAGGCTGTCTAATGTCATATCTAGACTAATACACCCAGACCAATCAGGCTTCATGCGTAATAGGTCCACGGCGACCAATATCAGGAGATTGTTTCTTAATATACAAATGCCCTCTGAGAATGCCCACGACAGAATTATTGCCTCCTTGGACGCCCATAAGGCGTTTGATAGTATAGAATGGGGATATCTCTGGAGAGTACTGGAGAGGATGGGATTTGGTCCACAATTCATCTCCTGGATACAATTACTGTACTCCCAACCAACGGCGAGACTCATAATGGGGCGGTCTCCTCAGCATTCCAGTTGTATAGGGGAACTAGACAGGGGTGCCCGCTGTCACCGCTTCTCTTTGCGATTGCAATTGAGCCATTGGCATCTGCCATTAGAAAATCAAAGGATGTTCGGGGATTTAGATATGGGGAGCTGGAAGAGAAAATTGCCTTATATGCGGATGACCTGCTGTTGTTCTTGGACAACCATCGGAGTCATTGAGCCATGCCATGCGATTGACAGGTTTGGTAATATTTCGTGGGCTTAGAATTAACTGGTCTAAGTCTGTACTTTTTAGAGTGAATGGAGGAGTGGAAGAGGATGATGGTGGCCGTATAGAGACTGAGCTGCAGTGAAGGGAAGTCTTCAGATATCTGGGAGTTGAGGTGTCTTTGCCTGTTACAAGCTATCTGCACCTTAATTTGGTCCCAATACTTGAGTTGCTGAAAGCAAAAGTTGATGCATGGTCGAAGCTACATCTATCGGTTGTGGGACGCATTAATTTGCTGAAAATGATAGTGATGCCTAAGCTCCTGTATATTTTGCATAATTCCCCGGTGTGGGTACCCAAAAAAAGATTCAAGGTAATAAATTCTCTGTTCATGAGACTGGTGTGGGGTAGAAAACAGCCCAAAATGAGACTGGAGATACTGCAGAGGCCAAAAGATGGGGGCGGGCTGGCATTGCCGAATCTGGAGCTGTATTATCTCGCAGCTCAGAGCCAACATTTTAGAGGCTGGGCTAGTCCTGAGGTTGGGGGGTCAGTTAAAAGAGTGATAGAGTACTGTATGGCGGGGGTTCCAGTACTACAAGGGCTAGAGGGAGGAATAATTGGTCAATTGGGTAAGGAATTTCCCACGCTGGAACTTATTGATAAAGTATGGGGAGCGTTGAAAAGGAACAGGGGACTTGAGGGCCTGACTAGATTTACTCCCATTTGGAACAATAGGAAGCTGGCGGAGATTCAAAAAGTGGGTGCCCTGGAGGAATGGAGACGAAAGGGAATAATTCTTATGTCTCAAATTTTAGATAGTGGGATGCTGAAGTCTTTTGTGCTGCTACAATCTGAATTCATTCGGTGACTGAATGGTTTCATTATCTTCAGTTAAAACATGCCATAGATGCCCAACGGACTAAGGGGAGTTTGACAGTGGACCAAGACTTGATATTGGAGTATGTTTTTGACTTCGGGCACTTATAAAGATTTGCTGCACACGTTCCTCTTGGGCTACCCGCTGAATGCTAAAGCTAAATGGGAGGAGGAGGTTGGTCATATGGAGGAGGACGTGTGGGACTGCATTTTGGAGTATGTCCCGAGGCTGTCGCTCAGTGAACCGGCTAGGCTGTCTCACCTATACGTCATCCATAGAGTTTACCAATCCCGGAAATACTGCACAAGATTGGCCTCAGGACGGACTCTGAGTGTCCGAGATGTAGGGTTTCTGGTGCTGGCATTTTTCATATGATGTGGAGCTGTTCCAGATTGGGTTCATTTTGGAGTGGGACACTTTCTAGGATAGAGAGAATGTATGATTGTGTCATTCCCTGTGACCCAGTGGTTTGTCTATTGGGTTATGTGGAAGGAATAGCTGTAGATAACTCGTTTAGACTTGCTATAGCTAGGTTATTGTATGTAGCCAGGAAACTGATTGCGAGGAAATGGACCAGTGAGGAGCCGCCAACGAGGACTGAATTCTGTCGTCAGGCGAATTATGTTATCCAATTGGAAAGGGGTGTCTATGAAAAGAGAGGGGTGCACAAAACATACGAAAAATTGTGGACTCCATGGCTGCAACATGAATGATGAGGCACTAATGTTTAAGTTAGTTCTGGGGAAATGCTACCTGGACGTCTAGCTCATAATGTCTGCTCTATTATGAAGCTCTGTTTGTGAATATTGGCGGTTATTGTGAATCGGAAGTACTGTCTGAGGGGGAGGGGGGAGTTGGGGGGGTTGGGGAATGTGTGTTAACATTGAAAATGTGCAGTGGTGTTGTTCATAATGTACTGTATTAATGATATACTAATAAAAATTCATCTGATTTAAAAAAGATATAAAATCAATTAATCAGATCTGTAAACTACGCAACGGAAAAAGAGTTGAAATGCCAAAATTATTTTATTTTGGTCACTGCAACATTGCAATGAAATGCAATAACTGCCGATGATGACAGGGCATTTGCCCAAAAATTCTATCATTAGAAAAGTCAGCTCAAGCCGCAAAAAATAAGCCATCACACTGCCCCACATCCCGAAAAATGAGAACACTACGGGTCACGGAACATGGCGCAAAAAGTGCAATTGTTTTTTTTTTTCAAGCTTCTGAATTATTTTTTCCACTTAGATAACAGTAAAAGTATACATGTTTGGTATCTACAAACTCGTACCGACCCAAAGCATCATACCAACATGTCAGTTTTACCATGTAGTGAATATGGTGATAAAAAAAAAGCAGAAACCAATGTACTTTTTTTGCAATTTCACCGTATTTGCAATTTGTTTCTCATTTTCCTGAAGACTATATGGTAAAATAAATTATTTCATTTGAAAGTACAACTTGTCCCGCAAAAAAACAAGCCCTCATATGTCGATATTGACTGCAAAATATCAAAGTTACTGCCAGGGCTGTGGAGTCGGTACGTCAACCCACCGACTCCGACTCCTGAATTTCCCGAACTCGGACTTCTTCATATATGGTTCATGTTTAAGTGATAAATTTATTGTAGTACAATGTGAACATCAAGCTTTCATCATTATTATGATACAATAATCAAGATATTTAGAACATAATAATAATAATTCATAATAATGTTTAGCACAGTCTGCATTGAACTACTGTACCCAATGTATTATATATTTTAGAAATGGGAGTCAGTCCATTTTCTACCGATTCCGACTTTGTCAAAATGGGCTCAGACTCCGACTCCACAGCCCTTGTTATGGCTCTTGGAAGAAGGGGAGGAAATATGAAAACGGAACATCGCCGGGTGATGAAGGGGTTAAACGTCAACCACATAACAGCATAATTTAAAGGCGCAAATGGAAAACTGAATTTTGTGCAAACAAAAAAACAAAAAGTTGCAAATCATCAATAAGTTGGCACATTAATGAATCGGATCCATGGTTTACATGTTATGGAGTGAAACTAAACAGATCATGTCTGCAGGTATCCTAACAAATGAGTGACGATCTAGAACAATAGAGATTGCTTGTAATCCTTCCATAGCACTCATTGATAGGTGCTTCTGTTGTATTTCCATGATCCCTGACTTGGGTACAGAATTTTTATTTTTTATTAGAAAGAATAAAACAATGGTCTTGCCTGCTCTCATCCACAAGTTTAATATACTGAGTTTATTGAACAGGAGCTGCACTTTTAAAGGTGTTTTCCCACAAAGTTAATTTTAAATTTCATTTTAATCAATAGATCTTGGAAAAATAATAACTTCCCCAATTGGATATGTTTAAAAGAATGTTCCTGTGCTGAGATAATCTTATATACCGTATTTTTCGCTTTGTAAGACGCACTTTTAGTCCCCCAACCTTTGGGGGAAAGTGGGGGATGCGTCTTACAAAGCGAAAGTGTGCTTTTGGGGGGTGGGAAAGGCGGCTCAGGAGCGGTGCCCGGGGCTGGATGGGGCCAGGAGCAGGCTGCAGCTGCGGGCTCTGGTCACGTGGGGCCGCTCATTATCTCCTGTAATATGCACTGCATCCCGCTGTCAATCACCAGCGGGAGCAGCCCATATTACAGGAGCCGGGTCCACAGCTGCAGCCTGTATGTATAGTCAGTGATTTCCACGCTTGCATTGCGTGGAAAGCACTGACTATACCATGGATGTGATACTCACCTAGCTTCACCGCTGCCTGCTGACCGCGCTATCCCCGCTGTCGGTGCTCTGCCGGCATCCGGGTGCTGTGAGCGTCGCTGCGAGTGACGTCATCACCGAGCGGCGCTCTCAGGACCCGGATGCCGGCAGAGCACAGATGGCGGGGATATCGCGGTCAACAGGCAGCGGTGAAGCTAGGTGAGTATGATGTGCGCAAAGATGGGGGGCTGCACAGTGGGGGCTGCACAGTGGGGGCTACAGTGCCAGCAGTGGGGGCTACAGTGCCTGCAGTGGGGGCTGCACAGTGGGGGCTGCAGTGGGGGCTGCACAGTGGGGCTACAGTGCCTGCAGTGGGGGCTACAGTGCCTGCAGTGGGGGCTACAGTGCCAGCAGTGGGGGCTGCACAGTGGGGGCTACAGTGCCTGCAGTGGGGCTGAACAGTGGGGGCTGCGCAGTGGGGGCTACAGTGCCTGCAGTGGGGGGGGGGATACTGTGCCTGTAATGGGGGGGCTACTGTGCCTGTAATGGGGGGGCTACTGTGCCTGTAATGGGGGGCTACTGTGCCTGCAATGGGGGGCTACTGTGCCAGCATGGGGGATATATATATACCAGTATTGACATATATATGATTTGTAAGACGGACACTGGCATTATAAGATGGACCCCATTTAACATAAATTATTTTTTTCTCTTTTCCTTCACCAAATTTGGGGGTGCGTCTTATAATCAGGTGCGTCTTATAGTTAAAAATATGGTATGTGTCCCTGCTATGTACTGTGTAATGGCCGTGTCTGACTGTAAAGGGACATGGTCTGATCATACCACATCTTCTGTGCCGAGATAATCTTATATATGTGTCCCTGCTATGTACTGTGTAATGGGCATGTCTGACCATACAGGGATATGATCTGATCATACCACATCTCCTGTGCTGAGATAATCTTATATATGTGTCCCTGCTGTGTAACAGTTTAATTCTTATTTCTGACCGTGAACGCAACACTGTCTGATCATACCACATCTCCTGGGCAGGGGAGGATGAAAAAACAGTATACAGACGTTACAGTACAGGATCAGACCTGATTATTTCTTTGAGGTACCGTATATACTCGAGTATAAGCCGAGTTTTTCAGCACAATTTTTGTGCTGAAAAGTGCCCCCCTCGGCTTAAACTTGAGTCACTCGGTATTTGCTTGGGGGGTGGGCTGTGATCGGGAGCTGGAGGAGGCAGGAGGGGGCCGCATTTCATACATTACCTTTCCGGCGACTCCTTGCTGGTACCCGCCACGTCCTCCAGTCTCCCGGCTTCTTCCTGCTTGTGCCGGTGTCGTGACTGGTGCAGCAGTTGATGTCATCGCTGCTGCGTTGGTCACAGCAATAGAAGACTACACAAGCAGGAAGAAGCATGGAGACCGGAGGATTCGGCAGTACCAGCAAGGAGTCGCCGGAAAGGTAATGTATAAAATGTTTGTTATTTTAATGTGTGCCGCAGCCTGGGGGCCAGATACTAAGGAGGGGGCCTGTATATCACTGATGGGGGCCTGTATACCACTGCTGGGGGCCTGTATATTCTGGGGGCCTGTATATTACTGCTGGGGGGGCCTGTATATTACTGCTGGGGGGGCCTGTATACCACTGATGGGGGGCCTGTATACCACTGATGGGGGGCCTGTATACCACTGATAAGGGGCCTGTATACCACTGATGGGGGGGGACTGTATACCCCTGATGGGGGCACTGTATACCACTGATGGGGGGGGACTGTATACCACTGATGGGGGGGACTGTATCCCACTGATGGGGGGGCCTGTGTACCACTGATGGGGGTGCTATATACCAGTGATGGGGGCTATATAACAGGATGGGGGTCTGCTTCATTTCCCCCCTAGGTTTATACTTCAGTCTATGTTTCCCTAGTTTTGGAGGGTAAAATTAGGGGCCTCGGCTTATACTCGGGTCGGCTTATACTCGAGTAAATCATTTTTTACAAACTGGCAAGGAAGTGTTTTACCTCATCCTGTGCTGTAATGTCTTTCATTTTTTCTTATCCATGAGATGTGGTGTGATCAGACAGTGTTCTGTTCACGCACATCAAAGGTCCCCCTTAAATGAAGTGCTTCACCATGTAACGCTATACCTTACAAGATATCCCTATAGACCCGCAAGGGCTATATTGATATTTTCAAGTGAATTCGCACACCAGATTTTTTTTGGCAAAAAATAGATCACTTTATTCGTTAAAACAAATTTCCATTAAAATATTTTCTACAATACATTTAAATAACATGTTAAAGGGCCCACAGTCCCTATTATGCACTTTGTTACAGGGTTGGCAAACTCCACAGCTGCCTTTACGTTTCAAAGTTGAAACCAACCTTTTCCCCCAGGGCGTGCATGAGGAAAAGGTTGGTTACAACTTTGAAACGTACGTCGGCTGTGGAATTTTGGCAGGGATACAGTGGCAGTAGGGGACTAAGGAGTGACGCTTTGCACCAGGTACTATATATATTTTGAACCTAATCTCCATCTGGTAAATAGCAGCTGGTCTGCTTGAAATACTTAGGATAATTCTAAATTTGGGAGGTCAGAGAAAGGATATTGGGTACAAAAGTGGTGGTGCTATATGTATTCACATGTGAATTTTTTGATCCCCTTTGTATTTTTGCCAACCCTGTAACAAAGTGCATAATAGGGACTATGGGCCCTTTAACATGTTATTTAAATGTATTGTAGAAAATATTTTAATGGAAATTTGTTTTAACGAATAAAGTGATATATTTTTTGCCAAAAAAATCTGGTGTGCAAATTCACTTGAAAATATCAATATAGCCCTTGCGGGTCTATAGGGATATTTTGTATGGTATAGTGTTCTGTTCACGGTCAGAAACAAGAAATTAAACTGTACATAGCAGGGAAAAATACAGGTGCATTCAATGAATTAGAATATCATCAAAAGGTAAATTTATTTCAATAATTCAATACATAAAGTGAAATACCATGTATTCTAGAGAGTCATTACAGAGTCAATGCATTTCAGGACTCTCTGATCACTTCCTCAGGACAAATTAATGTCATATTACCTTGTTTCAGGGTGCTTTTGGGAGCCTTGAAATGCGTTGACTAATAAATCAATATTATATTCATCATTTGATGGCTCATGGAATATGGCAGCATGATTATTAACCCTTCATCCTCCCTACTTTAATTAACTGAGATAATGACTTTTGGGTTTTCATTGGCTATAAGCCATAATCGTCAACATTTACAGAAATAAACACTTGAAATAGATCACTCTGTTTGTAATGACTCTGTGAAATATATATATATATATAATTACTGAAATTATCTTTTTATGATATTCTAATTCATTGAGATGCACCTGTAAGATAATCTCAGCACAGGAACATTTTTTTAAACATGTCCAATTGTGGAAATTATTATTATTCCAAGATCTATTGATTAAAATGAACATTAAAATTAACTTTGTTCGTGGGAAACCCCTTTAAGTTTCACCCATGTTGTTCTATAACTACAGTATATCATGGGGTTGAAAGGTGCTGAGAACTGTAGATGCACTGGGTACAGTCTTATGTTCACACCTTTCTGTCAGACTTCTATTATGTTTGCTGCATTATTTTAATCTGTAAAAAACTGTGATCCATCAAGATCTATTAGGGTTGTTGCTGATCATAAAGGAAGCATGTCGGCCGTGTGTAAAACTCTATGAAACACAAAATTTTATAAATTGGAAATGAACTGGAGAAATTTGTAGGGTATGCAATTTTAAAGCAGCTTTACAATCAGAATTGTGGAGTCGATAAGTCACATTTCCAACGCCCGACTCCTCCATATCCCTGAATCTGACTCCACTGAAATGGACATCGACTCAGACTCCACAACTCGATTCCACTGCCTTTGTGTGCAGTCGGTAGGGAAAACCAGACTCCTCAGTTTTCCTGAATTGGACTCGGACTTAACGACTCCGACTCCACAGCCCTGCTTGCAAACCCTTTGTTGTTAGATTGGTGGGGGTCTGACTAACACTTTTTAGAAGATGATATATATTCTTGGAACAGATGAACACAAATTGGAGTGAAAAGTGAAGCAGCATTACTCTAATGTGCTTTGGAATATGGAAGTATCAAGTTTTTGGTAACCACGGACAACCACTCCACAAGTAACTGCAGAAAGTTCATGTGAGAGAAGCGATTGTCATTATATATTTCTTGCATTGCAAAGTCGTAGGCCTGATTCGTCAAGACCACCATTTTTAAATGCTAGTATTGGTGAACTGGTGTGCTTGAGTCAGACACTCCTGATTCATTAAAAGGCACATGCGTATTATTACATTCTGCGAGTCTGAAAAGTGCAGTGCGCCTCCTTGACTGGAGTAAGATCTGTGGTGTAAGGGAATACCGAATGCCACAAACGATATATCTTTTATTCTTGGGATAAAATCAGTCATAATAAACAGACCCTGGACGCGTTTCAGGGAACACGTCCCCTTAATCGTCGTTTCTAACGATTAAGGGACGTGTTCCCCAAAATGCATCCAGGGTCTTCCTGACTATGTGATTTTATCCCAAGGAATAAAAGATTTATTGTTTGTGGCATTGGATTTCCTACTCCTTTTTTCTACTATGTGAATGGATACTAACCATTATCCGATAGCCTGGGAGTCTAGTGAGTATCAGGCGGTGGCAGATTTTTTTCTTCCCTTTGTAAGGGAATACCACCTCTTGTCATGAGTTGGATAAGAAGGGGCTGTCACACTCCCTTTCAACACCATCTCTGCCCATTTTGTCGAAGCTGGACAAAAATGGCATTAGACTGCCTAAAGTTGCTAAATTTTAGTGTAGCCTTGTGTTGTACCAATATTTTGCAAGTTTTTAAGGCTTCTTATGTCAGAATTATGACAAAAGCTTTGATGAATTTGGCCCCTTATTCATATTAACATCTACAGTTTTGCTCATCATTATTGGCACCCATAAAAGTGAAGGACATAGTGTGAAAAATCTCCTGAGAAAATTGAATCAAGTGAAAAAACTTTTTTTTGTGTAGAGCACAAATGTTAAATACAAAGGAGCAATTGATATCAATTTAAATTAAAAAAAAAATTACCAAGGAAATATAACAATCCTAAAATTTTCTGTGATACTGATTTTGGCCCCTTTACATTAAATTGGTATGGAAACATATTTTGACTTGCCTGTGGTAAATCACAAATGAGAATCACCTGTGATGATAAATTTTCGGTGCCCATGTGACATATATCTACCAATGAATGATGACTTCAGTGTTTTAAAAAGCCACATATTAGTCTCTGTTCCTTTATCACAATGTTAAAGACAAAGGAGCCGTCTGAGGACATCAGAACTGCTATTATGAGCAAACACCAGACTTCCAAAGGGTGTATGGCCATCTCCAAACACCTGGGTATCCAAGTTTCAACAGTGTGCAATGATAAGTTTGCCAAGCATGGAACAGTCAAGAACCTCCCTGGAGATGGGGCAGATAGGAGCATTGATAAAAGATGTCTGATGGTTGGTGCAAATTGTGGAAAAAAACAAACCCATCAGACATCCAAAGACCTGAACAGTCTGGGGTCATGGTTTTAACAAGTACCATACTCCACACACTAAACCAACTAAACCAATCAGCGCTTTGAGTGAAGGCCAAGGAAGAAACCATTGCTAAAAAAAAGACAAAAAGGAACGACTGATCTTTGCCATAGAGTTCTTTCACACCCTACAATCCTTTTGGAAAAATGTTCTGTGGACAGATGAAACAAAGATAGACCTTTTTGGCCGTGCAAAGCAACAGTTGTTTACAGATGAAGCAATAAAGCTTATAAGGAAAAAAACATCTTACCAACAGTTAAGTATCATGGAGGATTCATAAAGCTGTGTGGTTGCTTTGCTGCATCTAGTACTAAAGGTCTTGATTGTATCACAGCAATCATCAAATCAAAGATTATCGAGAGATGTTTAGGGTGAAATGTCCTACCCCCACTGTAGGAAAACTTGGTTTGATTCGAAGATCATGGGTTCCCACAGCACACATTCAATAGTACACAGTTGGAATGGTTAAAAAATAAAAATGGGCTGTTTTAAAATGGTCATGAATGAGTACTGACCTCAATCCCATTGAAAATCTTTCAGGTGAGCTGAAATCTGCCATTGGGATTCGGGAAAAAGAACTCTGCAAACATTCAAGAGCTTGAATAAACTGCACAGTAAGAGAAAATAGCAGCTGAGAAGTGCAAGAAGCTAATAGATGATACAAGAAATGTTTGGAGAGTGTCTTCAATACCAATGGATGTGCAGCCAAGTATTAATTAGGGGCCTTTATTGCTGCACATGGTGTTTATTCTGTTTCTTCTTTAAAATTGCAACATGTAAGCTGAAAATGTTTTATCGTTGTATTACTTTGGACCAATAATTAAAAATAATCCTGTAGATATAACTGGTACAATCTATGAAAAAAATGAAAAAGTGCCAATAATGGTGAGCAGCACTGTATATCCTTCACCTCAATTACAACGCTGTATTTGAAGGGCTTACCTTAGCCAAAATGATGTCTGCATTAACCCCTTCATCACCCAGCCTGTTGTCATCACCTACCTGACCAGGCCAAATTTTGCAATTCTGACCAGTGTCGCTTTATGATGTAATAACTCTGGAACAATTCGAGTATTTCTCAGATTTAATTTTTGTGACACATTGTACTTCATTTTAGCATTACATTTAGGATGAATACTGGATTCTGTCTGGCCTGTATTCAGTGGTGTCTGTCTTTTCAGAAGTGAATAAAAAAAATAGTTGTGGTCGATCTTGTTTTTATGAACTCTTGAAAGACTGATATCGCTAGTTCACCATCCAAAGTGACTCACTTTGCCTCATTAGTGTGAAGAGGTCATTGGGGGTTCTGTCTGAACAACGTATTTCAAAGATTTACATGAAAACCCCAATGCGCTCAGCGTAGAGTGCAGGATAAATGTGAGCCGAGCTTTGCTTCGATCTGTGGAAGGCAGAATAAAGAAATCTGCATCAGTTCTAGAATTGGTTTTACGGTATTTACTTTTCATGTTGTTCCTCATGTGGTATAACTGATAAGATGGCCTTATTCTTCGGCTCACTGTGATTACTGTGATACCAGATATATATTTTTTTTAATGTTTTGCCACCTTTATTGAATAAAAACCATTTTATAGAAAAAAGAATAATTATGTTTTTGCATCACTGTATACTAAAAGTTATGGCTTTTTTATGTCAACAATCATGTCGGGCTTGTTTTTTACAGGATGAGTTGACATTCTTTTTTTGTACCATTTTCGGACACATTTTTTGATCACTTTCCACTAGGTGAATGAACATAAACCAGCCATTCAGGATTTTTTTTATAATGCTATTCATTTTGTGATAAAATGAATAATGACAACTTTTATTCTTCTGCTCAGTACAATTGCAGTGATACCACACATTTATAGAATTTTTTTTATGTATGGGCACTTTGACACAAAAACACAAACTTTTTTTATTGTCTTTTAGGAAAATTAATTGTTTTTGCATTTCTGTATTCTGGAAGTTTATAGCTTTTTTTATTTTTTCTGCTGACACCGTAGTTTTTTGTAGGACAAGATGACATTTTCAGATACACCATTTTTATTTCCGTATGACTTTTTGATCGTGTTTAATTCCACAATTTGATAATGTGGAAGTTTGTCTGCTCACCCCTTCCCGGCTGAGGTGCCCAGAAAAAATGTATGAAGTCAATATGAAAAATATTTTTGGCACACTCGAATGAAAATTGGCAAACTTATGAATTGCGAAGCCAAAAAGGTTTTATTTGGTTCCCGTCTCAAAATAAATTGTATATCCACAACGTTTCGGCGTCATATGCCTTGATCACGTTACAGCTGATGCAATTGTCATAGAAAACAAAGACATAGAACATATATCAATAAAGTGTTTGGACAAACGATAAATGTCATATTGCTGTTCGCACATTATATAACAAAACCCATCTAAGCATAGCAAATTATATGAAACCGTGTCAAATCTATTCCATAAATTAAGATATTCAGCGAAACAGATAAGTGGCAGCACTCCCGGTCTCCAGGAACAATCCTTTATTTTAGATCATTTATGGAATAGAACATGCATTTATTCTGTTTTAATGTAATTTAAGAGCTTGACTTGCTATGATACCAAGAGGCAATAAATTACCGTATATACTCGTGTATAAGCCGACCCGTGTATAAGCCGACCCCCTACTTTTGCCCCCAAAACCTGGGAAAACCTATTGACTCGTGTATAAGCCAGGGTGGACCCAGCACAGGTATACAGACCAGCAGTGTGCTATACAGCAGCCTCCCCAGTGGTATATACAGACCCCAGTGGTAATACAGCAGCCCAGTGGTAATACAGCAGCCCAGTGGTAATACAGCAGCCCAGGGCTATACAGCAGCCCAGGGGTAATACAGCAGCCCCAGGGGTAATACAGCAGCCCCAGGGGTATACAGCAGCCCCAGGGGTAATACAGCAGCCCAGGGGTAATACAGCAGCCCCAGGGGGTATACAGCAGCCCCAGGGGGTATACAGCAGCCCCAGGGGTATACAGCAGCCCCAGGGTAATACAGCAGCCCCAGTGGTAATACAGCAGCCCCAGTGGTAATACAGCAGCCCCAGTGGTAATACAGCAGCCCCAGTGGTAATACAGCAGCCCAAGGGGTAATACAGCAGCCCCAGGGGTATACAGCAGCCCCAGTGGGTATACAGCAGCCCCAGGGGTATACAGCAGCCCCAGGTGCTATACAGCAGCCCCAGGGGGTATACAGCAGCCCCAGCGGTAATACAGCAGCCCCAGGGGCTATACAGCAGCCCCAGGGGTACCCAGCAGCCCCCAGGGGGTACCCAGCAGCCCCTGGGGGTAACCAGCAGCCCCAAATGCTGGCACTCACCCCCCGTCATCGCGCGACGGCCGGAGATCCCGGATGTAGCAGGACGGAGCACGAGGACGCAGCACGGAGGACGGCGCGGATCAGAAGACCGGGATGGTAATATAAGCGCCCGGGGGGGGGCCTTGCAAGGGGGGGTGAGTGCCAGCATTTGGGGCATATGCACTGCTTCCCCCTGCCGCTGATTGACAGGAGGAAGCAGTGCATATATAATGAGTGGCCCCACGTGACGGGGCCGCTCATACAGCAGCCTCCCCCGCCTCCTCCAGCCTCCCAGCCTCGACTACCGTATTGACTCGTGTATAAGCCGAGGGGAGACTTTTCAGCCCAAATTTTGGGCTGAAAAACACGGCTTATACACGAGTATATACGGTAATCCATGGTAGAAAACAAATAGAAAATAGTGCATGTATACCTTTTGACTTGAGGTACTAACAATAACAAATCCTGTGTGGATTCTATAAAGAGGGTACCATTCACAAACCTGGTGGCTAAAAATAAATGAATAAGCATAACTTGAATGCATCGGATGTGTCTCAATACTACCTTGTGTATATTGAAGGTATCAAACAAGTGATATTGGACAGGTACTCAGTTCATAGTACTGTTAATCCTGTATTAACACACCTTTTATTAAATCTGGTAAACAAATAAAGGCTGTAAATAGAAGTGTTCCAGAAAGATTATGATGTGTCTTACATAATATTAAACAAGTACAAAGTGTACATATTATAGCATGACACCTACTTGTCAAATAGGAATTCAGTGCTTGGTGAAGGATTCTAGCCCCAGGTTTATCTGGACCCACTGTGTAAAGAGCAATACTTATAAAGGTTGCAAAGCGCTAAAAGTACATTGAAAAAGTTCAAAAGGAGTGCACTTTACCTGACAGGTGAACAAGTGAAAAGCGATCTCACCGCTAGTGTGGATCAGCATCCTTAAATATCATGTGACCTAGTGACATCTCCGTTAGTAAGTGAAAGTGCACATGCGTGCGATGCCGTGCACATGCGTGCGGTGCCGTGCACCGCTACGGAGATTGCTATAAATGTGCGGGCAGGAGAGAGGCGGGGGAATGACGTCAGGTTCCCCGGACAGAGCCGAGGAGTGTACTGTAGAAGCTGCTGCTCTTAATTCATTAACTGAAAGATAATGTTTTATGTGTAATTCACCACGTGTTACCTTGTGAAAAATTTCTGAGACATCACGTTGTACAATAGAGATGTATGTCTCAGCTGGTCAGCTGGATGTATGTTCCTAGGTGGTTGGAAATTACTCAAAATATATAAACCCAGGCCCTTAAGATTGAAAGAAGAAGGATGTGTGATAATAGATGGGTTTAGTTATGTGATGTGCGAACAGCAATATATTTATCGTTTGTCCAAACACTTTATTGATATATGTTCTATGTCTTTGTTTTCTATGACAATTGCATCAGCTGTAACGCGATCAAGGCATATGACGCCGAAACGTTGTGGATATACAGCCTTTTATTTTGAGACTGGACCCAAATAAAACCTTTTTTGCTTCACAATTCGGAAGTTTGCCAATTTTCATTTGAGTGTGCCAGAAATATTTTTCATATCAATTCCACAATTTGTCACGTGTATCATGATTAAACAGTTTTTGACACTTTTTTTGTATGTTATTCACTGTAAGGGAAAACTAGTGGGGTAGTTTTTTATAGGTCACTTTGTTCCAGATGCGGTGATATCAAGTATATGTACCTTTTTTTTTTCGATAAGTTTACATATTTATTAGTATATTTTATTTTGGGAATTTTTTATATTATTTTTTTTGTTTTAATTAGCCCCTCTGTGGAGTTTTACAAGGGTAGTGTGAGACCAGCAACCTGTTTCCTAACTTTCTATTCAATAGATCAATCTAATCTAAGCTGTTTTCTAATATTCTTCCTGTCTAATAGTTGTTGTTTTTTTTCTATTTCCTGCCGACGATGTACCATGTGAGTGCCCTATTGTATTCTGGGATCCTCACACTGTGTCAGGCTCCAGACACTTACTCATCCACTCCCTGGAACCAGTGTCACTGTGTCACTGGTTCCAGTGGCGGGACTGTTCCAATGTTTACTAAGGTTTCCAGCACCCCACCCCGATCTCGTCCCCATCCTCCCCTCCCCCAAAAGTGACTTATCAGCTCCACTCCCCTCCCTGCAGTGTGATCTGACAACTTCCCTGACTGCTTTGTACCAACTGACATCACTTGTGGGCGGTGCTTATGCTCTCTGCACATCTAGCTTGACTTGATGGCACAGAGGGAGAGAAAACAGTCAGGGAAGTTGTCATATCACTCTGTGGGGAGCTGGTAAGAGCAGGGGTTGTGGGAAGAAGGTGGGGGCTGAGAAACCGGACTGCAGGGAGGGAAGAAGGGGGTGGGGCTGAGAAGTCACTGTGCGGGGATTAGAGCGAGGGGGCAGGCTGGAGACCTTTGTAAACATTGGAACAGCCCTGCCCCTGGAACCAGTGTCACAGTGAGGGGATGAGTAAGTTGTCTGGAGCTTGTCTGGTGCTCCATGCGAGGATCTCAGGATTCACTCGGGCACTCAAACGGTACATCATCCAGGAGAAAATAGAAAAAAACACAACAACAGCTGTTACACAGTATAGAGAGGGGATGATTGGGAATTAATAAAGGAAGAATATTAGAAAATAGTTTTAGATTAGAGGGATATATTGGATAGAAAGTTAGGAAATAAGTTGCTGGTCTTGGATCTTTAACTTTTATTAGCCTGACTGCTGGTATGTATGTGCAAGATTGCACAGTGCTGTGCAAATTAATTGGGACAAAGCAGTTTTTAAGTAAAATCGTAAGTTGGGGTTACCAGTCATTGATTCAAAAGAGTTTTAACTGCTTTGAACAGGTGTAAGTGTACAACCTTGAGTAACAAAATGTGGTTTGACTGGTTTTAGTCAGAAAATAACAGCTAGCAGCCCCCTCAGCTTCACTTGAGAGCTTGTTTCTGTGAGGAGTGGTTTAGTGTACTTTTTCTATGTGTGATTCGTGCCTGTAAAAATGAATGTTACTCCACGGAAGAGGTCTAGAATTATTACTCTTAATGAACATACAAGTCTGACTGTAAGAAAAGTCGCTTCCACTGTTGGTATTGGAAAATATACAGTTTCAAGAATAATTTGCACACACAATGAAAGTGGATAGTTTTCTCCAAAACGAAAAGGGAAATGTGGAAGATAAAGGAAAACAACACCAAGAACTGAGAAAACACTTATCAACAATAGTAAAACTAATGCAAGAAAAACAAGTAAAGACTTGCTTTGTCCCAATTAATTTGCACAGCACTGTAATACACTACATCTGTCACACTACACCACTACACTACACCGGTGTTAGGCCCCTTTAACATAGGCATTTTTTCCTGGATCCAGACGAAAAAACGCATATGCAGCTTAACGGACGCACTTGCAGCACGCTTGTGGCAAGCCCCATGCATTCTCTATGGGGCTTGTGGTAAGGTGCGGCAAGTGCGGTTGCGACAGTTGCGGCTGCGAAAATAACTGCGGTCAGCAGCGTTTTTTCCACAGCCGCATCTGCCACAACCACACTTGCCGCACCTTACCGCAAGCACCATAGACAATGCATGGGGCGAGTTGTAAGTGCGGCCGTTAGGCGGTAGATGCGGTAAATCTGCCGCTTTTTGGCAAAAACGCCAGTGTGAAAGCAGCCTAATACTGAGAAAATGCCTTTTAGATCATGCTCCTGGTGTTTGCACCCTTGAAATTATTCCAGAAAAGGAAGTATGTCTCCCAAAAATTTATTGCAATTACACATTTTGTTATTTCCTTTGTGTGTAATGGATCAACACAAAAAAAGTCAAATTGGCCATTAATTCTCACGAAACTCATTTTTGGTACCTATCCAAAATTGTGGATAAACAGCTTTGTTTTAAGCATGTGGCAATCATTCAATCTCACCTGTGGCAATTAATAGATGTGGGCAATATGAATATCACACCTGAAACTAGATAAAAAGAGAAAAGTTGACCCAATCTTTGCATTGTGTCTGTCTGTGCCAAACTAAGCATGGAGAACAGAAAGAGAAGAGAACTGTTTTAAGGACTTGGAAACCAAAATTGTTGAAAAATATCAACAATCTCAAGGTTACAAGTCCATTTCCAGAGATCTTATTGTTTTTGTCCAGCAGAGGCACAACATAACCTAGGAGTTTACAACAACCCATGGCACTGTACATAAACTCCCTGAACATGGTTGGCAGAGAAAAATTGATTAAAGATTACAACACAGGTTAGACTGGATGGTGGATCAGTTCCAAAGAAATTCAAGCTGTGATGCAAGCTCAGAGGGAGCATTAGCATGAACTGTCTGTCCAGATTTGAATTAAATATGTTATAGAACGAGACCGAAGAGGACCCAGTCTGACACAGCCATAAAAGAGCTAGAATGCAGTTTGCCAAAATGTGAGTAAGCCAAATCCTTCTGGGAAAGCATCTTGTGGAGAGATGAGACCAAGATGGAACTTTTTGGTAAATCACATCATTCTACAGTTTACTGAAAACGGAATGAGACTTAAAAAGAAAAGAACACCATATCTACAGTCAAATAAAATGGAGGGTTTGGGGTTGTTGTGCTGCCTCTGGTAATCCTTAGATTTCATGATATCTTGCACACAGTCAAGGCACCCCAGTTCCAAAGGATTGTGGGAAGTAATGTAGTGGCCTAGTGTGAGAATGATTGGTCTTAATGTAAATTAATATGTATAATAAAATGTGTACCGTATATACTCGCGTATAAGCCGAGTTTTTCAGCCCAAAAATTGGGCTGAAAAGTCCCCCCTCGGCTTATACGCGAGTCATACGGCCCCCCTCAAAGTTTGGCGCCCCCACCTCAGTTTCTGGGCCCCCCCGCATGCAGCGCTGCACATATACATTACGTGTCTAGCAGCTGTTACCCTCCGGTGGCAGATCGCGGCTCCCGGCTCCGGGCTCCATCTTCCTCTCTGTCTTCCTGGTTGTCATGTGACCGGCGCGATGACGTCATCGCGCCGGTCACAAAGTAGGAAGACAGCGAGGAAGATGGAGCCCGGAGCCGGGAGCCGCGATCTGCCACCGGAGGGTAACAGCTGCTAGACACGTAATGTATATGTGCAGCGCTGCATGCGGGGGGGCCCAGAAACTGAGGTGGGGGCGCCAAATTATGAGGGGGGCCCTGCTGGGGCCCTGTATACTACCACTGGGGCTATATACTACCACTGGGGCTATATACTACCACTGGGGCTATATACTACCACTGGGGCTGTATATATACTACCACTGGGGCTATATACTACCACTGGGGCTGTATACTACTACTGGGGCTATATACTACCACTGGGGCTATATACTACCACTGGGGCATATTACTACCACTGGGGCTGTATATATACTACCACTGGGGCTATATACTACCACTGGGGCTGTATACTACTACTGGGGCTATATACTACTACTGGGGCTATATACTACCATTGGGGCTATATACTACCACTGGGGCTGTATGTATACTACCACTGGGGCTATATACTACCACTGGGGCTATATACTATCACTGGGGCTGTATACTACTACTGGGGCTATATACTACCATTGGGGCTATATACTACCACTGGGGCTGTATGTATACTACCACTGGGGCTATATACTACCACTGGGCTGTATACTACTACTGGGGCTATATACTACCACTGGGGCTATATACTACCACTGGGGCTATATACTACCACTGGGGCTGTATATATACTACCACTGGGGCTATATACTACCACTGGGGCTGTATACTACTACTGGGGCTATATACTACCATTGGGGCTATATACTACCACTGGGGCTGTATGTATACTACCACTGGGGCTATATACTACCACTGGGGCTATATACTACCACTGGGGCTGTATACTACTACTGGGGCTATATTCTAACATTGGGGCTATATACTACCACTGGGGCTGTATGTATACTACCACTGGGGCTATATACTACCACTGGGGCTGTATACTACTACTGGGGCTGTATACTACCACTGGGGCTATATACTACCACTGGGGCTGTATGTATACTACCACTGGGGCTATATACTACCACTGGGGCTGTATACTACCACTGGGGCTATATACTACCACTGGGGCTGTATACTACCACTGGAGCTGTATATATACTACCACTGGGGCTATATACTACCACTGGGGCTGTATACTACTACTGGGGCTATATACTACCACTGGGGCTATATACTACCACTGGGGCTATATACTACCACTGGGGCTGTATATATACTACCACTGGGGCTATATACTACCACTGGGGCTATATACTACCACTGGGGCTGTATATACTACTGGGGCTGCATGTATACTACCACTGGGGCTGCTGCTGTATACTACCACTGGGGCTGCTGCTGTATACTACCACTGGGGCTGCTGCTGTATACTACCACTGGGGCTGCTGTATATACCTCTGGGGCTGCTGTATACTACCACTGGGGCTGCTGCTGTATATACCACTGGGGCTGCTGCTGTAACACTGCTGGGGCCTGTATATACCACTGGGGAGGCTGCTGTATACCACACTGCTGGGGGCTGTATACCTGTGCTGGGGTCCACCCTCGGCTTATACACGAGTCAATAAATTTTCCCAGGTTTTGGGGGCAAAAGTAGGGGGGTCGGCTTATACACGGGTCGGCTTATACACGAGTATATACGGTAATTGCATTAATTTTTAGGTAGAAATTCTTCATTTTCTGGAACTATTTCAAGAGTGCCAAAACATTTGGCCATGATTGTATGTTATACAGTTAAATATGGTATTAAAGGGGTATGCCTTTTCCTGGGCACTGCAACCGGGGCCCCTAACTAGTGGGCACGGCCTCGCCTAATACAAGTTTATGGAGCAAGGCCGCATCCGGTAGTCTTGTTCTGCCGGGAGCATGCATACCACAAAATTGTGGTCTGTTCCTGGCTTAGAAAGCGGCGAATCCTTGTAGCGCACATTGCATGCTCTGGGAGGATTGATAAATCTGCTGTCAAAATTGAGCTGAAAAGTCCCCCCCACGGCTTATACGCGAGTCATCGGGATACAGGCGCCCCCCTCCATAGGTATACAGGCCCCCCCATGGGTATACAGTGCCCCCCCCATGGGTATACAGTGCCCCCCCTTGCTGCCGCAAACCTGTAAAGTAATAATCAATATACGTATCCCTGTCCTGTCGCCGCCGCTCTCTGACACCGCGCGCTCCTCCGGCTTCTTCCGGCTTCCTCCTCCGGTGGGAGCAGGCAATGACGTCATTGTCTGTGCGCCGGAGGAGGAAGCCGGAGGAGCGCGCGGTGTCAGAGAGCGGCGGCGACAGGACAGGGATAAGTATAATGATTATTACTTTACAGGTTTGCGGCAGCAAGGGGGGGCCGTGTATACCTATGGGGGGGGCCGTGTATACCTATGGGGGGGGGCCCTGTATACCTATGGGGGGGGGCCCTGTATACCTATGGGGGGGGGCCCTGTATACCTATGGGGGGGGGCCCTGTATACACCACTGGGGCTGCTGCTGTATACACCACTGGGGCTGCTGCTGTATACACCACTGGGGCTGCTGCTGTATACACCACTGGGGCTGCTGCTGTATACACCACTGGGGCTGCTGCTGTATACCACACTGCTGGGGGCTGTATACCTGTGTTGGGGTCCACCCTCGGCTTATACACAAGTCAATAGGTTTTCCCAGGTTTTGGGGGCAAAAGTAGGGGGGTCGGCTTATACACGGGTCGGCTTATACACGAGTATATACGGTACTTGTAATGAACTAAAGAAATAAAACAAAATCTTAATGTTTCAGCCTCAGACTTTTGATTTCAATGGGAATTTCCAATTTTCTTTGTTTCAATTTCCTGTTTGTCCAATTCATTGCCATGGAGAATAATATCCTCAGGTCACCGACAGAGGTGATGAGTGGCCTACATACCTGCATGAAAGATCCTTTTTGCTGCAGGTGCTTTTTACTTTGAGGATTCATATTACACAGCTTCTCAACCAATTCATGTGCACGCAGCGGTAAAGTGCTAAAGTACACTATTAAACATGATAATGGTGTTTTAAAGGAATTGTGTGTGATTGAAAAAATAAGGAAAATAACAATATAATACTAAAAATTACTTGCCTGTTAAATCCTCTGCAGACTCTGACTGGTATTTGGTTACTTGGCTGCAGAGATCATGGACTGAACATCCATGTGACACAATGCAGATGGTTGCTGAGGGCCAGTGATTGTCTGTCGAAGTATGTTTCACGTCATCACTATAGAACAAGTAAAATACCGATTGGCACCACGAGAGCATTGGGGATGTAGGATTAACAAATGACAGATGCAGTGCTTACAAGCGCTTTCCAATTTTCCATTTGAGCTTGTAAGCGCTACAGTGGAGCTGGTTGGGATTCCTGGATGCACTCTCATATTGAAAGTGCATTTAAGGTTTTTTCTGTTAGTTAATTTCTGAAAAATAGATATCCGAAACAAATAATGTGATGGGCAAATAAACTGATTAGGGGGTGTGTAAATATTCTCTTGCTTACTATGTGCCTATTTATGTTCCAGTCTCCTCTAATAAACAGGAGTAGGGTATTTATTTATATGAGTGAGATGACAACTGATTGTTTTCAGAGCAGTGACTAACCCTCAGACCAATATTCATTACTGTTTCCAAACTGCACAGTTCATTGGTTCTTGTGGATCTTCAGGACGTGATCGTGCAGGCATAGCTAAGTTGAGCTGTTATGTAGCCGATTATGGTAAAGGATCCTGTCACCTCCAGAACCTCTAGCAGCAAACATGTCCCTGCAGCATCCCATCACTAATCTCACACTCCTTTTGTCTCCTAAAAGCATCCTGTGAAAGTGCATAAAAACATTTTAATATCACTCATTAGGGATTATAATTAACAGTGGCTATATTCTTTAGTTCACCAGGGCGGGCTGTTTCGCAGCTCCAGGATCCTCCCTCTCTCTGTCTGTTTGCACTGCTTGTGCAGACTTTACCCTCCCCCTCTCTATCACTCACATAATCAAATCATTAGTCCTGCCTTCAGCTGCACATCACAGCAGCACAGACATAGAGAGGGTGGATCATTCAGGCTGCAAAACAGCCCGCCCTAGTGACTAAAGAATATAGCCCCTGCTAATTATATCACTAATGAGTAAGTATTAAAACGTTTTTATGCACTTTCACAGGATGCTTTTAGGAGACAAAAGAAGTGTGAGATTAGTGAATGGATGCTGCAGGGACATGTTTTGATAGCTTAGTAGGCGTTTTTGAGGTGACAGGATCCCTTTAAGTGTTTTAAACTGTGGCTACACAACAACGTTAACTGCAACACAGGCCACTTAGTCTCCATTCTAAATTGCAGTGCAGTGTATACTGAAATGGTTTTATTGTGACCCCCCCAAGGGCAGGGGTGGGGAACTACATGCCTCAAGGGCCGCCAACAGGTCATGTTTTAAGGATTTCCTTAGCATTGCACAAGGGTTGGAATCATATGACCTGTGCAATACTTGAAATCTTGAAAACATGACCTGTTGGCAGCTCTTGAGGCTTGGAGTTCCCCACCCCTGCCCTTGGGGGTATCGATGAAAGCATGGCACAAGTAACGCATTAAAAGCTGATTGGGTCTGCATTTTGCATATCGCATATTATGGTTAGCAGTTCCCCATTTACCTGTATTACACCATTGGAACATAGTGACCTTTCTCAAGCTGACCTGTGTTGTGGCCAAAGTCCCTGTCTGTCACAACTTTATTAGACAGGATCATCAGGCTCATCTGTTTTCCATGAATTAGACATTGTCATTAGGTGTAGCTGAAACTGGTATCGGTTGGATCTTCAGACATTATCATTCTCTCTTCTGCAGGAATACTAGAGCCGAGAACAGCACAGCTGAGCTGTGCACCAAATAGGTTGACAGATCAATGAGCATGCCATGAGTGTGTTGACTGTTTTATTATACAAGGGCATTTACTTGACAGACAGAATTAGGCTATGTTCACACACACAGCGTTACTTGCTATGTTTTGTGATGATCTGTTTTAGGTGCGTAAACTGCACAAGAACGGATCCTCACAAAGGCAGCATTCTGTGTGTGAACGCTGATGGCTTTTTACTGCGCTTACTCACCTCGCCGCATTCCCTTGGTGACGTCGGCGATGTCATCTCATCCCCGGAGGCCGCAATGAGCGCTGCCTCTAGAACTCTGCAACTTGCCATGTGACCAGGTGACGTCGCTAGGTCACATGGTGCTGTCCAGGGTCCTCCACAGGTCCTGCAGCATCGGTATGAGGGGAGATCACTGAGGGAGCGCGGCGAGGTGAATAAGAAGTGCAGGAAAAAGCACCCAGCAATTGACAAGTTCATTCTTTTTACTGATCCGCTTTCAAGCCCAAAAGCGGATCTGTAAAAAGAAGAGCTGGGGTGATAGCTGCAAAATAATGTAGATTTAAAAAAAAAAATTTATTGGCACACATGATTCTGTATATACAAAAAACTGAGACTACTTTATGATTTGGGAATTGTCATCTAGGGCTGCTTAAGATGTTTATGCAAATTGGTCTGAGCACTGACTACAATGCCGGTGTCCATGGCTCTCTTGACCCAAGCGTCATAGCCTCCTAGACTTATATAAAACTGGTCACACTCAAGTTGGGAGACATGCGGCCAATCTAAGCTCAGACTGATTTGCACAGATATATGACACCGCCCTCAAATAAACGTATCTATTTCCACTCTCCTAGCATGATATGCGCTCTTTTAATGTGTGTTAAGCATTAGAGACATGCTGTTCCTTTATTATAATCCATTGTATCTGCTATTTAATTAATTTTGTTCAGGCTTTTAACATTGAGTCTAAGCTGATTTATAGTTCTGAATAGCTTGTTTTTTTACCCCCAAAATGCTAAGCCTGTGATTAAACTTCATTCTCTTCTGGGAAATGTCTATTCTTGTATTTAATTTGAAAACTTTCAATTTAACGTTGTTCCTTGATTTATTAGAAAATGGTTTTGTTATATCACACCCTGCTAAGTTACAGCTCTGTGTTTTTTTATTTTCTAATGTCTTTAATCCATTAAACTTATCCCTATCCAGCCCCATGGTCCGTGCTTGTATATCTTCCTGGAACAAATTTAAAATAAAATCTGTTGTATGATTACTGGCATAATTCATTTGATCAATAATATTTGCATCTCTCTATAAAAAACATGCACAACTTGGACAACATCTTCTCAATTGCTGTATTCCTCATTGTAAAATAAAAACAACCTATACTCCCTTCCTGTGACTGCACTATTCCGGAGATGTCGTTGGCGGATCTCCTAGGGCTCACTTGTTACACACGTGGTCAAAATTGTTGGTACCCCTCGTTTAATGAAAGTAAAACTCACAATGGTCACAGAAATAGCTTGAATCTCAAAAAGTAATAATTAATACATTTATGAAAGTGAAACAAATGAAAGCCAAGACATTACTTTTCAACCCTGCTTCCACAGAATTTTTTTTAATAATGAAACTCCTGAAATAGACCTGGACAGAAATGATGGTACTCCTGAAAATAATGTGGCAAAAGGGACATGTTAAATCAAGGCGTGTCCACTAATTATATTCACAGGCGTCTAAACTCTTGTAATCAGTCAGTGGGCTTGTATATAGGGCTACAGATACTGTGCTGTTTGGTGACATGGTGTGTACCACACTCAACATGGAGCAGAGGAAGTGTAGGAAAGAGTTGTCTCATGAGATTAGAAAGAAAATTATAGACAAGCATGTTAAAGGTTATAAGACCATCTCCAAGCAGTTTGATGTTTCTGTGACTACAGTTGCACATATTATTCAGAAATGTAAGATCCATGGGACTGTAGTTAACCTCCTTGGACGTGGCCGCAGGATGAAACTTGATGACACAAATCAAAGTAGAGCTCAGAAAAACTTCTAAGGATATTAAAATTCAAGCTCAAGGAACATCAGTGTCAGATCGTACCATCCGTCGTTGTTTGAACCAAAGTGGACTTCATGGGCGACGACCAAGGAGGACAACATTGTTGAAAAAAAACATTAAAAAGCCAGACTGAAATTTGCCAAACTACGTGTTGACAAGCCACAAAGCTTCTGGGAGAATATCCCATGGACAGATGAGAGACAAAAATGGAAAATTTTTGGCAAGGCACATCAGCTCTATGTTCACAGATGAAAAATGAAGCATATCAAGAAAAGAATACTGTCCCTACTGTGAAACTTGGAGGGGCTCTGTTATGTTCTGGGGCTGCCTTGCTTCATCTGGCACAGTGGGTATTTCAAATGAAATCTCAAGGCTATCAAGGGATTCTATAGAGAAATGTGTTACCCAGTGTCAGAAACCTTGATCTCAGTCGCAGGTCTTAGGCCTTGTAACAGATAATGACCTAAAACACACAGCTAAAAACACCCAAGAATGGCTAAGAGGAAAACATTGGACTATTCTGAAGTGGCCTTGTATAAGACCTGACCTAAATCTTATTGAGCATCTTTAGAAAGAGCTGAAACATGGCTTCTGGAAAAGGCAACCTTCAAGCATGAGACGACTGGAACAGTTTGCTCTTGAGGAGTCGCCAAAATACCTGTCGAGAGGTGCAGAAGTCTCATTTGACAGTTACAGGAATCGTGTGAATGCAGTGATTGCCTCTAAAGGTTGAGCAACAAAATATTAAAGGGAACCGGTCACTCCCCCCCAGGACCTATTAAACTAGAAGAGCCACCTTCAACAGCGCCTGTGCTGCATTTTGTGAAGGTGGCTCTTATTATCCAACACCTCCCAAATTCCCCCCCCCCCCCCCGGCACATCAAAATAATCACTGTATTAGAAATTAGTTTAGGTCGTCCGGTTGGTATACTCTCCTCCACGGACCTAAGCCCCTTGCTGATATTACCCCTTCTTCTCTGCTGTCCGGGACCCGCCTCCTGTGTTCCTTATGAGCGGCGTTGGCACCTGCTCACCCCTCTCAGCTGTCGGGCATTTCTGTGAGCTCTGCCTGAGAGCTGACGTCACATGATGTTGAGACACTGTGCCTGCATATAGAGCAGGCACCGGATCTGCCCTGTGTGGCCTTATGCTTAAAACAGGCTGTGGGGCTGGGAATCTGGTGAGGATGGAACAGCATGACTGTGCCTGTTGCCTCCTCCCGATTCCCAGCCCCACAGCCTGCATTAAACATAAGGCCACACGTGGTGGGATCTAGTGCCTGCCCTTTACGCAGGTGCAGTGTCTCGACATTATGTGATGTCCGCTCTCGGGCAGAGCTCACAGGATGCCGGAGCTGAGAGATGTGCGCTGGTGCCTATGCCGCTCATAAGGAAAACAGGAGGCGGGTCTTGGACAGTAAGAGGATGAGGGGTTAATATCAGCAAAGAGTTTAGGTCCTGGGAGAAGAGTATGCTTCGCAGACCTAAACTAATTTCTAATAGTGTTTATTTTGGTGTCCTGGGGGGGTAGGGGAACAGAAGCCACCTTCACAAACTGCAGCATAGTTGCTCCTGAAGGTGGCACTTTTAGTTTTAATAGGCCCTGGGGGAGGGGGGTGACAGGTCTCCTTTACGTTAAGGGAACCATCATTTCTGTCCAGGTCTATTTCATAGTTAAATTTTTTTTTAAATTCTGTGGAAGGAGAGTTGAAAAGCAATGTTTGACTTTCATTTGTTCATTTTACTAGATTTTGTATTTATTACTTTTGTCAGATTCAAGTTATTTCTGTGAATATTGTGGGTTTTCCTTTCATTAAACGAGGGGTACCAACAATTTTGACCACGTGTGTATGTCACACGAGCTTTGCAGCTAATTGGTGGCAAGTTAACTGCCCCTTCTTGCAGACTTAATGGACATTTGGAGGAAGTCCGAGAACAGCAGCAGCTCTTTCTTCCTAGCGTCAGTTTTATCTCAAGGATATGAGGAATAAGTATCTGCTGATTGGCTGCAGGGGTCTCTAGCATAAAAATCACGTGAGCCCCAGGAGAGCCAACGCTGACCCCACTAGAACAGATTCAGCACTGGAAGTGAGTCATAAGTATTATTATTTTACTTGGAAGAAACATAGTGATTGAGAAAGGGATATCTCCTTTGAATGTAGTTTGTGGCCATAAATCAGCTAAGAGGACCTCAGAGAAAAAGAGACAAAAACTTTCCTGTTAGAACAAGCTCACTGACTGATTCTCAGGAAAATGCCACTTACTAGTTAGTAATTACCTCACAGATTGCCAGTTCCTCTGTCCATACAATGGCTGCTAGAGGAGCAATGGAGGAGGCAGATGGTCAGGTCTGTCAGCCATCTTAAGGTACCATTACACGCTCCGATATCGCTAACAATATTGTTAGCGTTGTCACGTGACCGAGATCATTTGTGCATCATTTTAACGTTGTTGATGAGACTTCACATGTCCAGATAAGTTGAGTGACGTGCGAACGATCCAGCGATCTAGACATCGTTTGAACGAGCCAGCGAAGGATGTTGGCCATCGTTCATACGCCATCACACAGCAAGTATATGAATGATGAGAACCTTCAATGTGGGTGTTCTGTTTCACATAGGGCAGGATATAGGCGTGCCAAGTTGTGTTTTACCGCGCCACTACAACTCTGATTGGTGGCCACATCTGCGTTTACCATTGGTCAGTCTTAATTGGGAAAAGGGCCAGTAGATTTACCGCTTTACCACTGTCAACATCACGCCATTCATGTGTCACATTTTTGGGACAATGCGGTGGTTTGAACAGGCGGCAATAATAATATATAATTTTGTGACACCTGTGCAAGTCACAGCTGCGTCCCCAGTGCAGTTTGCACCTTTGCGTTCTGCTACTGCGGTACAAAATTTATTTTCGGGTATGCTTGTGCGGGGCCAATGTATCAAGATGCCTGAAAAAAAAAAAATGTCATAAACAGCACATACATGTATGAAATTACATATGGCCAAACGTGTCAACCAACTTGGGAACACACACAATAATGTAGTAACTACCCATCACAACATATGTATATGTGTGACTCCACAGTTTTCTTTGAAGATCGCAAAGTCTCATTTGCGGGGCATGAGCGTTTAACAACGCCTATACAACATTGAGGGCGACTTCCATCAGTCTGCTTGGTTAATTTAGGTTTGAATTTAATTTTACCAAGTCAATAACACACAACATCCAAGCACGGATGATCAAATATGGCGCCTTGGGTTGGACAACACAACAGCCAATCGAGACGCAAGCACAACCACAAATCGACACTCAGGGGGCGCGGAAACAACGACAAAGCATGCCTACGGAATTGATTTCTTCATCGCTGAAGTTGTCAACGACATCGTTTGTCGCGAAATCACACACAACGATACAGCAGGTTGACAGAACGTTAATTGGATGACGAACGACGGATTTGAGGTCCGGATCACATATTTTTGAGCGATCCAACGATTTATTGTTTCAACATCGTTAGTTTACACGCAACGATGCACAAACTATGTTGTTTGAACAATAAAATAACCATGACAATTCAGCGATATCGTTAGCGATATCGTAGTGTGTAACGGTACCTTTTATAGACAGAAGTGCTGATCAACTTGTGAGGAAAGCTGAGAATCCATGACTGAGTTAGTTCTGACATTTCCAACTCTCTAGCTGTCTTTTCTGAGCTATTCTCAGCTGATTTATTTTTTGTTAAATCTAAAGAGATGCAATGAACCTCTAAAAACAAAAGGTGCAAAATTTGTAATGAAACCCAATTGCAAAAAAAATATTTGTAACTCAAAAGTAAATGTCCCCAAAGGTGGCCAATTAAGTTTGACAGGCATTTCTACTAAATGATAGCTTTTGTCCATAATTGTGTAGGTTTTGAATTTTAATAAGAGGTAAAATGTTAACTCTCTAACTCAAAGAATAGTTTTATTTTAGACAAAATATTTCCACAAGACAGAGCACTCACTGACTGTGACATTTCCACTCAGACTCTTTAAGATGATTTCAAAATTCATCAGACCTCTGAAAAAAAACCTTAAATTCACCCGACTGCTAATTTAATATATTGGCTCATACAGCAATATAGGTAGTTTTTGATAGTCTGGCAGGCTTGGTTGCTGTACACTGTCCATAGATATTATTTTTATAATGAAATTTGCGCATTAAAGGGGTTGTCCTGGTATAAATACACAAGTTTATTCCTCTCTGTGACTGCAGATTTGTGAATCCTCCCATCCATGCACTTGCCGGGAATGAGGGTCACATGGCTGCGGGTATGTGATATTTATACTCCTGGTCACAACTTGACTAGATGGGTGCCATCTCGCTCAATGCACTTGTATTAAGCGAGGCTGCACCCATGTAATTGTGTTCTGGCCAGGACTTTGCATATTACATAATGTGGATTTACACCAAACCAACCCTTTAAGGCTGAAAGCTGCATCCATAATTTTATCAGTCCAGTCTGCAAATTATTTTTCTCATCAGGAACACTAATGTATGTATACTTCTATAGCAATAATTCAGTCCATCACTGTGATGTAGATCTACCATTCTAGCCATTATTACCACTGAACAGTCGGAAATTAGTTCTGCCCAGGTTCTCTGGAGACCATTTTTTAGTCTAGACTGCAATGATAACTACAAGTGGTCACATAAAAATGACCTTTTTCCCCCTACCCTCCCCCCCCCCCAGTGCATGGCAAACTAAATGCAGCATGTCTGCTGTATTCAGGAAGGGGTCCTCATGGCTCTAGCCCCCCTATGAGCTTTAAAAAAGTCTTTAGAAACCGTACAGTTAAGAGGTCTAATGGGTGGGATCTTATTAAGAGGTCCTGGCTGCTGGCACAGCCCTCCCTGCCTCCTCCTTGTGTGTTCAGCCCCTTCTTTGTGTCTGCTGCCGCCTCCTGTTCTACTGGGTCTGCCCTCCTCTGCTACTCCTGACATCACAAGGAACAGGAGCAGAAGAGGGGGCCGATCCAGAAGCCAATTGATGCCAATTTATTTTCTTAACCTAAACCACATTGAGGGTTTCAGCTTTCAAAAGAGTAATTTATAAAACCAATGGATGAATTTAACATCAGGTAATTAGCTTTTATTTACATAACATGGATAAGCGACATAACTTTTGTCAGGGACTGTACATAAACTTTCCATTTGCTCATTAACATTGCCCTGCTTTCAAAAGTATGCAACAGAGATAGGAACCAGATGTTAAAAAAGCCCTCCCATGAAGTTTCATTTTTCATTACATCTCTGTATATGTGCATGTAGTGTGAGTATATTGATATATTTACCTACTGCCACCTTTTCTTGTATCAGCAACTATAGAGTATAGAGTAATCTGGCTAGTCTGAAGAGCGGTGACATCACTGAGAAGAAGAGCAGAATGGCGCTGGATCTTGGGAGAAAGTGGCAGTATGCGAAAATATTAATACACTCACATACATAACCTACATGCACATAAACACAAATTTAATGGAAACAAAACTTGATTGGAGGCTTCCTTTGTGCTGAATTCAGTAATAATGCTTGCTTTGTACTCCAACCCTGTAATATTCAGCTCCTTGTAGCACTACCGCGGACTGACTGATCGCACATGGATGCCCTGTCCTAGAAGAAGACAGATGACAACTGATGAAAACTTTCTTTTCTCCTGAATTAAACGTTTATACCTATGGATAAAAGTATACATATATGTATGTTCGAATACACATAAAATATGCGTGATTGTTTTAATTTCCTATAGATTTTGTAATATAATAAAAAAAATATTTACTTATATAGCGCCATTAATTCCACAGTGCTTTACATGCATCAGCAATATCCCAGTTATATGTATTTTTGGCATTACAATTCTGTAATTTGCTACGATTCTATTTTTGACTGTGAAATCCAATCCTCTGCATTTTGTCTCTTCTCCAGGAAACTTGTACAGTAGGTGCACTGATGACCTGCGAGAACTGAGCTGACACACGTGGGTGATCTGCTGACACTTCCTTCTGTGCTTGGCGAATGTCTTACCAAATAATATAAAAGCAATTGATAGAACATGGGAGGAGCAGTAAGTGCTGGTGAAGACAATGATGATTTGATTGATAACTTAAAGGAAGCACAATACATACGTACGGAAAAAGTGGAACAAGCCTTCAGAGCAATTGATCGAGGGGAATATTACTTGGAAGGGTACAGGGACAATGCCTATAAGGACTTGGCTTGGAAACATGGCAACATCCACTTGTCTGCACCCTGCATTTATTCAGAAGTCATGGAGGCATTAAAACTTCAACCAGGATTGTCTTTTCTTAATCTTGGAAGTGGAACTGGATATTTAAGTACAATGGTGGGCTTAATTTTAGGTAAACCATTTATTTCTGATTTTATAAATTCATTACAGGAATACTGTTACAATTGCAATATTACCTTACTGCATACCAGAAGCAGTCATAGATCAAAGAGTTCCCCTGTCCAAAAACAATACATTGGTTCTTTGCAGTCCAGTAGCTCGTCATAAAGCACTATTCCACATGCTTTATAGGTAGAGTAAGCTCCATTACTTCTTGGATCCGTGTGCAGCCACACAGGTTGCACCAACGGTATGTCTGTCTCTGCTGAATAGAGATGTAGCGTGAACTACAAGCCACGAATATAATTTAACTGTGTCATCTGGTAGAGGAATATGTGACCTGACCAGTCCATAAGCCTTCTCCAATTGTAAAACATCTGACAAGGGAAAGCTGCTTTTCTATTGGGGGAAGCAGATGATTCAGTCTGGTGCATTGCTCCTCTACCATCAGCCATTGTATGGATCAAGGTAGTAGTCATTTTGTGAGGAAAGTGGAATAATCAAGAAAAAGTGGACAGCCTTTTAAAGGCTTTGTTCACACTATGCTTGCACAATAAACAAATATACATTTGCGTGCGTGTAGATGTACTTCTATTACCAGCAGACCAATCCTCACAAAGCTAAGCAAGACATCAGTAAGGGTGCTCCAACACTTGCGTTTTCTGCTTACCTTAAGAAACTGAATGATACCGCATGCATGCCCATCCAGTTTGTCTCCATTGACTTTCAGTAGGGACTTCGGGACATGCGGTGGCATCCGCTCATCTCTAGTTGTATTGGCTATGGAGTTCCTCAACATATCTCAGTGATTCTAAGACAGTATTTTCCTGACACGTTATACTTCATATTGGTGGTAAATGTTGGTCAATATGATTTGCATTCATCTATCAAAATATTAAAAAAAGCCAATAAATGAGAAATGTTTGCAATTTCTGAACATTAAATGTTTATGCCCTTCTACCAGAGAGTCATATCACACAAAATAGTTAATAACATTTACCACGTTTACTTAACATCAGCACCATTTTTTAAACAATTTGTTTGTTACGAAGTTAGCAGAATTAAAAGTTTATTAATTATCTCAAATTTTTCTAACAAAAATTTATAAAAACCAATTTTTTTTTAGGGACCACATCCCATTTGAAGTGACTTTGAGTGGCCATTTCTCCTGAGTTTGGCAATAACACCATATGTGGTTGAAAACTACTTTAGAGGCACAATGCGAAGTAATAAGGGATATAGTGCCATATTGTAGAGCAGATTTTGATGGAATGGTTCGTGGGTGCCATGTCAGATTGGCAGAGGCCCTGAGGTGTCAGAATAGCAGAACGCTCCAATAAGCGACTCTATTTTACAAACTAAACCTTTCAATGTGTTGATCTAGGAGTGCAGTGATCATATTGACGTCACAGGTGCTTAACTTAATTTTATACCAATTTTATAGCTACATTTTTACCATTAAAATTTTGTTTTAGCCCCAAATTTCAAATTTTTACAAGAAGGAATAGATGAATATTACACCAAAATTTGTCGGCCATTTTATGTAGAATATGACAATACCCTATTTTATGGCTCTATAGTGCTGTCAGGCTGCACGGCATGAGGCGTGGTTCAGGAGGGAAGGAGCTCTATTTTACTTGGAGCACAGTTTTTGCAGTGTAGTTTGCAGACTCGATTTGCACAGCCCCTAAGTGCCAGAAGAAAGATTTCCCCCTGAAATTACCCCATTTTGGAAATTGCATCATTTTTGGCACATTGTGGGGCTCAGAAAGAATTTGGAAGTGCAGAATTTGCTGTATTTCTTTTGGGGTTTGGAGAAAGAAGGATCCATGCCATTTTTCAGTGCCTTTGTGCTACCAGTAATTTGGAAACCCCCTGTATTTCTGTTAACTGATGATAGAGAAGGGACTTGTTTTGTTTTTGTGGAATGATTAAGTTTTTACTGGGCATATTTTACATGAAATTTTGGATCCTGTTTATCCTTTGTTCTACACTGAGCATTGGTGATTTCCATCTAAATCTCTGAATGACGTGATTTAGATGAAACCTACAACAGATCCATTCACTGAGGCAGGAGAAATATTATACTTTAGACTCTGACCTCTGTTTGGTGGTGTCTGTCTTTTAAGAAATGCATAAAGCTGTGGCAGACACCACCTCGATCATAGGCTAAAGAGATTTCAAAGCAACTCCATCTGTTTCAGTAAAGTGAATTTTCCGTCTGGGGTATTGTCTGAATCATTTCAGAGGTTTACACACAAACCCCAATGTAAGCACTCGTGTAGGGCGCGGAATAAAAGTGATAAGGCGGCTTTATTTTTTGACTCCGTACGATTTACAGTGATACCAGATTTATATAATTTTTTGTTTAAAACTATTTTATAGAAGAAAGAAATATTTTTGGGTCGCTGTATTCTGAGGGCACTCATTTTTTATTTTTTCGCTGACTTAGCCAGTGGGGTGACTTTTTTTTACATAACAAGATGACTCTATCAGCGATACTATTTTTATTTACATTTAACTTTTTAATCACATTTTCATTCAATTTTTTTTTTGGTAGTGTAATGAAGAAGCATATTTTTTTGCCACTTCTTTATTGTCTTCACAAAGGGTTAAATGGTTTGACAGTTTATAGATCAGGTTATTGTGGACATGGCAATATCCAATATGTGCACTTTTTTTTTTTTGTTTTTACGTGAATGGATGTATTTATTGGTATTTTTTTTTTTTTTTGCTCTTTATTTTGAGCGTTTCAGTGTTTTTTTTTTTATTTTTTTTAATTTTTTTTTACTTAGTACCTCTATGGTACTTTAACTTTTATTACTTTGCTGGTCTAATGCATATCCATGCACACTCATGGCGATACATTACACCTATTAGACCCTGCTTCTGGCTGGGTCTAACAGGTCACTGTACCTGGTAGACCCAGAGGTCAGCATTGGCCTCCAACTGCCATAACATCTCTTGGCTCCCCTTGATTGTGTCACGGGAGTGTCGCTTGGGTGAGTGAAGGAGCCCACTTCCTCCCAACAAACTTCTAAATGTTGCTATTGGCATTGATCATAGCATCTAGAAGATAATACTGGGATAACATTATTGGGACCTGATTGAGTCAGGTCCCGATGATGTCGCTTGTAAGAACTAGCATTCTACATTGGAATCCTTGCACTTGTGGGACGCTGTGGATCCTGACCCCAGCCTGACCACTTATGTAAACAGATGTTGATGCTGCTCAAAGCTCAGCTGGTGCCAACATCTATTTACTGTCAGCGATCGATAACAGGTTAAATGTGTAAGCACGGTTTAAAAGCTGACCAGGATCTAACCACTGGAACTCACTGTTTGTTCCTATTCCCAGTTCATTTCAACTGAATAGTAACAATCGACAAAGCAGCAGTGGTGGTCGGTCTCCTACGTGGTTGGTCTCTTAGGCAACAAAAAGTTTTACTATTTCTTGAACAGCTGCACATTTTATTAAGCAGTAAATTGCAAACTTCCTTGTGTTTTTGTACTAACTGACATTTTCCTCTATGAATATGGGGTTCATCTTATTTCAAACCATTTTACATCTTGTGTGAATAGGCAACGAAAGCCATATGGTGTCAAGCAGAAAGTGTCATACTGTCCTTGTCAACTACAACTGGTCACTGTAATAAGCAACAAGGCACATAACATTATGACTGAACTATTTTAGGCAAAGTAACTCATGTTCCCTTCATGGCACATGTCCTAAATTTGATCATTCAATCTTTTTTAAAGTAATCTATCCAGCTGACAATGAAGCCCTTGGCTAAGAGAATATCTTGGAATTTCAGCTATTGTTATGCAGTGTATCATGGCTTTTAGGCTCTGCAAAAAGAATGGTCTGCTTTTAACACTTTTTATTTTACATTGACTGCATTGAATTCCACTACAATGTTGAAGCGTAAAGCGGTGAATGGTTATATCATGCAGCTAGAAAAACTGGAGCTTGTGTTGCGTTCAAATCCACCTTTGGCAGCTGTTGAAAGATGCTTGTCTCCTCTTGCTTCTTATGAAAATGCTATGAAGTTTCTGTCAAGACGATTGTCATCCTCGTCATAAACAGAATGATGCAGTAAGGGATGGAGCAATTAAAGCAACTTATACTTTTTCATTGCCACCCTTAAGATGTTAGGGACCCTCAAGGCCAATGACTCATACAGCAGTATTTGGAGGATGAGGAGGCACATGTGGATGTAGAAAGAGACATTTAGATATCCTTTACATAGGCAGAGGGTGAAGCTGACCGTTTGAAATTGATGACAACGCTGACTATGATGAACATTCACTGCCGGTCGAGGGAGAGGGGTGAAAAGTAAAGTGAGTGGGACCTCGATCCTACTGGCAAGTGTGAGAAGATAAGTTGGATGTTTATGGGCATTGGGCATCTTATTAGCATCGAACAAAGGGGTAAATAATGGAAAGCCATGCTATTAGACCCAAGTTTTTAAAGTCAAATTCAAGTCTACATTTTTTAAGGTCATTCCATGTCAAGTGAACCATTAATTTTTACCTCTAGATTTTTAATTCTTTTGAGATTTTGTTATTTGGTAATAACGTGTCAGAGAATGTAAAATGTGAAGAATAGTGATGAGCGAGTACTAAAAATGCTTGGGTACTCGATGCTCGGGTCGAGCATCTCGAGATGCTCGGGTGCTCGATCGAGCACCGAGCCCAATGTAAGTCAGTTAGTGGCAGGCTTCGCCCACAGACCACAGGCTATAAAACGTGTGTTTCTGGGAAAGGGTGGGAGGGGGGGCTTTTTCAAATCATCGCAGCATACAACACCTTGCTATTCCCCCCCAAAGGGACCCTAACAATCAATCTGCTCTCTGTGAGGTGTCAGCTCACTGTGTGCACTGAAGGGAGATGTGTATTTGTGTCAGAGCGATAATTATTAGTGAAGAGTCCGAGCATCTCGGCGGTCCTCTGTGTTCGCCGAGCATCCCGAGTATCGGGATACTCGTACGAGTAACGAGTAGCGCCGAACATGCTCGCTCATCACTAGTGAAGAAACAAAAATTCTACATTTTTTATTTTACCGTATTTTCCTGCGTATAAGACGACTTTTTAACCCCCAAAATCTACTCTGAAGTTGGGGGTCGTCTTATACGCCGGGTACAGAAGCTCTAACATTAGTGAGAACAGCCTGAGAACAGCTGTTGTGCCTCCTATGCATAGTGTTAACAGCTACCTTATGGGCCCTCTGTCCTCCGGTGTGTGTCCAGGCTCCTCCAGCATCCTCTGTGTCCCCAGGTGTAGCCGCGCTGGTCCGGAGCTCATGGGGTTAATCACAGCCTAATGTGCTGTGTGCCCCTGCTGAACTCCGCCCAGCCTGATGTCACAGCAGCCCGGCTCGAGCTCTGATTGGCTCCCAGGAAGCAGCGGGTGCGGCCAGATGACTTCGTGACCTCTGATTGGCTCATCATCTGGCCGCGCCCGCTGGTTCCTGGGAGCCAATCAGAGCTCGAGTCGGGCTGCTGTGACATCAGGCTGGGCGGAGTTCAGTAGGGGCACACAGCAAGTTAGGCTGTGATTAACCCCATGAGCTCCAGCACGGCTGCACCTGGAGCACACAGACAGCACAGGAAGAGCATGGAGACACCAGAGGACAGCGGGGAGCCACACCGAAGGCCCGGGGAGCCACACCACAGGCCGGGGGAGCTGGTAAGAAGGGGTTTGCGTGTGTGTGTGTATGGGTATGTGTATGCATGCATGTGTGTGTTTGTGTATGGGTATGTGTGTGGGTATGGGTATGTGTGTGTGTGTGATGGGAGGCTCCAGACATCCTCCTCCACACAGCTCTTGCAGTCCCAGAGGAAGCAGCCCCGGGACGGCACACACTGCACCGGAAGGAAGCATCACCGCCCCATACCTGAGGTGTGGGGAGCAGGGGGACTCTAATCACCCACAGGCATCGGGGAGGAAGCGGGGCAGGGACTTTTATGAGGCACCTCCCAGCAGCTCAATCACACGGCAGATGCCATTGTGCTCTCCCCCTTAATACCTTGCCAACTGTCTCTATTCAAAGCTCCCGGACACTTTAGGACAGTGCACAGGAAACAGCTTTAGACTGCGTTTCCTGTGCACTGTCAAAAGCTGTTCCCGGAGCTTTGAATAGAGACAGTTGGGAAGGTAAACATCAGGACCACAATAACTACCGTACTGTAAGCTATCAATCCACCTCTGTGCATCAGTGAGCTGTGGCTTACAGTGAGCAGGAGCCTCACTGTACTCACTGATGGTGGGTGCATGGCAGGCAAGCCGCAGGTCAGGTAGGGAAGAAAGTGAAAGTGCCCGCCTTTTTGTTCTCTGCTTCTCAGACGTGATAGGGGTGGGCTGGGTGGAGGGGTAGCCTTATACGGCAAGTATATCTCAAACTCTATATTTTAAGTGAAAAAGTTGGGGGTTGTCTTATACGCCCAGTCGTCTTATACGCCGGAAAATACGGTAATTGATTTTCAAAGTTCGGAAAAAGTGTTAATTTTGGTGTTGCCTGCCTTTACATTTCCCCTCATAACTCAGGCTATAAAAAACATAGAGAAACAAAGTAAACCCCATTCTACTCAGAACTGTACAGGCTTTCACCAGATATGTCACAAGAATATCTTTGTTAATATTTTACCCATGCGAATGCAAACGCAAAATTTTAATCCGCATTTCTGGAAAAAAAACATTTAATTTACAGATTTCCAAAAAAGCACATGTCTGCTATGCTCCTAGCCACATCGCGATGGAATCATATTTTAAAAATATAACTATTACAGTGTCAATGAGAAAACTCTTGAATTCAGATATGTTCAGCCTGTGGTCTTGAAATGTAGGGTCTATATTTACAAAATAATCCATGATTTTAAGATATTACTGTATTTTGTTACAGCCTAGAAGCAGGAGAGGAAAAGAGGAGAAAGCTTTGTTAGGGCTCATCCTAAAGCGGCCGTCACACATGGCGACATCGCTAGCGATATTGTAAGCGATCACGTGCACGCGCGATCGCTTACGATATCGCTCACATTGCTGGTGAGATGTCACACAGACAGACTCACCAGCGATGTGGATCTGCGATCTCGCTGGTTACTATGGTACACATCGGGTTACTAGGCGTCGCGCATCGCTTAGTAACCCGACGTGTACCATAGTTACCATCTCCCAGCATAGGCTCTGCCGCTGGGAGATCGCTCATCGTGGTGTTATACACCACGATGAGGCAGATCGTGAAATCGGTAATCGCCAGATCTGAGCTCCGGAGCTCAGATCACGATTTTGCGATTTCATCAATCATCGCTCATCGTATCTTGCCGTCACACGCAGAGACATCGTTGACGCGATGTTAAATCGGGCGCGTTCTAGCGATATCTTTCTAGATATCGTAGCGTGTGACGGACGCTTTACATACATAGTAACATAGTTTTTAAGATTGAAGGAAGACTTTACGTCCATCTAGTTCAACCCATAGCCTAACATGTTGATCCAGAGGAAGATCCTGAGAATGAACAGGGTAGACAGTGAATGCAGAGCAGATGACAGGCCAGCAACTCTGTCACTCATGTTAAGTATCTGCTCACCGCAGAGTCAGGAAGTAAGACAGAGCTACAAACAGTAGTCTCTACACAGGCATCAAGGAAGTCTGTGTGCTACAATGTTGGTGAGTGTGTTTAACATTTGAGCAAATTTATATTAATAGTTTAATACTTTTCTTAAGGGCTAAGGCCCCCTTCACATCACGTATTTTGTGGATCTGTGTCTATCCATTGTAAAACTGATAGCCACGGATCCGATTAGGCTTCCCATGTATCCTGATGGGCACGGTTTTGTCCTTAATGGCCATCTGTGTGTGCCAGGTTTATCGGATCCGATTGTGTCTGCTTTTTTCATGTACCCAGAATCGGAGGCTGTCTTTAAAAAAAGCGGACATAATCTGACAGAATCAGATCAGATCGGACGCTGTCCGATTCAAATAACATGGGAGACTATGGAGCTTGGATCTGCACGGATGCATGCGTACAGCTCCTCCCACGCCATCTCTGCACACTAATGTCAGATGTGAGAAAAACTAGGATCCGTGTCTTTCCGTGTAGGCCTTGAAATTCCAGGATCCACGCGGACAGGCAAAAAAAGCAGTGTGAAGGGGGCCTAATAAACACACTGATCATTGTTCAGAAAAAACATTCCCCCATTGATTTCAATGGGGTTAAAAACATGCAGTGTTTTTTGAAACACAAGTGAGTAAATCACTGCTTGCACTACTTTTTGATCTGCTGAAATAAATGCAGCATTTATCACTATTTATATAAAAAAAAAGCTGCCATCCTTTTCACTAGCAGTTAAAAAAAAATAATGCACATATAGTGAAAACTCAGTAGAAAAATGCTGCCAAAACCGCAGCATTTATCCGCAGACAGAAAAAGCTGTGTGTGCGCTAGCCCCAATACTCACTTTATAGTAACAGTTATATCTCAAGTGTTCTGTAAATCTTAATTTTTATTACCCATCTTCCTTACTTGATATTAACTTTATTTTTCTCACACAGCAATGACTGCTACTTCTCAAGGAACAATATTTCATCATGTATGCAGTTGCAATCCTTTTGAAAAAACTCACACACTACAAGAAAAAAATCTTAGGCCGGTCCAAGATTAGATGTTTCATATAAATCCATCAATCAATGTCGGCATGAACATTTGTGACAGTTGTAGAAAGCAACTTGCAAAAGAGAAAAATACTCTGCAGGCACACAATTTTGAAGACCCTGTAACTTCCAACACAGAGTTAAAAAAAAAAAAAAAATATTTGATCCCAATTTAGTCCGAAGTTGAATCTCTGTACAAATATAACCAAGATCTCAAGTTACACACATGCATTTTTTCACAATTGCCATAAAAATTTGAATTTGCTTTCTACACAACAAAATATAAAGGAAACATAGCTTGTGACCTATTAAATGAAAGCCTGTACTTTTCTGAGAAGAATTATGCCTCTCCCACCTCTTTATCTTAATTCTATCCCGAGATATGATAAGAAATGTAAGCCATACCAGGCCAAAATTTGTGCTTTTTCAAAACCTTAAAAGTCTGTAAAAAATTCACTTGATCTGGAATGACTCATTTGCTGGATTATGTGTGCTCTGTAACATATTTTATAAAGTAAAAATGTAAATGATATAAAGCACATACAGTGCACAAGGGGGTATATACAGTTGTGGCCAAAAGTATTGACACCCTGCAATTTTGTCAGATTGCAATCATTTTTCAGGAAAACTGAGTATTATCACAAATTCTTTGGTATTATTATCTTCATTTAATTTGTCTTAAATGAAAAAAACACAAAAGAGAATGAAGCAAAAAGCAAAACATTGATTATTTCACACAAAACTCCAAAAATGGCCAGACAAAAGTATTGGCACCCTCATCCTAATACTTGGTTGCACAACCTTTGGCCAAAATAACTGCATGTACCACTTCCGGTAACCATCAATGAGTTTCTTGCAATGCTCTGCTGCAATTTTAGACCATTCTTCTTTGCAAACTGCTCCAGGTCCCTGATATTTGAAGGGTGCCTTCTCCAAACTGCCATTTTTAGATCTCTCCACAGGTGTTCTATGGATTCAGGTCTGGCCCTCATTGCGAGCCACCTTAGAAGTCTCCAGTGCTTTCTCTCAAACCATTTTCTAGTGCTTTTTGAAGTGTGTTTTGGTCATTGTCCTGCTGGAAGACCCATGACCTCTGAGGGAGACCCAGCTTTCTCACACTGAGCCCTACATTATGCTGCAAAATTTGTGGTAGCCTTCAGACTTCATAATGCCATGCACACAGTCAAGCAGTCCAGAGGCAGCAAAGCAACCCCAAAACATCAGGGAACCTCCGCCAAGTTTGACTGTAGGGACCGTGTTCTTTTCTTTGAATGTCTCTTTTTTTCTCCTGCAAACTCTGTGTTGATGCTTTTGCCCAAAAAGCTCTACTTTTGTCTCATCTGACCAGAGAACATTCTTCTAAAGCGTTGTAGGCTTTCTCAGGTAAGTTACTGGCAAACTCTAGCCTGGCTTTTTTATGTCTCGGGGTAAGAAGTGGGGTCTTCCTGGGTATCCTACCATACAGTCCCTTTTCATTCAGACGCTGACGGATAGTATGGGTTGACACTGTTGTACCTTCGGACTGCAGGGCAGTTTGAACTTGTTTGGATGTTAGTCGAAGTTCTTTATCCACCTTCCGCCCAATCTTGCGTTGAAATCTCTCGTCAATTTTTCTTTTCCGTCCACATCTAGGTAGGTTAGCCACAGTGCCATGGGCTTTAAACTTCTTGATGACACTGCGCCCAGTAGACACAGGAACATTCAGGTCTTTGGAGATGGACTTGTAGCCTTGAGTTTGCTCATGCTTCCTCACAATTTGGTTTCTCAAGTCCTCAGACAGTTCTTTGGTCTTCTTTCTTTTCTCCATGCTCAATGTGGTACACACAAGGACACAGGACAGAGGTTAAGTCAACTTTAATCCATGTCAACTGGCTGCAAGTGTGATTTAGTTATTGCCAACACCTATTAAGTGCCACAGGTAAGTTACAGGTGCTGTTAATTACACAAATTAGAGAAGCATCACATAATTTTTCTAACAGTACCAATACTTTTGTCCACCCCCTTTTTTATGTTTGGTGTGGAATCATATCCAATTTGACTTTAGGACAGTTCTTTTTGTGTTTTTTTTCATTGAAGACAAATTAATGAAGATAATAATACCAAAGAATTTGTGATTGCAATCATTTTCAGGTAGAAACTGAGTATTATCTGACAGAATTGCAGGGGTGTCAATACTTTTCCACAACTGTAGGTCATTAACTAAACAAAATTGCATTTATAATATGGCCATGTCAGCAGAGGACACTGCAAGCTCTCAGACACAGTCTCCCCAAATGACACCAAATGCAATGAGATCTACTGGCATATTCCACAGATCTCACGAGTGAGTGCGTCAGCAACATACTAGATCCTGCCAGGATTTCTGGGCAAGATATATGCATCAAAAACAGATATATTACAACATCCTTACATAAATGATTAAACTACATGATTTGCATGACAGCCTCCAGTTTTTACTTATTACCGCGTGTTAAACATTCCAAGATAAATCCCTTTGCTCATCCTTACCCCTCACGACCCCCAAGCATAAACAAATTCTGAGGTTCATACACTTCTATACATGCACTTGGTGTATTAAACACAAGCACATATATTCTAGAACATCATAAGTGTAAGCACATATATACTGTTACATAGTCTAAACACACATGTATGCAGGTCACATAGTTTCTCGGCCAAAAGTGTTGGCACCTTTAGAAATTGTTTAACAAAATGAGGTAGTTCTCCAAGAAAATTATTGTAATTTGTCATACAATAAAATAGAATATGATCAAAAAGTTTATTTAACTGATTCAAACACATATATTATATGGAGTCATTACAGAGTGATCTTTTTCAAGTGTTTTATTCATTAATGTTAATGATTATGGCTTAAAGCTAATGAAAACCCAAAGGTCATTATTTCAGAAAATTAAAGTAGGGAGGATGAAGGGTTAAAAACCACGCTGCTGTATTGCATGAGACATGAAAGGGTGAATATAACATTTATTAGTCAAATGCTCTGAAACATTGCAATATTACATTGATTTTTGATGATATTCTAACTCCTTGAGTGCATTAGTATTTCCTTTGTGTATTAAAACAACACAAAAAAGGGTATTTAAAGATTGCTTAAGCAATGTTCACTCCATCATCTAAAAATAGGACTATGGCGCAACTGAATTCCTACCAAGACATGGCCAACCATCTAAACTGACATCCAAAGCAATTAGAGCACTAATTAGAGAAGAGCCAAAAGGCTTATGGTCACTCTGGAGAGATCTACATATCATGTGGGAGAATCTGTCCACAGGATAAATGCAAGATGCCCCATGTGGCTGAAAACTAGCACTGCACATCAACCTGAAAACACCATCCCCACCATCACACATGATGGTGGCAGCATGATACATTGTGGATGATTTTGTTCATGTAGGGACAGGGAAGCCAGTCAGACTTGATGGGAAGATGAATGGAGTTAAATATTGGGCAATCCTGGAGGAAAACCTGTTAGAAGCTGCAGAAGACTTGAAACTGGGGCATAAGTTAACCTTCCTGTAGAACAAGGACTCTAAACAAATTGCTAGAGCTACAAAGGAATAGTGTAGCTCAAAGCATAGTCATGTGTTTGAATAGCCCAGTCAAAGTTCAGACCTAAAGCCCTAAGGCTGGCTTCACATTTGCGTATGTATCCGCAGCGCACGCTGCGGACAACAATATTCAAATGCGCATGCGGACTGCTCACCTATCCTTATCATTGTATACGCATTGTACGCAAGACACTGCTTTTGCTCGCACACGGCTGCGTATCTGTCCGCATGCGCACGCTTTAGGAAAATTAGGTGCGCCTGGAAACGCAACATGTTACATTTTTTGCCGCGCATAAAATTTCCCCGCGTCCGCATGCGCACGCTTGCGCATGCTCGCTGATACAAAAATGCATTAAGCCCTATAAGAGCGCAAGGTGCGCAAGGATTTGCGTATGGTGCGTACGATGTGCATGCGTACGGGTCTCAAGTCACTTCCCATGGGCGTGCCAGTAGGTGGGACAAGTGAAATCTTGCCAAATTTATTAAACGCATGCGCATGAAAAACGCATGGCATGGTCATAAACGCATACGAGCGCAGGTATGCGCAGCGTACATTCAACGCATGCGTATGCGCATGCTGATGAAAAATCCTGCGCATGCTTGCTTATACATGCGTTTTGACCAGCGCATGCGCAGCATGTGCAGCGACAAAAACGCAAATGTGAAGGTAGCCTAAGAGAATCTGTGACAAAACTTGGAAATTGCTGTTCAGATTCGCTCCATAAAGTCTCACTGAGGTAGAGCTATCTTTCAAAGAAGAATGGCAAAACATTCAGCTAATAGATGTGAAAAGCTGAAAGACATATCCCAAAAGACAAGGAGCAACAATTGAAGCAAAAGGTGGGGTCCTACAAAGTATTAACTCAGGGGTGCCAAATACAAATGCAAGTCACAACTTTTAGATTTATATGATAAAATATTATATGAAAATATTTAACATTTCCGTTACTTTATAAATATTTGCTATTTGGTGTTGTGATATCACATACAGGTGTATCTCAATGAATTAGAATATAATCAAAAAGTTTATTTTAGTAATTCAATACAGAAAGTGAAATGCATATATATTATAGAATCATTACAGAGTGATTTATTTAAGTGTTTAGTTATGTTAATGTTGATGTTTATGGCTTACAGCCAATGAAAACCTAAAGGTCATTATCACAGAAAATTAAAGTAGGAAGGATGAAGGGTCTGAGAGATAAAATATTACCTAAATAGGTATCCGAGGCTTCACTTTGTGGGGTTATGAAGTCACAACCACTATAAAAGCATATCACGGCTGCTGCAGTCCCCAGCGTAGAGTAGGGAGGATGAAAAGTTAAAAACCGCACTGCCATATTCCACGAGACATCAAAGGGTGAATATAATATTGATTTATTTGTCAAATAGCTTTCAAGGCTTCCTGACCCCTTCCTCAGGACAAATCAATGTCATATTGCCATGTTTCAGGACGTTTTAGGGAGTCCTGAAACACATTGACTAATCAATATTGTATTCAGCCTTTGATGTCTCCTGGAATACAGCAGCACGGCTTTTAACCCTTCATTCTTCCTAGTTTAATTTTCTGAGATAATGACCTTTGGGTTTTCCTTGGCTGTAAGCCTTAATCATCAACATTTACAGAAATAAACACTTGAAATAGATCACTCGGTGTCTAATGACTCTCATATATCTGTTTCACTTTGTGGATTAAAGTACTGAAATAAATTAACTTTTACACAGCCCCCAGTATGTGGGGTTGGGGGTTTGGGAGGAGGTGCAGGTTGGGCATGGGGTGTGGTTTGGGAGGGGGGAGTTTTGGTAGGGGAGTGTGTTTTGGGAGGGTGCAGGAGGCAGGTTTGGGGATGGAAAGTGGGGTGGGAGCAAGGAGGGGGAGGGGTGGGTTTGGTAGAGACCAGGGGCAAATGAGGAGGGTTTGAGTGGGGGACAAGTTTGGGTTGGGGTGGTGTGCGGGGGCAGGTTTGATGCATATAGTGGACGTGCTTACACATACACACACAAACAATCAGCTTATCATTAATAACAGTTGGTTACTATGCACAGGCAACTCCAGGCTCTACCGCTAATCTAATATATAATTATCTAGCGGCCACTTCCGTCTGAGGCCAAAATCACGCGCCTGTGCCCATTGGCCGCGGCAAACGCAGCAGCCAATGAGCGCAGCCTATGCAGATTAGGTGCGCGCGCTCAAAATTAGCACCGCGGTCATGTGCAGAGGTACGCGCGAGCCAGCCGGGAGATGACCGGCAAGCCGCTGACTCTGTGCAGCAATAGTTCAGCCGCAGCTGTCATCTCTCGGCTGCTGGCAGCGGTAATGCCCGCACGGCGACCAATCAGAGAAGTAGTGCGGTTTGGTGCCACGCCTCTCATTCAAACTGCACACGGCTTGGCGGGAAATATGAATCCGCGCCGCTGATTGGTCGCTGCTGAGAACAATGAGGGGCGCGGCATTCAACTGCACGCGCCATATGTGAAATATAATGTGCCGCGCTCAGTGTATTTAAAATATGGTGTCATGCTGCACGCTGCTATTCTGATTGCTATTCTGACACTGAGCGCCGCATATTGTATTTCAAATATGGCGCGCGCCGCTATTCTGATTGGTTGCTGCGTGCGCCATATTTGAAATACAATGTAGGCGCTCAGTGTATTTTAAATATGGCGCCAAGGCGCGCACCACTTTTCTGATAGATACCAATCAGATATGTGGCATTTAAACCGCGCCGAGCCGCGCGCCGCGTCCCTCATTGGTCACTGTAGCGGCCAATGAGAGACGCGAAATTCAAACCGCGCGCCAATCCTGCAATGCTGATTGGTTGCCGCTCTCAGCAGAGACGAATCAGCGGCGAGGGATTCATTTTTCCCGCCAAGCCGCGGCGCTTCGTTGATTGGTCGTCGGGCCGCGGAGAACCAATCGGAGAAGTGCCGCGGCTTGGCGCGCGGTTTGAATTCTGCGTCTCATTGGTCGTTACGGCAACCAATGAGAGACGCGACAATGCTTGGTATTTTGGCGGGCAATTTGAACTGCCGCTCTTAGGTTTATAAACAGGAGTGAACTGCATCACACAGTCAGTGTGGCGAACTTCACTCCTGTCTATAAGGCTGTCAGTCAGTGTCACGAGCTTTACTCATAAACATGCATAGGAAGATGATAAATAAATATAGCATACATAGACGATAAACACATACGTAGATGATAGATATTGTGTATTCATTGCATCTATTCTTAAATCTTCATAAATAAACTACATACATATTCTAGAATACCCGATGCATTCGAATTGGGCCACCGTCCAGTTAATATTTGCCAAATGCCAGAATGAGAGAGAATGTTATAGGGACATTTTTATTGCATTTTGCAATGTCACAAGTTTACATATATTTTATTAGTATTTGGTACTATTGCCCTTAAACCATATAACTTGGGTGAAACCTTTTGGATATCCTTCCACAAGCTTCTCATAATAGTTGGTAGGAATTTGAGCCCATTCCTCCTGACACAACTGGTGTAACTGAGCCATGTACCTTTTCAGCTTTGCCCATAAATTTTCAATAGGATTGTATTATCCTTAAGCCACTTTGTAACCAGTTTGGCACTATACTTCGGGTCATTGTCCATTTGGAAGACCCATTTTCGCCCCAGCTTTAACTTTCTGGCTGATGTCTTGAGATTTTGCTTCAGTATTGCACATAATCTTATTCTCATGATGCCATCTATTTTGTGGTGTGCACTAGACCCTCCTGCAGCAAAACACCCCCACAACATGATGCTGCCACCAATGTGTTTCATAGTTGGGATGATTTTTCTAAGGCTTCCAAGCTTCTCCCTTTTTCCTCCAAATGTCATTATGGCCAAACAGTTCAGTATTATTTTTGTCAGATGACAGCACGTCTCTGAAAATGTAGGCCTTTGTTCCTGTGTATATTTGCTAAAATTAGTCTGGCTTTTTTATGTTTCTTTTGCAGAAACTGCTTCTTGGTAAAGTAGCCTTTCAGCCCATGATTGATATGGTGCTTGTTCACTGTGGATAATGCCACAAAATTACCGGCTTATGCCATTAACTTCACAAGCTCTTTTGCCTTTGTTCTTGGGTTGATATGCACATGTCGGACCAAAGCACGTTCATCTCTGGGACACAGAGCCCATCTCCTTCCTAAGCAGTATGATGGCTGGACATTCCCATCTTGTTTGTACTTACATATAATTGTTTGTACAGGTGAAGAAGGCACCTTCTGGAAATTTGCACACATTGCCCTGGTGCAGTGTCAAACTGGATATCTGTGGTTAATGCCAGCTGTGTAATGTCCGATGGCATCAACCTCAGTAATGTAGAGGTGTCTTTACGACCCACATTACTAACCCAGTCAGTAAAAAAAAAAAATAAACACACCAAAAAATATTTTATTTGAAAAAATACTCCCCAACACATTCTCTGTTTCACCAATTTATTGAAAAATAAATCCCAAAAAATAAAAATTCTGCAGTAGTCCAGGGATTCCTAAATAGTCTACAAAACTGAATGCTGTACAGCAAAGTGTGATTGTGCAATATTTTGCCTGGGTATGTGGATGACGCAGGAGATGTCTCATATCTATATGAAATCTTGCACCTGCGCAGGGAGCTGGCCGGTTTGCACAGGCATATTTGTGTTTTAGGCTCTGCCTGCAGTAGAGTAGAGCATAGGATACCTGCGCCAGCTGGCAAGGCCTTTTTCCCCCTCGATGTCGATGAGGTAGGGGGCATTATCCACATCAATCAGAAGAAAAGGAGGCCGTTCAGTGAGGAGGGGAGGAGCAACCGATACGGCAGTCTAGCCCATCGAACCAGACTGAAGAAATTTTCATACAGAGTGGGAGATTTTAAAAAGATAAAGTTTCTGGGATGCACAGGGGGAGTCATGGCATAATATACAACTTCAGGGAATACAGAATTGGTGCTGCTGAAAGTGATGGTTTTAGTTTAGTTTATACACCAAAAATCTGGTGACATGTAATGTTTAACACAACAGTCTTTTCAAAGGCCCAAGAACAGTCTTTTCTCTGGGTAAATCAAACTGTCTCACTAAAGGTACCGTTACACCTTCAAAGTTGAAACAATATCCTTAACGATCTCATGAACACGTGGTCGTTAGGACATCATTTTGACATCGTTGGTGAGATGTCACATGTCTAGATATCGTGCACGATGCACCAACCATGCGGCAAGCATGTATCGTTCACACAAACCCAGGGAACGATACTACTTCATTGCTGAGAAAGGGAAATCGTTAAGGACATCGTTATCGCTGTGTCAGACAAAACAATGCAGCGGTTGGCTGATCGAGGATCGTCTGATTTGAGAACATGTTCTCCAAGCTGGATTCAGCGATCCAATGATTTATTGTATCCATATCTCGGTGTCATATGCAACGAGGTACTAACAATGTCGCTTAGAACAACTCCAAACCTGTGATGTTTCAGCGATATTGTGTGCGATCCCGTACCTTGTAACGGTACCTTAAGTTTTGGTTGCAGGCTGTTTTTTGTACACGGCCACAAAATGGAACAATGTGTCCATGATTTCACTGCAACCAGAGATCTGCGAACAATCTCTGCACAATTATCTGTGTGTGTAACTGGGCCTTTAGACTATCCACCTTGTGTGGTCTGGCTCTAACATGACACACACTGCTGAACTAACACAGCTGCCTGTTATTTGGCTTGTAAGTCCTGCACAAAAAAGATGATCAATGTGAAATTTATTCACCCAGTGTCTCAGAGTGGATTGGAGTGCAGTTTCCTCCTGTATCTGGAATGTGTGGCCTAGAGCAGAGGTCATGGAGCTCAGCAAACTTCCACTGTCTGCAGATGCCCTGGCATGCTCTTTTTCATAGGCCACTTTTTCTCTCTTTCTATACCTCATCTCTGTGGTCGCTGATGTTGTTACCTACTGCCTGCTTTGACTCAAAGGTCGCAATGTAACAATCTTGGCATCAACCCTGCAGCCTGTCGGTAAAGACTGGAGGCAGGAGTGGCGCAATGGAGAGAAGAATAAAGCTCTGTTTATTTTTAACGTAGTGGGATTCTATGGGCTAATATAAACAAAAATAAAAATCATGGAAAACCCCTTTAGAAAACTCAAATTTTATTTTTATTTTTTTAGTCTTATTTTACTCTACTGTATTCTGGTTCTTACCTGTGCTAACTGGCATTTGTTTTTAATAACAGGTCCGTTTGGCATAAATCATGGCGTTGAACTTCATTCTGATGTGGTGGAATATGCCAAGGAAAAATTGGAGGCTTTCATTAAGTTTAGTGACAGCTTTGACAAGTAAGTGTAATACGTAATATATTTGTTGACCTTACAAATGTATTTCTCCTGAGATATTGTAGTAGGTATTAGAAGCTGTGAGTATAAACCCCATTGTATTTCTGGTGACATTTCCAGCACTAGACATGTGTAGAAAGTTATGATTTAGGCAGTAACAGACCATGCTGATCCGATATTACAGGTTATTTATATCAAAGGAGAGGGCAATCTCTTTCTCTTTAACAATTACATTAAAGAGGATTTATACTTTGTACTTTAAGAAGTCTGAATCAGCTAATCTACATAGTACTAGCTAAGCCAAGCTGATGATATTCCTGAAGATCACACATTTTTCAAAAGCTACATTTCATGTTACTTTTTCATAAACTACCACCCCAATATAGGCAAGAGCTGCTTACACCTCCAGATTCTTTCCATAGCTTTGATTGTAACCCGGATATGCATGCAAGATGCAACAGAACCGGGGAAAAAAATATAAAACCTGACCACTCCAGCCTCCCTGCTTCTTGGTGCCTGCTATACCATCGTTTTTTCTTCTTGTCGTCAGGCACACTGCATTTCCTGACCTCTTCACTATAGGCCAAGACTTAATGTCAAGACCTTGAATGTTACTCCGCATCATAGGGCCTCAATGTCAATATCGTGACCTTTAGCTCCCAGTGACTCATGGCCTGAACTTGGAGTCTTGGAGATGCAGTGAGGCAACTGGATACTTGAGTATTTAGTGTTTTTTTTGTTTAATTTTAATTATTTTTTTTTTCAATAACCAATACTCAACTCTTCAGCTGCCATGTTGTTTGCTGTTTGCTTTTCCTCCTTCTATCGTTGGTCACACCACATCTCCAACTTCATCATTATGCTCCAGTATGTTAACGTCAAGACTTAATGACACTCAATGACCTTAGGGGCTTGTATGCTGCCGGATGTCTTGATGATCATCTGACATGTGGCATCTCTGGCCCATTTTGTACTTCTGACCAAAACCATGACACACGTTATTGCATGTCATAAGCCATTTAGTGAAGAGTCCAAAGATGCACCATGTGATGGCAGAAAGAAGAGAGACGAATTGTGGCCAGAGATATCAGCGGTGAAGTATGTTGGGTTTTATTTTAACTTTTGAAAATCTGTCGTTTAAAACTAAGGGTTGTACATAAGTCTCTTGTTTGTAAGTTGAAGGAACCTAGAAAAGCATGAATATAGTGCAACTCCTTGTTGTATGGTGACTTATTAAAGGAAAACACTGCATCTGATTTTCTATTATTTGAATTTCATTCATGATATTTCTTCTGAGGAATGACACCATCCTATAAATTTGTGTCACCAATACAACAAAACTTGATTTGAAGCCCATATTGAAAAGTGTTTATCTAGTAACTTTATAAACATTTTCTATTTCCATACAAATTCTTTACTTGATGGTTTCTCACATTTTGTCTTTTTAGATTTGAGTTTTGTGAGCCTAATTTCGTTGTTGGAAATTGTTTGGAGATCGCATCGGACAGTCCACAATATGATCGGATTTATTGTGGTGCTGGTGTCCAGAAAGACCATGAAAATTACATGAAAATTCTGTTGAAAGTTAGCGGAATTTTAGTTATGCCTATTGAAGACCAGGTGATGGCTTGTTTTTTTCACATTCTTTGTGCATATACAAAGATAATACCGTATTTTTCGCTTTATAAGACGCACCCCCAAATTTGGTGAAGGAAAAGAGAAAAAAGTAAATTTTAATGTTAAATGGGATCCGTCTTATAATGCAAGTGTCTGTCTAACAAATCATAGAGGGTATATGTCCCTCATAGCAACCTCATCCTGGTACATTGTCCCTCGTCCTGGGATATAGCCCCCCATCCTAAAATTAGCCCCCTTAATCTGGATATGACCCCCTTATATTGGATATAGCCCCCTTGTGCTGGCACACATCCCACAGTGATACCACATGTCCCCTGTTGCTGGCACATGTCCCCCTTGTGCTGGCACATGCCCCTTGTGCCACGTCCCTATGGTTTGCACACGTCCCCAGTGGCTGGCACATGTCCCCCGTGGCTGGCACACGTCCCCTATGGCTGGCACACGCCCCCCGTGGCTGACTCATGTCCCCCGTGGCTGGCACACGTCCCCCGTGGCTGGCACACGTCCCCCTGTGGCTGGCACACGTCCCCCTGTGGCTGGCACACGTCCCCCTGTGGCTGGCGCACGTCCCCCTGTGGCTGGCACACGTCCCCCTGTGGCTGGCACACGTCCCCCTGTGGCTGGCACACGTCCCCCTGTGGCTGGCACACGTTCCCTGTGGCTGGCACACGTCCCCCATGGCTTGCTATGGCCCCCATGCTGCTGCCCATAGTAAAATAAAAAACACTTTACTTACCTCCTCCAGCAATGTCCTCCCGGCATCTCCCTGCTTGCCGCTGTGCTCCTCCACTTCCTGCTTCTCGGTGCCGGTCATGTGATCAGCACAGTAGAGAGAAATTATCTCTGCGTGCCCGATCACAGCGGCAGCCGGGAGACCGGGGAGACACCGGAAGGACATCGTTGGAGGAGGTAAGTAAAGTTTTTCTTATTTTACTATGGGCAGCAGCATGGGGGCCATATCAAACACGGGGGGGGGGGGGGGCACGTGCCAGTCTTCACTGGGTGGCGCAGGCACATGTAATATGCACTGCTTCCCCAGTCCATCACTACGGTGCGGTTTCAGCACCATGGTGATGGACAGCGGCAGTGCATATTATATGAGCGGGAGCAGGAGATCTCCCGCTGCCTCCTGCTGCCTGCACCAGCCCGCCCTAGCTTCCCCCAGCCCCCAGATAGGCTCCAGAGCTGTCCCCACCTCCCCTGCAGTATAATCCGTATATTCGGATTATAAAAGGCACCACCCACTTTTCCTCAAAATTCGAGGGAACAAAAGTGCGTCTTATAATCCGAAAAATACGGTACTACTTTTGTTGCTGCTGCAATTCTCTTCACTCTCGTTTCTAGGGGAATTATGTGCATTTCTCACACTTATAATGCGAGAAGCTAATGAACAGTTTCCTATGTAGTTGTATTGAAGTGTAGGTTTATTATTTTACTCACAATTTGCATTACTGTTTCTTAAGTGTAACCTTGCTTTTCAGGTAACTGAGATCATTGACTGATTTAGTTAACGGGATTATTCCACATATTGTAAGAATCATTAATATCAAATCCACTGAATGTTAATGCAAAAGTGTCTACTTTCTCAATTTTTCATTTCTGTTCCTTTGGGCACCAGCTTGCCATAGCCAGAAAGCGGCACAATTTCCAGGAGTTCTTTTCAGTCAGATTCTGCTGACTCCTTACCTCCGGTCTTCTCCACTAACCTGTTGAGAAAATAGTCCATTGCAGACAGGCGTAGAAATCCCCTAGTAAATATCAATGTTCTATTTATCTGTCTTTCTCCCTCTCATGCAGTCTTGTTAAATCTACTGCACATGCTTTATTTTTCTGGTTCTTGTCACATACAATCGTCCTACACAGCATAAGCAAGGAAGCTGCTGACTATGTTGATCCACCAATGGAGGCGAACCTACACTTCAGCCACAGGAAGAGCAGCATGGGGCAATATTACAGATGAAAAAGTTATTTATATGTGAAACCACACGTTAATTTCAATTGAAATACATTGCAAATATGCTAACGAATAAGGGGAGCACCCCGAAACGTGTCTAGCGTAACCCCATGGGGTATGTGATGCTTTTATATATGCACTAAATAAAGCACTTGGAAAGCAGAATTGGACACGATCTTTTTTCATATTATATGTTTACACAGGTGGCTGTTATACCACCAATCGGGTGTCTGGAATCCAGGAGTGATTATCCGAAGAACCGCCTCCCTTTCCCATTTCCTGAATCAAGTTTACATTGCAAATATACTTATTTTCACATTATTAACCCCATCAGCCCCAGCCAATTTTGCGGTTTTGTGTTTTCCCCTACCCTTCTTCCAAGAGCCTTCATTTTTTTATTTTTACATCACTATAGAAGCAGTAAATTAATGCCCGATGCTATCGCATCGGTAGGGCAATGACTTGACGATGGGCTCTGTAGTGCTGGGGGCAGCGTCCGTCTCCCCTCTGTCCGCTTGCTCTCCCCATGTGGGCTTTTCCCCTCAGCCGCTCTCTCCTTTGCTCTTGGTCCTCTGTGCTTTGTCTCCTCTGGTGCGCTTTGCCCCTTCCATATGCGCTGTCTCCCCTTGCGCGTCTCTGCCCCTATGCGCTGTCTCTGCCCCTATGCGCTGTCTCTGCCCCTATGCGCTGTCTCTGCCCCTATGCGCTGTCTCTGCCCCTATTGATCTCTGGTCTTTTGATGACATCTTTATATTTTGAGGCTGACCTCTTGGACCATTTGAAGGATGGTGGCAAGCTAAAGAAACCAGTCTTTGCGGGGTTTTGTGAGGGTGATTTGTTTGTGGATTTAATGTATAGGAGCAGTTGGTTGTGGTTTGACAGGTGTGTTTGTGGAGTGACTATGAGGGCGCCGATATTTGTAGGGTCCATATCTGTGATGGCATAGTCTATCACACTGCTGCCCACATGGAAGTTTAGGGTATGTCTTCCCAATGAGTCTCCCTTGGTGCGTCCATTGAGGATATAAAGTTCCAGGCTTCAGCTTTGCCTCTCTCCCTGTGCGCTTTGTCTCTCTCCCTGTGCACTGTCACCCATCTGTGTTTAGTCTTTCCCCCTTGTGCTCCCACCCCTGTTCTGGCTTGTCCCCTGTGCATCTGCACTGTGTTCTTTTTCTCTCCTCTGTACACTTTCTCTCCTCTGTACGCTTTCTCTCCTTGTGCTCTGTCCCCCTTGTGTTTTGTCTCTACTGTGCCCTCTCTCCCCAGTGCGCTCTCCTTTCAAAGAGGGTGTCCAAAGATGGCGGTGGCATAAGTGTGCATACATTCCGGGTCATGCCGCCACCATCTTTGTGTACCCAGGTGTACAGTTGGGTATACAAAGATGGCGGCCACCTGAGTAAGTGCGCACGCGCACTTACTCTGGCGGTGATGATCAGTGTCAGTGGTTGCAGTTGTCAGCGGTTGCTGGTGGCAGTTGTGGTTGATAGCGGTTGTGCAATGTGACAGTACTGCCAGTGGGCGCCATATTTGCACACCCATCAGTTCGATGGGCCAATATGGCTGCCACCGACACGTGATAGGACTTTCTAACACTGGAAGTTGATGAGACTGGACAAGACAAATATGTAAATAGATGAGGGATTGTTTTATTCCGAATGATTTAGACTTTTGAGTCATTAATTTTACCATAGAGTGTACTGGAAAACAGGAACAGAATTCCAACTGTGCTGAAATTGCAAAAAAAAGTACAATTACACAATTTTTTTTATTGATCATGATCACTATATGGTAAAAATTGATGTGTCAAATGATGCCTCGCATCAGTACAAGTTCGTAGATACCAGATATGCATACTTTTGCTTTTGTTTAAGTGGTGAAAATAATTCAGAAGTTTTTAAAGAAGAAGAATTGCGCTTTTGTCGCCATTTTCCGAGACCCATAATGTTCTCATTGTTCTGGATCTGGAGCTCTATGATGTCTTATTTTTTGCGTTTCGAAAAGGACATTTGTAATCATATAATTTTAGGGTAGATATGATGTTTTGATCGCCTGTTATAGCATATTATTGCAATGTTGCAGCGACCAAAAAAATTTAATTTTGGACTTTTTTTTTTCCATTACGCAGTTTACAGATCTGATTACCGTATTTTTCGCTTTATAAGACGCACCTAATTATAAGATTCACCCCCAAATTTTAATGAAGGAAAAGAGAAAAAAATAATTTTTAATGTTAAATGGGGTCCGTCTTATAATGCCAGTGTCCGTCTTAAAAATCATATAGGGTATATGTCTCTCATAGCCCCCTCTTCCTGTTACATGGTCCCTCATCCTGGGATATAGCCCCCCATCCTAGATATGGCCCCCTTAATCTGTTTATGGCTGGCACACACCCCCCAGTGTTGGCACACGTCCCCCAGTGTTGGCACAGTCCCATGTGGCACAGTCCCCAGTGTTGGCACACGTCCCCCAGTGTTGGCACACGTCCCCCCGTGTTGGCACACGTCCCCCGTGTTGGCACACGTCCCCCCACTGCTGGCACACTCCCCCCACTGCTGGCACACGTCCCCCCACTGCTGGCACACGTCTCCCCACTGCTGGCACACGTCCCCCCACTGCTGGCACACGTCCCCCCACTGCTGGCACACGTCCCCCCACTGCTGGCACACGTCCCCCATTGATGGCACACGTCTCCCACTGCTGGCACACGTCTCCCACTGCTGGCACAAATCCCCCACTGCTGGATATGGCCCCCTATGATTACACATGCCTCCCCCCATGCTGCATATGGCCCCCAAGCTGATGCCCATAATAAAATAACAAACATTTTACTCACCATTTCCAGCGATGAGCTGCTTGTCTCCCTCCTGTCTCCCTCCGTGTAAGCTGCGCCCCAACTTCCTGCTTCTCTGCCGGTCATGTAACACTCTGCTGAGCCGGTCACATGACCGGCAGAGAAGCAAAAAGTTCGGGCACAGCTTGTACGGAGGGAGACAGGAGGGAGACAAGCAGCTCATCGTTGGAAAAGGTGAGCAAATGTTTGTTATTTTATTATGGGCAGCAGCTTGGGGGGCCATATGCAGCATGGGGGAGGCATGTGTAATCACTGGGGGGCGCAGGCAATGTATTATGCGCTGCGCTCTCAGTCCCATCACCGCGGTGCGATTTCAGCACCGCGGTGATGGACAGTGGCAGTGCATATTAAATGAGCAGGGGCAGGAGATCTCCCGCTCCCTCCTGCAGCCCCCAGCCAACACACCAGACCCCCGGGCACACTCCAGAGCTGCCCCCACCATCCCCTGCACTATATGATCCGTATATTCGGATTATAAGACGTACCCCCCACTTTACCCCAAAGTTTGGGAGAACAAAAGTGCGTCTTATAATCCGAAAAATACGGTAATTTTCTTTACATTTTGATAGATCGGGCATTTCTAAACACAGTCACACCGAATATGTGTGTTTTTTAAATAGCTTTTATGTTCCATGGGGCAAAAGGGTAGTGATTTGAACTTTGTTTTTATTTATTTTTTTTCAGAATTTTTTTTTTTAAGACTTTTTGTTTTTTACATGTCCTACAGTTTCAGCATTGTCCTGCACAGCACAAATGTCATGGCATTGCATATAGGCCCCCTGATTGCCTCATGGTGCCACCGATAGCAGAGGGGACCAGCGCGGTCCCGACTGCGGTGCTTTCAAGCACGCTGTTAGTGATTGGCAATACAATCTAAAAGGTTAACGTGCCGATCGAATCGCTGATCCGATCGGTGTGGTTAGCTACCCATGTCAGCTGATTAGATCAGCTGATATGTGCAGGGGATGATGCAAGCTCAGCGTGTGAGCTTGCATCCAGCTGAGAGAGGCAACCAAGGGTGCATATTCACACCTTTGATCTTGAAGGGGTTAAAGGATTCTGGAAATCTCAAGTTTTTTGTGCATACATAATAAAGTTTATGTAAAAATACAATCCATTTTTAAATATTCAGGTATCGCCCCCCCCCAATGGTGCCCCCTCATGGCTTTTTGTTCTTTACCACATGATTCTTTCTCCTGTAGTTTTAATGCTGTTGCTCAAGCATGGTCAGAGGCACCTAATTACCCTGTCTAATCAAATATCTGACAGCCTGACTGTATCACAGTTCAGCTATGCTGAAGATCCCACTGCAACACTGCATTTTCACCAAATGACCCTGTCTAATAACCCCCCCCCCCCCACAACATTCTCATCCTGACAGCCATATTGTACCCTTTTGCTTTATTTACACAAGTAAGCATTATCATGATCTTAAGATTCCTATGAACCACCAATAAACTTTGCAGATTGTAAATAGTACTTTGGCCAAATAGTGAGTCACAAATGCTACATTTAAACATATCAGTGGTCACCTCACCTATATAAATATAAATTGCCCATATTGAGATCTTTATCTGGATGCACTTAGGAGAATGAAGGGAAGGTTTTGTAGTACTAACGAAAATAAGTGTGCTTCTGGAAAATGTACTTTTGACATAAAATTAGGAACACCCATTCAGCTTTGTGAAGCTAGATGCACCAAGGGGCAGAATGAGAAATGCAAAAATGACTAAAAACAGACTTTGCATTCGGCTTTCCCTGTAAACCACAGTCATGTAGATAGTGTACTTTGTGAAAAGAAATATTTCCATTGTGGAATTAACTTTAATTTTAAGTGATACATTTCATTAGAGAACTCTTTTAAGTGTAGAGCACTCCATAATTTAGAATAACACCATGCACAAAGAGAGTAAATTCCATTGTGTCATGTATTGTTAAACGGAACTGCAGTGTCCAAACATCTTGGAAAACTAACCACATATCTGTAGTTATAGGCTTGCACATCTCCTTTTCGGCCCGGCTCCGCGCATGCATAGTGTGCTTATTGAAGCCAGGCCGATCACGTGATCAAGCCCAAAATGCACTGGGGCCAATCACGTGATCGGGCCCATAATGCACTGCGCCGGATGTGAGGTAGCGGCCGGTGCATGATAGGTGTAAAGAGGGCGGGAGATTCCAAATGGAGGAGGCGGCGATGAACAAAGTGCGCTGCTGCATCAAGGAGGGCAGAATGGAGCCTGGGGCCGCCTTTTCAGTCCCCAGCCTCAGGGACTTCTGTAAGTTATAAGTTATTTTTCTGCAGTTTTATAGGGCCCCTTTAGCTTAGGGAGGGATAGATAGGAAGCTGCTAGGAAGGTGCAGGGACAGGTAGTGATAGTGTAGGGGCATAGATTTAGGTGACAGTTTCCCTTTAAAGAGCTTTTCCCAGAATAAAAGTTCATTTTAATCAATAGATCTTGGAGTAATAATAATTTAAATAAAATGTTCCTATGCTGAGATATTCATATAAATGTGCCCCTGCTATGTGCAGTTGCATTTTTATTTCTGACCGTGCACGGAACACGGCCTGATCATACCACGTCTCCTGGGCTGGGGAGGAAGGAAAAAGAATATACAGACATTACAGCACAAGATCACAGCTGATTCTTTTTTGTAAGGTAAAACATTCCTCTGCCTGTTTGTAAAAAGTGTTTTACCTCAAAGAAAGAATTATTTTTGATCCCATGCTATAATGTCTGTATACTTTATTTCATCCTTCCCTGCCCAAGATCAAACCAATGCTCTGTGCACGATCAGAAGCCAAAAATGAAACTGTACGAAGTAGGAGCACATTTATAAGATTATCTCAGCACAGAAACATTTTTATTAAACACATCCAATTGTGGAAATTATTATTATTCCAAGATCTATTGATTAAAGTGAACTTTTAAATTAATTTTGTGGGAAAATCCCTTTAACCCCTTCCTGGCCTTTGACGTTGTGAAACGTCATGAAAGTCTGTGCCTTAACGACCCATGACGTTGCACAACGTCATGGCGGTTACCGCGGCACAGTTCCCGCGGTAACCTCCATCGGGCCTCGGTGCTCTGTGATTCCTATCACAGAGGACCAAGGCTCGAGGTCAGGGGGGGTGGATTCCCCACCCCACGTCCAGGGTCACTGTGATTGGCTGTTGAAACAGTCAATCACAGTGATCCTGTCTCCAGCTATAGAAGTATCTGACAGCCCAGGCACAGTGATCCACTAAGTGGATTACAGTGCCTGGGTACAGATGGCTATTGTGCAGCCCAATCCCCCTGCATGGGATATCGAGCCGCAGAAATGATCTGACAGCCCAGGCACAGAATCACTGTGCCTGGGCTGTCAGATCGCTTTGTGCAGCTTGATCCCCATGCAGGAGAATCGGGCTGCACAGTAGCGATTGGCAGCCCGGCCGCAGTGATCCACTTAGTGGATCACTGTGCCTGGGCTGTCAGATCGCTTTCTGCAGCCCAATCCACATGCAGGGGGATCGGGCTGCAGAGTAGCAATCTGGCAGCCTGGCCGCAGTGATCCACTTAGTGGATCACTGTGCCTGGGCTGTCAGATCACTTTCTGCAGCTCTATCTCCATGCAGGGGGATCGGTCTGCAGAGTAGCGATCGGACAGCCCGGGCGTAGTGATCCACTATGAATGGTGGATGTAGCAGAGGCGATAGAGCGTCGTGGGACCTTCGTTGTGGACTGCGTCGGATCTTTATAATAAAGATGGAGTCCGAATTTTGTTTGTGTTTTTTTTTTTTTCTTCAAATAAAAAGATTTTTCTTTGTATTTTTTTTTTTTGACTATTTACTAGAGATTCCTAATGGCCGGTTCTAACATTGGCCCGACATTATGAATCTCAGGCTTAGTGCCAGCTGCCAGCTGGCATTAACCCCTTTATTACCCAGTTTGCCACCGGCACCAGGGCAACTGGAAGAGTCTGGGTACAGTGCCAGAAAATGGCGCTTCAATGAATGCATAGTGAGCACTTTGAACTCCCAAGTGCTTCACAAATTGATCCGTTAAAATTAAAAAGTACTTTGTTTTTTTTATTTTTACGGATCAATTTGTGATGCACTTGGGGGTTCAAAGTGCTCATTATGCATCTAGATAAGTTCCCTGGGGGGTCTAGTTTCCAAAATGGGGTCACTTGTGGGAGAGCTCCAATGTTTAGGCACACAGGGGCTCTCCAAATGTGACATGGTGTCCGCTAACAATTCCAATTGTTAGCGGACACCATGTCGCGTATGGAGAGCCCCTGTGTGTCTAAACATTGGAGCTACCCCACAAGTGACCCCATTTTGGAAACTAGACCCCCCAGGGAACTTATCTAGATGCATAGTGAGCACTTTGAAGCCCCAGGTGCTTCACAAATTAATCTGTAAAAATGAAAAAAGAAAGTATTCTGTAACTGCAAAGTATTTCAAATTTTAGCTCCGTTGTCTGCAGGACTCTTCTGCCATTTTTCTGCACCACAGTTACTATGATTTCAAACATAGTTGAGTCGCATGGCCTTGTTTATATATGCATTAAGTCCACTTCTGGCCATACCTCCTATCAGTAACTGGGTCACTCTAGTTGCCACTTATTATGATGGACATCTTCTATTTTCAAATTTCAAATTAAATAAGCATGCTGTACCTTCCATCTGCTGTACAATGTTTTCTACGCCAATCACTACATGTTTTAATTCTCGACTTGGTACGGCTTCAATAGAGTTTGAATAGCATGTCTTGAATAGAGATGGGCGAACCCACAGTTGTTCAGGTTTGGCAGATGCGTCCGGACTTAAAGAGAAAAAAAAGTTCGGATTCGGTACAGGACTTGAGCTGAACCCCCATATAAGTCTTTGAGAACTATAGTGCTATAAAATGATGGCAGTAGGGCTAGGGTGCTGAAAGAGACAACAAAATAATGAATTAAGCAGGAGTGGGCACACTCTGCGTTATGTTGGCTGGGTATCAAAATGCGGGGGACGTCATCCTTTAAGTACAGCGTTAAAGAACACAGACACAGAGAGAAATCCTTTATTTCGAATGAAAAACACAGACACTCTCTTTTACCCATTTATAAACATTATATTCTTGCAGCTCCAACAGTAATCCTCAACCGAGGTCCCTCGAAGCTCCCCGGCTTTGCTATATCCAGAAAGACCTCGCACTGAGCAGTCACATTAAAATGAACTGCTCACCTCGAGCACCGCCACAGCATGATGGCTTTGACAGCCAGTGCTGTGAGAGTGGTAAGGTCACCTGAGGTCACGTCACCTCTTCCTTTTGCAGCCCCCTAACCCTGTAGCCAGGTGGCCAAACCCAAACAGTAATACAAACTTCTCAGGGAAGTCTGTGTTCGGGGTCTATGCACGGACACTAGGTATTCGATTCGGACTCCGAACTTTACAGTCCAGGTTCGCACATCACTAACCTTGAAATCCCAGTCTGCTTTGAATTGTCTGCCTGGGAGAGATCTTGCTGCATATCTTGCTGGGCTCATACTGGCAATGTTGTATGACCGGTGACGTGAAATGATCTTCCACAATATCACTTTTTGTAGCAGAGTATCACTCTTTGCCACCCAGTTTTAAGCCTCCTACACAGCTGTTATTGTTAATGGCTGTGTTTCATATGAAAGTGATGATGGTTTACACCTGTTAGGTGTATAAGTAGAAAATTATACCAAACTATAACCCTACAAAATCCCTGACTGTGTGCAGGTTTATTTACAATAATTGTTGCTGTTTCGAAAACAAAGGGTGGTCACACCAAGTAAAGATATGGTTAAGATTTTCCTTTTCTAAATTCACTTACCGTATATACTCGTGTATAAGCCGACCCGTGTATAAGCCGACCCCCCTACTTTTGCCCCCAAAATCTGGGAAAACCTATTGACTCGTGTATAAGCCGAGGGTGGACCCCAGCACAGGTATACAGCCCCCAGCAGTGTGGTATACAGGCCTCCCCAGTGGAAGTATACAGCCCCCAGAAGTGTGGTATACAGCAGCCTCCCCAGTGGTACATACAGGCCCCAGCAGTGTTACAGCAGCCTCCCCAGTGGTATATACAGCAGCAGCCCCAGTGGTAGTATACAGCAGCCCCAGAGATATATACAGCAGCCCCAGTGGTAGTATACAGCAGCCCCAGAGATATATACAGCAGCCTCCCCAGTGGTATATACAGCAGCAGCCCCAGTGGTAGTATACAGCAGCCCCAGAGATATATACAGCAGACCCAGTGGTAGTATACAGCAGCCCCAGAGATATATACAGCAGCCTCCCCAGTGGTATATACAGCAGCAGCCCCAGTGGTAGTATACAGCAGCCCCAGAGATATATACAGCAGACCCAGTGGTAGTATACAGCAGCCCCAGAGGTATATTACAGCAGCCCCAGTGGTAGTATACAGAAGCCCCAGAGGTAGTATACAGAAGCCCCAGTAGTAGTATACAGCAGCCTCAGTGGTATATACAGCAGCAGCCCCAGTAGTAGTATACAGAAGCCCCAGTAGTAGTATACAGCAGCCCCAGAGGTATATACAGCAGCCCCAGTGGTAGTATACAGAAGCCCCAGAGGTAGTATACAGAAGCCCCAGTAGTAGTATACAGCAGCAGCCCCAGTAGTAGTATACAGAAGCCCCAGTAGTAGTATACAGCAGCCTCAGTGGTATATACAGCAGCAGCCCCAGTAGTAGTATACAGAAGCCCCAGTAGTAGTATACAGCAGCCCCAGAGGTATATACAGCAGCCCCAGTGGTAGTATACAGAAGCCCCAGAGGTAGTATACAGAAGCCCCAGTAGTAGTATACAGCAGCAGCCCCAGTAGTAGTATACAGAAGCCCCAGTAGTAGTATACAGCAGCCCCAGTAGTAGTATACAGCAGCAGCCCCAGTGGTAGTATACAGCAGCAGCCCCAGGGGGTATATACAGCAGCAGCCCCAGGGGGTATATACAGCAGCAGCACCAGGGGGTATATACAGCAGCAGCCCAAGGGGGTATATACAGCAGCAGCCCCAGTGGTAGTATACAGCAGCAGCCCCAGGGGGTATATACAGCAGCAGCCCCAGGGGGTATATACAGCAGCAGCCCCAGGGGGTATATACAGCAGCAGCCCCAGGGGGTATATACAGCAGCAGCCCCAGGGGTATTCAGACCCCCACCCCCCATTAGTATACAGGGGCCCCAGCTGTATACAGCAGCCCCAGCTGTATACAGCCCCCCCGTGGTATCCAGGGCCCCCTTGCTGCACCTGTAAAGGAAGATGTCAGTATACTTATCGCTGCTGCCGCCGCCGCCGCTCCGCTTCTCGGTCACCGCGCTGCTCCGGGTCTTCATGTTTCCTGTTCCTTCTCCGACGCTCGAACAATGACGTCATTTCCTGAGCGCCGGAGAAGGAACAGGAAGCATGAAGACCCGGAGCATCGCGGTGACCGAGAAGCGGAGCGGCGGCGGCAGCGATAAGTATACTGATATCTTCCTTTACAGGTGCAGCAAGGGGGGCCCTGGATACCACGGGGGGGGCTGTATATACGGGGGGGGGATTCCACGGGGGGCTGTATATACGGGGGGGGGGGGCGGGATACCACGGGGGGGCTGTATATACGGGGGGGGGGGATTCCACGGGGGGGGCTGTATATACGGGGGGGGGCGGGATACCACGGGGGGGGCTGTATATACGGGGGGGGAATTCCACGGGGGGGGCGCTGTATCATACTAGTTTTCACTCTCAAAAAAAAATGATTTACCGTATATACCCGTGTATAAGCCGAGGGGGGACTTTTCAGCACATTTTATGTGCTGAAAAACTCGGCTTATACACGAGTATATACGGTAGTTTATTTGCATCTATTAATAAAATACAATTAACTCTTCTATTTCTGAAAACATTGTTACCTGCCTAAAAGCCCTGTCTCACATAACGATATCGTTAGAGAGATCGTTGTAACTGTGACGTTATACCGATCTCTCCAGCGATGTCGTTCTGTGTGACACTTAGTAGCGATCAGGCCCCTGCTGTGAGGTCACAGATCGCTGAAAAGTGCTGCGGGTCATTTTTTGATCGTTGGTTTCCCGCTGGTCAGCACGCATCGCTGCGTGTGACATCGAGAAACCAGCGATCAGTGACCTCACTGGTTGGTAACTATGGTAAACACCGGGTATCTAGGCAGCGTGTGCTGCCTAGATACCCGGTATTTACCATGGTTACCAATGTCCTCCCTGCTTAGCACTGCCTGTAAGCAGGGAGAACGCTGGTAACTGATAAACAGCGGGTATCCAGGCAGCGCGCGCTGCCTGGATACCCGCTGTTTATCATAGTTCCCAGCATTCTCCCTGCTTAGCGCTGCCTACAAGGCAGTGCTAAGCTGGGAGGATGCGGACATTGCCTCCAGCGATGTGGGAGGTGGCTCCCATGGCTCTGATCGCTGGGGAGATCTGCCTGTTTGACAGCTCTCCAGCGATCAGGTAACGATGCTCCAGGGATCCCGGCAGATCGTTATCGCTGTCGGGATCGCTGGAGTGATCGTTATTTGAGACAGGGCCTTAAAACATTTGCACCATACTGTAACTCTAGTCTTTTTTTTTTTTTTTTTTTTTTTTTTTTTTTTTTTTGTCAACTGGTCATCACGATTCTACTTCCACAGAGAAGAGTTGATGACTACACCCATTTATTTAAGAAAACATGATTTACTCACAGGGAAAAGAGGACCCTATCTCTGGAACGGAGAGGGGCAAAAATAAAAGTAAAACCATGTCCTGTTTAGAACAGCTGCATTTGCGCTAGATATAAAAAATATCTATTTATGGCCAGCGACAGATTCTCTGTAAATAATTCAGGATGATAGTAAGAATGGGTAATACAGACAGTCATTAGTCAGCATTGCAGAGTCAATCTTTTGTCAGCTCATCATGTAGCACGTGTACAGTCATGGCCAAAAGTATTGACACCCCCAGCAATTCTGTCAGATAATACTCAGTTTCTTCCTGAAAATGATTGAAATCACAAATTCTTTGGTATTATTATCTTCATTTAATTTGTCTTCAATGAAAAAAACACAAAAAGAATTGTCCTTAAGCCAAATTGGATATAATTCCACACCAAACATAAAAAAGGGGGTGGACAAAAGTATTGGCACCCTTAGAAAAATCATGTGATGCTTCTCTAATTTGTGTAATTAACAGCACCTGTAACTTACCTGTGGCACCTAACAGGTGTTGGCAATAACTAAATCACACTTGCAGCCAGTTGACATGGATTAAAGCTGACTCAACCTCTGTCATGTGTCCTTGTGTGTACCACATTGAGCATGGAGAAAAGAAAGAAGACCAAAGAACTGTCTGAGGACTTCAGAAACCAAATTGTGAGGAAGCATGAGCAATCTCAAGGCTACAAGTCCATCTCCAAAGACCTGAATGTTCCTGTGTCTACCGTGCGCAGTGTCATCAAGAAGTTTAAAGCCCATGGCACTGTGGATAACTTCCCTAGATGTGGACGGAAAAGAAAAATTGACGAGAGATTTCAACGCAAGATTGTGCGGATGGTGGATAAAGAACCTTGACTAACATCCAAACAGGTTCAAGCTGCCCGCAGTCCGAGGGTACAACAGTGTCAGCCCGTACTATCCGTCGGCGTCTGAATGAAAAGGGACTGTATGGTAGGAGACCCAGGAAAACCCCACTTCTTACCCCGAGACATAAAAAAGCCAGGCTGGAGTTTGCCAAAACTTACCTGAGAAAGCCTAAAACGTTTTGGAAGAATGTTCTCTCTTTTTGGGCAAAGGCATCAACATAGAGTTTACAGGAGAAAAAAAGAGGCATTCAAAGAAAAGAACACGGTCCCTACAGTCAAACATGGCGGAGGTTCCCTGATGTTTTGGGGTTGCTTTGCTGCCTCTGGCATTGGACTGCTTGACCATGTGCATGGCATTATGAAGTCTGGAGACTACCAACAAATTTTGTAGCATAATGTAGGGCCCAGTGTGAGAAAACTGGGTCTCCCTCAGAGGTCATGGGTCTTCCAGCAGGACTATGACCCAAAACACACTTCAAAAAGCACTAGAAAATGGTTTGAGAGAAAGCACTGGAGACTTCTAAGGTGGCCAGCAATGAGTCCAGACCTGAATCCCATAGAACACCTGTGGAGAGATCTAAAAATGGCAGTTTGGAGAAGGCACCCTTCAAATATCAGGGACCTGGAGCAGTTTGCCAAAGAAGAATGGTCTAAAATTCCAGCAGAGCATTGTAAGAAACTCATTGATGGTTACCGGAAGCGGTTGATCGCGGTTATTTTGACAAAAGGTTGTGCAACCAAGTATTAGGCTGAGGGTGCCAATACTTTTGTCTGGCCCATTTTTGGAGTTTTGTGTGAAATGATCAATGTTTTGCTTTTTGCTTCATTCTCTTTTGTGTTTTTTCATTGAAGACAAATTAAATGAAGATAATAATACCAAAGAATTTGTGACTGCAATCATTTTCAGGAAGAAACTGAGTATTATCTGACAGAATTGGAGGGGTGTCAATATTTTTGGCCACAACTGTATTTACACTATACATTGCTTACCAGAAATGTAGGCACTGACAATTGGAATGAGCAGCAGGCAGATCAGCTTGCAACCCAATGCTCTTAAATCTATGCTACGTTTTAGTAGATGTTCTTTATCAGATGTTAAGAGAATCTTTCGTAAGGTTTTCATGCCAAATGGGCAAAAATGTAATCTGTACACACAAAAAAAAATAAATACAGACTTATGCTGCACTCATACATTTTTTTTGTGCAGAGATAGGGCAGAACGGTCAACTGCACAATGGTTGACTGCGCCTGAATTCATTTTTTAATAGAATGAAAGAATCCAACACTCAAAATAATGGTGAAAAAAGCAAAAAGACATCTTTGTTTGTGATCCATTTGATAAAGTGTAGGGTGTACAAACATGTCATTTAGGTCATATAAACCTTTCTGTAACATAGTGTCATGGAGGCTGCAGGGTACGTAGTCACCAGCGATAGCGGTCCCTATTCCCTTGTGCTCATCACACAAGCCGGCTTCTGACGTGATCCACTTATTGGATCACCCACTAGGTGAACCTTTCAGCTGTATCCCCTTCCACATAATTACACTGTGTGCAGAATTATTAGGCAAATGAGTATTTTGATCACATGATAATTTTTATACATGTTGTCCTACTCCAAGCTGTATAGGCTTTAGAGCCAACTACCAATTAAGTAAATCAGGTGATGTGCATCTCTGTAATGCGAAGGGGTGTAGTGTAATGACATCAACACCCTATATAAGGTGTGCTTAATTATTGAGCAACTGCCTTTCCTTAGGCAAAATGAGTCAGAAGAGAGATTTGATGGGCTCTGAAAAATCCAAAATTGTGAGATGTCTTGCAGAGGGATGCAGCAGTCTTGAAATTGCCAATTTTTTTAAGCGTGATCACCGAACAATCAAGTGTTTCATGGCAAATAGCCAATATGGTCGCAAGAAGTGTGTTGGGCAAAAAAGGCACAAAATAATTGCCCATGAATTGAGGAAAATGAAGCGTAAAGCTGCCAAGATGCCATTTGCCAACAGTTTTGCCATATTTCAGAGCTGCAGCGTTACTGGAGTATCAAAAAGCACAAGGTGTTCTATACTCAGGGACATGACCATGGTAAGGAAGGCTGAAAAACAACCACGTTTGAACAAGAAACATAAGATAAAATGTCAAAACTGGGCCAAGAAATATCTTAAGACTGATTTTTCAAAGGTTTTATGGACTGATGAATTGAGAGTGACTCTTGATGGGCCAGATGGATGGGTCAGAGGCTGGATCTGTAAAGGGCAGAGAGCTCCACTCCGTCTCAGACGCCAGCAAGGTGGAGGTGGGGTACTGGTATGGGCTGGTATCATCAAAGATAAACTTGTGGAACCTTTTTGGGTTGAGGATGGAGTGAAGCTCAACTCCCGAACCTACTGCCAGTTTCTGGAAGACAATTTCTTCAAGCAGTGGTACAGGAAGAAGTCGGTATCGTTCAAGAAAACCATGATTTTCATGCAGGACAATGCTCCATCACATACATCCAACTACTCCACAGCGTTGCTGGCCAGTAAAGGTCTAAAAGAAGAAAAAATAATGACATGGCCTCTTGTTCACCTGATCTGAACCCCATAGAGAACCTGTGGTCCCTCCTAAAATGTGAGATCTACAGGGAGGGAAAACAGTACACCTCTCGGAACAGTGTCTGGGAGGCTGTGATGGCTGCTGCACGTAAACAGATCAAGGAACTGACAGAATCTATGGATGGAGGCTGTTGAGTGTCATCATAAAGAAAGGTGGCTATATTGGTCACTAATTTTTTGTGTTTTGTTTTTGCATGTCAGAAATGTTTATTTCTAAATTTTGTGCAGTTATATAAGTTTACCTGGTGAAAATAAACAAGTAAGATGGGAATATATTAGGTTTTTATTAAGTTGCCTAATTATTCTGCACAGTAATGGTTTCTGCATAAACCGATATCCTCCTAAGATAGCCAAATCTAAAAAAAACCCACTTCAACTTCCAAAAATATTAAGCTTTGATATTTGAGTCTTTTGGGTTGATTGAGAACATAGTTGTTGATCAATAATAAAAATAATCCTCTAAAATACAACTTGCATAATAATTCTGTACACAGTGTATATACACCACAGCCTTCGTGACTTGAGAGAGGTCTATCTGACCAAAATGACATGTTTGTACACCCTACACTTTATCAATTGGATCCCAAATAAAGATCAGTTTTTGCTTCTTTCACCATTATTTTGAGTGCTGGATTCTTTCACATTATATCTATACGGAATTGGATTCTATCTTGGCTACTTCTTATACCTGGAGTGCCATACGACTCTTTACAATTTGAATTCACTTTTTAACCCTCTGCTTGCTACGGTCAATTTTCATTTTTGCACTTTCATTTGTTCTTCCTTTTTAGAGTCAGAACTTGATACCATTTTCTGTCAAAATATCCATATGAGGGCTCTTTTTTTTTTTGTAAGATGAGTTCTAGTTTTGATTGGCACTACTTACTTTTACATACACTGTATTAACCCTAAAGAAAATGTAAAATGGTGAATAGGAGGCAAAAAAGGAATTCCTCTAATGGATTTTTAGTTATGTTTTGACAGCATTCACTATGCAGTAAAACCTAACGGGTAACTTGATTCTGCAGGTCAGTGATTATGGCAATACAAAATTTGTATAATATTTTTTGTTTTGTATATTTTAACAGATTCAAAAAAATCAAAGTTTAGAATTTTTTTAAATTGTCTTATGTTGTTCCCTTTCTTGGGAACCATGACATGTTATATTTTTCCATATGCAAATTGCCTCTTCAGAGAGAAAGAGGGCTTTAATTGAAGTGCCACCTATTGGAAGTAGCACTCTAAAGTTAATAGTAGTGATCCTTGCCTATGTGACTAAGGATTAAATCCCAAGTAGAATATAAATTTGCAGACACTGTGTTTGAGTATAACCCCTCATCAGTGCAAAGTATGAGATCTGATTTGGCTCTGTGAGAATTTTCTTACTGAGTTCTAAGGGGCAAACGTTTTCCCTTGTGGAGAGTGATATGTCTGAAGTGTCAAGTGTGAGGAGTCTTATATACGATGCAATGCTCATCTGGGAAATTAAATATGTAAATAGCCTACATTTTTTCATAAGCGGGGGTACATAAGGAATTGTTTTCTTTTGCTTTGCTATGATCCTGTGGTGTATATGACTGATTGCTTTATGTTAAATTTTGTTTGGGCTAGGTCTAGGGCCAACAGGTCATGTTTTCATGATTTTCTTAGTATTGCATAGGGGTTGGAATTATCACCAGTGCAGGTGATTATATTACCACCTGTACAATGCTAAGGAAATCCTGAAAACATGACCTGTTAAGGCTCTTGAGGCCTGGAGTTCCCTACCCTTGGGTTAGGTGATAAAAAATGTCAATTTTGGTGAATTATTATTATTTTTATTCATTGAATGGATTAAATAATTTTGAGGTCTACTTTGTTATTGTACTTTGTTGAAATTTTGCAAAATAACTGTAAACAAATTTATATTTGCGCGTGAGCACGTTTACAGTGCATTGCAACTCTTTAGTATTGCTGTCAAATGAACCATCGCATCTGAAGTCTTGCCATAGAGGACCAACACAGCAATGACCTTGTCACAGGGGAAGGAGGGGTTTTTGAATAAATGTAACTCCTTTAGATTCTACCTACTCTATGCAACCCAACGTGGCGTGCAGTCACATGTCATGCAGTCACATGTCAGGAAATTATTAGTATTTTTGAAATTCATAGATTGAATCTAATAGAAATCAGTGATAAATGTCTCATATTTTTGAATCCAGAAAAGAAATACAAAACATCACTTTCAATGGGATTAATAACCATTTTTTTTCTGTCCCACGGGCTTAACGTAGTGCAACGCTTGCTTTTGCTTGCTTTAACGCTGCCATAGACTTACATTGATAAACGCATCCAAACGCAAGCCAAAAAAAAATTGGAAAAAATTTGCAGATTTTTAAACGCAACCATATTTTTACATGCGTTTGGATACGATCACCAATGCATCTCTATGGCAGCCTTTAACACAAGCAAGCGCCGACATTAAATTGCATTAATGCTGATGACAAGCGCAGTCGCTGGGATGGAAAGCCCAAACGTAATGTGAACCTGGCTTAACTTTCTTTTCTTTCCAACCACAACATGCCCATTGGGTACAACACAAAGCTGTTAAAGAAATAAGCGCCTTCATGGTTGGTGACCATTGCGATGTTAAAAGCTTACTGATAACCGCCGCACCTGCTACAATGTGTGATCGTATTTATACATATTAATTGTATAAATCACATTGCATTTGTTTTTCTTCTAGTCCCTGATCACACAGGATCTTCTGCATAATGTATTTGTAATGATCACACAATGAACTATTGTAACCCGCAGTTGTCTGACTATATTAACAAGCGTCTCACTTTCAATTCTTTAGCTTACACAGATCCAGAGAACAGGACAGAATACATGGGAAAGTAAAAACATCTTGGCTGTTTCTTTTGCCCCTTTGATGCAACCGAGTAAGAATGACAATCACAAATCTGAAACTGTGAAATTGCGTAAGTTTTCATCTCATTTTCATTTTAACATGAGAAATAATATATCTGCCTTTGCATTGAAAGATGTTAAAGAGATTGCAAAAAATACAAACAAAATAAATCACACAAGTTCACCAGTAGCTCTGTCCTATTCATCTTAATGGAGTTAAGCAGCAATATTACATACAATAGCACAATATCCGGAGAATAGTGGAATGGGTTTTAAAAGAAATCATACAAGTTTTTCTAAAGGTACTGTCACACGTAACGATATCGTTACCGATATCATTCAAAAGTCACGTGTGACGCTTGAACAATGTTGAAACGGCATTGTTGCGTGTGACACTACAAACGATGAACGGCTGATCGTTCATCGTTTGATTTGAGGTCCTGTCCTCAAATCAATCGTTGGTCGCCCGGTGGACACGCAGCATTGCTGCGTGTGACACCGGGAGACGACCGATAAGCCAGCTCCCAGCGCCTCTCTGCAAGCGCTGGGAGCTGGTATCCAAGGTAAACTGTGGGTAACTAGGCAGCGCGCGCTGCCTAGATACCCGATCTATACCTTGGTTACCAGCCTTCTCCGCTCACCGGCTGGTATCCAAGGTACAGAGCGGGTAACTAGGGACCCTAGTTACCCGCTGTGTACCTTGGATATCAGCCGGTGAGTGGAGAAGGCTGGTAACCAAGGTATACATCGGGTATCTAGGCAGCGCGCGCTGCCTAGATACCCGCAGTTTACCTTGGAGACCAGCCTGCACCGGCTTACCGCAGGCTGGCAGCGGGAGCAAGACATTGTGGAAACGATATTTAAATTGTTTCCACAATGTCTCTGGTCCATAATTCTTGAAATCCCCTTTGATATGGAGCCACTTCTATATTGCCCTATATATATAGATAGCCGAAGCCAAAAGTGTTGGCAGCCTTGAAATTGTTCCAGAAAATGCAGTGAATTGTTTTGTTATGCCCATGTTTATTTCCTTTGTGTGCATTGGACAACACAAAAAAATGAAGAAAAAAAAATTCATATTGGACATACTGTAATTTCACACGACTCCAAAAATGTGCCAGGCAAAATTGTTAGCACTCTTAACTTAAAGGGAACCTGACCCCTAAAAATCAGCCCCCAGACCATTTATACCTGTCCCTGCACCTCCAGGAATGCATTGTTGGCATCCCTTTGTGTAAAAAAAGGGTATTTGTGAAGTATCTAAAAGTGCTTTTATTACCTTGCTTTCTGCGGCTTCTCTGTGCTTGAGAAGTCGCACAGGGCGTTCTTTGTGACTTCTCAGCACCGCCTGCTGATCAATTATTCACGCCCTGATGGGTGTGCAAAGGTAGTGTGAGCTTCCTCGCCCCCCTCCATGGGCGGTATAACCGGTATGACGCAAATCGCGTCATATCCGGCTATACTGACGTCCTACACCCATTTGGGTGCACTGATGACTTCGCGCTGTGCATTGCCGCAGAGCAAACTCACGCATGCGCAATGGAGGGGGGCGGGGGAGCTTACAATGCCTTAGCACTCCCATCTGGGCGTGAACAATTGATCTGCAGGCGGCGCTGAGAAGCCACAGGGAACGCCCTGTGTGACTTCAAGCACTGAGAAGCAGAAAGCAAGGTAATAAAAGCACTTTTACGGGCCTTTCTCACTTGTGTTTTTTTCCCTGATCTGGAAGATCAGGAAAAAACCTGATTCTTACAGGATTCATTTTTTTGCCCATTCACTTTAATGATTTCAGGTAGTATCTTGTTGCTTCAGGTTTTTTCCTGAAATCATTAAAATGAATGGGCAAAAAAATGAATCAATTGTGAAAGGCCCCTTAGATACTTTACAAATACCTTTTTTTTTACACAAAGGGATGCCTACAAAGCATCACTTGAGGTGCAGGGGGACAGGTATAAATGGTCTGGGGGCTGATTTTTAGGGGTCAGGCTCCCTTTAATATTTGGTTTTACTACTTTTGGAATAAATAAATGCAATCAATCGCTTCTTGTAACCATCAACAAGCTTCTTATACCTCTCAACTGGAATATTGGACGTCACTTCTTTTGCAAACCTTCAAGGTCTCTCATATTTGAAGGGTGCCTTTTCCCAACATAAATTTTAAGATTTTTCCACAGGTGTCCAATCCATTGCTGGCCACTTCAGAACTTTCCACCGCTGTGTGTTCATTCATCTCGGTGCCGCTTGAAGTATGTTTATGGTCATTGTCCTGCTAGAAGACCCATGACTTAGGACACAAACCCAGCTTTCTGACACTTGGCACTATATTGTAACCAAAAATCTTTTGGGTGATCTTCACATTTCATTATGCCTTCACATAGTCAAAGCACCCAGTGCCAGAGGCAGCAAAACAACACCTAAACATCGTTGAATCTCCATCATGGTTGATTGTAGGTACAGTGTGCTTTCTTTCTAGGCCTCATTCTATGTTCGGTACACAGTAGAATTATGTGCTTTACCAAAAAGCGCTATCTTGATCTCATGTATCCACAAGATGCTATCCCAGAAGGTTTTGGTCTTGCATACATTTTGGCAAACTGCAGTCTACCTTTATGTCTCTGTGTTTGCAGTGGGGTCCTCTAACTTCTTGTCACGCTGGGAGCGGGAGAGACACTCAGCGTAGGATAACGACGGGGGGGGAATAAGGAGTCCCTAAAGCTATGGGCACAAGAGGGAGAGGGTGACCCCTAGTCTTACTGGGGCTGACCCTGTCTGCCCTGACGTCCCTATACAGTTTCCTCAACTGTCGCCGACCACGAACCTCGTCCCTCTCTGATCCTAGCACTACCTTATCTAAGGATCAGATGGAGAGGTTCACTAGACCCCTCCACTAACAACTAAAGACAAACACAAGGAAAAACAGACAATGGGGAAAGAAAACACTTATCTTGCAGCAGAGCACAGCAACCTCCACAACCTCAGCTTCTGCTGGAGCAAGGATAATGAGTGCACAAGGAAATATCACCTGCACCGAGGGAGGGCAATGAAACTCCTTATAAAGGTGGGAAGAACCTGCTGGGTCCTAGTGACCCAGAATACTGGTGTAGAAACCAGACCGAGCACAAGACCTTCCCAGCCGTCTCCCCATGATAGGGAGATCTTATCATACCTTCTCTCTATCTACACAGAAGGTAAATGCCCCTGAAAGACGGACCGTCCTCAAACATTATGGCTGATTGGCCAAACGCTGGGACCGTCTGCGCGTGGCCTCTACCCTGTCATCCGTGCCACCCGTGACACTTCTCCTGCTATATCATTTCATTTCATTCAAATGTTGATGGATAGTTTGCACTGACATTGATGTATCCTGCAGGACAGCTTGAATTTCTTTGGAACTTGATTGGGGCTGATTATCCATTATCCTTCGAACTATCCTGTGTTGCAACTTTTTCATCAATTTTTCTCTGCCATCCACACCCAGGAAGATTATCTACAGTGCTATGGGTTGTAAAACTCTTTGTGTTATGTGCCATAGACCAAGGAAAATCAAAATCTCTGGAGATGGAATTGTATCCTTGAGGTTGTTGATACAATTCTCTTCTCTTCTTTCTGTTCTTTATTCTTAGTAAGGCACACACAGACCAAGAATCCAAAGACTGAGTTAATCTCTTCCCTTTTTATCTGGTTTTCAGGTGCAGTTTTTATATTGCCCAAACCTGTTAAGGCCACTTCACACACACAGATATCTGAGTCCAATATCTGAACAGATCTCTGGTTGCAGTGAAATCATGGATACATTGCTCCATTTTGTGGCTGTGTACAACATGGAGCAATGTATCCATGATTTCACTGCAACCAGAGATCTGTTCAGATATTGGACTCAGATATCTGTGTGTGTGAAGTGGCCTTTACTTGCCACGAGTGAGATTGAACGAGCATCACATGATTGAAACAAAGTGGTTTACTCACAATTTTGTCAACATGCCAACAATTTTGTCAAGCCCTTGGGAGTTTTGTTTAAAATTATGTCCAAATTTGCTTTTATGGGATTTTTTATTTGGTTGTTCCAATATGCACAAAGGGAATAAACATGTATAACAAAACGTGTGTTTGCAATAATTTTCTGGGAGAAATACTTCATTTTCTTGAATTATTTCAAAGGTGCCAACACTTTTGGCAATGAATGCACATGCCAGCCAGCATTGACTCCTGCTGTCTGGGGTGCAAGAAATAAGGGCAGGCTCTTATCATGAATACAATGGGCTCCTAAACTATGTTGCTTGTATTCTTTATTCTTTGATTGCTCCTATTAGCTGACATCTGGCCCTAATGCTTAACAAGTTGTTAGTCAGTTCAAGGGGCCAAGTTAGAGCCACCGCTTTCGATGCACAGATCGGTGACTGTACCCTCGCTGGTGCCTTCCATGACTAAAAACCGATTGCTGCCGGTAGGATTAATGTTCATTTCCTCTTGCAGTTGGGTTCAATGTGCAGGTGCCAGAAAAGTTTCAAACACTGTTGCCCACCGCCATATCTGCAGGTTAATAGCATTTTTACACATGTAAGTTCCCTTTAACTCGACCATAGATCTTAGTATATTAGTAAGTTCCACAATTGGATGTGTTAAAAAGTTCTTGTGCTGATATACTCTTAGAAATGTGTCCCTTCTGTGTACTATGTAATGGCCATGTCTGACTGTAACGTGACATGGTCTGATCGGGCAGGGGAGGAAAACGAGTATGCAAACAGTACATTTCAGGATCACAACTGATTCTTTGAAACATTTTTCAACCCCTTCACCCCCTAGCCTATTTTCACCTTCCTGACAAGGCCAAATTATAAAACTAGGACCAATGTCACTTTATGACATACAATAACTCTGGAATGCTTTAACAGATTTCAGTGATTTGTCTACTTCATATTAGTGATAAATTTAGGTTGAAAATTTTTCCGCTTATTTGTGACAATGTCAGAATTTTGGCAAAAAATGTAACAATTTTTACAATTTTAATTGTTATGCCCCTAAACCAGAGTTACCATGTTTTTCAGACTTTTCAATATACACTTTTTTTCCCCAAAAAAATTGGAGGATGTGGGGGTTGCATTTTATAGTCTGGATGTACCTGGCTGTGGCGGTGGGGGGTCACAACAGTCTAGTTCACAGGAGGCAGGAGCTGGGTTGCAAGAGGCAAGGGATCCGGCACTTGGGCAAACACTTGTGCCTAGTGTTTAAAAAAAGCACATTCACTACTCTCCATGGCCATAATGCATAAGAGCGGTCTCTGCACTAAAGCCGGCGCCAAGAGGTGGGTGGGATTATGAGTGTGGGGAACAGTAAATATGCATTTTTTTTTTTTTTTTTAAATTAACGGGCACATGTGATCACCCAGTCACCGATTTACTGCAGCAACTGGGCGATCACGTGTGCCTTGATTTAGGAAAAAATGCATATTTACTGCTCCCCACACTCATGATCCTGGGCATTGGGAGAACTGAATATTCCAGCAACTGACATTGGTGTAAGTGAGTGAGCACAGCACTGATGTAGTGTGCTGCACTGCTTACACACTGAAGTCAGTTGCTAGTATGAGAAGAGGACACCATGCACCAGTGGAGCGGAGAGAATGTGAATAGAGTAGTTATTTTTTATGTTTACCACATGATGGGAGGCATATACACCAGCATATGTCAATGATGGGGATCATGTATACCAGGATGAGGGTCACATGTGCCAAAATGAGGCCAAATATACTAGGATGGGCTTAGGGTGAGGGCCACATGTACCAGGGTGCGCTCATGTAAATCAGCATGGGTCCAAAATGATGGTCTTATGTACCTAATTGGGCCCATATATACCAGATTGGGTCCAAGCCAATTTATACCCAAAGAAACAAACCTAAGGGATAAAGCAGGTATGATCAGGCAAAAACAAACCAAAATAACATACCCGATTAAAATATGTATTTATTGGTAGAAACTTATAAACAAGTATATACTTTAACCCACCCAAACCACAAACCGTAGTGAAACAAGTTGATAAGTATGATAGGTGGAGGAAAATTACCCTATATAGAGATCCCTATCAACGGAGGTCAATGCCCTATGAACTGTACATAATGTGGCATCCCCGCTCACTGTTGACTAGCCCTCAATTGCCCTATTCTGCGCTAAATTGTGCAGCTACTCGCATGGAATGCAAGCTATACATTTCAAGGGGGTGTGACATGTTTAAGACAAGATCATCCATAGAACACAATAATACATTCCAATTCAGAATGTGTTTCTCATGGTATCGCTGTAGACTGGAGATATACAGTGATAGTACTTCCAGCGGCAGTTTTACAGTACGTTTTTTGTTATGTACTGACATCCCTGATTATAGGGATAAGGAATTATCACCATGAAATAGATAAGATCATGAATCGGTATTACAATTATTTTTTTGTTTAGATTGATGAGCACCACTGCAGTAGCATCTCGGTATGGTTCATTCACAGTCTATAATAATCATTGGAGCATACTCCATGTGGTAATTAGCATTTGGGAATATTCTGGCTCAATGCATTTCTCCCCTCTCTTCGGGTTCGTCAGGGGCTCAGATGGTCAATGAAACCGGTCACAATCAAGGATGGATGAAGTCCAGACCTGTACATAGTCTACTAGTCAACAACCATAGGACCTGGAACAAAGTTATCAGGGTGTACTACATCATCCACAATATCAATGACTTGAGGTTGTAATAATATCCATAAATCGGTAAATGGGTGTTAACAGTGATGAAGCCTAGTACTCTAAAATCTCTGGTCTATCTTGTGGAATAATGTCCAACCTTTTAATGTGTCTTTCAAGCAGAAGCTTCTGTGGTAAGATATGTGTTTTCCAGAATGGAATAGTACCACCTGATAGCTGCCATGAAGGATGCTGTGTGTGCTTCCTCGCTGAGTGAGATGATACCCTTTACGTACACTTCATAGGGCGCTGACCTCCGCTGATTGTTAGTGACTTCTATGTATGGTCATCTTCCCTCCACCTATCATACTTATCAACTTGTCTTTCAATACCGTTTGTGTATTGGGTGAGATAAAGCTTATGCTTTTTAATTTTATACCAGTATATGTATATCTATCTATCTATCTATCTACTATCTATATTATATATATATATATATATATATATATATATAATCTCTAACGGGTATGTTATTTTGATTTGTTTTTTTGCCCATATATGCCAGCATGGGCTAAGGACAAGAGCCATATAGACCAGGATGCGCCCAGATGTTGGCCATATGTACCAGAGTGGGACCATATATAGTAGGATGGGCCTAGGATGGCATTATATACCTGAATGAGGGCCATGTATACCAGTATGAGCCCAGGACGAAGGCCGTATGTACCAGAATGGGGCCATATATACACCTGTATGAATTCTATTTAGAGGTGTGGTGAGCACTTTGAACCCACAGATGCTTCATAGAATTGTATAAAATTGAACTGGGAAAAGGAAAAAATACATTTTTCCCACAAACATGTTGCTTTTTCACATTTTTTGTTTTTCTATTTTTCCGCCAGCTGCCTGTACAGTAAGAAGCCTACAAGATTTGTCTCGTATCTATATTCGTCGTACACTTAGGAACTGCATAAATGATGAGATGCAGGCCAAAGGCATTCCTCCAAAAGCACCTCCAAAACGGAAAAGGCGGCGCTGCCGTAGACGCCGCATAAACACCTATGTATTTGTCGGAAATCAACTAATTCCTCAAGCCTTAGACAGCGATGATGATGAAAAGATTGATGAGGACAGCAAAGAAGAAGAAAAGGATCACATTGAAGCATTGAAAGCTGAGGATCCTCCACAGAACCTTCTTCGGGAGAGAATACTGAGCTTACCTCTTCCTGAATCTTTAAAGGCATACTTGACCTATTACAGAGAGAAATGATGATGATGATGATGATGCACTTGAATATGAAACTTTATTGCCTGCTGATATTTCATTTTTCTTGAAAATGTAGCATTTGTTAATAAATAATTTGGCAGTTATATCTTTTAGCAACAGATCCAGTGGACACCGACACGGTCTTATCTCCATTCATTGATTTAGTTTTGTTTTTACAAGGTTTATATTTTTTACTATATTTTAAGAAAGGTCGAAAAAAATACATTTTTAACAGTAACAAGTTACTGCCTTGTAGTATCACTTGTTCTGGGATGAAAGCATTCAGCAGGCCATCATCTGTCTACCGGACAAAGTGAATTAGAAAAGTGATTTAGTCCTAAAAGCCATTTCTATCTCACAAATCCCATGAGTCACAATGGAACATTCCATTCTGATGGTTTCATATTGTTAGTCTTTAATTTTCTATATGCCAGTTAAAAAGAGTGAAAAGTTAAATAGTTTAGCAAAAGAAAATTTATTGTGAAGGCCACAATTTTTGTGATTTTTCTAAGAAAATTATGGAAGTGTCCAATATGGAAATAATCTTGTGTTGAGAAAAAAAATTGTTTGTTACAATCATTCTGAGCCGTAATCAAAGCTAGATGTTTTCTAGAGTCCTAATGTGTTTTACATGTTCTGTGTTGACCATCTACAAATGAACCTTTATTTATAAATTACCGAAAGCCAATAACTAATGTGTCCATAGAAGTTTTGATTTGATCTTGATTGGTGAGAGCAAAATTAATTTTACCAGAGCGTGTCTATTAACTATTCCATCCAGTTCCCAATCTGCTGTTAAAAGGACACGTGCTCTAGTTTTAGAAAAAGATTGTTCACTATTACATTGAATATAGTTGGTATACAAGGTTGGTATCTTTTGAATATCCACTTCATTTGCTATTTCTGTGTAATATAATGAGGCAATTTCACTGTTTTTTCCGCAGTACTTGCCTTCCCATGTTACATTGATGGGTAGTAGTTGAGTGAAGGATGATGATGGTACCAACTTGTAAGCAAAATTTTGGTGGCAACTTTACATCCATATTCTGTAGTGGTCGAGTGGAGTCAATAAATACAAAAAAAAAACCTATGTCTCCGTGGTTACAGATCACAATTCTTTCCTTTCGAGTCTGAGCTTGCAATCAAAGGCTGATTGATCTTAGCATTTTTGCCAGAATTATTACGTAAATTGGTTTGATAAGTGCCAACATTTTGGTGCAAAAGTAACTTATTTTTTCAATTTTCATGCCATTTCTTCCAGCTATACCAAAATGGGTGGAGATGTGTAAAGTTGGGGGCATGACGGGTCACGGTGGGAGTGTGATGCCATGGCTCATCGTTACTTATGTCACTAATCCTATACCAATCAGAGACTGGTGTAATTTTCTTGTTGTGGTGTCCACTGCTCGTCAGATGCTCTTAAATCATAAATCAGGATTGTCTGATTCCACCAAGCCCCTCTGTTCATAGTCGTTTCTGTCTGACCACTCATGATAGTTAATCTACTATAAATAATATACATTAGCAAGAATTGAAGGAAAAATTAAAGGTATATGACTTCAGAATTAACTGACACTCAAGGATTGTTGTCTGTAACCATGGAGAAATATTATAGTGCAAAGACTTAAATGAAGGATATTTCCAAAGCAAAATAGCTTATGGCAAAGTAGTTTGTGTATTATCAAATGCACTGAAATGAGTGAGAAACGGGTGTAAACATAGACACATTCTTTACCTATAAAAGCCAGTAATAACACCTTGACCGTTAATCGGCCTTGTGGCATTCGTGAGCACTGTTGTATTAGCAAACGTTTATGATTTTGTCATAAGAAGACTGAATATCGAAATCCCCTGGCAGACTGATGCTTCTTTGTAATTTCCAAACTACTGTATGTTTACAGTAACATGAGGGGGACAGGACTGTATAAATATGCATTCATTTGATTGACGGCTGTACATAAGACCGGAAGTGTATTGTTTCTGGGGGAGAGGGGGTCACAATATAAAACATTCCTTCTAAGGTAACATCGCCCGCTACATAAAGTTGCCTCATAGTTCTATATATGCGCAGAACCAATATAAATCAATATAGAGACTATTTTTAGAATATTATCGAAAAATCACCTTAAATTTGAATGAAAAGACCGTAGATGATTTAAGAATTAGTTTTTCAGGTTATTAGAAATGTAAATACCCTTTGCGATCAATAACCTTGTTCAAGCTTTTATTAAAATAGCTCAAAGTCCCTCTGGCAATGGACATTGAAATGTAGCTTCATTTCACAATGATTTTTTATAGTGTGTGGTGTATTCTTGCTGAGGTCGACATAGCTGCCCGAACCTATATTGTTTTCTTTCTGCATTCTACATACCCCTTTTGTCACATTGATGGGTAATGCCAGACAATTAGATGTCTTTTTTTTTTTATTAAGCATTTTCCAAACCATAGTGATGTTTCTAACGTGGTTCTCCAGGGATAATGGACAGCTGAGGTAGTTTCTAAACTGTATATGTAAAATGCTTTTGTAGAAAGACTGACTGCACTTTCATTTGATTGTATTCTTTGCAAGCGGTTAATATATATACGTTTTCATGACTATTTTTAAATGTTTGGTTTATATATATATATGTATTTTCATGAAATGCTTGTCTCATCCTTTTCATCCACTTCAAAAATGCATTAACTGAAAATAGAAAAGTTAAAAAAGTGGTTATTTGAACATTTTGCATATGCTGTTGATTGGGACATTATTGCAATAAAAATGAATAAAAACTAATTGCATTTTTTTATTATGTGATCAAAGTCAAATTGAGGCAGGCTTACTTATCAATCCTCTTATACCTAATGCTCAGTTATATGGCCATGCTATAGAAATGTCAAGAAAGGACTGCACACACACAACATCAGTGTTCTTTACTTAAGGAGTAACCATTCTGTTAATATTTTTTGCTTATAAATCTATAATACACAAGATTTATTGCAAAGTTTCTTATTTTTATCAAAAAATTATTTTTCGTAGGGGATTAACTATTGTTTGAATTTTCAATTGTTATAACCCCTTTACGACCTTGCCTTTTCTCTTTTTTGCGCTTTTGTTTTAACCTCTCCTTCTTCCAAGAGCCATAACATTTTTTTATTTTTCCGTCAATATAGCCATATGAAGACTTGTTCTTTATGGGCAAGTTGTACTTTTGAATGACATCATTTGTTTTACCATATAGTGTACTGAAAAATGGGAAACAAAATTCCAAATGTGAATTTGCAAAAATAGTGAATCTCCGCAATGGTTTTTTCGGGGTCTCTTTATTCACCATGTTTTACTATACGGTAAAACTGATGTGTTGGTATGATGCTTCAGGTTTGGTAGATAATTAAAAATAAAAGTATACATGTTTAGTAAGTGGTGGAAAAAAATGTAGAAGTTTGTAAAAAAAAGAAAAATCGCACCTTTGGCATCATTTTCCATGAGTGTTCTCATTTTTCGGGGTCTTGCTGTGCTTATTTTTTGTGTCTTGAGCTGACATTACTTATACTATTTTTGGGTAGATGTGCTATTTTGATCGCCTGCTATTGCATTTTATTACAATATTGCAGTGACCAAAAAAATGGCGTTTTTGTGTTTTTCTTTTTTTCCATGACGCAGTTTACCAATCCGATTAATTTTATTTTTTAAAAGATCGGGCACTTCTGAATGTGGTGATGCCAAATATGTGGGGGTTTGGTGATTTGGAGGTGATTTCAACTTTTTGGTTTCATGCATTTTTTTTTTTTTTATTTCATATTTTTTAAAAGAAAAAATTTCACTTTTTTTCATTTTTTTTTTTTTTTTTTACTTTGCTCTTAGGGTGCCTCAACACTGCAATGTCCGATTGCTCCAGCTGTTGAGAGTTTCAGCATTAATGATGAGTGAGTAGTTTGGTATTCGAATAAGTCTAACCAAACACTGAATAGTGAACATAATGCAAGTCTCTGGGGAACTCTGATATTAGTCTGGAAGGTTCCCCACTCAAATATCTGAGTTCACCTTTGACTTGCATGGCTCTGAGTAGGAGAAATGATCACCTTCAGCGGGAACTCACAGGAAGTTAGTTATAACAGCATTAGAGGTTTTCATTTGACCCTTGCCTGTCATGTCAACACATCGATGCCCCATGATCGCGTCATGAGGTTGCCGATGGCAGCAGGAAACAGCGTAATCCCTGCTGTGGCACTTAAGGGGATGTCACACGCGTCAATATCGCTGTCAATGCCGCTCGTACGTCACGGATTTTCAGTCGCTCGAGCGACATAAAAGTGACGCAGGAGCGACATTGAAGCGTGTGACCAAGCGATGCAACCAGCGACATGTCACTGATCGCCGATCGCAGGTTTCACTGCCAGATGTAAAACCTGTCGCTCATCGCTCAGTAGACCTTGTGCATCGCTGCGTGTGACACTAAACTCAGCGACGTATTTTCTATTTTGACAACGTACAAGCGACTAAATAAAATCGCTCGCAAGATGGCGACATCACCGCATCGCTGGGTCATATTGACGCGTGTGACATCTTACCTGCGATAATTCCGCATCGCTCAGGCGATTAATAATTTGTGACGCATGAGCGATATTGCGGGTGACATTGACACGTGTGACAGGCCCTTTAACATCACAATGTCAGTGTTTGACATCACGATCTAAGAGGTTAACAGCAGCGGGTGCATCACTGATCTGCCCATGTCTGTTAGCTACACATTTGCTGATGAAATTAGCAGATATGTGCAGACAGTGTTGCGAGCTCCGCATGTGAGCATGCATACAAGGGAGAGAGGCAACCCATGACCTACCCAGTTTTCTTAGAGGTTAATTTTTATTTCATTAATCAATAGTGCACGTGAAAACAAAATAACTTTGCAATGGATCTTATCGGACAAATCTGCTTCTCTCGTCACCTGGATTGATCTTTCACTCTTAATGTTTGGATAATATCTGTTTTCAGTGAACACAGATTTTCCCATTTCTGACATAGAAGATGGCAGTTGGTGCTCAAAAAGTTCTATAGAGAATTTTAATTAATTTCAGAGGAACTTGCAGCAGAATGTCTGAGCCTAGCTTCATTCCTTTCCATCTCCATAAAATTTTAAAAGCACCAAATCTCACCTGTCTCCTTAATGGAAAAATGTATTCTTAATTGAATACACATTTTACCCAAACATGTAAGGTGAAAGATCAATAATTACAGTTATCCCAAAAAAAGGTTGTGACCCTTCCTCAGTCAGAGGTTATCACCCAATTTCATTATTAAATACTGACGTGAAAATGCATGTGAAAATTCTGGCTCAGATCATTTCAACAATTCTACCTGACCTGATCCTTTCAGACCAGATCAGATTCATACTTGGAAGGCAAGCTCCTGACGGCACCATGAGGATGATAAATATTAATTTATCTATAGAAAGATAAAACACCTGCTATTCTCTTAACTCTTGATGCAGAGAAATCTTTTGATATGATAAATTGGAAGGACACTTGGGAAACTTTATCTAAATTAGGATTTAAAAGGCAAATATTGAAAACCGGTAAAGCATTGTACTTATCCGCATCAGCTTCGCTCTTACCAAACAACCATCTATCCAATTATTTTTCTATAATGAATGAGACAAGACAGGGCTGCCCACTCTTGCCATTATTATTCACGCTTAGGCTGGCTTCACAATACGGCTGTGATCCGATCCGTGTCTGTCCACTTGAGCCAGACAGCCCCGGACCGGATCAGCACACAGAACCGGAGGGCTAATTTGCCCTGGGGTCCGGTGTGCAGCCGGATGCAGCTGCAGCCGCTGATAGGTCAGGACCGCGGCTTGCTCCCCGCTTTCCTGACCTATCAGCGGCTGTAGCTGCGTTTGGCTGCACACCGGACCCCAGGCCAAATTAGCCCACCGGTTCTGTGTGCTGATCCGGTCCGGGGCTGGCTCAAGCGGACAGCCAAAGATCGGATCACAGCCGTAGTGTGAAGCCGGCCTAACAATGAAACCATTAGCAGAATCTAGCAAAAGTAATTGTCTGATCAGAGGTATACTTACCAATGAAAACATAAAATAGGTTTGTTGGCAGATTATATTATTATGACGACACTATCTGTTTCGCTAAACTCTCTCCCTTAGAATAACCAATATAATTAATACAGTTTCAAAAATTTCATATTATAAAATTATGTTCAACAAATCCAACATTTTTAGTATCTTTCTGAACCTGGATCTTCTAAATCAAATCAGGAAAGTGTTCCAATTTCAATTAGTAGAACCAAGTATCCCATATTTAGGAATTCTAACAAACCCTAGTTATTTACTAATTAATTTTTTTTTTTTTTACAAATGTCAATAATGATATTCAAAGCCAAATTGAAGAGAGAAATAAAACAGGACTTTCATGGCTGTTGAAAATCATTATTTACAGGTTGATACTCCTTCCAATATGGCAATATATTTTTTGGCCCATCCCACTCCTCTTTCCAAATAATTGGTTATCAAAACTTCAAAAACAACTCAAAGACATTGAAGTAACAAAAATACTGCCAAAAATATATTGTTCAAACACAAGAAAAAAGGCAGAATAGGGCTCCCCAGTTAATCAGTTTACCAATCTGCCAATTTATTTTTACAGAGTCAGATCTGGTTCACTGACAATATTCATAATAGTAGGACATGGAAGACATGGAACAAATACATTCCCTTATCTTCTTTAGTTATTTCACATCAAAACACCATAATGACTTGGAAAAACTAAGCGAAGCACATTAAAAAACCAACAAATACATTAGATTCTGTACCTTTCTCAGTTTTTGAGATGGTGTTGTCTAATCTCAACGTAAAAAACTGCATATAGCATTAATATCTAATCTTCTTACTAATTTGAGAAATAATTTCATCATCTGCGCTGCTGTGTATAGGATGACAGACATCCAAAATATTTAAAATTGCTTTAATTTCAACATGTTTCAAGGCTGTTCCAGGCTCTTCATCAGGAATACACCAACATACCATGGAAAACACTAACAGGAGTATATTGGTGCATTCCTGATGAAGAGGCTGGGACAGCCTTGAAACGCATTGAAATTAAAGTGTAGAGCCCACTGGGACGGGGTACTCGGTACCGGACCGAGGTACTGCTGGGGATATCATGGTGGCCTTGGTCCAGACCGTGTCCCGGGTTCCGCAATAAATATGGGGATATTTACAGGGGAGTTTGTCGTGACGCCACCCACGGTTGAGGTCAGTGAGGGAACCACCAATGCTGCTGAACCTCTGGGGATGATGTTTGGCAGCTGGAGATGTAATGGCTCTTCCGCGGGTAGAGCTTGATTCCCCGGGGCAGTGGTAGTAATAGTCTATAGATAATGCTAAGGATGTTGTAGGATAGGGGTAGTGGAGATGATGGTAGTTTGTGAGGGTACGCAGGGTTTGAGTACAAGGATCACACACACTCACGGTTTTGAAGTTTTCCAAGGCTTTACTGGTGTTGGTATTCAGTAGAGTTCTGTCCACTGAGTCTGTACCGGGCCGGGTTGCTCCCACCCTGTCGGTCCTCAGCTTCCTACTCCTGCGCCTTGTGTGTGGCCCTGCTGCTTTAGCTGAGCTGCTGGCCCTGTTTCTCCTCACAGGTACCCCCTTTGCTAGGGAACTTGAGTCTTTCCTCTATATTTCTGACCCTGTTGTGTTGCTTCGCTGTGTAGATATATAAACTCCACTAGTCCGGTGTTTACTGTGCTGCGTGTGTCAGTCACCAGTTTCGGATCCGGTATCCGGTCTGTGCGCTCCTCCGGGGCGAGTTATGGGGTAACTCAGTCTCCCAGATGTGTTCTCCTGTTTCTCTTACTCCTTCCCTCAGACTCTGGCTAGGCCTGAAAGTGGGTAGCAGGCAGTGGAGAGGCTTAGGCAGCCCCTTTACACCACCAGTCTTTCATCCTCAGTCCTCGCAGGAACTGAACTAACTCCAACTGACTAACTGTCACTGCCACTCCGAGGTAAACAACATTAGCTCCTCCCACCACTCTGCTCTTCCCCACTTCCTCTCTACACCAAAATATATAGGGAAGCAACTTTAGCTTCCCCTTTTGGCCTGGAGGCGCTAGTGTAGTGTTGTGGGTTGTATGGGGAGTTAACACTTTGTGGTGTTACTGTGGCACATTAACCCCTGGGGTGCCACAAAAGCACCAATTTTAAATATCTGACATCTGTCATCCTATACACAGCAGCGCCGATCATTTTAGTTTTTCCTGACTGTTTTGAGATCACGCAGCCATCTGGAGTAGTGGATCCTGAAGCAGCTGTACTAAAATGTGAATACTGTTTGTGGGTTTCACAACCCGTCAAGGTGAGCAGCTAATGCACTGCATACATTCACTATTAATAAGGAGATAAGACCCTATTGCGCCCTTGTCTATCCATGCTTAGGAACTTCCTGTTTGTGGCACATTAGTATATAGGAGGGAGAAACTTTTCCAGATGGGTGGTGACCTATGGCGACCATTTTGAAGTCGGCCATTTTAGATCCAACTTTGTTTTCAATGGGAAGAGGGTCATGTGACACATCAAACGTATTGAGAATTTCATAGAAGACAATGGTGTGCTTTGTATTAACGTAACTTTATTCTTGAGTTATTTACAAGTTTATGACCACTTATCAAATGTGTTCAAAGTGCTGCCCATTGCGTTGAATCATCAATGCAACCCTCTTCTCCCACTCTTGACACACTGATGGCAACGTCGCAGAAGAAATGCTAACACAGCTTCCAGTATCCGTTGTTTCAGATGCTGCAATAATAAAGATGCAGTCCCTAAATGTATTTTTTAGTGAATTTTTTCCCAAAAAAATTTGACGTGGGCTTCGCCATATTTTTGTGTCCAGCCGGGTACAGCAGGCAGGAATGGGCTGCCTCCAACTCCCAGGTAATTATTTGTACCTGCCTGGAAACAGAAATACAAGGAAGCCCTTATATTTTATTATTTCATGAATTTCATGAAATAATAAAAAAAAAAAAATACGTGTGGCTTTGCGCTATTTACATGTCCCGTCAGGTACAACTAGGCAGCTGGGGGCTAGAATCCGCAGCACAGGGAGGCCCAAGCTTTCTGGGCACCCACTGCTGCGAATTGCAGCCTGCAGCCACCCCTGAAGATGGCGCGTTCATTGAAGCGCCATCCTTTGGCGCTGTATCCAACTCATCCAGGGCCCTGGTGTGGCTCACTAGTAATAAAGGGGTTAGGGCCAGCTTTGTGTTATCAACTGGCCCTAAGCCCGAAATTCATGGGGTCACGCCAATATTAGACATGACCGCCATGAATTTCTAGTGAATTTTGTAAAAAAAAAACAACATTCAGGTTCGGATAGATGTAACCGAATACTTTGAATGAGTGTCGAGTAACGAATGCAATGAAAGTCAATGGGGAACTCACTCTGATCTGAATACTGAAACAGTTCAAAGTATTAGAGCTATCTGAACCCGAATATCTTACTACTCGCTCATCATTATTTATTAAACGGCTGAAAAAAGGCCAGACAGGCTCAAAAGTGTCTGCATAATAAAAGGTAACCAAAATGCATCAATCAGTGTCTTATTCTCTGAAATGTTCCTTCGCTTTAGAGAAAATATACTTTGAAGATCTGGTCAGCGACTATATCCTTAGACCAAACTAATCTATCTCAGACCACCACTGTTTGGGCTGCATGATTTGCCTGACAGATTCTTTCAAAGTGAATGGTTCCATCAGGAATTTGGTTGCAATCTTATTTTCAGTGGTTTTAGATGGAGACCATGAATTAGGTGTTCAGTGTAGAGCACAGAATTATAAAAACTTAGTGTTAGGCTGCTTTCACATCTGTGATTATTGTCATTTGCAGCAGATCCTGCAGATGTCACCGCATCTGCCGTGTAATGGCCGACATGTGGCACCGATCCGGCAAACCCCATTCCTTATCTATTGGGCTCGCGGTCGGGTGCGGCAAGTGTGGTTTTGCCGGATACGGGATTTGCAGCACTTGCGACACCGGAAAAAAAAACACTGCCTAGTTAGTATAATTACCACTATAATAGATTTATATTGTTTTTGTATTTTAATTTGATTTCTTAATTTTTCACACTATTATAATATTTTTTTATTTTAATATAACCTGTTTTTGCATCGCCATATTTTAGACAGAACTTTTTTCAGCCAATTGTGCTTGTGTTTTTGTAGGTTTGGTTAATGTTTTCAGTGTTTTCATTTGCTTTTACATGAAAATCTCTGATCACTTTTTATTCAATTTTTTGTTTGGCATATTATGAAAAAACAGCATTTTTGCATGTTTTTTATTCTTTTATTTACAATGTTTAACATATAGATTTAATAACCACACTTTTAAAGCTCAGGTCATTCTGGACGGCAATACAGTTGTGCGTTTGTTATATTATTAATTGTATTTTTACATAAAACGTGTTTTTAGAGGCTAATTTTTCCATGATTTTTATTTACATTTAAACTCATTTTATTGAATATTCTACACTTTGATCACTGGTCTAATGCACTGCAATACCAATGTTTTATGCTAACAAATAGCATGTTAGGCAGCCTAAAAAACCACCATGAGTTGCAGACTCTGAGGTTATTATTTGGCCTTTACCCATGCAATTGACACTTTAACTGTTAACCATCTACCGTGTTTCCCCGATAGTAAGGCCCCCCCGATTGTAAGGCCGCCTAGGGGTAAAGGGGGGGCCTGCTAATGTAAGGCCTCCCCCGATTATAAGGCCTTACAACCGGGGGGGCCAATGTATGGCCCCTAGCGGAGGGGGGGGGGGAGCGGGAGCGGGTCGCACGTCACGTGCGCCCGCTCATTACATATGCACTGCATCCCCCTGTCAATCAGCGACAGAGGGAGCAGTGCATTATACTGTATATATGGGCCCCCTATTGCTGGCACACTACCCCCCCTGTTCTGAGGCCCCCACCGCTGCTGCTGCTGCAGAGATCTTACCCTCCAGGGTCTTCTTGCAGCAGCCAGCGCGTCCGGTCCGTCCTCTGTCCTCGGCTGTCTTCCGGATCATGTGACCCGTCGCAGCGCATGACGTCATCGCGACTGCGACCGGCCGGTCACATGATCCGGAAGACAGCCGAGGACAGAGGATGGACCGGACGCGCTGGCTGCTGCAAGAAGACCCTGGAGGGTAAGATCTCTGCAGCAGCAGCAGCGGTGGGGCCTCAGAACAGGGGGGTAGTGTGCCAGCAATAGGGGGCCCATATATACAGTATAATGCACTGCTCCCCCTGTCGCTGATTGACAGGGGATGCAGTGCATATGTAATGAGCGGGCGCACGTGACGTGCGACCCGCTCCCTCAGTGTCCCAGCAGTAAGGGGGCCTGTAGGCCACACTGCTGGGGCACCCAATGTAAGGCCCCCCCGAAAGTAAGACCGGGGGCCACTTTTGGCCCCCAAAAAATGTAAGACAGGGTCTTACTTTCGGGGAAACACGGTAATTGGCTCTGTCTATTAATAGTGGCATTTAGGGGATTTCGCAACCACGAATGGTGTTAGTACCATTTGTGACTCGTGCATCAGGATATAGACTATAGCATACAGCTGACTTTAATTCAGCTGACACCTGCTGTAATTGTGCCATAATGACCCTCATTAAAAGGTAGTGTGGTCATTAAGGGGTTTAAATAAAAAGAATGCATTATCAAGTCATAGATGGCTAGCAAGACGTCCCCCCCAATTACTGCATCCACCACTTCATCAAATATAAGCGTTCAAGTTTTTAAAGGGGTACTCAAGTATACAGAAAACCCCTTCTCAATCCCTATATTTCCCCTGTTTAATACACGGTATATACTCGAGTGTAAGCCAACCCGAGTATAAGCTGAGGCCCCTAATTTTATCCTACCAAACTGGGGAACTTATTGACTTGAGTATAAGCCTAGTGTGGGAAATGCACAGACTCCCATCCTGGTATATAGCTCCTCATCACTGTATATAGCCTCCCTCATCATGGTAAATGGCCCCTCATCCTGGTATATAGCACCACCATCACTGTACATAGCCCCCATCACTGTACATAGCCCCCATCACTGTACATAGCCCCCCATCACTGGTATATAGCCCCCCATTCTGGTATATAGCCTGAATCACTGGTATATAGCCCCTCCAACACTCTACATAGCCCCCAATCACTGGTATATAGTCCCCTATCACTGGTATATAGACCCCCATCACTGATATATAGACTCCCATCACTGGTATATAGGCCCTATCACTGGTACAGTTGTGGCCAAAAGTATTGACACCCCTGCAATTCTGTCAGATAATACTCAGTTTCTTCCTGAAAATGATTGCAATCACACATTCTTTGGTATTATTATCTTCATTTAATTTGTCTTCAATGAAAAAACACAAAAGAGAATGAAGCAAAAAGCAAAACATTGATAATTTCACACAAAACACCAAAAAAGGGCCAGACAAATGTATTGGCACCCTAATACTTGGTTGCACAACCTTTAGCCAAAATAACTGCGATTAACCGCTTACGGTAACCATCATTGACTTTCTTACAATGCTCTGCTGGAATTTTAGATTATTCTTCTTTGGCAAACTGCTCCAGGTCCCTGATTTTTGAAGTGTGCCTTCTCCAAACTGCCATTTTTAGATCTCTCCACAGGTGTTCTATGGGATTCAGGTCTGGACTCATTGCTGGCCACCTTAGAAGTCTCCAGTGCTTTCTCTCAAACCATTTTCTAGTGCTTTTTGAAGTGCTTTTTGGGTCATTGTCCTGCTAGAAGACGCATGACCTCTAAGGGAGACCCAGCTTTCTCACACTGGGCCGTACACTATGCTGCAAAATTTGTTGGTAGTCTTCAGACTTCATAATGCCATGCGCACGGTCAAGCAGTCCAGTGCCAGAGGCAGCAAAGCAACCCCAAAACATCAGGGAACCTCCGCCATGTTTGACTGTAGGGACCGTGTTCTTTTCTTTGAATGCCTCTTTTTTTCTCCTGTAAACTCTATGTTGATGCCTTTGCCCAAAAAGCTCTACTTTTGGCTCATCTGACCAGAGAACATTCTTCCAAAAATTTTAGGCTTTCTCAGGTAAGTTTTGGCAAACTCCAGCCTGGTTTTTTTATATCTTGGGGTAAGAAATGGGGTTTTCCTGGGTATCCTACCATACAGTCCCTTTTCATTCAGACGCCGACAGATAGTACAGCTTGACACTGTTGTACCCTCGGACTGCAGGGCAGCTTGAACTTGTTTGAATGTTAGTCGAGGTTCTTTATCCACCATCCGCACAATTTTGCGTTGAAATCTCTCGTCAATTTTTCTTTTCCGTCCACATCTAGGGAGGTTAGCCACAGTGCCATGGGCTTTAAACTTCTTGATGACACTGAGCACGGTAGACACAGGAACATTCAGGTCTTTGGAGATGGACTTGTAGCCTTGAGATTGCTCATACTTCCTCATAATTTGGTTTCTCAAGTCCTCAGACAGTTCTTTGGTCTTCTTTCTTTTCTCTGTGCTCAATGTGGTACACACAAGGACACAGGACAGAGGTTGAGTCAACTTTAATCCATGTCAACTGGCTGCAAGTGTGATTTAGTTATTGCCAACACCTGTTAGGTGCCACAGGTAAATTACAGGTGCTGTTAATTACACAAATTAGAGAAGCATTACATGATTTTTCTAACTTGTCAATACTTTTCTCCACATACTGTTTTTATGTTTGGTGTGGAATTAGAGCCAATTTGGCTTTAGGACAATTCTTTTTGTGTTTTTCCATTGAAGACAAATTAAATGAAGATAATAATACCAAAGAATTTGTGATTGCAATCATTTTCAGGAAGAAACTGAGTATTATCTTGCAGAGGTGTCAATATTTTTGGCCACAACTGTATATAGTCCCACCATCGCTGGTATATAGACCCCCCCATCATTGGAATATAGCCCCCCATCATGGTATATAGACCCAATATTGCCGCACATCATAAAATAATAAACAATTGAACTACCGTCCGTCGCTGTCCTACAGGCACTGTGGCATCCTCCGGTCTTCCTGCTTGTCCCCGCTTCTAATCATGTGATAGATGCATATGTGATGCCATCGCTGCTGAACCAATCACGTAGTAGAAGCCGGGGACCAGCAAAACTGGAGGATGCCACGGTGCCTGCAGGACAGCGACAGAGGGTGAGTTCAATTGTGTATTATTTTATAGTGTGTGACAGCAGGTGGGCACATACTGTGATGATGGAGAGTGAGTAGACTTAGTGATTGACAGGGGGATGCAGTGCATATTACATTACACTAATGAGCAGTGGCACGTGACCTCTCGCTCCATCTGCAGCCCCCTCCCACCTCCTTAGCACCTGACTGTCAGGACTGACTCGAGTATAAGCTGAGGGAGGGCACTTTTCAGCACAAAAAGTGTGCTGAAAAACTCAGCTTCTACTTGACTATATAAAATAAAACTTGTTCTCACATCCAGTGTAGGCACTCTTCCTGCAGTGTCCGCACTGTTTGAGGTCATAAGGTTGCTCTTGGCAATTAGTCACTCTACCTGCCCCGAGAAGTGGACGACTCCTTTATGCTCCCCCTTTTTGGGTGATTTTTCATTATCGTGCTTTTATTTTTTTCCCTCCCCTTATTTAAATAGTCATAACTGCAGAGGCAAAAGAATGATAATTCTGGTATATAATTTTATTCCCTAGTTTAACAAATGCATTAAATAATTTAATTCATTTTGATACATTTAAATTTTACGGCAGTGACAATACCAAGTACGTTTAGTTTATTCATTTTTTTATAAATATATTTTTTAATTTGCTAGAGGTGGAGGAGTGGTTTGAACTTTAACATTATTATTCTTTTATATTTTTTTAAACATTTTTCTAATTAGCATTTACTTTATTTTACCGAAAAAAATACAATCTACTATAGCATCTTTGCTGCTTTTTCGGTGCTGCAATTTTTTTTTGCCATTTAGAAGGGTTCCCTATGGGAAAAGCGATGAGAAAAATGCCACAGAAATTAACATGCCCTTTTCTTGGAAGGATCACTATTCAAGGGAAAAAAATGGATCACACCACACAATCCCTGTTTGAATGCGAAAAAGTGAAAACCCATTGACTTTGCTGGTATTCCATTTGAGTGATCTCTTCACTGCATTTTCACTGCAAAAACGTATATAAATAATGGATAAAAAAATGGTGTGTGCATATAACTTTAGGCAACATTCAGACACGGGTTTGAGAAATTGGAGGGTCCGCTTTTCTGCTGTAAAACTGATCCGCTTTTTCAAAAAACACATCACCTATTCATACAGTGCGTTTTTGATGCAGTTTTGATGCAATGGAAAAAGAAGATTTGGAAAAACGCAACATGAAATTGACATGCTCATTCTTTCTGAGGATCCGTTGTTGAGCCCAACAATGCCCTTCCTTACAAAACGTTGTGTCTGAATGACAAATCTTGAAACCCATAGACCCATACACTGGCATGCTCTGGGGCACTACATTTCAATGCAAAAACATGGATCCTCAAAAAACGCAACAAAAATGCACAGTGTGAATGTGGCCTAAAGTTGCTATTCTCATATGTAGCCAGGGCTTCATAGAATTATCAAGATTTTGGCAACAAGGGCCTTCAGTGGGTCTCCAACTACCATGGAAACCCATCAGCTTCCCGTGACCTCATTTAGGAGAGGATGTTGGGCACCTGAGCATTTGTGCTACACTATTGACCCATTTATATGCTGCTATAAGTGAATATGTAGGAACAAGATGGGGCCAAAGTAAAGAAGAGACATGAGGGATCTGCACAGAGCGAAAAGGACGAGAAGTGGTGGCGGTGGGACAGGTGAGTCGCAAAGTGTTTTTATATTTTTATTTTTACTTTTTCCTGGCAATCTACAATTTATCAAAACAGCAGCCAATCAGCTGAACATTACAAATCACAAGAAATTTGGGTTGAGAAATTTCTGATTGTTTTGGAAAATTCGAGTCACATCTACAGTCATATGAAAAAGTTTGGGCACCCCTCTTAATCTTACTCTTTTTTTTTTTGTTTATTTAAAATAGTTTTTTTGCAACAGCTATTTCAGTGTGATATATGTAATAACTGATGCACACAGTAATATTTCAGGATTGAAATGGGGTTTATTGTACTAACCGAAAATGTGAAATATGCATTATTTCAAACATTGACAAGTGCAAAAGTATGGGCACCTCAACAGAAAAGTGACATTAATATTTATTAGATCTACCCTTTGCAAAAATAACAGCCTCTAGTTGCTTCCTGTAACTCTTAATGAGTTCCTGGATGAAGGTATTTTTGACCATTCCTCTTTACAAAACAATTCCAGTTCAGTTAAGTTTGATGGTCGCCGAGCATGGACAGCCCGCTTCAAAACATCCCACAGATGTTCAATGACATTCAGGTCTGGGGACTGGGATGGCCATTCCAGAACATTGTAATTGTTCCTCTGCATGAATGCCTGAGTAGATTTGTAGCGTTGTTGCTGAAAGATCCATCCCCGGTGTAACTTTAACTTTGACACTGATTCTTGAACATTATTCTCAAGAAACTGCTGATACTGTTTGGAATCCATGGACCCTCAACTTTAACAAGATTCCCGGTGCTGTCATTGGCCACACAGCCCCAAAGCATGATGGACCCTCCCCCAAATTTGACAGTGGGTAGCAAGTGTTTTTCTTGGAATGCTGTGATTTTGTGGCACCATGCATAACGCCTTGTTGTATGACCAAACAACTCAATCTTTGTTTCATCAGTCCACAGGACCTTCTTCCAAAATGAAACTGGCTTGTCCAAATGTGCTTTTGCATACCTCAGGCGACTCTGTTTGTGGCGTGCATGCAGAAACGGCTTCTTTCGCATCACTCTCCCATACAGCTTCTCCTTGTGCAGTGTGCGCTGTATTGTTGACCGATGCAGAGTGACACCATCTGCAGCAAGATGATGCTGCAGGTCTTTGGAGGTGGTCTGTGGATTGTTCTTGACTGTTCTCACCATTCTTCTTCTCCGCCTTTCTGATATTTTTGTTGGCCTGCCACTTCTGGCCTTTACAAGAACTGTCCCTGTGGTCTTCCATTTCCTTACTATGTTCCTCACAGTGGAAACTGACAGGTTAAATCTCTGAGACAACTTTTTGTATCCTTCCCCTGAACAACTATGTTGAACAATCTTTTTTTTTAGATCATTTGAGAGCTGTTTTGAGGAGCCCATAATGCCACTCCTCAGAGAAGATGCAACTAGGAGAACAACTTGCAAGTAGACACCTGAAATAGCTTTTCTCATGATTGGATACACCGGGCTATGAAGTACCAAGCTCAATGAGGTTACCAAACCAATTTAGTGCTTCAGTAAGTCAGTAAAAAGTAGTTAGGAGTATTCAAATCATGAAAATCAGAAGGGTGCCCATACTTTGGCACCTGTCAAATTTTGAAATAATGCATATTTCACATTATTGGTTAGTACAATAAACCTCATTTCAATCCTGAAATATTACTGTGTCCATCAGTTATTACATATATCACACTGAAATAGCTGTTGCAAAAAAACAATTTTAAACAACAAAAAAAAGAGTAAGATTAAGAGGGGTGCCCAAACTTTTTCATATGACTGTATCTGTCATTTGTCTTTGTTGGGAATATGCCTTTAATTATATGAAGCTTTATTTAGAGATATTATGATGAAATGAACTATAAGATTAAATGAAAGATAGCCAGATTTAGAGATTGAAACCATAGAGAATAAGAGTGATAGTTAATGCCCACAAGTTGGTTTAAAGCAACTCGATGTCAAACTAAAGATTTATGAAGTTCAAAAGAATTCCCATAGTGTCATTATGATGGATCACAATGTGGATAGTAAGATACCACCGCTACAAAATCATTCATTTAGATGTTCAGACTGACTTACGTGGATTCATCATTATTGAGATTAGCTTTTATCAGTCCTGTTCCATTCTCAATTAGCTGATCCTTGGACAATACTCTTTCAGTTGTGTAAAGTTTGCACAGATTGTACTATCACCAACATGGACTTCAGAGCCAAAGAGAGTACTTGGCAGGATCAAGCGGAATAGGTTTTTAGTGCTATGCTTTCTCAACCAGTGTCAAATCAGATCTCCCATCTTGAGACCATGTTTTTAGATATTTCATATATGGCGCCCAAACAAACAAGACTCTGGTGGAACTGGGTCTTATTGAAAAAATATCAATTGAAAAAGTTAATCCCCCAGGGCCTGAGAGTTAGGGTTCCACCTGCCTTCCCGGTAGAGTACGAGAACATCGTGACGCGATGGGAGGATGCGTATGATAAGTGCTCTGCAACACTGCAACACTAATGGATCTACTAATTGAATTAAGCTCAAACACCATCACTGAGATAGAGGAAAGTCTTGCTAAAAAGCAGGTGAATTTAAGGCAATGTGTACTGTTGAAAAATTAGCAGAATATGACGTGGAGCTTGGAAAAAGACTTGATGCTTGTGTGAAAAAAATTAAGGATGTACATGCAAAGAAGTATGAGCGGGATCTCAGAGATTGCTTTGAAAGCAAAATATATATTTGGAAGAAAACAAAAGCCCCAAAACCAGATGGGCTACGTTCTTCAAAGTCATCAGTCACATCATTGGGCGACCAATCTGAGACCCCAGGACCAGCCAGTGGGACCCGTTCAGGTGCAAAAGGTGGTGCTAAGAAAAATAATAATATACCCTATCCAAAAAAAGAAAGAATAAATCAGGATCCCCTGCTGACCATAACAAGAAAGATAACAAGGTAATAAATCTTAGTTCACATATCTTATCATTTGATGATATGTTCTTGCTATCTAGGGGTCTCTCATTTGCACCTGTGGTGGGTTTCAACACTTTTTTGGCTATCAAGGATTTAAACATCTTTGCGAAGTCTTTGATATTTAAAAGATACATCTTTGATGATAGTTTACATTCTCTTTATCCACTAGAAGAAGAACAGACATCATTATAAAATCTGGATGATCTGTCTAAAGCATGAGTCAGAGGTAAGATTCCTCCATGTTTAAAAATCAAGTCAAAGAAATTTCCCCCCTGCTTGCGTCATGTACAAACAT